>JAUCEF010000010.1:17500-20000 GCA_033558025.1 Phytophthora sp. 'mugwort' | reverse complement strand
AGCGATCCACACGCAATAACTTGGTTTTAGTATGCCGAGGGTGGGCCCACGCACTCACTTGACTTTTGTATGACCCGAGGGCACATTGTGACACCCCGTCCGGTGTCGTGCCACCCCTCCCACCTCTCCTATAGCATATTATATATGCCGAGTGACAGGTTTTGGACGGTTGCGGACATGTGTGGACGTACCAGATGGTGCACAGACGTGTGGCGACACATAGTGACACATCCTATGGTGTATCACACACCAGGGTACCCCTGTACCCCTGGGTACGGGTTACGCTGTGTACCCCGTTTACACTTGTATTTAGTATGGTCGATGCAGTGGTCGATGACCTACCCCCGGCCGGGTCTAGGGCTAGTTTTTTGCGCTGAATCCGAATATGAAGTCAGACCATGCGACATGTCGACGGTTCCCCTTCAAAAGTGGTCATTACGGCGACGGTCCTATAACCTTGCAAAGATGATGCGCCTCATTTTTGTCGACCCGGTGTCTAGACGTGGAATTTTGTGCTCTTTCACGTGGTGAAGTCAGATTTTATGTCTGAGGGGTAGGGGTGCACTTTTTATGGATTTTGCATAAAAAGTCCGGGAGAAGCACATGTCCGGTCGGCAAAAACACGGGGAGGCCGAATCTTCAATCAGAACCTGCGTAGCGGCAATACCCGCAGAGATATAATCCCCAACGTGACGCTAAACAAGTCACACTTGATTAAAGTAGTGCATAAAGTGATAAATACAACCCAGCATTTCTCGACAACCACTGGTCCAAAGTAGGTAAGATTTTTTGGGCACCTCCCTGACGACCATACCTTTCGTTTCCACTATAGCCAGCACGAATCCGCCTAGTGGTTGTCGAGAAATTAATTTTTCCGAGGTTTTGGCCCTTCTTCGCATGTCCTTAAAACTCACGTTCGGCCCTATGCACGGGTCAAATCCCCGATGATGCCCACCGGATCCGGTCGTCCTAGGGATACTTTTTGGTGCTCTTTCACGTGGTAAAGTCAGATTCCGCGTAGCTGCAGCCCCCAGAGCTCTAGGCGAGTTTTCCGAAAGGTGTCCGTTTATTGGATTTTTTTAAAAAGGCCAGATTGCGCAAAAACGGGTTAGACACCGAGGGTCGCTGGTATGGAGACTTTTGTTCCCCATGAAATTCCACGTCTAGCCTGAGGCCGTCAGAAGTCATAACGTAAGTAGCTCCGGATATTTTTGGGGAAAACATGATTTTTTCGGTTTCCAAAAATCGGCCTTTTTCACGCGCGTTCGGCCCTGCAAATCCAGGATGCGATCTGGCCTCGTCTTTGTCTCTCCCTGCCCTAGACGTGCTTTTTGGTGCTCTTTCACGTGGCGTCTTCAGATTTGGTGAAACTCCAACGCCCAGGGATATAACACGACTTTTATGTCCCGAAATCCCCTATAAGCCACACTTTTTGGCCTCATTTGTACCGAAATGATTGCACCAGAATCTTTTCTGCGCCATAGCGCAAAAACTAGCCATCTGAGCTCGGATACGAGCCCGGCAATCGATTCAGGGGACGATTTTAGGCCTAGAGAGACAAAATCCAGGTTGGTCAGGTGGCCCCATCTCATCTGTATTTTTTATTCTTTTCCACCTGGGAATCCCAATTGAATTCTTGACTGTGCTCGGGTTGCCAGGCAAAGTTCCGAAACCACAACTTTATGAAAAAAAAGATTCATTTGGCGAAAAAAAAAGTGTCCACCATCTGGGGCATCACAAAAAAAGATGTTTCGACAAAAAATTTCTTGAAAAAGTTTTATATTGACAGATTTATTTAACTTTTAGTAAAAATGTTATAAAATTTAAACTTTGAACCCTAATTTTTCGAAATTGTATGGACCGTTTCTGGGCTAACCCCGGTCTTTGGGGGTACTTTTATGTCACCTTTCACATGGGCTATGTCCCACCTGCGTCTTCGAAAGTTTTCATTTTTATTTAGCGGGGATACTGGTAATAAATGAAAACGCCTAGACATATTCCTGGTATTATTGGCTAACTTAGTAGGGCTTAATGAGCACTACAATCCCCCAAGAGAATGTGGTATGCACGTCCGGACTCAAAGGGGGTCAAAGTGAGTCTTGAAAAAAATTATCCTACGCGATTTGCGCTTAAAATACGTATTTAAGTGAAATATTACGTACTTACACGCGATAAGTACGCTTCCGTACTTAATACATATAATACGAACTAAAAATAGACCCTGGGGTAGGTAAATTACGAATTTATTTCCGGCCGAAAGGTCGCCGCGACCCTTCGGCGGCCCGGTTTCTTTTTAAATTCTAGTACGAAATTAACGGCGGTTTCACGTTTGTATACCCCGAACATAGCTAATCGATCTTGATTTTCTAGGGTGGCGCTCTTGTAGCGGTTTCCTATATATGTGGAGTGACTAGTTGGTGACTTGGTGTAATTTTAGAAATGGCGCGTGGGTTTCTAAGGTTATGGTGGGGTACTGGTTAGTTATTTTACACGGTTAAGT
>JAUCEF010000010.1:7500-10000 GCA_033558025.1 Phytophthora sp. 'mugwort' | reverse complement strand
AGTTAAACTAAGATAGGCTGGCGTAGGTAAGGAAAAAATTATTAACTAAGCTAGCGTGGGCAAAAAAAATAGACTTGCTTAGGCAAAAAAAAAAACTAAGCTAGCGTAGGCAAAAAAAAATAGACTAGGTAAATAGGCGGCTAGCGTAGGCATAGAAAAATTAATTAGACTAGGATAAAGTATTCGGAATGAAGCAAAAGACTTTGCAAAAAATCGCCAAGTGTTGTGCTGTTTTAATTGTATGGGGTTTGTGGTGTTTTTGGCTCGGATTAATAATAGGCGGGAGCGCGAGGAAGCGCTGCGAATATGGGCGAGGAAGCGGAAGGTGACGGCGAGGAAGCGGCGGCGAAGATGGCGAAGGTGACGGAGGTGACGGGGCGTGGATATGGAGGTGATGGAAGGTGACGGGAGGAAGCGCATGCTGTATATGAGAATTTGGTGTCGTACTTAAGCGGAGCGCGCGCGGTGCATGCATGGAAGTGTCCATGGTGTCCATGGTGTCCGGGGCGTGCATGTGCATGTGTCATGTCGCATAGGACGCCTGGGCGTGTATGTGCATGTAGTATATGGACACCTTGGCATGCTGCAAGAAGCGTGTGTGTGTGAATATGGCCCGGGGGGCTATCTGCATGGCTGTCTGTGAAGGTGTCGGGCCCTACCAGACCGCATACGACTGGCTGCATATGCTTCGTAGCAGGTGCGCAGGGCCCCCTAAAATGGCAGCGCTCCTGGCCTCCCATTTCGTTAATGTGCACCACGCTACGCCCCCTTTTAGTTTGTGTGGCGGCGGCGTAATAAAACACATACTGTACAGTATAGTATACCGTTTATGTGTGTTACCCGAAATGTATCCATCCAGCCTCGATTTTGACCACCAAACCGGGTTTTGTAGGGGGGCTGTGGGAGACTGTGTCCACCTGTGTCCACCTGTGAGTGTCCAGACATGTCGTAGTAATATATATGTATGGTAAGCATCAATACGTGTGTCGCCCAAGTCCAAATGTAGACGGCCATCTTAGGCTGATTCCACCACATCCCGTTCGCTCTGTGAAGTTAAGCAGCCTCAAGCTCGGGTAGTACTCGGGTGGGTGACCACCGGGGAAGTCCGGGTGCTGTCTACTTTTTCGGCGACATACTTTATGCAAGTGGCAAGTGAGTCGAACTCATGCAAAGATCTTGGTTTAAGTATACCGTCGACCCGCCCCCACACGAGATCTTGATTTTTGTATACCTATCTTGGTTTTTGTATGGTAGGAGCGATCCACACGCAATAACTTGGTTTTAGTATGCCGAGGGTGGGCCCACGCACTCACTTGACTTTTGTATGACCCGAGGGCACATTGTGACACCCCGTCCGGTGTCGTGCCACCCCTCCCACCTCTCCTATAGCATATTATATATGCCGAGTGACAGGTTTTGGACGGTTGCGGACATGTGTGGACGTACCAGATGGTGCACAGACGTGTGGCGACACATAGTGACACATCCTATGGTGTATCACACACCAGGGTACCCCTGTACCCCTGGGTACGGGTTACGCTGTGTACCCCGTTTACACTTGTATTTAGTATGGTCGATGCAGTGGTCGATGACCTACCCCCGGCCGGGTCTAGGGCTAGTTTTTTGCGCTGAATCCGAATATGAAGTCAGACCATGCGACATGTCGACGGTTCCCCTTCAAAAGTGGTCATTACGGCGACGGTCCTATAACCTTGCAAAGATGATGCGCCTCATTTTTGTCGACCCGGTGTCTAGACGTGGAATTTTGTGCTCTTTCACGTGGTGAAGTCAGATTTTATGTCTGAGGGGTAGGGGTGCACTTTTTATGGATTTTGCATAAAAAGTCCGGGAGAAGCACATGTCCGGTCGGCAAAAACACGGGGAGGCCGAATCTTCAATCAGAACCTGCGTAGCGGCAATACCCGCAGAGATATAATCCCCAACGTGACGCTAAACAAGTCACACTTGATTAAAGTAGTGCATAAAGTGATAAATACAACCCAGCATTTCTCGACAACCACTGGTCCAAAGTAGGTAAGATTTTTTGGGCACCTCCCTGACGACCATACCTTTCGTTTCCACTATAGCCAGCACGAATCCGCCTAGTGGTTGTCGAGAAATTAATTTTTCCGAGGTTTTGGCCCTTCTTCGCATGTCCTTAAAACTCACGTTCGGCCCTATGCACGGGTCAAATCCCCGATGATGCCCACCGGATCCGGTCGTCCTAGGGATACTTTTTGGTGCTCTTTCACGTGGTAAAGTCAGATTCCGCGTAGCTGCAGCCCCCAGAGCTCTAGGCGAGTTTTCCGAAAGGTGTCCGTTTATTGGATTTTTTTAAAAAGGCCAGATTGCGCAAAAACGGGTTAGACACCGAGGGTCGCTGGTATGGAGACTTTTGTTCCCCATGAAATTCCACGTCTAGCCTGAGGCCGTCAGAAGTCATAACGTAAGTAGCTCCGGATATTTTTGGGGAAAACATGATTTTTTCGGTTTCCAAAAA
>JAUCEF010000008.1:3000000-3585764 GCA_033558025.1 Phytophthora sp. 'mugwort' | reverse complement strand
CCTAAACCCTAAACCCTAAACCCTAAACCCTAAACCCTAAACCCTAAACCCTAAACCCTAAACCCTAAACCCTAAACCCTAAACCCTAAACCCTAAACCCTAAACCCTAAACCCTAAACCCTAAACCCTAAACCCTAAACCCTAAACCCTAAACCCTAAACCCTAAACCCTAAACCCTAAACCCTAAACCCTAAACCCTAAACCCTAAACCCTAAACCCTAAACCCTAAACCCTAAACCCTAAACCCTAAACCCTAAACCCTAAACCCTAAACCCTAAACCCTAAACCCTAAACCCTAAACCCTAAACCCTAAACCCTAAACCCTAAACCCTAAACCCTAAACCCTAAACCCTAAACCCTAAACCCTAAACCCTAAACCCTAAACCCTAAACCCTAAACCCTAAACCCTAAACCCTAAACCCTAAACCCTAAACCCTAAACCCTAAACCCTAAACCCTAAACCCTAAACCCTAAACCCTAAACCCTAAACCCTAAACCCTAAACCCTAAACCCTAAACCCTAAACCCTAAACCCTAAACCCTAAACCCTAAACCCTAAACCCTAAACCCTAAACCCTAAACCCTAAACCCTAAACCCTAAACCCTAAACCCTAAACCCTAAACCCTAAACCCTAAACCCTAAACCCTAAACCCTAAACCCTAAACCTTAAACCTTAAACCTCCCGACCCTTTGGACAACCAAATACAACTGTTTTTGTCGCGTCAAGCCTCAGTCTCAAGACACAAAGCGCTCGCCACGGCTTCGCGCTGCCTCGCGTTTGCACTCACTCCGGCTTCGCCTTCGTTCGTTTCACAACCCTAAACCCTAAACCCATCGATGGAAGACTGCCATCCTGGAAGGACTACACCTCATTCTGAGGTTCAACTACTTCCAGTTCGGCGACACGATGTGGCACCAAATCACAGGTACCGCAATGGGTACTCCGGTTGCACCAGCTTTTGCCTCACTCTACCTTGCGCACTTTGAGAGCCAGCTGACACCAGAGTTCCAAGAATCCCTCGTGTACTTCCGTCGATACATCGATGATGGATTGATCATCTGGCGCCCAAGAACGGAAGATCCTTTTGCACTCCAAAGGTTCTTCGCCAAGTTCACGCGTCTGTCAAGACTCAAGTTCACACACGAACAGAGTCTGACCGAAGCGCCGTTTCTCGATCTCTGGATCATCAAGACCGAAAACAGACTTCGAACCAAGACGCACCAAAAAGCGCTAAATCTGTACCTCTACCTTCCAGCTGCCAGCGCACATCCGCCTGGCGTGCTCAAAGGGTTGATCTACGGACTCGTGAAGAAGTACGCAATGCAGAACCCAGACGCGAACGACTTCAAGTCGGTCGTTAATCTGCTTCTGCAACGACTGCAAAGTCGTGGCTATCGAGCCACCAAACTGCTACCAATCTTCCGAGCTGCGCTGGAGGAAACAAGAGCACCAAGGCCGCGGACATCCAAGGTCTTCTTTAAAGTTCCCTACGATCCGAATGGACCGTCCGGCGCGGAACTGAAGAGACTCCTTGACGTCCAAGCACTCGAAACCGAAACAAAGAAATTCGGGATCGACCAAGTCAGCCTGTGCTATCTGAAGCCTCCGACTCTCAAGCGCAAGCTGTGCCCAACAAGACTACCACCGACATTCTCCCCGTCTCCTGCAGACCGCCTCGCACTTCGATCAAGAAAGCGGAAGCGATCGGTCTGTACAGAGGACGGGGGGTAAACCCTAAACCCTTTGACACGGTGGCGCGTCACAACCAGCATCCGTGATGTTGAAGATTCCCAGCGGGAAAATTCTACACGGTTGAAGATTCGCACTGCGAAAATTCCCAGCTGGATTCTCTGGGTACACAATTGGATTCTCTGGGTACAGAACTGGATTTTCGGGGTACATTCACCCAACAAATCTAGTTTTAACCCACACCCACTTCTCGAAGATTCAAGTGCACCCACGCACGCAAGTTGAAGATTCGAGAAACCAAGATGCATGAATCTTACATGTGTAGTGAGTAGCTAGCAGTAGCAGAACAGCTTCAGCTGGACGCTCACTTCTCAATTTGCCGTCCACTGAAGAAGCCCAAGCGAAAGGACCACCGGAGAGGCCGACCTCCCGACCCTTTGGACAACCAAATACAACTGTTTTTGTCGCGTCAAGCCTCAGTCTCAAGACACAAACCCTCCGAACCACCCAAGAGTGATCAACCAATCCGGGAACGGTTCATCTCGAACCGTTCCCTCGGTCTACATATGTTCGTGAACCGTGCAAGAGTGGTGCCACTTCAACAGCTCTGGATTTCCCGGGCTTTTGAACATTAACTTTACTTAAGCCAAAACTTTCTGCTGCTAGTCGAAACGCTACGTTATGAAGAGCTATTTGTTAAAGGTGTTGAGGTCTAGAAGCGAGGCTTGGGTTGAGCGGAGGGAGTTCTGCACTTGGGTGCGGGGACCGGAGTGAAGACCACTTGAGCTGAAGAAGGAAGATTCGAAAGTGATTGATTTATCGGAGCTTGCACTACCTAGTCCACCACATAGATATGTAGCCCTGCATCCAATCATTTGGTGCATCCAATCACCAACACTCCGCACTCGTCCAATCATCCTACTCGTCTAATCATCGGTTGCGTAAACAACGTGCCGTAAACATCGCGGGATCGTGTTGGACCGGTCGGGTTAACCGGTTACTGGTACACAGTACCAAAACGCGGCAACCCTCAATACTATTAGGGAAAGTTAACCCACTCCATGCAGTTACTTCAAATAATTAAATAGAAGGAGAACTCATTAAAGACGGAGGTCTAGATGCTAACGTCACAATCGAAGCCGTTAACAAAAAAACGTACTCGGTTTGCTGCGAGCTGACGTCTTTCGGAATATGCTCATCGTCATCCCAGTGAGCACCATCCAAGTCCCACTCACCAACACGGATCTGGTCCGAGTTGTCCATAGTAATCTCGAGCTGGCGAATCTGAGCCAGAAAGTCAGCATCAATGGGGTTCTCTGGCGCACGAATCAGCGATTCACTTGTCTTCAGCAATTAGATCTGCTACAGTATCGAAGACGATAGGTTCAAGTGCATCCTTCGGCCTTGGTTAGGATAAATATATAGTGCCAACTTTATCACAGTGCTGTTGCACAAGCGATTTCTGCGTGCCATTTGGATAAACTTGAAATACTCCATGAGCGCTCCGACGAGGTCGGAATTGTGAAATTCCACTGAGCAATCGACGCCAACAGTGGATACTTGTCCACTCTGTGAAAAACTCACCCGTGTTTTATTTTGAGGAAATTAAAGCTGCGATTACTGAAAATTTCCCCATTTAGAGAACATTTCGAACGCCACTGTGTGCCGGGCGCTTCGATTTAATCTGGACTTATCCAGGAAAGAGTTAACCAAGCGCGCACGAGAAAGTGTTCCGGAGGAACGGAGACAATATCTCGCACGGTTAGCTCCCATTTATTCGTGCCCCGACCAGCTTTTTTTTAGACTAGACTACAAAAGACGGACGATCTATGTTGCGACAACAGCTTGAGCATCTCGCGGGCAACATGCAATTGCCTCGCTTCCTTTTACGTGTCTTGCTGCTCGCCGCGACTGCTGTCACAGGGTTATTTTTAGCTTGGAACCATGTTGATGACACTTTCACCGGAGCAACTTTTCATGAAATTTTGAGCTCTAAAATTCTACCCTTTTTTGGGGTCCTTGTCCACTTCCCCGTTCGATCCTTATTTTGGATAATGCCCAAATACATATGTATCGTGAGATTGAAGAACTTGTGCATTCGACGGGCGCACTTTTATTTTAAACCATATTCACCCGAGCTCAACCCAATTGAGGTGCAATTTCACTTCTAAAACGATGGATACAAAAGTATGCGAATATGGTATTTCGGGGGAATCACTTGGTTGGGTTACCAGTAGCTAGGGATATGTGTACCAAAAGACAAGATTATGTAGGAATTAATCTTTATAGACACTGTGGCTACAGTGATTAAAATTTTACATTCACATAGAAAATCATCATCCTATTTATGTTCCTCATCATCAATATCGGCACTATCGGATAATGGAGGCCCAACAGGATCACGACTGGGTGCACGAAATGGGGCGCGCAAATTCCAGTAGGGAATTCATAGTATGCTGCGTAAGTCGCGGACGTTCACTTGAACAGGAACTTCAATGACGTGTAGCATGATATGGATAAGCGGGTATGAATTGCTGTGCATGTCTACCACTGCTGCCGCGTTTTCATAAATATATCGGAGTTGCTGAAATGTCGTATTTGTAGGAATTTGAAGAAGTGTATCCAATGGTTGTCGTGCTTGAGTTGTAGCTATATACGGGTTGTAGCGGGCCCGGCCGAAACTTGTCTCTCACGCAAGAACTCAGCTACCCGCGGAATCTGCTCCCGAATTCGTGACTGCGTCGCACGTGTTATTGTCGTGAGAGCGACTGGACGCTATATGTATACAAACAACTCCAACTCAAAGGCAGAGTAACCACGTTTACGAAGTCGTGCGCGCCGACACACCATCTCGATTGCTGTGTCAGGGCTTAATCGACTTTTGCAACGGGTTGAAAAGCTTTTGGGAGTCATTCCTACTCGGTTTTAAGTAAACAATCGAACCTGGGCCGAGAGGTTTCCCCACAGACTCGAATTTGGATGCGACCTTCGCCCGTAGTACTGTACTCCCTGCCTCTTACTGTGTAGTCAAACCAAACCACTCGTCCCTTGTCACGGCATTTGCCTTGTGCCTCGCCTTTCTTAATTGTTAAGCAGCAACGCACCATAGAAAAACAACGCTTCGAGTTTTTGCATCTCGATGACACAATTAAAAATAGCAATGGTCTAGAGATCTGGCTAATAATACGTGCAGCTGACGTCCGTTTTACGAAATAGTAATCTGGGTTTAGCATGAGTCTTAAAATATCCAAAGTCCGATAACGAAGTCCTTGTAGAGCGGCAAATCAGTGAAAGGGACAATAGTGAAACTAATATGAATCAGACGTACGGCGCTTGCGGGGCCCATGTGGCCCCCATCCGCCCGAACTGCGAGGGACGGCTAACTCTGGTCCTAGCCGCTCTCCCCCAAACTCATACGTTTTCAGATATACTGGTAGTACTTGTTGCTCCCATCAACCTGACCAGAAGGGGTTCATGCCGACCATCGCCGAACTAATGACCGAGATTGACTGGCTGAACCAAGCGATGGCAGAATGCACGTTGCCCAACAAAGTGCCCAAGTTCATCGGGAAGAGAGGGTGTGTGTGCGCGAATGGCTGTTCCAGATCTAGAACGCGTGTCGCATTAACGGTATCCTGATCGAAGACACGAGCACGAGACACGAGACTACCGGGAATCGCCGGGTCGGCAATGGAGAAACTGGCCTCGTAATGGTTCCTGCTCTGGTCTTCGACGACGAGAAGCGAGGAGCACACATGAGGGGATCTTCCGTCAGCATGTGTTCCAACACTTTAACGCGTCGAACTATCAGGCCGTCCAGCGCGAGAAGCTCCAGCGACTCAAGCAGACGGCGGACATCGAGATGTATTAACGGCGAGTACTCAGCTCTCATCTTCAGCGTGGAAGGCATGAGCCACTCGACCAGGTGCTGTGTTATGCGAACGGGCTCAAGCCTCGCACGCACAGCTGCGTCAAGCTCGAGAACCCCGAGAGGCTAAATGAAGCTATCGACTTAGCCGTCAAGTACGAGGTGAATCAGTTCGTCGAAAAATTGCAAGAGCGTCATCCGGATAGAGACAAGAGATCGTCTTCGTCTGGCCAGTCCCAATACCATGGCAAACCCTTCAAGGGGAAGTCGTTTCGCGGGAAGGATCGCTTCAAGCTGAAGTCGGACACCAAGCACGCGGAATATCATACCTCTTTCTTTTGCAAGAAGCCAAGTCATATCAGGGCTAACAGCTTTGCGTGGACGAAGGAACAAGCCAACCAGGAAACGAGTACCCACGTCAGTGAATGAGGGTCCCGGCGTGGCCGAGTTTAACCAGAACGACTAAGATTGAGAATATCAGCCTCAACGTTCTGAATGAAACACCTCTTGTCTACAAGGCCCGGCCACTGTTCTCCGTTTCTGGTGAGATACACGCGGCTGGCAAGAACATATCAACGCGAAATATGCCTTGCTGGACTGCGGGGTGACCACGATTTACGTGTCAAAGCACTGGGGCGCGAAACGTCAGCTTCAGACAACAAGTTCGGTGACAAGAATATCCGCGTCAAGCTTGGAGACAACCAAATCGTGGAAGCGGGACTGGCAGTTCTTCTTCTCGAGATCCAAGTGTCGGGGTTAAACGAGGCACAAGTGCGTTGCGGTAGTCTACGCGATACCCGACGAATTTGACTACATCCTTGGAATCCCATTCTTTGAGGATGTCCCACAAATCGACTGGAGGGTCGACGTATTCAAGGAACAGGAGTGAAGACTCTGCGTTTGGAGCGGTCAAGTACCACCTGTGGACTGATCGAGGGAGGGCGGACCGGTGATTGCCTACGGGCTTCAGAAATCTGTCGAGGCGAAACGCCTGTCGGCGAAAAGACACGATTCCTGTCGAGGTGCCGCGCTGGAAACGGATGTGAAGTCTCGGATCGCGACACAGTGCAAAACGAGACCACAAGTGTTGGTCCGCGAACAGCAAGAAGACGTGTTAACCGGCAGAGGTTCGGTAGAATAGCGCGACTTTAAGTCGCCAAAAAGCGAGTGTACTGCAGGAGAGACTCATGGGAAAAGCAGTGTCTAGGGGGAGATATCTTTGTGGAGAAGATGTTCACAATTGTCTTTGTAGATGACACTGATGTGGAGACCAAGTACATCATTCAAAAGAAGTTGCGGAGGTTCCCGAGAATTAAGACCAAGTCGATCGACGAACCCGATTTCATGATGGTCCTGTCGATCGAGACAATCAAGCAAGTTGCTCAATCATTGCAACGACGAGATCAACCCGACAACGTCGGAAGTGCGAAGCACAACTATATCTGGAGACGGACTGGGTAGCTTCGAAGACAACCCTGCGTTTCATCTACTCATGGAGTATACGGACAGTGTATTCCGTCCTGAACTCTCGAAAGCTTGCCTGACAAACGCGACATCGAGCATCGGATCGACGTGAAGGATCCGAATATTGCGATATATCGACAGCGGTGGAGACTATCACCCGAACAGCAGCGCGAAATCATGCGCTGGGTCGAAGACATGGCAAAGAAAAAGTTCATCCGTCCAAGCATCAGTCCACAAGCTGTGCCAATATTCTGCGTATGCAAGCCAGTCGGATGGAGAATTGTTCACGATTACCGGTACATGAACTCGAACGCTATGCGCCAAAGTATTCCAATTACAAGGAACAAGAAGACATATTGGACGCCATGTCGGGTGCCTACTGGTTTCGACGATAGACCTGATATCCGCCTACTACCACGGTCGTATACGCGAAGAGAACATCAAGTTCACCGCGTTCCAGGCACCCAATTGACTCTTGGAGTACCTGGTACTACCCATGGAAGTCTGTAGCGCACCTGTGACGATGCATCGTTTGACATCGAAGCTGTTTTGTGGTTTGGAGAACACGAAGTCTTACGACGATATCACATCTTCACGAAGTCCCAGAGCATTGAAGAACACATCGAAGCGTTGCGGGAGACATTGGAACGCTTGCGGACAAAAAGCTTTACGTGAAGCTTGACAAGTGTTTACCCTGTGCTGACGAGAACCCGTGCTTATGTGACTTCGTTGGAAGAGATGGAGAACCGATGGATTCCGATAAGGTCCAGACAATCAAGGACTGGCTCGTACGTCGAACTCAAGAGGAGATTCACAGTTTCAATGGCTAGGCCGGCTACATCCAGCGTTTCTGCCCGGAGTACGCTTCAGTAACTGCGACCACGTTCGCTCACTTGAAGAAGCAGAACAAGCGCAATGCGAAGACCCACTTCAATGACGATCAGTTGAAGAACACAAATATTTGAAGCGGCGGTTTGTGCAACCCACCGATACTGTACCTCTAGACTTCAACCAGCCTATGCACCTCCGGACGGATGCGAGCAATCTCGCTGTGGGTGGAATAGGCTTTCAGGTCGTCGATGTTGTTTAGCGTCCTATTGCTTACACCAGTAGGAAAATGAAGTCAGCGGAGCTTAACTACCCAACCCAGCAGCAGGAACTTCTTGCGTTTGTTCATGCTCTGGCTGCGTTAAAGATCTACAGCTTGTCTTTAGACAGGCCTCCAAATGTCGATACAGATCACAAGAGCCTTAAAGGCCTACTTCACGCAGACGATGACCAATCGACAACTACCGCGCTAGTACGACATCCACTCGGAGCACCGGTTAACCTTCTCTATCTGTCCGGAGCGAAGAACGGCACCGCGGATGCACTGAGCCGAAGGCCCGACTTGCAACCGGAGACGAAGATTTCCTTGACTTGACCGTGACAAGTTTCGATGATACCTCTTTCAGCTTGGCGATCCGCGAAGTGACTACCAACTCGAATTGATCTCAAGCATCAAGAAGGCGTACAAGAAGGACCGTGAGTCCAAGCAATCTTCTCGGTGATCAAGCGACGTACAGCTGGTTCAAAACCGAAGCGTGTACGGCAACATCACAAGAAGTATTGCTGCAATTCTGAAGCGGATGGATTGCTGCAGTTTCAAACACTTGCCGATGGCGTGCATCGCATTGTCGGGCCCAACAATATGAAGTTGCGGCAGATGATCCTCAGCGAGTGCCCCGACACCATCTACGGCGGTCACCCCAGTGCTAAACGGACGTACTTGATACTTGCACGTCGTTGGTACTGGTCTAAGATGCAGAATGTGGTCCTTGTCGAAGCAACAAGCCACGGTTGACGAAATCTCCAGAATTGCTCGAACCACTAAGCGTTCCGGATGAGCGATGGCGATCGATCTCCATGGATTTCACAACAGATCTACTTCGAAAGAAGAGAGACAGTCGATTCCATCTGAGTCGTCGTTAATCGGTTGACCAAGCGTTTGCCACTTCGTACCTACAATCAAAACGGGCGACAGCTGAAGGTGTTGCTCGACTTTCCATCGGCAACATCTGGAAGCTGCACGGCATGCCATCCAACATCGTGTCTAATCGCGATAGGAAGTTTGTGTCTAACGTCTGGCAGCACGTCTTCAATCGAAACGAAGCTGAGCATGACCGTAGTACACTGAGCGTAAGGTGATGGAGAAACAGAGCGAATGAACCGTACGCTGGAGGAGCATCTCCACTGCTTCGTACCGCTGCAGGATGTCTGGGACGTTCATTTGGCCAACGCTGAGTTTGTTATTAACTCGACGGTTAACTCCAGCACGAAACTTACGCCGTCCAAAGCGGGTCTGGGTTACATTTCGTTGATCCCTTCAATTCACGGCGATGCAACTTTTACGGATACCCAAGTGTCGTCATAGCACCGAGTTCCACGAACGTCAAGCAGCAATTCTGCTACGCTGTCGCGAAGCGTTAGCTGAAGCACAAGAACGAATGCGCGATGTCTACGACCCGAACCATGAGGAGCAAGTCTTCGAAGTTTGGGACCAAGTGTACTGGGGCAAAGCACCCTCGAGCCAAAGCACTCTGGCCAACCGAATTCCACGAAGTTTGGACCGAAGTGGATTGGTCCGTACACGGTAGCGCAGAAGGTGCACAACCACGTCTACGGGCTCAGCATCCAGGCCGGAAACAAATTAACCCGTCTTCAACACAGGATTGTTGAACCGTAAAGAGAGTCAACTCAATTATCTCGACCAGGTGACGTGATTCTGGCAGACGATAGTGCCGGTCAGATTGTCAAGCGTCTTTTGGAAAAGCGTCGTCACAAACGGCGTACGCAATTCCTTGTGAGGTGGATGCGAGAGGAAAAGCCAACATGGGAACCAGTGGATAATCTCTCGCAAATTCCATACCTCATTGTGGGACTTCGAGGCAACCCGGAAAACAAAGCGGTGAAGACGGTGAAGCGAGGGGGGATCAGAGACCACATGTATTCCCGAACTACAACCCATAATGCTGTTGCCGCTGCCTTAAAACACTTCTCCCGCTTGCGCTGAGTCTTCGACTTGCGTATTCCATGGCGACGTTGGTACCCCGGCTGCAGTTCGACGGGGCAGATCCACGTCACGTGCTTGATCCGTTCCTGATAGCGAAGAGGCATGTCAACCATCGGCGGGTCGTTCTCGGTGTCGTAGTCATCGATCGAGATGAGTCGCTTGCCAGTACCGTGGGAGATCACGAAGAAACAGTGCCCAAGTCCGTCTTCACCAGCGCTCACGAAGTAGGCACCAGCCTCAAGCGTCTTGCAGTTTCATCACCACGACGCAAGCGAGTGCACTGCGGATGAGCTGGAACATCCTCGTCATCGCTGTTGTCTATGAGGCCCGAAACCAACCGCGGATGTAGCCATGTCGGCGCTGCACCGGATTCTGAATCTGAATCGGATTGTACGCCTGAAGTTCATTCGAGGATCCCAAAGATCAGCTCCCCGAGCGACTTCGCAGGGATTACAGAGCTCCCAGGCGAGCTACCCCTCGAGCCGTCCGACTCCGACGAGGTAGACAAGACTACAGGTGGACCTGTACGCGCGTGTGGTGCAGGAAGCGACGACGAAGGCATACTCGATGGCTGAGAAGGAGCAGGAGCCTCAGCGACAGCGTTACAAGGCGAAGGCATTCCACCGAGAGATAGCGCAGGGAGAAGCACCATCACCAGCACAAGCCTTATTCAACTACCCAGGAATCACGCCACCGCAAGGCAGCGAGAGACGAGAGGGTCGGACTAATCGAAACAGCAACGCCACAACTCAGAGCGAGTTCTTCGGGAATGCTGACTGGCTGAAGGGACGCGATTGGCCTGAGGGAGAGGGAGTGTATGTGAATTGGCTATAAAGGTAGTCAATAGGATGCGGATTTAGAACAATATCTAACTAGTATAATATAGTGAATCTAAATAAAGCAGACGTACGGCGGTTTCGGGGGCCACGTGACCTCCATCTGCCCGAACTGCGGGGAACGGCTCACTCTGATTGTAGACGCCCTTTCCCAAACTCATACGCTTTCAGATATAGTTGCATTCAACACATGAACCTGAGAAGGATCCAGGTAGAAAGCGGGCTCAGCTCAGGGGTCATCCAAGTGTATTGACCTTTCTAAATGGTTAGCGATAATCTGGTCTTGTTCCGAAAAATGTATACCTATTGATCTCCTACAGCTCGATGGCGTTGATGATTGCTTTCGACTGCTCTCAAAGTCTATATGGTGGACGCTGACTCAGGAAGCGGTGAAAACATCGCCGTTCGGAGAAGCTATACGAATTTATCAATATTCTCTCTCACCAGAACCATGTGGTGTACATTAAATCATTATGATGCAGCAAAGCAAGTACCAGGATCGTAAGCGCGAAATGAGCTTGGTTATCGCTGACAAGTCAGCAATCATAAGGGAAAACAATATTAATTGGAAGTGGATAAAGTCACACTATGGAAAGCATAACATAGTACGCTATTTAAACATTCTCCAAATTTCATACGCTTCAGATTTCATAGCCCCCCCCCCAACTCATTATGCGCCTTTCATTTCAGACTTCCCGCCTGAACCGAAGAGCACCATTTTGTGAACATGAGCATGGGAGGCTGGCTGCTGCCGCGCTGTTCGAAGTCAACTGTTAGCCCATAAAAGCCCAAGACACCTGGTCCGCGTATACCCGCATGCACCGACGACTCTTTCCACACGCCGCCGCTGGAGAAGCGCTACTTCGCCTCCTGGGTTGCCTTTTTCGATTACCTGAATGTTATTAAGTCGCGACGCATCAAGCCTTCCGCAAGAGAACATCTACCACTTCAGAAGCAAGAAACAAAGACCTTGCTGAGCGTAGCACACTGACGCCTACAACAGAAGTCCCTCCTTCGTTTGGCAATTACTACCGGAGGTTGATTTGTATGCACAGTTGGGCGGGCAAGTCGATCCACAGGCAGGCAATCCTGATAACTGCTTCGCAAATCCACGCAGTGTGAAGCACATTTGTCATTTTGCTCTTACGGTGGTGTGGGCGCGTGATTTGGTCTTTCACAATGAAGTTTCTCAGCAGTTAACAGCTCACAAGCATTCACTGGGTCAGCGTACGTATGACAATCGTCTAGTTAATCGCCGTATTAATGAACATGAGAGCATCAACCTCGTTGACGAGCTGCAAGCTACTGGACCCAAGAAGAAGCTCATCATGGTGTTTTGAGACGGCGCACGGGTACGGGTACAGTTGTTGTGTGTTACAACTTTGGTACTAACTGTCGTATGTACGTTTATGGAAACAAGTGGCTTTGCGCGACGTGCACAACCTTGTGGCCAGGTTGAAAGCAGCGCGCCGTGGGGATACGACAGTTGAATCCAGCTGGAGGCATGCCTGCAACAGTTTGGGGTCGGAAATGTACCACAGTCACGGTCTACGTGGACGAAGAGAAGTTGGGCGCAGACGATCACGTTCCAGACAGCGTAAATGCGTCATTTCTTCGAGGTGTTTTGTGCGGGCGGAGCATTTGCCGTGTCGCCATGCGATTTAGCGGAAAATATTTCCAACAAAAGCCACATTCCGATGAAGCATAATCATCAGCGCTGGTGTCTGGAATCGCCGATAGACATTCCTGCCGACAAGGAAGAGTACTCTGCTGCCGAGAAGTCATGTTCTTCATTTCGAGTGAAGGGCTCGCCGCTATTGGCCTCGCGTCACAACGTACTGAATGATACTAACGAGTTTGGTTTGGTGCCTGACGTTGGGCGTCGAATTGCTGCCATTATGAGCCGAAATTGTACTGTTGTATATTTGAAAATGCTGGAAGCACACTGAGGAGTTTTAACGACACTTTGAAGGAGGCGGTGGCTCTGTTTCACGAAGTACTTCGTTGGAAAGCATTTCATACGGCATGAAACGAGATGCAGATACAGACGCCACAACTGATTGAAGACGAATCCATGGATGGCAGTGAGTGTGATTCCACGCTTCCTTCAACAAATGAAGTAATCCAAAGGACGAAGGGACCTTTCGCCGGCGACTACGGTTTGGGTGTTGAAGTGGTACGTGGCAAATACCACTCCGACGAAGTGACGCTGACAAATGTCACCCCGACGAATCGAACATATTAACCGCTAACAAGGTAGGAGGGATGAATGAGTCAAGGCACTCACCCGTCACTCCGTCGAAGTGGAGGTCATGAGTCGGACCGTATGGGCGGTGCCTCATACTCGTACTCGGATGAGGGCTCCGCCGCCTCTCCTCGACCGTAATGGAGAGACCCACCCATTACGTGGAGCGCGTGCTTCAGGAGCGGCGCGTTCACGGGAAGCGACAGCTCCGGGTGAATGGAAGGGGTACTCCGAGGCTGAGATCTCCTGGGATCCGATTGAACGGCTCAATGCGTTCGGGCTGTCGCATTCTGGGGACATAGTTGACGACGGCGTCGTAGTACTTCGACCTTTCTTGCCCGAAGGGAGGGTGATCGCGGAGCTAAGATCATACCCGCGCTCATCATGAGCGCTAGAAGCAGGATGTCTTCTGCAGTTTTTTTAGAAACCTGCCGCTTGCCTACAACACGGGCAAACCAAATGCGGAGATCTCGGAGGGCGAGAATGCCCTCCAACGTCATATCTCACCGGATCAAGTTGTTCTTGTGAGCAACGCGTAGCTGCCCATTTCCAGAACACGGTCTCGGCCTCCTGGAAAGAGCCACAGTGTTGGGGCATCACTGATGCGCAGCCCCATACAGGTCGAAGTCCCGACCGGAGCTCTAGCTTCTTTCGCTGGCTCGCGAACACTTAAGGAATATGGTGCGGTGCCAGGAGCACGCACCCAGCAGCACACAAGTCCGGTTGGGCAGGGGATGCTTGCTTGCCGACCAGCTGAAGCTCATATGCGCCCTGAGAAGTGCGGTCGTCAACGAGAACATGAGACAGCTGGAGTTGACCCAGGTAGGCATCAGCTCCGTGGGCCTGACGCCTCAGGAGGGAAGTACCGGGAGCGTAAGCCCCCCCCCCACTCCCCATGGCGAGGAGACAGATACGTCTTCGCAGGTGACTGGGTCGCCGGGACGCGCACTCCCTTTCGACGAGCAGCCTCGAATTCTGCCTACTGCTCGTCGAGATCGTTAGATAGATCTCGGCCGATTTGTCCCTCTTCTCCTCGCCAGAAGAAGAGCAAAAGAGGCCCATATTCGTGTAAGTGATGGTCCTCAACTCTTCACGGAGTGGAGACCGGGAAGCAGCACGTCTCTTACGGCTGACTTCCGAGGCTGCCTTGACGCGGGTAGACGCCTCGGCGAACGTCAAGGTCTTGACCAGAGAACGAGGGTTCGCTTCGTCCTCCTTTGGTGAGCTACCGCTTCCCTGAATTTCAAGCGCCTTAGGCTCGTCGCTATCCTTTCCATGGGGGATGGATAGCAGGGTACGAGACCCAAGTCGGGCTGACCCGGGACACCGTCAGACCCGGGACCTCAAGGTCATTGTCACCACAGGGTGTAGGAGGCTTGTCCTAGTCCTTCTCATTGCCCACGAGAAGCTCAGGTTTCTTCGCAGGCGGCTCAGGCGCCATAGGAGTCACCTTGGATACCACCTTGGTGGATCTCTTAGTGGCAGAGCCTTTGTCAGACGGCTTAAAGCTCTTAGCCTGCTGCTTGGAAGCAACAGGCTTAGCAGGCGCTTTCGCGCCGCTACCAGACCGAGTCTTGGTCATACTGAGGCTGCTGTGGAAGCCGAGAAGAAGAGTGAAAGGCGGCGACTTCCTTTCACTCGTCCTCGATGGTCGGTGAACCGAACCTATGTGGAGGAGGATGTAACGGGGTTACATGAAGAGTGTCAAGGCGCTTTTCAGAATGGTGTACTCAAGTATCCCTAGTGATGTAGCCAACATCACTATGATGTCACGGTAATGACGTCACGGATTGGTACCACACATATGGTACAATGACCTCAGAACTGTCACGATCCGCTCTAGGATGACCGGTCGATACTCCTCGTGGACTGCCGCAGCCACGCGTGTGCAGAGGCGTCCCGTCGTCGGGCCGCGGAATCTCTTCATGAGGAGGGTGTAACCAAGCTTGAAGAGACCAGTGTTGGTATTCCCACCGGGACGAGGGAACTCTTGTGCGGGGGCACTTGGCAGGTCAAAGGTAATGAGTATAACTACGGAGGAGGGGTGTATGTGCGAGCGCTTGAAGGACGCTCAGAAACGCAAGATGAAGACAGGTGTGACGTACCAGCAGGATAGCTGCCGGCACGCCTCGAAGAAGACAATCATGAAACTATCTCGTTGAACAGAATGAACCAAGAAACCAAAAGCTTGTTATTAAGTTCCCGTTCTCTTTCCGTTAAGCTACAAATCACCCTTTAGGTCAAAGGTACTCATGACCCTGACGAGGATAGATCGCGGCAACTTGGTGGAGAAGCAGGGTATCTACTTGCGAAAAGAGGTGACTCTCAGAGAGCACGGGTGCGGCGATTCAAAGGACTGGGGAATCTTGCATGGTCCGGCTGCGAGGATAAGCGGCTGTGGAACGATTAAGAGGTGCTGCAACACGCATTACTGTGAAGAGGGCAAGTCGTGGGAAACGCTATGAGTGATCACAACATGCCTGGGGAAGGGCCAGGCGAGGATCTAGGCGGCTGGCCGATCGAGATTGCGTTTTTTTTCGCGCCGGTCGGGGGGGGGGGGGTATTACTCCGAAGGTGAGCCTAGCCGTGTGGAAGGTCGCTATGAGGCTGGGGGCGAACGGCTTCCCTAAGACGAAGACTGTGAAGACGCTAGTGAGCCTCTGAATGAGTATGGAACGCTTGACGGAAAAGGGGCGGTAATTTCGACCTCTCTCCCGGTGGAGATCGTGGCTTCGGATCACCGGCCGTCCATGCTCGAGACCCCTGAAGGGCGACAGGCGCTGCAAGGTCTGCTTAACCAGTTGGGCACGAGAGGAGAGGAACGTGCGACAGAGGGTCGTACGGGGCTGGGAACGCTAGCCGAGTCTGCTACTGCCGAGGTCGAGGCACTGTCAGGTCAACAGGCACCCTCTAAGTCGCCGGACGCGAGGGACTACAGGACACTGTCTTCTGGTCACCAGCTGGAGTCGCGGCTCGCCGACACGGCGGGCCGCGACGCCCGCTGACAACGCTAGCGGCCCGGGAACAGCCGTACTCGGTGGGGGCTTCAAGTGCTTCTGCAACTACGTGTGGGACAGCTATATCGGGTGCGACGTGGACGTCACAGAGCAAAGGGATGCATTTTAGTCGACCGGTCGCTGCTTGGCCCCGCATTCAAAAAGCTCAGGTGCAAACGGTCAGTTCGACGCAAATTGCCGATTGGCCAAGGACCAGCCCGACGGCCAGGACGCTTGATGCCGCGTTGAATGGATACCTGACTCGGACGATGAGGCAAACGTTGCAGTTGTATGCGGCGAGATCGATTGAGACGGCTACGCCCGTCCCGACGGATGCGCACGAGCCGGCTACAGCGAGTGAGGCCTAGTCTACTCTGCCGGTGCCAGCCCCACGAAGGGAGAGGATGTCACAAGCAGCGCCGTCACCGTGGCCGACGGAGGCGTTAAGGTCTACGACAAGAGCGCCGACCTCACAAGCGGCGATGACGGTGACTCCGTCCGTGGGTTTGCCCTTGGCGGCGATTCCCTTCTACAGCGGAGTCTCAATCGCGGGAACGCCCTTTGGATCGGGGGGAGCTACGGACGGCTTACAGACACCGTACGCGTGCTACCATCCGTTCCAATCGACAATGATACCTACGCCGATATGGGAGATGCCTGCACCGGGGCAGGGTGGGTATGCATATCCGCCGGAAAGTGCTGCGTATAGAGGCTATCACCAGCACAGACAAGCGCCAGTCGGAGCGGATACTCCCAGAAGGAGTATGAAGCTCCTCCAGCTACGAGTCGTGCACCTGCTCCTACCCCTCACGCATACGTGGGCATCCCTACCGAGTTGCAGAACGCTGTCAAGGCCATCGTTCCGTTCCACTCAGACACGGCGTTTTGCGAGTGGGCCGCGGTATTCTGGCGGTCGTTCGAGAAGTGCACGAACGGGTCGGACAGTGCCATGAGGCTGCGTTCGAGCAGTGCCTAAGGGGCAAATCTGGGCAAGAATGGTGGTACAATGCTCGAATCGAGGACTTTAAAGAATTACGGGTACGGTTCCACAACCGGTTCATTTGTCAGTCGCCGGCCCAATTGTGGAGCCGTCTGAAAGTGGCTAATCGGAATCGAGGGGTCTGCCGAGGAGTGGGGAGATCGCATTTCAACGATGTGCGACGCGTTGAACTACATCGATCCGCGCATGAGGTACGCGTTCTTCCACGAATGCATCCGGAACAAGAAGATCAAGGCCACGTTAGACTCAAGCATGGTGACCTCGATCCCGCAAGCGTGCGTGCTCTTGCTATACAAGAATTTGCACCTTCCTGTGAGGGAAGAATACAAATTCGTGGAAGGCATGCCGAATGTAGGGGGTTTCAAGGGGATTCGACGCAGTCGCAGGTGTAGCAGCAAGTGGATCAAATAAACTTGTTAATGTTGCAGCAGCAACAAAGAGAGTTGGCGACGCCTCCACTTCTCCGCGAGGTCAATCCAAAGTGAACGCTATCGCGCCCTCGTTGGCTAGCACGGTGTCACCGCTTACGACCACCCGTACGCCTGTGTCGGTAGCGGAGACACGTGTGTCCCCACGCATTCGATTGGACCCGCCACGCCCACGACGGAAGGTGAGATTATCTGTGATCGCTTCCTTTGCATCAACTGATGTCGGGCCACTTGTCCTCGAGCTACGGGCAAGTGTAACCGGTGTCGCAAAATGGGACACTACTCTATGCATTGTGGCGGTCGCACCCAAGGGAATGTGGCAGTTGGAAGGGTGGAGGGCGTCAATTCCGCCGCAGTACTAACTGCTTTTTTGTGGGACTCAGAAATTGATGTCCCAAGATTGATGTCGCAGTGTCCCTATGTGGGTTCGACCAGACAATTCCCCAATATTAAATCTCCATAGTTCCGTCCGTCTTGTTGATCCAGTTCCTCTGAGACCCAACCAGCATCTTGCTCGCGTACGCAATGGCGCAATCGCGACCGTTCGCTTTTAGCATGAGACACGCGCCCACAGACAGGTGTGAACGAGTCCACATACAACTTAAATCGCTTAGAAAAGTCCGGGTAGACCAGTATGGGCGGTCGAACTAGCCTGTGTTGCAACTGCACGAAAGCTGCAGCACAGTCTTCGTCCCAGCGAAACACCACGTCCTTCTGCTTCAGCAACAGTGGTTGACAGTACACAATTGGGGCTGATTTTTTATAATTCCATCAGGATGTACTAACACAATATTTAACCCATCAATTAGCAAAGGGATAAAAACCTATATAATTTAGGCAGCCCCTGTCGATAGCCAATATGCAAAGGGGCATATTTTTGTTCTCAAAAGGTCCTGATAGCGAAATATGTAAAGATGCATCATGTTGTGAATATAAAGAATCAATACTTTGCATATATGGATCTATACAACTATCAGGATAAAAGAAACATAAAGACGTTCCATCCTAATAGATAAATACAAATGTATAAATATAATGAAAGGATTTATATATGAGATTTTGAACAAAGACTATTCTATCGTCTTCATTGGGAAGTCAACCAAACCACAACAGTTACACTGGAATGATGTTATAGGTAATTACACAGCATGGTTAAGAACTGGCAAGTCGTTTCGTACAATTTATGAACATTTTAAGAATGGTGGAGTCGATAGTTTTGATATAAATTGATCAGCGAGCATGAGATCACAAACAGTATCGATATCTATGAGCATAAGCAAGTGACTATAAACAATACCAAATGCATAAACAACCGCGAGCATTCATTTCGAGCTGGGGAGAGAAGCTCAACCTCTCAGAAAAGTACGACCCGAGAAGAAAGACTCCATGTGAATGCGGCTCGATATATAGTCGATACAATAAGGGTAAGCATTTAATGACAAAGAAGCACCAAAATTATTTAACTCGAAGTGATTAAGCTAACAATTCTGAATTTCATGACAATTTATGAGTTTCAGAAACAGTTTATGAATTTCGCAGGATTCCTCTGATTTTCATAATTATATTTTTTTCTCAATATTAAGGGCCTATATATAGATAGACCGAACTGATAACATGTTGAGCGAAGTAACTTTTGGAAAATTCAAGGGCGCCAAAATCGAAGAAGTATATGCTTCCGATCCTGGTTATCGTCGATGGCTATTCAACCAGCCCAGTCTAATAGTAGTGAGGATATCAAGATATTCCTCCACTCCAAGTTTCTTAACGATGGTAACTCATATATGATGAATTGGGGCCAAATATCGGGTAAGACCCTCAAGCAGATTAGTAGAATTGATTCGAACTATATCGATTGGCTTCGTAAGAGTCAATTTGTTATTGAGAAGTGTCCTAAACTACTTCAAGAATTGAACTAAGCTATTGGGTTTTTTCTAAGCGGTGATATAATCGATTACTTCCCCTGTAAGACGATCATAGCGTAGCTCCTGCTCGCTCACCACAAGGACCAACATATTGGTGCCCTGGCATCCAGCGTTCGTGCCCTGGACCTGAATCGCCTGCGGAACATCACGCTCCGTTAGGCGGCTAACGGCAGTAGTGAGAGCGCGGTTAGTCAGCGACCATGCCTGGTAATCAAGATGACCATACACGAGCTCAGGAGTCAGATCACCGTTAATTGAAGCGATTTTCGGAATCTCGTTTATGAAGTGGTGAAAATCATAGTCATGACTGGTGTCGAAGATTTGGTGGGAGCCAATGCGAACATTGAAGTTGCGGATACTCGAACCAGGGTCAAGTATCCAGGAGCCGAATCAAAAGAACTTTGAACGTCCTGTACAGCAGCAGAAGCGAAATTACCAGTCTGCTCGGCGAAAAGGAGGTGAATGATATATTTAGCATTCTTAACAGAAGCTGATAACTGTAGATCGAAAGCAGCATTGTGTTGAGTTGATTGCTTTCCTAGACCAGCTCGCTGATAGAACCATTGCGCGTAGCAATCATTAAAGCGGACTTTCTTCACAGGCTTGGAAATGATTGCCTGAGGGTTCTCAATATAAACGAACGGTATATAAAGACGAGAAATGGTGAAAGGCATATAAATACCACCAATTGAAGGTTCAAGGGCATTGACGACAGCACCCCAAGCAATACTGAACCCGGAAAAAGCAGCAAGGATACCATCCATGGGACTACCGGTCGATGAAGCAGAAACCATCACCGGACAGGTATTGCCACTTACGAGAGTAGTGCTGGTGAGAGACATACCTTTCGATGCGTCAGCAACAATGGCGGAAGTACCTGGTTGACACGGAAGCGTAGGCAAATCTGAGGGTCCGTCATGAGGTTTAGCTCCTTGAAGATAGGATGTAGATCAGTTAGCTTGATCTTGAGCATATAGTTCCACGTTCCCATGATCGCGTTAGTAGTAGTAGCACCAGCTACGAAGGCACCACGCGCCAATTGATTTGAAATTGTAGTAGAAGCTGCAGCCGCACCAAGTGAAGACCACGACGTGGAGAAATCAGATTCAGCGTTAGGAGGATTCGACAAGATACGCTTTACAAGACCGTCATTAGCAACCACCAGATGGCCCAGTATAGCAAACGAAGATGAGAAGGCAGTAGTATTAGTGTAACCATCTCCCGTAGTAGATGATGTAGCAGAACTATACAAAGATGACTGAGCGACATCCGGATAAAGGAACGACTCAGCTCCATGCTTCTCAACATAGGGAGGACGGTAGCTTGTCTGAGCGCGAATGTTGTTCCAAAACAGGTCGTAGTCAGCCATACTGGCAACTGTCTTCCCGTTGGGTTCAAGCGACATGCTATCGATTACATTCCAGTTGCCATTCTTGGGCGTAGAACAAAAACGATTTGCAGCAGCTGTCTGGGCAGTACTACCCTTCTTCATCGTGACCTTGTACGGCAGCACGATGTAGGCATCGCGAAGACAAGCGAATCCTTCACTATCATTCAGCTCGGCAGTCGCATCGATAGTAATGACACCATTCTGATACGATCCCTTATTGAGATCGATTACGAAGGGTACTTGCTTACCCGAAGATACCTTGATCTTCGGGTTGCTCTTGAGCGAGCTCTGGTACAAATATTGGTCGTATAGTTGAGTTTCGCCCATCGTTGAATCTATACGGATTCTAATATACTTTCATCGATATTAAATATTATGGCTCATCTCATTAAGCCAATCACAAGCGATCATGATCTTATTGAACTTGCGGATCGATTAGGAGTCCGTCTGGATAATATTCGAATCGAGTGAAATGTCGAAACCGATCCGAAAGGAAGGTACGTACTTGGTCTTATTGAGGCCTCCTAACCTTGATGTAGGACACTGGTAAGCGGTACACGATGGCGAATTTTTCGACTCGATGGGCCAAGCAGCTCCGACAAAGTATGGAATCGGTAGATACAACCCTAAACAATATCAAGGAGCAAACGGTAATTATTGTGGTATATGGTGCATGCTTTGGGTATACTGCAAACAAAAAAATAAAATGCATCTATTAGATCGACTCGAAGACCTAAATTTAATCACTCTATAAATAAAATCAGTCATGAAATATAATCATGGCGTTCAAAGAGTTACCAGTTCCATCGTCAATCCCAGAGGCAAAGCTCAAGAGGGTATTTAAATCTAGTACCCTCTCATTGACTAAAGATAAGTTGCGTGGTTCTGGTGCTACGCTCCATCTTCATCCTGAATCGTATGCTAAAGATCTTCGAGCTCGCAAATCAGGTAAAGGAACGCGTTTGGCAATCACGAATAAAGAGATTGGATATCCTTTCAAGCATATGAAAGTATGCATGGAGCCAGTATTTGGTCTAAGATATGGAGTGGTATCAAAAAGGCATTCAAATTTGCTAAAGACTCTGGCATTCTTAGCGGAGCAGCAGATGCTACTGTTACCGCTCTCCCAACTGCACTCGGTGCTCCCCAGGGCGCTATTCCAGCGAGAGCTGCTATCCAATCCATGACGGGTATCGGGGGTTATGATAGCGATAAGGAAGGAGGACGCCTAACTATCAGTGATGTGAAGAAGGGGGCCAAACGTGCTCTCGCTTACACAAAGCGCAAGGGAAATATTTCTGATGCGGTCGATGCCGGAGAGAAGTTTCTGCTTTCCAAGGCTACCAAACCTGAACATGAAGACCTCATCAAATCCCTTCGAGGTGGGTCCGCCGTCGATATAGAGTAGGTGTTGGCAAACCAAAGACAAAGGCTAAGAGATTACAAAAGGTTCTCAGGAAGCTCGCGATCATATGGCTAAGCTCCGTGCCATGAAGAAGAAGCCTATGGTAGCGGGGAGCTTTAGATTGTAACTTCCGCCTCATTACGCTAAGAAATACACAAGCAATGGCTTTATTTTTTTGTCAAAACAATAGCATGATCGAGACCGAAGTATCTCGAAAATTAACCTTCTGATCAGTCTGATTGTAAATGGAGATCGTAATCGTCGTGCGAGCACCGTTGTGGCAGTTCATCCAAGCATATTGACTCGGTTTATAGCTAATTGGCTGTCCAACCGATGCAGCACCTCGATCGAATGCACTCAGAGTATCGCCACTCGCAACGTCTTCATTCTTAATTAGATCGCATCGTACGATGAATGAACAAGTAGGGTGGATCTGATGGATCGTATCCGGACGTTGAGCGCTTGCAACCGTTGCAGGGGGTGATGAGTATGTTCCAACAGTCAATCCAACGACCTTTCCAAACTCAGCATTATCGATGATCAGGCGCGGAACGCGCGTAGTAGTAGGCAAACCAGAACTGCCGGAGCTATATAGGCCAGTAGTAGGTTTAGTCTAGGTACCTCCAACAGTAGGTAGTGTCGTTGGGTTAGCGCTAAAATTAAACTGAGCAGCATAATATACGCTATTTTCCGATAATTGGATGTAAAAAACATTATTTCCAGATGGATCACTGAGATAGGCTCCAGCATCAACGAGAGCAGTCTGGATGCTTCGATTGATATCGGCATACGTGAAAATATCATCCGAGAGATTGATACTCACAATGGATGTTGTAGTACCCGTAGGTACTTCGATTTCGAAAGTGTTGTTCCAGAACTGAGTCGCATCGATATTGTATTCGGAGTTGTACATGCTCATTGATTGAACGGCACAAACAACATCGCGAAAATAGTCAGCAGAACCCGGTAAACTGTATCGCCAAGTTGAGCTGTACCCATCTTGAACGAGGTTCGTGGAATCGAGTTTGATAAAACTCGCACCCATTGTAAGCTATATTCATAAGATCATATTTGTGAGCGATAAGCGCTGATAAAGATAATAACTTTATATAGGTATGATTGGATATGTATATAAGATTGCCCAATGCAGATGAGACTATCGTGTACAGTGGCTCGGCTACACAGAATCTTTGCACTCGTTGGGCTGAACATAAATATAAATATAACGCAGGATCGACGAACGAGTAGGTTGCTGAATTTACCAATACTTTGAATCCCACGGTATTGTAAACTTTCAAATTGAAAAGTTCAGTGAGCATGAAATCACGGACCAGCGATAGTTGTGTGAGTTTGAGCAATTGGTAATTGATAAAACCCAACACACCGGTTAATTTCCAAAGGCATCTCAGCTAGAAGATCCGTTTAAGAATAAAAGCGTGCCCACAACAGACTCGAATATGATAATTATAGAGAGCAGCGCAGTGAGTTTCAGAAGCGGTACTACAATAGAGCTGAGGAAAACGTACGGGGTATGCTTACGCATGCCCTTCTAGAATACGAGAAGCACGGCAGAAAATTCGAGATGTTGCATTAGAGGCTGGCATAGCACCTATATTATGATTTGCAGTCCATACATATCCATGTATTGCATGTAAAAGTGGTCGTCATTGTACGCCCTGGCGCTAGCTGAACTAGTGGAGGAGGTTTTAACCAGTTGCGGGGGCCATTTCGAATATTGCTGCATACACTACAAGCTCGACATCTCACGAGTCATCACAAGCCGCCAAGACTCTAACCCCGAAGCACTCGACGAAGCAGACTTTCGTGCTTCAACCGCTGATCTTTTCGAGCGCGACGAACGACGCAAGGCCAAGATCGCCCAAGTTGTCGTCACTACAACCGAAACGACGCCGACGACGAGGATGGCACCGCCGCGGGAACCGTGGCGTCTATCTACGAGCTGTGCGTGCGAGCCAGGGCCCAGACGGGGTCGTCAAATTTACCAATTTTACCCCCGAAGGGTTCGAGCGGCTTTGGCAGACCGTGAGTCTTCACGTCAAGGGACACTGGAACGTGGGTCGCGGTAAGAAGCGCCGCTACGCTGCTCGAGATGTCTTTTTATGACACTCAGCTCGCTGAAACACCTCGGTAAATGGGACACTGTCGCCCGCGTTTTCAAGATCCCGCCATCTACCTTCCAGAAAATGGTCCGAAAGTTCATGGATGTCGCCTCGCCGTTCCTATACGAGACGTTCGTGGAGGCGACGAACGATCGGTGGACGCTGGGCAGGATTGTCCGTTCCGGATATGCGTTCCATAACTTTCCGTACGCACGCTACTCTACGGACGTTACGTTCCAGCAATCTAACAAACCTAGCGGAAATATGAGTGAGACCCTGCGCTGCTATAGTGATAAACATCACCTATACGGCTTCAAAATTGAAGTATCGGTGCTTCCGAACGGAATCGCGATCAACTGTACGGACCATACGGGAGGCAGCATACATGCTGAGATCTTCCGAGGTAACGCTGCCTTTCATTCACAAGCTCTGCGTAACACGCCGAGGACGCCAACCTGCGCGACGACGGCAGGCTGAATGAAACCTACCCGAAGGAGTGGGCTATTCTCGTCGATAAAGGGTACCAAGGATTGAGTCATCGACGCACACGTCCTTGGCTATATCCTTCTTCGGGTCCGTGGTTGCCTCAGGTGCGCTGGTCGGCGGGGCCGCTTTGGTGGACGGTGTGCTCGGCGGAGCCAAGCTCCTCGCAGACACAAGCGTATTCGCCTTCTAGGCGGACGTAGCCTTGCTAGGCATGTCCTCGTCAGGATGAACGAGGTTCGGATTGACCTCATCGTCATCCTCGTCGCTCGACTCATCGCTCAGCGAACCCACGGGGCCTGGCACGGAAGCTTCGTGGCGTTTACGACGTCGTGCGGCTGCCATTGCCACTCTGGTTCCCGATACGGCTTAAGGAACCTTACGTAACACGGGGTGTGTACGCATCATCTTCGGAAGACTGAACGTGTACGCAAGACCCTTCCTGGCCACGACCTTAAAAGGTCCGATGAAGCGCGGGCGCAATTTAGTCTTTATGACCGCAGACACTGCACGCGTAGGTAGGGTTTTTAGCATTTAATAAAACTATGTCACCGGCCTTAAACACTTCAATGTTGCTTCTGCCCTTTGCATTAACCTGTTCCTTCTAACATCTTGGCTTTCATCCATCGCTTCGCGTACTTGTCGTAAGACTCTCAAACGCGTAGACACGAATGTGTCAATTTACTTGCGAATACTGCAGCTGGGCTGATATCAGGTAGCCCATCGGCTATCCCTCCCCACAAAGCCCAGAACCACGGAGTTGTGGCGCCAGTGGGACGCGAGAGTATGTGAGGGCGTTCAAGTAGAACGGAGTGAAGCCTGTCGAGGCATGCACCGCATTGTTCAATCTCAACGAGTGGGAGCATGGCGCTCCGTTGCTTGGGTCTGTCCGCAGAGACACTCCGAAGCATGTCTTCGACAACGCGATTCACGCGTTCCGTCTGACCATCGGTCTGCGGGTGTCCTTTGTGGACATGTCGAGTCGAGTGCCGAGCACCTCGAAGACCGACGTCCAAAACTTACCCTTGAAACGGGGGTCTCGGTTCGAGACATTGCCTCCGTCAGAACATGCTGTCGAACGACACATTCATGAACAGCGTGGCTGTTCCTTCTACATCAATGAAGTCCGGCACCGCCGCTAAATGAGCCATCTTGCTTAACCGGCCGACAAAGCCCACGATGCCCGTGTTGCCGGCCGCATCCGGCGGCAGGCCGAGCAGAAAGTCCATACTCATGGATCGCCAACACCCCGTGGTTACAGGCAAGCTGGTCAACGCGCAGCCGAAAGTGGCGAGGGTTTAACCCGTTGAACGTCTCACACATGCGCATATACGTATTGACCCACTTGGGGGTAAAGCTTAGGCCACCAGTAGTGGGGGCTCACCGAGCTGTAGGTCTTTTCTCGGCTAAGATGGCCGCCAAGTGGGGTATCATGTGCCTCATAGAGGATAGGATACTCGAGATCCTCTTCGTGAGGAACCACGACGCGTGTAGAGTCTTATGGACCATTACCGTAGTACAATATACCATCATCGAGAGTGTATCGATGTAGCCTCGCGCGCAACCGCGCTGACAGCTTAATGTCTGAGTTAGCAAACTCCGCGCTTCCTAGCGCATGTAGCAGCGCTACGTAGGACTCATCACGCGCGTACGCAGCGCGGATCAAGTCTGTCACAGACGAAGTCACCGTCGTGACGTGAGCGATCTCATAGTCTGGCCTGCGTGAGAACGCATCGGCCAAGACGTTCTGCCTGCCAGGCTTGTACTTCACCTCGAAGTTGTACTCCGCACAGAAAGAGAGCCAACGGGCCATTCTCTGAGGGAGATGAGACGGCTGCGTCGCATGGGTAGCGACGCATGATCAGTGTAGATCACAAACGGGGTCGAGCTGACCAGGTGAACCTAAATTGGACGAGTGCATACTTCATCGCAAGTAAATCTGTGTCATGAACTGGATACCTTAAGCTGGCGAGATTCAAACGCGACCAGGCGTTCACGCTCTTCGGTGTTTGCTTGCATTAAAGCACTGCCGATGGCGAAGCCCGACGCATCACAGACGACGTTGAAGGGATGATCGGAATCTGGCAGCGCCACGATCGGCTGAAGGACCGCTTGATGTCCGGTGTCCCAACGCCAGTCCACATCCTTCATAAGGCGATTGGACAGTGGCATTGCCACCTCAGCATAATTCTTGCTGTACTTGTGCAAGTAATTGGCCAGACCAAGCCACTTCCGTAAGTCTTTCTGGTTCTTTGGAACCGGCCAGTCTACAACGGACTTGACCTTAGCGGGATCCGCTCGAATGCCTCGCTTCCAAATGAAGCATCCCAGAGAGGGGATCTATTCGGCGCTGAGGACACACTTGTCAATATTGGCATACAACTTGTGTGTGCGCATGCACTCGAGCACCGTTCATACGTGCTCAATGTGGTTCTCCACATCAGTCTTTCCGAGCTCCTCACGACTGTGGACGAATATGTCGTCGAAGTATGTCTGAGCATACGCCCTGTGGGGACTGAACAGCTGCGTCATAAGGCGATTAAACGTCCCAGGCGCGTTCGGCAGCCCTTGGGTATTACTAGCCACTTCTAGAGCATACCGCTGGGAGTGCTGACCGCCGTAAGCGAATATCGCTTACTCTCATGAGCAATTGATAGTATCCATCGAACAATTCGAGGGCACTGTACACCTCTCCACGTTGTTCTGGAGAACGTCCTTCTTAGGAATAGGCGTCTGCACCTGAATGGTGACCGCGTTAAGCTTGTTAAAATCATGAACGATTCGCCACTCGACATTCAGCTTTCTGACACAGAACGTAGGCGTTGTGTGCGGAGACTTACTCTCGCGCACTATATCCGCCTTGTGCTTAGCACGGAAGACGCGTCACTGACGTCATACTGTTCTCGTGGCAAAGGTCACTGTCTTATCACGCAGTATTTGGTTCCAGGAACCACGTCAATCTCATGACGTACACCTCGATCCGGAGGTAGCCTCGTGGGAGGTTCCTTCGAGACCACGTCTTGATATTCCTTCACCAAAGGGAAGTACGGGTCCGAGGGGTCCTTGAGGATCGGGGACCATGCCCCTGCATTCAACGCCTTCTTGGTGTCCACGGGGACTGCTTTATCCAAAAATGACGACGAGTTTAACTTCTCCTCAGGTCGTAGAATGACCAACTCGGCTAACTCACGGGCCTTCAAGGCGTCGCCGAACTCAGCAATGGAAATCTCGTCCAGCTCCAACAGAGTGTCCGCATGGGGCATATCTCTAGAATGATGCCGCCATCGATTTCCCCTGTCACTCTGTTGACGAGGGTATATAGCTGCTCGCTATCACCAGGAGTGTTTTCACTCGTCATGCTAGACGCATCAGACGCCCTGCGTCTCATGACTGACGATTGATGTCGTAGCCTTCTCCCCGCTGAGACTGTTTGCCTCGGAGAGGTCCTAACAGTCACATTAGCTGCGTCTCCAGACGCTCGCACCGTGTTCGTCTCACCCGAGACTGGTACGTCTCGGTCGATAACCGTCGTAGAGGTGCAATACTCACCGTCTCCACCCAGCGGATTGCCTGCCGCATCACTTGCATCCTGAGGCCCGCGGTCTTGATGCCTCGGGGATACTGCCGGCCACGCTACGCATGGCGTGTAACGACACACCGTCATCGGGACGAGTATCGTTGTCGTGACACATGGCACCTGTGTCACCCAGCGGATTACCTGCCATCCCAGTCACAACCCACGAGCACTGCTCGGGACTTTTGTCCTCGACACATCCTGTGTCTACAAGCTCGGATACTCCTATGTCCAGTACTATTTACCGACTCGGTCCAGTGATCGCGGGAAAAACGCTTTTTCTTCCTAGTAGAGGTGTGTTCATGGCTCACCAAAGCTCCACCAAGAGTAAAGCGCGTTGTGCCCAAGGTCTTCGACCTCCAATCAATCCATGGCTCATGACGTTTCACCCATGCCATGCCCTTGGTGAAGTCGTACCTTGAATCCAGATCGAGGCCTAAGTAGCATTACACGCTATCAAAGTCGAGAAACTTCACACCAACGTTCACAGGAACCTTTGACACCGCGACACGGGTCCCGGTCGCTAGGCGAACAGTGACGATGCCACCCCTGCGCTCTCCGATCGCCTCAGCGTACTGCTAACCGCTGACTGCCTTCCATCGTGGAGCGTTGAGCATAGTTGCCGGACGCTCCGGAATCGGGCAACTACGCTCGACGTTCGCAAAGCCCTTTTTTTTTACCGTCGCCTCGACGACGAGCAAGCCCGGCTTGCGTACACGTTCCGTGTTAGAGAGTACGGCTCTCTCCGGGGTTGGGCCCTGTTGCCCTCCATCTCCATGAGGCTCAACAGAACTCAGTTCTTCCCCAGCAGGGCGCCCCGCTCCTACTGAGTGTCGCCGTTTCCCCGCGACGAGCCGATGGGCGGGCTCGATGCGGAGCGAAAGCTCGTAGGAGTTTGACGCGACCTGCGCGAGGGGCTGGTTAGCTTCAAATGGGTGGTCTTTGGCAGATGAAGCACCGCCAACACCCATATGTTAATCGGTAGCGTGAAGCTCAGCTTCCTCATCTTCAGCGTAGCTGAGGCCCATAGGAACCGGTCCGTCAGGCAGAATAGCGTTAGCAACGCCCCAGCCAAGTTGAGACGACTTACAGTTGAAACTCGGTTTTCAAAGCCACGTTCACGGCCTTTTCCAAAGATAAAGGGTGAGTGCGGAAGACTTCCGTCCTGGTCACGCCAGCGCGGAGGCCTTCCATAAAGACTACCACAGTCACTCCTTCTTGCAGAGGGTCGGTCGCCATACCGGCGATCAGAGTTTGCAACTCCTGGACGAAGTCCACCTCTTACCCTGGCGGGTACTCAGGAAGGATGGCCTCACGCGGTACGCCTGGTTAGGCGGAGCAAACACTCGCGAAAAAGCTAAAGTCTCAGCTCCCCCCAGCTCGAAAAGGCAGCGTCCCCCGTCGTGCCGCACGTGAGTGCCCATTCTCGCGCTCGGCCACCGCGCTCGCGATCGCTAGCGCCACGCGCTGTTGCACAGTACGGAGCATGGCCGATCCATCACGTTTCGATCTCACGAATCCACAACATGAGGTTCTCCCCCTCCTTTCCTTCGAAAGTCTTAACGCTCACGATGAGCGGTTTAGGCCGGGAGACCCATCCTGCACTGCAGTCGACACCGTCATCGTTGCAGACGCAGACATCCCCTGCTGAAGGTCCTCCAACAGATCATTTCCGTAGCTTGAGAACTTCTCATGACGCGCGTTCACCGCGCCCGGTCCTTGCGAAGCAAGATGCGCGATACCCTCAGGGCCGAGCAATCACATACGGTTCTTCAGCGCGTCTTGCTGGCTCTGGGTTAGGTTGTAAAATGCTGACTGCTCCATCCTCACCGAGGAATAGTCCTAGGCCTCAGGTGCGGGATTGACTACAAGTGCTACCAGGTGTAGCGGGGCTGCGTATCGTAGTGCGTCAGAGGAAGACGTATGACCCTCCGAGCCTTACGTCCTAACTTCTAAGGTCTCCGCGGAGGCTTATATCCCTCTAGTTATACCATTAAAGACTCAAAGAGTCAGTATTTATAAACCTAGGACGATATTCTATCTAATGCTAAAACTGAACTATTATTTGTTTGCTTATCTGCGGCAAAGCCGTCTGTGGTGTAAATGTATGACTCTAACTATCTACCATAGTTTAACCTGGTCGAATGCATATCGAGTGGCCCTGTGGCCGCATACTGAAATCCCGTTAACCCAAATGGTACCAAGTACCACTTACTGCAAGTTGACATGTAGCACGGCTACACTTGTGTTACCATCATGTAACCCTGTTACACCGAAGCTGAGCTAGCTCTTCAGAAGAACTCGGCTGAGCGGAAGAACTAACTCGGAGCAATGGCAGCATCTCGGCTGATGAACTCTCAGACAAGATATTACTTCGGTGACGCCAATTACCAGGAAGCGGAAGCCGAAGAAGCGTGTACTCCATCAGCTGAGTCCGCTCGAGATCTTCAGCAGAACGAATACGTTCCCGGTCTTGAAGCAGCATCCTCAGTTCAGCTAGAGTGGCTGGAGTCGGAACTTGTTCGTCAGCTGAGTTCTCGAGCTCAACGTAAGGGACGCCGCTGATTCTCATGTGTCCCCTGAGATTCCTTGTCGACGAGAATGAGATCCAAGCTGAGTCCGTGATAACTCAGCTGATGGGATCGAGATATCTCAGGAGGAGTCCGTCCCGGCGAAAACCCGGCTGCGTAGTGGCCCTCTCAGTTTGTCTACCGAGTAGGAAAATCAGGGAGGTTCATCCTGTAGACAGAATGGATGCGTGTCTATTAACTGAACTCAGCGAACTCAACGATCTAGGAGTTGGGCTTACCGGAGGAGTCGAGCGCCCTTGGAGGAATTCGGCTGAGAGGCGTGCCTGTCAGTAGCGGTCTCGCTCCACGTGGAAGACTCGGCGGAGGCGACGAATGTGGCGAATAAATGTCGTTGTCCGCGGGAACATACTAGGAGACCGCTGAGATCAACGAGTCCAAGCTCGGTGGAATCGGTTTCAATGCTGGATCTTCACTCCGGTGTTGGCGAGGAGGAGGAGACTCGGCGAGAGGAAAAACCGAATCGTCGCCGTCTCGACCCCGAATAATTGATTTGGGCGTTAGCTTGTGGCGAACTGGCCGTGGGCGAGGGTCCGATGATCGATCCTTCGGCGACAAAACGTTTGGCATACCGCCTCGAAGAAGTCGCCAAGATCCTCTGGTTTCTCGAGGAGGCGAGCTCCAGGGAACTGAGGACCGGCTGCGACAGTAATGGAGAATCCACCAGGCATCCCAGCAAGCGTTTGAGCAGCGCTCGGCGTCTTTCCAGCAGTACTGTCGCTTGGTGGTTGCCTTGAGCCGCTAGTGAGCTAGGAGGTACCCGCGAAGTCTCTCCCAGGGAAAGAATAGGCGACCGCCTGAAGTTGCGAGCTCTGGTGGAGCAGGAGAAGTCTTCTTATCCATCTGGATAGCCAACACATGCAGATGCAAGCCAGCAGGAAGTAGAGTCGAGTAAGTAAACCAGCCGAGCTTACCAGTTCGTAGAGAGGGCGTCAAGTCGGCGACGCGGTTCGTAAGGTGGGAAGAGTTGGAGGCTGAGCGTCGGAAAGGTCGAGAGTGAATGCAGTAATCTTAGCAGATGCCGACACACCAGTTGGGCCAAGTCACTCGCCAGCTCGGCTCGTAGGATGGGCGGGACGGTAGTGGTGTAGTAAACGCCAGACGAAGTGGTTCACACATCTCACTTAATCAGCAACCGCGGTACTAGCCGCTGAGTATGGAGTCAGCTGACAACTTGGCTACTCGACTGGATGAACTCAGCCGGTCCTTGAGTATGGGTGGCTACAATGCGATCTTTGCGAGGAGTCGGTCGAAGGCCTACCACACTTCATTTAACTTGATATTTGTATAAGAACATGCTTAGCAATAGGAGGAGCCATTTGGGGAGATAAATAAATAACAAAGTAACTTTTTGAAAGTCCAAGACAAGTGTACACTATCCGGTAAGTCCTACACGGGCTGGATTTTGGTCACCGTCGACATCCGAGAGGCATAGTTTCTAGGGTCTTGACTGGTAGCGCCAAGAGAACTAGGTCGGCCCGGGAAAGGGCGTGTCTCACCAAGCGCGAAGCAACAAGTCCAGCCGAACTCGGCGGGTTAGTACGCCGTACAGCCTGGGTACCGTAACCTTTCTAGCCAAGAAGCCGTTGCTCTCGGCGACCCGTCAAAGCGCTAACGCGCCGTCGTTCGCTCATTAGGGGGGGAGATGGGATATCAGAGCCAGAGCCAGTCAGCTCAGCTGACTTCTGCGTACTGGTTTAGGGTTTAAGGTTTAGGGCTAACTGTTTAGGGTTTAAGGCTTAAGATTTAGAGTTTAGGGTTTAGGACTAGGATTTATATTTTAGGGTTTATAGCCTAGGTTCTAGGATTTAGGATTTTGTGTGTAGGGTTTAGGGTTTAGAGCAGGCAGTCGACGAGATCTGATGGCTCTCCGCACTGTTGTTGGCGGTGATGCGCGTGGTACGCCAGCGGTGCAGCTACAAGAGTGGAACGTCGGGTCTTCTCATGGCTCTTGGACGTTCATGGCTGCAACATTCCCATTCTTCTGGGCTATGCTGATGTATGGTATCAGAAAGATTGTGAGTGGGTCCGCACTCGAGGAGTGTCTCTTCCCGGAAGAAATGAACGAAGCATGGAGTACTTTACCCCTTGAACGCGATTGTCCTCCAGCGCCACCATCGGACTAAGAAAACCTGTATCTTCGGGTAAGGGTTTGCCTACAAAACTTTAGATGTTCTGGTAACATGAATCGTGGATAGGCACGTCAATAACCTACACCTTGCAATCTGGCTCCTCGCTAATCGTGTAGCTCCATGATAGTGGAGATGAATACTGGTTGAAATGACGCGTTACCGCCAAAACATGTATATGCTTGGGCAAAACCAGTCCAACCGTGGGATAAAGATTTGTCAATGAGTATCAGAGTCGTGCCAGCAAAGTCATAGTCGATACAGCCAAATACATATGATAGCAGCCAAGTTGACGTGATGAGCACAGCTATATTATAACAAAAAACAAGATTGCAGTGGGACAACTGCTTAGTCCTCAGTCTCGGCTACACGCCCTCGATTCGGTTCGTGCTGTCCCACTGCCGTAGATTTCTCGCCCGATGCATTGGCATCGCTCGCGTCCTGGCAAGACGCTACACTTTCATCTTCCCCGCTCTCGGTGCGAGGCCCCTTTGCTGGCATCCGCGCACAAATCTTCCGTTTGCGTGCCTCGCTCGGAAGCAATGTCCCGTTGCGTCGGCCTTTATGCCACAGATCGAAGCACGTAATCGGGATCACCTTGTGTCCACGATGGGGCTTATCGCAAAGGAAGACTCTTAACGCCTTTGGTCCCTTCGACGACATCGTCAATTTGCAGTCGCTACAGTAGATAGATGAGTCACCACCGCGTACATCATCAGTGCCTTTTAGCAAAGAGCAGACCTTGCAAACGCGAGTTCTCCGCTTTCGCCCGGTCTGGTTGTTCCCAGCCCTCCATTCATCGTTCTGCACCCGTGTGTGCTGCGTCTGCTGTGATTGCGATCGCGACTTCGAGGGCATGGCATTGACGCTTTCATAGTTGAGAAACCCAGTCCAGTATTCGTCCTTCAGCTGACAAAGCTGCAAGTGCAGAGTCTTCAGAAACTTGACATGCTTCATCTTGCGTTGTCCATCAGCAGCACGGTGAGCGTTATACACGATGTACGCGTTGGTCACTGCGAGGTCGACCAGTCCGAGGAACAAGAATTAATAATTTTTCTTGTACTTGATCGCTAGATGCAAAGCGTATCTGCCACAACCAGTACATACATGATTAGCCAGGGTGATGCAATGTATATACACGATAGCAGTACTTACCTTTGTAGGCGCAGTTGATCATGTACATCGACATCGCCCATTAGAGTCTGGTAATCTTTCAGCACTCGCGGGCATGCAACTTCTGCTTGTTGCCCTGTCAGCTTGTCACGTCGTACAACTCGGTCCAACGCTACGCTACCTCAGGAGTCGAGCATGTAGACTGCCTTGTTATCCCACCACCGGAGCGCGCGGAGACCAGCACCTGAATGTGGTCGGCCACCTCAAATATGCCTCTCTCGAAGGATTTTGGTCGGTTCTTGGGTGGGGCCTTCTTTTTCTTCTCACCTTCCTTCTTCTCGCCAACGATAGATACAGGAGTCCTAGTCGATCCGTTCGCACGGTACCGATCGTGTAGAAACCCATCGTAAGCAGCTGCATGGCCAAGGGGAGTGACGTGTAGAAGCGGTCTGTCACAATGAGCCGCATAGCACCAGTCCCGGGACCTGTCGTACCGAAGACCTCACGGAAACTTGGGACAACCGCAACAGGGCCTGAATTGTAGTCTGTCGGAGACTCTCCATTTGGCTGCTCCTGCTTGCCGCAGTATACCTCGAACCTGTACATACACGTAATCAACACATCAGCAATCTATGGTTTACGATAAGAGAAATTGGGCGCCAAAAAAAACGAGCGATCCCGAAGGACCACCCAGTACTTACCGATACTTGCTGAATACAATAGGTTGTGGTAGAGCAGCAGAGAATGAATAGTTTTGAGTCCCAGCGATGCGGCTTGTCTTTCATAAAGACTCACATTCTGTTGAAGCTTGACTGCGAAGGCAGCATAGCTTCATAAAACGCCATTGTTGTTGGTGGGGTGTAGCCCGATTGGAACCGCCGCTGCAAAGCTGTTATCACTGGTCGGAACTTCCACGCCCGGTTGTACAATGCTTGCTCGTCCGCGTTTTCGCTGAAGTGCAGGTTCCTGGACAGATACATGAACCTATCTCGGACCATAAACTGTCCGAAACACCCTCGTGGTATCGCTCCCTCGTCCGTCGCCTTCCAGTGATTTCCTATCTTCTCCTTGTTCGGCGCAATGGCGCAGGCGATCAGCAGGCCGATAAAGTTGCACAACTCTCGGGTGGTAATATCTTGCGTTCTGTCAAGCTCGGCTATAATTTGGTCGTGAGTCTTACGCTTGAAGCCGGGGGTTCTTCTTCTCACGTGCAACTTGCTTGTTATACATCCCTTCAATCCGTTCATCGAGCTTCTCCACGAAATAGGTGCTGCTAGTGATCGCAATTTCTTCCCATAGAGTTGGCCGCATGAAGTATAAGAAAGAACCCAACGGCGTAGTAGCAGCACTCAGTGCTCCAGTAGTAGGACCATACTGACCGACGTAAAGCCTGGGGTAATCGGTCAGCATCGAATCCTGTCACCGCGGCTCGTATGGCTCCATCAGGTATTCATACGGCGTCTGCTTGGAAAGCGGCGCCCACCCTGTATTCGCCATCCCCCTCAATATATTCTTTGGGACACTATCCGCCGCTATACTACCAACACCACCCACGTTTTCAAGCAGTGGAGCGTCAAAGAGTAGTTCAGGTTGCGGCGGTCCATCCTCATCGAGACCAAAAAGAGGTTCGCCTTCTCCAGTGAGCTCTTCATCATTTCAGCCTGTGTCTTCATAGTTCTTCCCATGTGATTCGAGCCCTGCAAACTTTCCAGGCTGGGTTGGGGGGTCTGTACTGACTGCAGTGATTACCAGAAAGGAGATACAAGTTAGCGACGACGTCATATCGTGTACATACAAGGCACTCATACCTTGATTCGCCGATGGATCTTGCTCTTTGCTCTCCTCCTCGTCAGGTGCAGCCAAATCGGCGCACGAAGAAGTAGCTGCAACTACACTAGTGTCAGCGCTGGTAGTGTCGCCGAAGTCGTCGTCCAGGTTTCTTCGTGTCTGAGGCGAAGCTGCTACGTTTACAGATAAGTATATAGGATAGTGAGAAATCAACAGAATTACGAAACGTGTACATACATCCTCTCATGGATCGTGCCATCTTGAAACTCGTCGCCAGAGCAGAGCCCTGCGTCGTCAAACTTGTATCGTGTAGCGATACACCTTGAATCGCGCTCGAAGTTCGACACAAGGAAGTGGGTGTGGCAGGTGCTATACATATCACCTGCTGGAATCGGTAGTACCGCGATACATGATAACACACGAATACAGGATTAGGTTTCGACAAACTTGTACAAACTCGTACATACTCTGCCTTCACACCTGGTGTAGTGGGGGTAGTTTCAGAAGCCGTTTCAGGTCTAACAGTCACGCGAGTGCGACTCGCCCTCTTCTTTGCGGAACGCCCACGTGCACTCCCCCGTCTGGAAATGTCCTCAGTGTCTTCAGAAGCCAGCTGCGAGATACTTGGTTGAGCCGCTGAAGGCTGATCAGTGCCTTGCTGCCTCCGTGACGCCTCCGCTGAACATCGTATGGCCACTACGGTCAAATTCGTAGCAGGGAGATATAATCGATTGGTACCAAACTGACCGACATCAATCCGGTCCAAGTGCTTCATAAATTCTTCTTCACCGACAAGAAGTCTTGATCGCGAACGCCATTCTTCTTCGTCTTTCCAAAAGACGTGAAGTCACCCGAGAGGCCAGTAGGCTTACTGGCTTTCCAGTCGAGCTTGGTGAGCTCCCGCCACCTCGACTGGAAGGCCGTTTGAGACCAAGCCGGTGATTCTAAAACTGAGAGGGGAGAACAGGTGGCGGGAGGCTGAAGCCTTCAAAATTTAATGTCAATTAGTGTGCACGACGCCATTGCCTATCGTAACTTATACTTGAAGCATGTACCATCTATACCAGGAAGGTAGTACCGGTCGGTGGGAACGGGATTCCCCTAAACCTCGTTGACTTGAGTTTGTAAGGTCAATACAAACTTTAAGTCCAAAACATTTAACGTGGACCGGTCCACGTTAAGCTGTTCATTAAGTCAGCTCGAGTTGCAACAAGCGCTGCCAACTACTTTACTGGCGATGAGCTGCTTGAAGTTCCTAGTGACACTAGATTGGGTTCTTCAAGACCGGGAATATAATCACGTTCTTTTTGGAGATTGGCTGTCCCCTGTTCGCCGAGTGTATAACGAGTTTCTGGTCGTGCGCGTCCTCTGGTGTTGGCTTTCCGTGCTCGGACTTGCTATCGGTGGAGTTTACTTTGGCGCAATTTCAATTGTGCAAAATGAATGGATAAAGTGGAACCTCGAAAAGGAAGACGACGTTAATGGCTTGGAGCCGTGGTTGAGCAACATTTCTTGGAACACATTGCTCAGCTCGCTTGTCGTGGCTCTGGATCTGCTTTGGGTTGTGCAAAATTGGGCGTTTCCGAGCTTTGCTACGCCGCTTGGTTCCAGAATATTTGGCTTACACTTGGATCACATCACGTTCCGATTTGCTGGTCGCTTCAGAGTATCATTGTCTGGTAAATGGGTTGGGGGATTCCTTGTGATAGCCCTGGTATTACCTATCGAATTCTGTCAGTTCCTACAGATTGCTGACTATACTCCAGAAAAGTACGCGCAGCATGTTCATTTGACGTCGTTCCGAGTTCTTCCATTGAACATCACGCACAATAATTTCATCATTCCTGACAGTCTGGATGCGTCTAACCAGCTGCTCTTGAACACTGGCTCGTTAAGTCGATATTTCCCGTGGTCCGAATGGGATCGCGCACCCGCCTTCGCTATTTTGCTTCTCGCTTCGGCTACATTGTTTTGGCTTTCGCGGAAAGAACGCTGTAAAATGTGTTTTGCGGTTTTTCTCGGGCTTTCTGGCACTCAGGAAGGGCGTAACAAAGCATTGGCAGTGTTGAACAAATCGATGCCCGCTAGTATGAAACGGGGTCTGAGCATTCTAGAACGTTTGCGGGAGCTGTACAAGCTGCGAGCTCGAAGCGACAGTCTCTGTATTGGTTTGGCAGGACTCTCAGTGCTCACAGTGTGGCTGCAATTTCGAGCGATATGGCGCTCATCAGCGACATACCATCGCGATCTACCGTTGCAAGCGCCAGGAGAAGCATATGCAGCGTTGCTGCTGCTGATTACGGTTATTCTGCTTTATCAAGTTCACTACAGATACTGCTTGAAAATGGAGATCATGGCACTGCGGAATCAGATTCCGCCAGATTGTCGCTGCTCTCTTTGGAAGTCACCACGCTTGCTGTTTTTTTTCCATTTCTTGCAGAATTGCTACTCTGTGGTGTTTTCCTCCCCCCGTTGGTGCATGGACGGGTATATTTTGATGAAGAGCGCTATTCGTTACCACGATCGACACTAGCAGTAGCTCCAGCATGTCCTAGACCTTTAACGATGACGACTAGCAGGCAGTCCTGTGAGCTTCAGTATTCCTATCCACTGGAGATTATAAATATGATAGTGCTGGTGCGTCTCTACTGGTTCGCGCGCGTAATTCGCAACCAGCTATTGAAGCGAATGGTTGCGGATAAGACAGTGAGGATGACGCCGGCGACGCTTACCGGAAAAGACTTGCCAGTAGATTCGCTGTGGTGGAGTTTCCGAATATCGTTCGCTTTGCAACCGTCCAAGGTGCTTCTCACTTTCTTCATGGCGGTTTGGGTGAGCACAGCCGCTGCGGTCTCCATCTTCGAGCGACCATTTCCGTCCAAACTAGATGGAGAAGGCCACTCGCTTTGGCTCACCCTCGCCACGATGGCGGGGGTAGGATACGGTGATGCATACCCGATCACTATGGGAGGTCGTATTTCTATTGTGCTTGGTGCAGTAGTTGGTGGTTTGGCCTTTACATCTCTTATGATGTCCGAATTTCTTGATTCACTGAAGGGCACCAAGCGAGAGCACGCGGTTCTATCTGCGATGGACAATATGAATTGGGAGCGTGACAAGATGGTAGAAACTACTGTCTGCTCGACTTCAAGGAAGTGTCGTCAGGAGAGTGGTCCTTAACCCTGTCGACAGCGTTGCATCTGCAAGGGCGCCTCCAGTACCCATATGGTGACCCTAGTTTACTGTAGGCAAAACTGATGTCTCGAGTGTGCGCGTTTAGTGCATAGCTCCTAAACAAACTTAATCACTTCTCATTTTACCCGACAGAAGTCAGCCAGCGTGAACGCCCCTCTGCGAGCCACGGGCGTGTCACTTCGAAAAATTTTAAATTGTGGCTTCTCTACGAAGAAGCAACATGGAAGACAGCTCGAGATAGCGAGCACGTCGAAGGACGGGGGTCTAATCACATTCATGGCCACGATCAAGGCGGCAACGGCCGCCCAAGGAACTACGCCTGCGTCTCCGCGCGAGTTCGTCCGCATCAACCTACCCCTTCCGAGGCGGCACAGATAAAAATTAGCTGCATTGGCTGCCGCAGTTTGAACGCCTTGTGAACACAAGCTGTAGAAATGGGATTTAGAATCAAAAACCTATATTTCAGCATAGTCCTCGAGCACGAGGCACTGGAGGCCTATAAAGACGCCTTCTCCAGCGTCACGGATGATGATGATGATAATCAATTCAATCTTGCTATGAAGATGCTGGGTTTGTCATTTGTGCCAAGTAACTACTGCGAGCGATTAGAAGAAGATCTCTATATGCTGGTGAAGAAACGCACAGAGTCCGTCGCATCACTACAGCTCTGAATGATGAAGATGGTTCGGGTGCTCAACAACCTACCAGAGAGCTCCCTTGACATAGACGAGTCATCTCAAATACGGTACTTCAAGCGCGCCATGCCAAACGAGTGGAAGCGCGTCTACGAGGTAAGTGGACTTGACCTCGACACCATGACGCAAACCGTTCAGTACTTTATACAGCTAAAGTCCTCCGAATTCCGTCAGGAAAACAAGAAACGTCTTACCCTCGTTAACACTGTCTCCAACAATGGCTCTAGGTCAAACAGCAACGGTAAGAGGTAATCAGGTGGACGTACTGGACAGAATGGATACAACAATAACGGTACTAACCGTGGTAATGGCGCCAAGAGATAGAACAAGACTGATCATGGCAACGAATGGTACAACCTCCATCGTACGTCATCCCGCAGCGACTCCGAGTGCTTCACGTTGCAGAAGAAGTCATCGACAATGGATCCAATGCGCGACAAGCTCGTGGTCAAGCAAAACGTGCGGAGGCTACAAGAGTCGACGAAGTCGACTCTGGTTACCCTACAGCGATGAAGAGTGCAAGGTGGTGACTCATACGCTGTCGGCACAGCCGAAACCGCCGCCACCAATGCATCTACGAATTCGCGTCTCTAAGGCTACTGGAGAACACCTTGCGCTGATTGATTCGGCTGCTCCACCAGCTTCATCAACGGCAGACTGCTGGAAGTGAACGAGAGCCTCGGTCAAAACTTAATCGCGTCGATGTTAACGTTCGATCAAGTCAACGGTAGCGTCCAGAGAATCGGCTCGACAGAGTTAAAATTCCGTTTCCCGACGTTAAGCGATACCTCGCTCATCACGCACTGTTTCGAGGTGATACCTAATGCCAAGGATGAGATGGTTATCGGTCGTGATCTGCTTAGTGCCCCGGGAATGATTGTCAACTTTCGTTAAGCGACAATTAAGTGGGCAGGTAACAATTGTACGCTAAACCTCGGTGCCAAGCGATCGCCCCTCGAAATCGTTGACCCCATTCGACGAGCTCAAAGAGATCAACGGTAAGTCAGTTGACCCAGCCGACCTGTTGGGTGATGCCAACGTACACCCACAGGCAAGGAAGCAGTACGTGGAACTGCTCACGGTGTACCAGGATTTATACAACGGCCACCTTGGCAAGATGAAGCTCCCAGATTATGTGCTGTCCATTGCGGGCAATTACAAGCCGGTGCATGCCAAACCATATCCAATAGCGCGCAGCCAAGAACAAGCGGTTCGCGCCGAGATTCAACGTCTCACCGACCTCGATGTGCTAGAGAAGATTTACGATTCTGACTGAGATGGCATCTCCAGCATTCTTTTGCCCAAGTCAGACATGAGTTTCGCCTGCTAATCGATTTTCACGGTCTTAACAAGTTTCTAAAGCTCAGTCCATATTATGTCCCTGTCATCCGTGAAGTGATGCAACGACTCGGAGGATCCCAGTTCTTTTCGACTTTCGACGCTAACATGGGGTGCCATGCGCGGGAGCTGGCGCCAGAAAGCCGACCGCTCACAGCGTTCTGCCTGTCATTCGGTAAATATCCGGACAAGCGGTTGCCGATCGGCATATCCACGGCACCAGACGAATACGAGGCCAGCATGATGAAGATCCTTGGAGATTTGAACTTTGCCATCATTTACCTCGACGACATTCTTGTCTTTTCTCGCACTATTGATGACCATCGCGAGCATGTGCTGATCGTGTTCGAGAGACTACGCAAGTTTAACATAACCTTGAACGCTCGCAAGTGTCATGTCTTACACGACAACGTCGAGTATTTGGGGTTCGTTTTGAGTGCCGAAGGCATCAAGCCCCAGGAGAAGAAAATCCGTGCAATCCAACAGCTTGCAGTGCCCAAGAACAAGCGACAGCTGCGAAAATTCCTAGGAATGATCAATTACTACCGAGAAATGGAGCGCAATAAGTCGGCGTTGCTTAAGCCACTCATTCATTTGGCGTCGAATAAGGTTCCCTTCGTCTGGACTTCTGAAGAGAACAACGCGTTTGAAGGATTAAGAAAGCGTTAACTCAAGCCGTATTGCTGTCCTTCCCGGACTACAATCTACCGTTCGACATCTTTGCAGATGCAACTGGTAAGCAACTCGGCGGCATCACCCAGCAGAATGATAAGATTATCGCCTGTTATTCTCGAGCTTGACGGCAGCGCAGCAGAATTACACGGCAATGGAATTGGAACTACTCTCGGTGGTCGAGATACTAAAGGAATGCTGAACAATGTAGATCGTGTTTCCAGTGGTGGTGCACACAGACCACAAGAATTTGATATACCCGACTGAAAACTCGTTGCGAGTGAAGCGCTGGAGACTTCTGCTTTCAGAGTACCGATTAACGTGCGAGTACGTTCCAGGCAAGAACAACATCGGTGACGACGCATTTTCCTGGATGCTGTATGATGGGGCCAATTTCGCCGGAAATGAGTCGACGTGGACATCGAAGCCCTGTTAATCGATCTGATCGAATGTGTAGTCGACGGACAGTATATTAAAGAACATCAAGCTGGGGACGGCAGTACCCCGCGTATAATCGAGTCCTGTGTTCACGGAACCAATGACCCAGATTACCAAACCAACAACATAATGGGTGCGCGTCTGTTGACCTACTAGAAGCGTGTGGATATTCCCGAGGAACTTCGTACGGACATGGTGGATTGGTACCACATGAACTAATGCCATCCAGGTAGGAAGCGCCAATACCACACCATGAAGCCAACTTTTTACTGGTCGGGCATGCATGGAACAAAATATCGTCGAATTTGTGCAAGCCTGCATGACTTGCAAGCGCTTTAAACTACATAAAGGTGCCCAAGCTCATGGTAAGTTGCCGCCGCGTAACATGGCCACAGTCGACCCATTCGACGTTATCCATGTGGACACTATCGGACCGTATCGACCCGAGAAGCATTATGCACTTACCGTGATCGACGTAGCGACGCGATGGTTAGAGGTCTTTGTGCAGCCTAACAAGCAGGCCCAGACTACGGCCGAAAACTTTGACGCGACTTGGCTGTGTCGCTACCCGCGTCCCGCCAAGGTAGTATTTGATCGAGGCACCGAATTTAACACCGCGAAGTTCGTGAGATGATGGCAAGCTACGGGATCAAACCCAAACCGATCTCGATCAAGAACCTCCAAACCAATGCTATCTGCGAGCGAGTCCATCTTGAGCTGATGAACAGCATACGTTGCTACACGGAAGGTGACTGGCGGCAAGTGATTCAGTATGCCGCCTTCGCAGTACGTGCGAGTTATCACAGCATCCTCGAAACGACGCCACCTAATATTCGGTCAAGACTTGGTAACGCGGCAACTCCACGAGGCCAACTGGAGTTAAATGACTAGGCGCAGGCTTGACGCCATTATCCGCGATAACACACGCACAAACGACAAAGACTCCATCACTTCTACTCCGTCGGGAACCATGTAACGATTCGTATCGCTAAAAAGGACCGCGGAAACAAACAGTGTCAGGTTGCGACTGGACCCTATGCAATCCCTGAGGTGCATAACAATGGAACAGTGACTCTGGACTACGGAGATACTAAACAGCGAATAATATCCGCCGCTTATTTCCATACTAATCCAGTCGAGCATCCAGCATGGGGGCGATTGACAAGATGGTAGAAACTACTGTCTGCTCGATTTCAAGGAAGTGTCGTCAGGAGAGTGGTCCTTAACCCTGTCGACAGCGTTGCATCTGCGAGGGCGCCTCCAGTACCCATATGGTGACCCTAGTTTACTGTAGGCAAAACTGATGTCTCGAGTGTGCGCGTTTAGTGCATAGCTCCTAAACAAACTTATTCACTTCTCATTTTACCCGACAGAAGTCAGCCAGCGTGAACGCCCCTCTGCGAGCCACGGGCGTGTCAAGCGTGCTTTGCGTGAATGTGCTGCAAGACTAATTTGCGCAGCGTGGCAGCAGCACCACATTCTAAGCACAGAGAGCAGTAGCAGCACGAAGCAACGGAGTAAACAGACGATTGATGGAGAACTGTTAAAGGCTGTGCATCAATTCAAAATGTGCCGCAAACGGAAACCAATGCAATCCGCCAACGCTGCTCACGTATGCCACAAAAACGGGTTTTCAACCTTCAATTCACCCGAGGTAGAAAAATGGATGGCAGCAAGACGAGCTGAGACGGCAGCACAACTTGATTCGCTAGAGCAACAACTGGATAGCGTGGAGAAATCATTTCGGGAGATGATGTAAGTCCGATGAAATACAAATGCAACTCTCTACTGGATAAACTTCATCCCGAACGCAATACATCTTGCGCGGGTATCAATAACACGAGGCGTCAATAACGTCAAGACGTACACATCAGCTTAAGTTTGCGGGGTAAAAGTGCTTGCTGACCCATTTAACCGAAAATGACGCCAGCACCTCTAGCTTATGCAGTTTGTCAACAACTACCTCCATAAAACCGATGTTCAGCTCGCCCTCATTCATGTAATCGGACCATGTTCCTAGCGTCGTTTCGGTCTTTTGATGGAGTAGACTGTCCTTGAGCTTATCACTGCTTAATAAGATGTTTGGAAGTGGAATCCTGTCTTCTACTACGACAAGATCGTTCTCCTCGCTTTCTTGCTCTGCTGGCTCGATAATTCGGGCTTGAAGGGGGGGGGGCAGTCCACTAAAGTGCACGTGGGTCCGTTGAAAAGTTTGGCTTTCATTTCATCTCGCATGATTGTGGCGCGAGGGTGATGGTCGCGTTCTTGAGGGCCTCGCAGGCAGAGCCGGGGAGTTTTTCTCGCATTCGTAAAGGATGTCGCTATTGCGCGAATGTTCTTGTTGAGGAATGTTACTCGCGGTACCTTCCTTGTTCACGACTTTGCCGTGATGCTGCATCGCAAACCAGACGTAGTCGACGGATTCGCGGTATGATTTCCGCTCGTCCAGGATATTATCCACGGGACGATCGCTCTGGAACACCTTCCCCACGTCCTTCGCCTTGAAGTAGATGCCCTCCATCGTGCGCGCACGGCGCATCTCAACGTGGTAGCGCTTGCCGGCGCGGTCGACGAAGAATACAAGGTGTCCGTCCTCGATCATGGGTGGTGCGAGCTCGTGTGGTCCTTCCTTCGCTAGCACAATGATCCGCTCGATCACCTCGTCCTTCTTGATCAGGCGCACGTCCACCTTGGAGCTGTAGGTCAACTTGACGGCCAGCTGTCCGCGCTCAACATCTTCCTTGGTCACGATAACAAGGTCGAGTTTCTCCTCCTCGACTAAACGCTTTACAGCCTGCTTCTTAAAATACGCCTGGTACTCAGGCGAACTGAATAGTGTCGATAACCGTCCTTTTTTGGACCGTCCTGCGTTGTATGGGAACGGAGGCAGAGGTTGCTTCAAAAGCCACAAGGAAGATAGCCAACGAGATTATACACAAATATTCAACTTGTTAGCTTAAAGGTAAATTCACGACTGACCCGATTCTTTCTTTCCTTCCGTGCTCGCTTTTTCCTTGCGTTTCAGGGCTCTACAACGCGCCAGGCTCAGGTCAAGGGCCTATCCGTGACACCCCGTGTTGTCCTTCATACAAACCGTAATAAACTCCAATCTTCGTAGTTCACAGTCTTCCGTTCTTGCATCCACTGCACGCCATGCGCACTCCTTCCGCACGCATCGCCTTTCACCCTTCCGGGCAGCCGCCAGTCACCGGCGCCCTGCCTCCCGTCCTGGATCCCTGCACCCCCCACCCCCCCCCCGATGTGTGATTGCAGAATGAGCGCCGGAGTGCCACAACTCCACCATATGGGACACCGCTCGATAGTCAAACACAATGCACTGCCGATTCTCCGCGAGTCCGTTCCTCACGGTTACTGCCCGTTCCTGTTAACAAACTGCATAAGCTAGAGGTGCTGGCGTCATTTTCGGTTAAATGGGTCAGCAAGCACTTTTACCCCGCAAACTTAAGCTGATGTGTACGTCTTGACGTTATTGACGCCTCGTGTTATTGATACCCGCGCAAGATGTATTGCGTTCGGGATGAAGTTTATCCAGTAGAGAGTTGCATTTGTATTTCATCGGACTTACATCATCTCCCGAAATGATTTCTCCACGCTATCCAGTTGTTGCTCTAGCGAATCAAGTTGTGCTGCCGTCTCAGCTCGTCTTGCTGCCATCCATTTTTCTACCTCGGGTGAATTGAAGGTTGAAAACCCGTTTTTGTGGCATACGTGAGCAGCGTTGGCGGATTGCATTGGTTTCCGTTTGCGGCACATTTTGAATTGATGCACAGCCTTTAACAGTTCTCCATCAATCGTCTGTTTACTCCGTTGCTTCGTGCTGCTACTGCTCTCTGTGCTTAGAATGTGGTGCTGCTGCCATGCTGCGCAAATTAGTCTTGCAGCACATTCACGCAAAGCACGCTCCCTATTCATCTTGTCCATCGCAGATAAAACCGCGTGCTCTCGCTTGGTGCCCTTCAGTGAATCAAGAAATTCGGACATCATAAGAGATGTAAAGGCCAAACCACCAACTACTGCACCAAGCACAATAGAAATACGACCTCCCATAGTGATCGGGTATGCATCACCGTATCCTACCCCCGCCATCGTGGCGAGGGTGAGCCAAAGCGAGTGGCCTTCTCCATCTAGTTTGGACGGAAATGGTCGCTCGAAGATGGAGACCGCAGCGGCTGTGCTCACCCAAACCGCCATGAAGAAAGTGAGAAGCACCTTGGACGGTTGCAAAGCGAACGATATTCGGAAACTCCACCACAGCGAATCTACTGGCAAGTCTTTTCCGGTAAGCGTCGCCGGCGTCATCCTCACTGTCTTATCCGCAACCATTCGCTTCAATAGCTGGTTGCGAATTACGCGCGCGAACCAGTAGAGACGCACCAGCACTATCATATTTATAATCTCCAGTGGATAGGAATACTGAAGCTCACAGGACTGCCTGCTAGTCGTCATCGTTAAAGGTCTAGGACATGCTGGAGCTACTGCTAGTGTCGATCGTGGTAACGAATAGCGCTCTTCATCAAAATATACCCGTCCATGCACCAACGGGGGGAGGAAAACACCACAGAGTAGCAATTCTGCAAGAAATGGAAAAAACAGCAAGCGTGGTGACTTCCAAAGAGAGTAGCGACAATCTGGCGGAATCTGATTCCGCAGTGCCATGATCTCCATTTTCAAGCAGTATCTGTAGTGAACTTGATAAAGCAGAATAACCGTAATCAGCAGCAGCAACGCTGCATATGCTTCTCCTGGCGCTTGCAACGGTAGATCGCGATGGTATGTCGCTGATGAGCGCCATATCGCTCGAAATTGCAGCCACACTGTGAGCACTGAGAGTCCTGCCAAACCAATACAGAGACTGTCGCTTCGAGCTCGCAGCTTGTACAGCTCCCGCAAACGTTCTAGAATGCTCAGACCCCGTTTCATACTAGCGGGCATCGATTTGTTCAACACTGCCAATGCTTTGTTACGCCCTTCCTGAGTGCCAGAAAGCCCGAGAAAAACCGCAAAACACATTTTACAGCGTTCTTTCCGCGAAAGCCAAAACAATGTAGCCGAAGCGAGAAGCAAAATAGCGAAGGCGGGTGCGCGATCCCATTCGGACCACGGGAAATATCGACTTAACGAGCCAGTGTTCAAGAGCAGCTGGTTAGACGCATCCAGACTGTCAGGAATGATGAAATTATTGTGCGTGATGTTCAATGGAAGAACTCGGAACGACGTCAAATGAACATGCTGCGCGTACTTTTCTGGAGTATAGTCAGCAATCTGTAGGAACTGACAGAATTCGATAGGTAATACCAGGGCTATCACAAGGAATCCCCCAACCCATTTACCAGACAATGATACTCTGAAGCGACCAGCAAATCGGAACGTGATGTGATCCAAGTGTAAGCCAAATATTCTGGAACCAAGCGGCGTAGCAAAGCTCGGAAACGCCCAATTTTGCACAACCCAAAGCAGATCCAGAGCCACGACAAGCGAGCTGAGCAATGTGTTCCAAGAAATGTTGCTCAACCACGGCTCCAAGCCATTAACGTCGTCTTCCTTTTCGAGGTTCCACTTTATCCATTCATTTTGCACAATTGAAATTGCGCCAAAGTAAACTCCACCGATAGCAAGTCCGAGCACGGAAAGCCAACACCAGAGGACGCGCACGACCAGAAACTCGTTATACACTCGGCGAACAGGGGACAGCCAATCTCCAAAAAGAACGTGATTATATTCCCGGTCTTGAAGAACCCAATCTAGTGTCACTAGGAACTTCAAGCAGCTCATCGCCAGTAAAGTAGTTGACAGCGCTTGTTGCAACTCGAGCTGACTTAAAGTACTCCATGCTTCGTTCATTTCTTCCGGGAAGAGCCACTCCTCGAGTGCGGACTCACTGACAATCTTTCTGATACCATACATCAGCGTAGCCCAGAAGAATGGGAATGTTGCAGCCATGATCGTCCAAGAGCCATGAGAAGACCCGACGTTCCACACTTGTAGCTGCACCGCCGGCGTACCACGCGCACCACCGCCAACAACAGTGTGGAGAGCCATCACATCTCGTCGACTTCCTGCTCCAGTTTGAGTTGGATGTTGGCCAGCGCTAGCAGCACCAGAGCCTCTTGATAGCCTCGAGAACGTCTGTGTCGCGTGGCGGTAGGACGTTTCCCAGTTCCATTGGCGCTGAACCAGCCGCGGATACGCCACAAGCCGCAGAAACAGCAGCAATAAGACGCTCACGACGCTCTGGAAGACGAGCTTCTGCCACGTGAAGTATGTAGTCGCAGTCTTAGCCAACTCCCCATACACCGGAAAGCGGGCGGGGCTCTTGAGCGATGTCAGCAGTGGGGAGGAGACACCCAGGAAGAAGCTCAAGAGCAGGTGAGCCAGGCAGCACAACAAACGCAACGCCGGGTGACGCAGCGATGTGGTCGCCCAATTGGACTTGAGGTACACCTGGCTGCTTGATTCTGAGGCGTCTTCGCTCTGGAAACGAAGCTTGGGTCGCTTCAGCGGCGGCGACACAACCTGCAGCATGTCCGTCTGATTCGTGAGGCCAAAATTGTATCCATTGGATTAGTTTTACTTTGACTTAATATTGTTCTTATTGAAAGCAAGTGATTTGATCACCATATGTACCGGTACCGTATAATACTTCCAGCATCCGACACCCCGACAATGCACGAGGTGTAGGGTTGACTTAATTAGCGAAAAATCAATAGTTTCTCTCAAACTCAATTTATGTACGCAACATAGGCTTAGTTAAGCTGCCAACTCATCGTCTTCAAGCATCTCAAACACACCAGCCACGGCGTTCTCAACAACATCCTTGTCATCTTGCACCTCCCCCCATACGAAGATCAAGCTGCCCAAGCTCTGACAGCTCATTTACGACAGCGGTTGACGTATGGAGAGTTCCACTGGCGGAAATGTGTCGGCCTGCGTTGTACTTGCAGCATAGGCATAAAAATGAAGGAAAATCCACTCTTGATCACTGCCTGGCTGAGGCTTTCCCATGCGGCAGCCACCCACTCTGTCACATCATTGCGCTTTGGAGCCGCTAGCTTGAACTTTACACCAGTCTGTCGAGGCAGTCTGAGCTGGGCTTTCCAGCCAGCGAGCTCGCAGTCTAGATTTCAACGGCATATTTCAGCTACTGCCAGCTGGTTGGCAAATACTAGTGCATCCCGGTGAGACGGGGACCAGCACAACATTTATGCCGCCGCACATGCCTTAACGTCAGCTGTCCAGTGAGCAGAAAAATCGTCCCAGAGAAGCAATACGGGCTGGTCACGGTTAATACGATTGGCAAAATGATGGCGCAGAAACGCTAGAGAAAGCTCACCATTCCACCAACCCTTGCTGTTGCCATACATAACGACATCGAGACGATCCTGTAACTCAGTCACCTCCTTCCACACGTAAATGCTGAATCCGTGGCGAATTCCTTTGTTCTCCGCAGCCATAGCTGGCTTCTCAGATGGTTTCGACTTCGCAATAATAAACGGCGAGTAGCGCGTTCCACATGAGTCACCAAGGAGCATTACAGACACCCGCTCGTTCTCCTTCCGGCGCATCGGACCCATACAGGTTTTGCACCTCGTGCCGAGATTGTCCGCTTAGGCAAGTACTCGAAGAAAACGGCTGTCTGGTCAGCATTATAAACACGATCAACAACATTTTCTTGCATCAACCGCAGTACTTTCTCGCGGAGCTCCTGCCTCGCCGCATTGCTGTCGGATGGAAGCTTCTGACCCTACCGCGTATGGCGTCGTAGGGACAGCAGGTGGCGGCGCCAAATTCCCTTCCGGAATGTCCACGAAGCCGTAAACTCGTCGTTGTTCAGCCCTTCCTCAGCTGTCAGTTCGAGCGCTTTAGAGCGGAGCATGAATGCTGACACCGGTGCGCCTTCTCCACGTAGATCGTCTATTCATTGAGCGATTCGACGTTCACAAGCCGATGATAGCATCGTTGTGGTCTCCAAATCCCTGACGCATTCAGCTGGGCCCCCTTCGCAGTTTCACACGCCGCTTCAATCTTAGCCCGCTTCTTTTCCGACAAATAGATTGACTTGCGCTTGGTGTCTCGTAACGCACCATCCACGCCAGGAAATAATGTAGCGAGTGTTGCGTTCATGTTGCGGTGCTCACGATATTGATTGATTGCTGCCAGCCTCGCAAAGTAGGTCTTGGAGCTCCGCTTGAACAGGGGATGGTGCTTCCCTTTGCCATTTTCGCCGCGCTTTCGACCTGGGCGCTTGCGCGCCATTGCTGTTTTGGCGCGCTTCGAGCATTGGAGGAGAATGGGTGCCAGATATCATGTGAACACATTATTGAGGACTTTAGCCTAGTTACAAGACAAGGATTGTCGGATGCAAGAAGTACCCAACGGAAAAGTGACACCCTTGTCAGTTTGGTTCATGCTATTGGCTGAAAGCGTGTCGTCGGATGCTAGTTGTTGTCGGATGCTTGAAGTATGATACGGTACTGTAATCTCCACAGCTCTAATAGCGCCAAAACAAAGGTACATACACATATATTCGAGACGTTGACCAACGATGCAACTCGCACCGCTAGAGAGCAGAGTCCCCCACTCAAATCCTGCCGTTGTGATCCATGTTACCACGTGGGCTTCTTGCTCGCTCTCCTGGATGCCGGATGCCGCAATGCGCCGATAAATGGTGCGTTGGCATGCGGCTCACGGACTGAGCCTGCAAGTCTTTTGCTGCAGGCACTCAGCAGCACTACCGAGCAGAGCAAGCCAACTCAAGTCGAGCAGAGCAGAACAGAGTTGGTAGCGACCCGAGCGTTGTAATGCGCCACTACACCGCGCAATTGACGCGCCAACCCGCACGGCGTAGCTGCGCAAGATACAACTGTGCCATAGCGATGTGCAGCGGTGTCGACTACAGCAACGCCACAAGTCCGCGAACACAGAAATCGGGCTCGTACGGTACTGTACCGTCTGTAGCGTCAAACAGCGACAAAGATAACGGGCCTCGGCACCCTTACGAATCGCCTGCTCGAGGCGGTGGAGCGCATACAGGAAGTAACGCGCACGACCTGGTCTGCTTGTTTTGAGTATACAGTAGTGAGACCCTTTTGGAAGGCACATGTAGTACAACAATATTGCCAAGTACAAGCTAGCGAAAATGGATTAAGCCGTAAACCGTGGTGATCGACCGATTAATGCGCGTCCGACGCTACAAAGACCGGGCGCACAACAACGACCGGATCATGATGTGTCTCGGTGACATGCGAGCGGTTGCGAATTATGCATTTGACAGCAAACGGAGTGTTTCCTGCGATACGGTCTAGTTAGTCTCCCTAAAGCCTTCCTGCTAGCGGAGTATGACATCGTAAAGTACAGCATATTGTACCGGTAAAAGTGACATGGTGGTATATGTACTGTAACCTTCCCGAATCCGGTTTCTACAGTCGACTGCCGGATCAAAAGATACGAATCCATTATTTCGTGTGCTCAGTGCGTACAGTATTACCCCAAGGAGGTCACACTCAAAGGGAGTGTATATGTCAATCCTAACCACCACGGGTAGAGCGAACGACACCCAGCTTTGTTTTCTACCTGTATATTAACGACACGACATCTATGCCGCTGGCTCACTTTCAGAATCACGGTGTGCTTGCTTCTTCCTAGCTGGGCTGCTTCGTTTCTTCTTTGAGAGCTACGCATTCGTTCATTCACTCAATCACGAGAGATGCATGCACTAGATTGTGGGGGTTTGCCCATGGCAGCTTGCTTGGTTGGGGTACGTCGGTTGGAGTATGTTCCTTTAGACGTACTGGATGGTGCCGGTCGAGTACTTGCAGAGCGAGCCCGACGGACCGGCCCCCAGCTCTTTCGGCTCACCCGACGTGGAGCCCTGTGACCACGCGCACACGTCCACCTTCTTGCCCTTGATCTTAATGTTCTCGATCGTGGCTTGGTCGCCCCAGTTCTTGTTCACCGTGACGATGCTCTTCTTGCCGTTCACGGCGTACACGTTCTTGACGGTCACCTTGCGCGACTTGCCGCCGCAGGTACCGCATGAGCGGTAGAGCTTGCCAAAGTCCTGCGCATAAAAGCCCTCGATGGACACCGTGCCAAGGCCGTTGTGCTGTACGACCTTGTCGTCGGCCGAGCGCGCGCCGCCGCCGATCACCTTGGAGACGCTGTTGGCCGAGCCGCCTTTGATGCTCAGCGCGTCCTCGCACACGTCGTCCCACCACACGTTCTGGATCGTGCATCCACTTTGGTCGCAGTGCACGCCCTCCATCTGGTCCTTGCCGATGATCACGTTCTTGAGCGTGGCACCGGGCTCCACAAGGAAGACGGCCGTCTTGGAGCCGCTCTCCTTCTGGCCGCCGCACTTAATATCTTTGCGCTGGTACGTCTTCATGCCTCCGTCGAAGGTCTCGCCCTTCTTGACCGTGTAAGGCGCCGAGAAGTAGACGTCGCCCTTGCTGGAGGGCCACGAGCCCGTGGGCATCGAGGCAGCCTCGGAACGCATGGACGCAGCCGAAGCAACAGCAGAGGTGGCGACGAGCGCGACGGCAACAGCGGAAAAGGCGTTGACCATGGTTGCTAAGACGAGTAGATCTTCGATTGGAGCTTGTTTGCTGCGGGAAGAACGAATTGGATAATGAGAGAGCTCGGACGGCCCAATCGTCCAGGGGAGGTCGGCTTCACAGCAGAGGTGGCATGGTGGTATCGAGCAGGTTGAACGATGGCGAGCGGCTGACTATTAGACAAAGCGGCAACAGCCTGTTGTTGCAGAAGAGCGCTCCGCCTGGGGACACCGATCTCTCTTAACTAGACTGCGAGGACCGTCTCTTCACCGCGCTCACTCGCTCGTGTCTTGGCCCTCAGCCTCAACAAATGGGGGGGGCGCTCTCGTCGCCGTGTTCGCTCACTATTACGCCATGCCATGGCCTCACTACTTACTCACGGCCGTACCCAAACAGGCGGCGTGGCCGACGATGCAACTCGCACCGCTAGAAAGCAGAGTCCCCCACTCAAATCCTGCCGTTGTGATCCATGTTACCACGTGGGCTTCTTGCTCGCTCTCCTGGATGCCGGATGCCGCAATGCGCCGATAAATGGTGCGTTGGCATGCGGCTCACGGACTGAGCCTGCAAGTCTTTTGCTGCAGGCACTCAGCAGCACTACCGAGCAGAGCAAGCCAACTCAAGTCGAGCAGAGCAGAACAGAGTTGGTAGCGACCCGAGCGTTGCAATGCGCCACTACACCGCGCAATTGACGCGCCAACCCGCACGGCGTAGCTGCGCAAGATACAACTGTGCCATAGCGATGTGCAGCGGTGTCGACTACAGCAACGCCACAAGTCCGCGAACACAGAAATCGGGCTCGTACGGTACTGTACCGTCTGTAGCGTCAAACAGCGACAAAGATAACGGGCCTCGGCACCCTTACGAATCGCCTGCTCGAGGCGGTGGAGCGCATACAGGAAGTAACGCGCACGACCTGGTCTGCTTGTTTTGAGTATACAGTAGTGAGACCCTTTTGGAAGGCACATGTAGTACAACAATATTGCCAAGTACAAGCTAGCGAAAATGGATTAAGCCGTAAACCGTGGTGATCGACCGATTAATGCGCGTCCGACGCTACAAAGACCGGGCGCACAACAACGACCGGATCATGATGTGTCTCGGTGACATGCGAGCGGTTGCGAATTATGCATTTGACAGCAAACGGAGTGTTTCCTGCGATACGGTCTAGTTAGTCTCCCTAAAGCCTTCCTGCTAGCGGAGTATGACATCGTAAAGTACAGCATATTGTACCGGTAAAAGTGACATGGTGGTATATGTACTGTAACCTTCCCGAATCCGGTTTCTACAGTCGACTGCCGGATCAAAAGATACGAATCCATTATTTCGTGTGCTCAGTGCGTACAGTATTACCCCAAGGAGGTCACACTCAAAGGGAGTGTATATGTCAATCCTAACCACCACGGGTAGAGCGAACGACACCCAGCTTTGTTTTCTACCTGTATATTAACGACACGACATCTATGCCGCTGGCTCACTTTCAGAATCACGGTGTGCTTGCTTCTTCCTAGCTGGGCTGCTTCGTTTCTTCTTTGAGAGCTACGCATTCGTTCATTCACTCAATCACGAGAGATGCATGCACTAGATTGTGGGGGTTTGCCCATGGCAGCTTGCTTGGTTGGGGTACGTCGGTTGGAGTATGTTCCTTTAGACGTACTGGATGGTGCCGGTCGAGTACTTGCAGAGCGAGCCCGACGGACCGGCCCCCAGCTCTTTCGGCTCACCCGACGTGGAGCCCTGTGACCACGCGCACACGTCCACCTTCTTGCCCTTGATCTTAATGTTCTCGATCGTGGCTTGGTCGCCCCAGTTCTTGTTCACCGTGACGATGCTCTTCTTGCCGTTCACGGCGTACACGTTCTTGACGGTCACCTTGCGCGACTTGCCGCCGCAGGTACCGCATGAGCGGTAGAGCTTGCCAAAGTCCTGCGCATAAAAGCCCTCGATGGACACCGTGCCAAGGCCGTTGTGCTGCACGACCTTGTCGTCGGCCGAGCGCGCGCCGCCGCCGATCACCTTGGAGACGCTGTTGGCCGAGCCGCCTTTGATGCTCAGCGCGTCCTCGCACACGTCGTCCCACCACACGTTCTGGATCGTGCATCCACTTTGGTCGCAGTGCACGCCCTCCATCTGGTCCTTGCCGATGATCACGTTCTTGAGCGTGGCACCGGGCTCCACAAGGAAGACGGCCGTCTTGGAGCCGCTCTCCTTCTGGCCGCCGCACTTAATATCTTTGCGCTGGTACGTCTTCATGCCTCCGTCGAAGGTCTCGCCCTTCTTGACCGTGTAAGGCGCCGAGAAGTAGACGTCGCCCTTGCTGGAGGGCCACGAGCCCGTGGGCATCGAGGCAGCCTCGGAACGCATGGACGCAGCCGAAGCAACAGCAGAGGTGGCGACGAGCGCGACGGCAACAGCGGAAAAGGCGTTGACCATGGTTGCTAAGACGAGTAGATTTTCGATTGGAGCTTGTTTGCTGCGGGAAGAACGAATTGGATAATGAGAGAGCTCGGACGGCCCAATCGTCCAGGGGAGGTCGGCTTCACAGCAGAGGTGGCATGGTGGTATCGAGCAGGTTGAACGATGGCGAGCGGCTGACTATTAGACAAAGCGGCAACAGCCTGTTGTTGCAGAAGAGCGCTCCGCCTGGGGACACCGATCTCTCTTAACTAGACTGCGAGGACCGTCTCTTCACCGCGCTCACTCGCTCGTGTCTTGGCCCTCAGCCTCAACAAATGGGGGGGGCGCTCTCGTCGCCGTGTTCGCTCACTATTACGCCATGCCATGGCCTCACTACTTACTCACGGCCGTACCCAAACAGGCGGCGTGGCCGACGATGCAACTCGCACCGCTAGAGAGCAGAGTCCCCCACTCAAATCCTGCCGTTGTGATCCATGTTACCACGTGGGCTTCTTGCTCGCTCTCCTGGATGCCGGATGCCGCAATGCGCCGATAAATGGTGCGTTGGCATGCGGCTCACGGACTGAGCCTGCAAGTCTTTTGCTGCAGGCACTCAGCAGCACTACCGAGCAGAGCAAGCCAACTCAAGTCGAGCAGAGCAGAACAGAGTTGGTAGCGACCCGAGCGTTGCAATGCGCCACTACACCGCGCAATTGACGCGCCAACCCGCACGGCGTAGCTGCGCAAGATACAACTGTGCCATAGCGATGTGCAGCGGTGTCGACTACAGCAACGCCACAAGTCCGCGAACACAGAAATCGGGCTCGTACGGTACTGTACCGTCTGTAGCGTCAAACAGCGACAAAGATAACGGGCCTCGGCACCCTTACGAATCGCCTGCTCGAGGCGGTGGAGCGCATACAGGAAGTAACGCGCACGACCTGGTCTGCTTGTTTTGAGTATACAGTAGTGAGACCCTTTTGGAAGGCACATGTAGTACAACAATATTGCCAAGTACAAGCTAGCGAAAATGGATTAAGCCGTAAACCGTGGTGATCGACCGATTAATGCGCGTCCGACGCTACAAAGACCGGGCGCACAACAACGACCGGATCATGATGTGTCTCGGTGACATGCGAGCGGTTGCGAATTATGCATTTGACAGCAAACGGAGTGTTTCCTGCGATACGGTCTAGTTAGTCTCCCTAAAGCCTTCCTGCTAGCGGAGTATGACATCGTAAAGTACAGCATATTGTACCGGTAAAAGTGACATGGTGGTATATGTACTGTAACCTTCCCGAATCCGGTTTCTACAGTCGACTGCCGGATCAAAAGATACGAATCCATTATTTCGTGTGCTCAGTGCGTACAGTATTACCCCAAGGAGGTCACACTCAAAGGGAGTGTATATGTCAATCCTAACCACCACGGGTAGAGCGAACGACACCCAGCTTTGTTTTCTACCTGTATATTAACGACACGACATCTATGCCGCTGGCTCACTTTCAGAATCACGGTGTGCTTGCTTCTTCCTAGCTGGGCTGCTTCGTTTCTTCTTTGAGAGCTACGCATTCGTTCATTCACTCAATCACGAGAGATGCATGCACTAGATTGTGGGGGTTTGCCCATGGCAGCTTGCTTGGTTGGGGTACGTCGGTTGGAGTATGTTCCTTTAGACGTACTGGATGGTGCCGGTCGAGTACTTGCAGAGCGAGCCCGACGGACCGGCCCCCAGCTCTTTCGGCTCACCCGACGTGGAGCCCTGTGACCACGCGCACACGTCCACCTTCTTGCCCTTGATCTTAATGTTCTCGATCGTGGCTTGGTCGCCCCAGTTCTTGTTCACCGTGACGATGCTCTTCTTGCCGTTCACGGCGTACACGTTCTTGACGGTCACCTTGCGCGACTTGCCGCCGCAGGTACCGCATGAGCGGTAGAGCTTGCCAAAGTCCTGCGCATAAAAGCCCTCGATGGACACCGTGCCAAGGCCGTTGTGCTGTACGACCTTGTCGTCGGCCGAGCGCGCGCCGCCGCCGATCACCTTGGAGACGCTGTTGGCCGAGCCGCCTTTGATGCTCAGCGCGTCCTCGCACACGTCGTCCCACCACACGTTCTGGATCGTGCATCCACTTTGGTCGCAGTGCACGCCCTCCATCTGGTCCTTGCCGATGATCACGTTCTTGAGCGTGGCACCGGGCTCCACAAGGAAGACGGCCGTCTTGGAGCCGCTCTCCTTCTGGCCGCCGCACTTAATATCTTTGCGCTGGTACGTCTTCATGCCTCCGTCGAAGGTCTCGCCCTTCTTGACCGTGTAAGGCGCCGAGAAGTAGACGTCGCCCTTGCTGGAGGGCCACGAGCCCGTGGGCATCGAGGCAGCCTCGGAACGCATGGACGCAGCCGAAGCAACAGCAGAGGTGGCGACGAGCGCGACGGCAACAGCGGAAAAGGCGTTGACCATGGTTGCTAAGACGAGTAGATCTTCGATTGGAGCTTGTTTGCTGCGGGAAGAACGAATTGGATAATGAGAGAGCTCGGACGGCCCAATCGTCCAGGGGAGGTCGGCTTCACAGCAGAGGTGGCATGGTGGTATCGAGCAGGTTGAACGATGGCGAGCGGCTGACTATTAGACAAAGCGGCAACAGCCTGTTGTTGCAGAAGAGCGCTCCGCCTGGGGACACCGATCTCTCTTAACTAGACTGCGAGGACCGTCTCTTCACCGCGCTCACTCGCTCGTGTCTTGGCCCTCAGCCTCAACAAATGGGGGGGGCGCTCTCGTCGCCGTGTTCGCTCACTATTACGCCATGCCATGGCCTCACTACTTACTCACGGCCGTACCCAAACAGGCGGCGTGGCCGACGATGCAACTCGCACCGCTAGAAAGCAGAGTCCCCCACTCAAATCCTGCCGTTGTGATCCATGTTACCACGTGGGCTTCTTGCTCGCTCTCCTGGATGCCGGATGCCGCAATGCGCCGATAAATGGTGCGTTGGCATGCGGCTCACGGACTGAGCCTGCAAGTCTTTTGCTGCAGGCACTCAGCAGCACTACCGAGCAGAGCAAGCCAACTCAAGTCGAGCAGAGCAGAACAGAGTTGGTAGCGACCCGAGCGTTGCAATGCGCCACTACACCGCGCAATTGACGCGCCAACCCGCACGGCGTAGCTGCGCAAGATACAACTGTGCCATAGCGATGTGCAGCGGTGTCGACTACAGCAACGCCACAAGTCCGCGAACACAGAAATCGGGCTCGTACGGTACTGTACCGTCTGTAGCGTCAAACAGCGACAAAGATAACGGGCCTCGGCACCCTTACGAATCGCCTGCTCGAGGCGGTGGAGCGCATACAGGAAGTAACGCGCACGACCTGGTCTGCTTGTTTTGAGTATACAGTAGTGAGACCCTTTTGGAAGGCACATGTAGTACAACAATATTGCCAAGTACAAGCTAGCGAAAATGGATTAAGCCGTAAACCGTGGTGATCGACCGATTAATGCGCGTCCGACGCTACAAAGACCGGGCGCACAACAACGACCGGATCATGATGTGTCTCGGTGACATGCGAGCGGTTGCGAATTATGCATTTGACAGCAAACGGAGTGTTTCCTGCGATACGGTCTAGTTAGTCTCCCTAAAGCCTTCCTGCTAGCGGAGTATGACATCGTAAAGTACAGCATATTGTACCGGTAAAAGTGACATGGTGGTATATGTACTGTAACCTTCCCGAATCCGGTTTCTACAGTCGACTGCCGGATCAAAAGATACGAATCCATTATTTCGTGTGCTCAGTGCGTACAGTATTACCCCAAGGAGGTCACACTCAAAGGGAGTGTATATGTCAATCCTAACCACCACGGGTAGAGCGAACGACACCCAGCTTTGTTTTCTACCTGTATATTAACGACACGACATCTATGCCGCTGGCTCACTTTCAGAATCACGGTGTGCTTGCTTCTTCCTAGCTGGGCTGCTTCGTTTCTTCTTTGAGAGCTACGCATTCGTTCATTCACTCAATCACGAGAGATGCATGCACTAGATTGTGGGGGTTTGCCCATGGCAGCTTGCTTGGTTGGGGTACGTCGGTTGGAGTATGTTCCTTTAGACGTACTGGATGGTGCCGGTCGAGTACTTGCAGAGCGAGCCCGACGGACCGGCCCCCAGCTCTTTCGGCTCACCCGACGTGGAGCCCTGTGACCACGCGCACACGTCCACCTTCTTGCCCTTGATCTTAATGTTCTCGATCGTGGCTTGGTCGCCCCAGTTCTTGTTCACCGTGACGATGCTCTTCTTGCCGTTCACGGCGTACACGTTCTTGACGGTCACCTTGCGCGACTTGCCGCCGCAGGTACCGCATGAGCGGTAGAGCTTGCCAAAGTCCTGCGCATAAAAGCCCTCGATGGACACCGTGCCAAGGCCGTTGTGCTGCACGACCTTGTCGTCGGCCGAGCGCGCGCCGCCGCCGATCACCTTGGAGACGCTGTTGGCCGAGCCGCCTTTGATGCTCAGCGCGTCCTCGCACACGTCGTCCCACCACACGTTCTGGATCGTGCATCCACTTTGGTCGCAGTGCACGCCCTCCATCTGGTCCTTGCCGATGATCACGTTCTTGAGCGTGGCACCGGGCTCCACAAGGAAGACGGCCGTCTTGGAGCCGCTCTCCTTCTGGCCGCCGCACTTAATATCTTTGCGCTGGTACGTCTTCATGCCTCCGTCGAAGGTCTCGCCCTTCTTGACCGTGTAAGGCGCCGAGAAGTAGACGTCGCCCTTGCTGGAGGGCCACGAGCCCGTGGGCATCGAGGCAGCCTCGGAACGCATGGACGCAGCCGAAGCAACAGCAGAGGTGGCGACGAGCGCGACGGCAACAGCGGAAAAGGCGTTGACCATGGTTGCTAAGACGAGTAGATTTTCGATTGGAGCTTGTTTGCTGCGGGAAGAACGAATTGGATAATGAGAGAGCTCGGACGGCCCAATCGTCCAGGGGAGGTCGGCTTCACAGCAGAGGTGGCATGGTGGTATCGAGCAGGTTGAACGATGGCGAGCGGCTGACTATTAGACAAAGCGGCAACAGCCTGTTGTTGCAGAAGAGCGCTCCGCCTGGGGACACCGATCTCTCTTAACTAGACTGCGAGGACCGTCTCTTCACCGCGCTCACTCGCTCGTGTCTTGGCCCTCAGCCTCAACAAATGGGGGGGGCGCTCTCGTCGCCGTGTTCGCTCACTATTACGCCATGCCATGGCCTCACTACTTACTCACGGCCGTACCCAAACAGGCGGCGTGGCCGACGATGCAACTCGCACCGCTAGAAAGCAGAGTCCCCCACTCAAATCCTGCCGTTGTGATCCATGTTACCACGTGGGCTTCTTGCTCGCTCTCCTGGATGCCGGATGCCGCAATGCGCCGATAAATGGTGCGTTGGCATGCGGCTCACGGACTGAGCCTGCAAGTCTTTTGCTGCAGGCACTCAGCAGCACTACCGAGCAGAGCAAGCCAACTCAAGTCGAGCAGAGCAGAACAGAGTTGGTAGCGACCCGAGCGTTGCAATGCGCCACTACACCGCGCAATTGACGCGCCAACCCGCACGGCGTAGCTGCGCAAGATACAACTGTGCCATAGCGATGTGCAGCGGTGTCGACTACAGCAACGCCACAAGTCCGCGAACACAGAAATCGGGCTCGTACGGTACTGTACCGTCTGTAGCGTCAAACAGCGACAAAGATAACGGGCCTCGGCACCCTTACGAATCGCCTGCTCGAGGCGGTGGAGCGCATACAGGAAGTAACGCGCACGACCTGGTCTGCTTGTTTTGAGTATACAGTAGTGAGACCCTTTTGGAAGGCACATGTAGTACAACAATATTGCCAAGTACAAGCTAGCGAAAATGGATTAAGCCGTAAACCGTGGTGATCGACCGATTAATGCGCGTCCGACGCTACAAAGACCGGGCGCACAACAACGACCGGATCATGATGTGTCTCGGTGACATGCGAGCGGTTGCGAATTATGCATTTGACAGCAAACGGAGTGTTTCCTGCGATACGGTCTAGTTAGTCTCCCTAAAGCCTTCCTGCTAGCGGAGTATGACATCGTAAAGTACAGCATATTGTACCGGTAAAAGTGACATGGTGGTATATGTACTGTAACCTTCCCGAATCCGGTTTCTACAGTCGACTGCCGGATCAAAAGATACGAATCCATTATTTCGTGTGCTCAGTGCGTACAGTATTACCCCAAGGAGGTCACACTCAAAGGGAGTGTATATGTCAATCCTAACCACCACGGGTAGAGCGAACGACACCCAGCTTTGTTTTCTACCTGTATATTAACGACACGACATCTATGCCGCTGGCTCACTTTCAGAATCACGGTGTGCTTGCTTCTTCCTAGCTGGGCTGCTTCGTTTCTTCTTTGAGAGCTACGCATTCGTTCATTCACTCAATCACGAGAGATGCATGCACTAGATTGTGGGGGTTTGCCCATGGCAGCTTGCTTGGTTGGGGTACGTCGGTTGGAGTATGTTCCTTTAGACGTACTGGATGGTGCCGGTCGAGTACTTGCAGAGCGAGCCCGACGGACCGGCCCCCAGCTCTTTCGGCTCACCCGACGTGGAGCCCTGTGACCACGCGCACACGTCCACCTTCTTGCCCTTGATCTTAATGTTCTCGATCGTGGCTTGGTCGCCCCAGTTCTTGTTCACCGTGACGATGCTCTTCTTGCCGTTCACGGCGTACACGTTCTTGACGGTCACCTTGCGCGACTTGCCGCCGCAGGTACCGCATGAGCGGTAGAGCTTGCCAAAGTCCTGCGCATAAAAAGCCCTCGATGGACACCGTGCCAAGGCCGTTGTGCTGCACGACCTTGTCGTCGGCCGAGCGCGCGCCGCCGCCGATCACCTTGGAGACGCTGTTGGCCGAGCCGCCTTTGATGCTCAGCGCGTCCTCGCACACGTCGTCCCACCACACGTTCTGGATCGTGCATCCACTTTGGTCGCAGTGCACGCCCTCCATCTGGTCCTTGCCGATGATCACGTTCTTGAGCGTGGCACCGGGCTCCACAAGGAAGACGGCCGTCTTGGAGCCGCTCTCCTTCTGGCCGCCGCACTTAATATCTTTGCGCTGGTACGTCTTCATGCCTCCGTCGAAGGTCTCGCCCTTCTTGACCGTGTAAGGCGCCGAGAAGTAGACGTCGCCCTTGCTGGAGGGCCACGAGCCCGTGGGCATCGAGGCAGCCTCGGAACGCATGGACGCAGCCGAAGCAACAGCAGAGGTGGCGACGAGCGCGACGGCAACAGCGGAAAAGGCGTTGACCATGGTTGCTAAGACGAGTAGATTTTCGATTGGAGCTTGTTTGCTGCGGGAAGAACGAATTGGATAATGAGAGAGCTCGGACGGCCCAATCGTCCAGGGGAGGTCGGCTTCACAGCAGAGGTGGCATGGTGGTATCGAGCAGGTTGAACGATGGCGAGCGGCTGACTATTAGACAAAGCGGCAACAGCCTGTTGTTGCAGAAGAGCGCTCCGCCTGGGGACACCGATCTCTCTTAACTAGACTGCGAGGACCGTCTCTTCACCGCGCTCACTCGCTCGTGTCTTGGCCCTCAGTCTCAACAAATGGGGGGGGGCTCTCGTCGCCGTGTTCGCTCACTATTACGCCATGCCATGGCCTCACTACTTACTCACGGCCGTACCCAAACAGGCGGCGTGGCCGACGATGCAACTCGCACCGCTAGAGAGCAGAGTCCCCCACTCAAATCCTGCCGTTGTGATCCATGTTACCACGTGGGCTTCTTGCTCGCTCTCCTGGATGCCGGATGCCGCAATGCGCCGATAAATGGTGCGTTGGCATGCGGCTCACGGACTGAGCCTGCAAGTCTTTTGCTGCAGGCACTCAGCAGCACTACCGAGCAGAGCAAGCCAACTCAAGTCGAGCAGAGCAGAACAGAGTTGGTAGCGACCCGAGCGTTGCAATGCGCCACTACACCGCGCAATTGACGCGCCAACCCGCACGGCGTAGCTGCGCAAGATACAACTGTGCCATAGCGATGTGCAGCGGTGTCGACTACAGCAACGCCACAAGTCCGCGAACACAGAAATCGGGCTCGTACGGTACTGTACCGTCTGTAGCGTCAAACAGCGACAAAGATAACGGGCCTCGGCACCCTTACGAATCGCCTGCTCGAGGCGGTGGAGCGCATACAGGAAGTAACGCGCACGACCTGGTCTGCTTGTTTTGAGTATACAGTAGTGAGACCCTTTTGGAAGGCACATGTAGTACAACAATATTGCCAAGTACAAGCTAGCGAAAATGGATTAAGCCGTAAACCGTGGTGATCGACCGATTAATGCGCGTCCGACGCTACAAAGACCGGGCGCACAACAACGACCGGATCATGATGTGTCTCGGTGACATGCGAGCGGTTGCGAATTATGCATTTGACAGCAAACGGAGTGTTTCCTGCGATACGGTCTAGTTAGTCTCCCTAAAGCCTTCCTGCTAGCGGAGTATGACATCGTAAAGTACAGCATATTGTACCGGTAAAAGTGACATGGTGGTATATGTACTGTAACCTTCCCGAATCCGGTTTCTACAGTCGACTGCCGGATCAAAAGATACGAATCCATTATTTCGTGTGCTCAGTGCGTACAGTATTACCCCAAGGAGGTCACACTCAAAGGGAGTGTATATGTCAATCCTAACCACCACGGGTAGAGCGAACGACACCCAGCTTTGTTTTCTACCTGTATATTAACGACACGACATCTATGCCGCTGGCTCACTTTCAGAATCACGGTGTGCTTGCTTCTTCCTAGCTGGGCTGCTTCGTTTCTTCTTTGAGAGCTACGCATTCGTTCATTCACTCAATCACGAGAGATGCATGCACTAGATTGTGGGGGTTTGCCCATGGCAGCTTGCTTGGTTGGGGTACGTCGGTTGGAGTATGTTCCTTTAGACGTACTGGATGGTGCCGGTCGAGTACTTGCAGAGCGAGCCCGACGGACCGGCCCCCAGCTCTTTCGGCTCACCCGACGTGGAGCCCTGTGACCACGCGCACACGTCCACCTTCTTGCCCTTGATCTTAATGTTCTCGATCGTGGCTTGGTCGCCCCAGTTCTTGTTCACCGTGACGATGCTCTTCTTGCCGTTCACGGCGTACACGTTCTTGACGGTCACCTTGCGCGACTTGCCGCCGCAGGTACCGCATGAGCGGTAGAGCTTGCCAAAGTCCTGCGCATAAAAGCCCTCGATGGACACCGTGCCAAGGCCGTTGTGCTGCACGACCTTGTCGTCGGCCGAGCGCGCGCCGCCGCCGATCACCTTGGAGACGCTGTTGGCCGAGCCGCCTTTGATGCTCAGCGCGTCCTCGCACACGTCGTCCCACCACACGTTCTGGATCGTGCATCCACTTTGGTCGCAGTGCACGCCCTCCATCTGGTCCTTGCCGATGATCACGTTCTTGAGCGTGGCACCGGGCTCCACAAGGAAGACGGCCGTCTTGGAGCCGCTCTCCTTCTGGCCGCCGCACTTAATATCTTTGCGCTGGTACGTCTTCATGCCTCCGTCGAAGGTCTCGCCCTTCTTGACCGTGTAAGGCGCCGAGAAGTAGACGTCGCCCTTGCTGGAGGGCCACGAGCCCGTGGGCATCGAGGCAGCCTCGGAACGCATGGACGCAGCCGAAGCAACAGCAGAGGTGGCGACGAGCGCGACGGCAACAGCGGAAAAGGCGTTGACCATGGTTGCTAAGACGAGTAGATTTTCGATTGGAGCTTGTTTGCTGCGGGAAGAACGAATTGGATAATGAGAGAGCTCGGACGGCCCAATCGTCCAGGGGAGGTCGGCTTCACAGCAGAGGTGGCATGGTGGTATCGAGCAGGTTGAACGATGGCGAGCGGCTGACTATTAGACAAAGCGGCAACAGCCTGTTGTTGCAGAAGAGCGCTCCGCCTGGGGACACCGATCTCTCTTAACTAGACTGCGAGGACCGTCTCTTCACCGCGCTCACTCGCTCGTGTCTTGGCCCTCAGTCTCAACAAATGGGGGGGGGGCGCTCTCGTCGCCGTGTTCGCTCACTATTACGCCATGCCATGGCCTCACTACTTACTCACGGCCGTACCCAAACAGGCGGCGTGGCCGACGATGCAACTCGCACCGCTAGAGAGCAGAGTCCCCCACTCAAATCCTGCCGTTGTGATCCATGTTACCACGTGGGCTTCTTGCTCGCTCTCCTGGATGCCGGATGCCGCAATGCGCCGATAAATGGTGCGTTGGCATGCGGCTCACGGACTGAGCCTGCAAGTCTTTTGCTGCAGGCACTCAGCAGCACTACCGAGCAGAGCAAGCCAACTCAAGTCGAGCAGAGCAGAACAGAGTTGGTAGCGACCCGAGCGTTGCAATGCGCCACTACACCGCGCAATTGACGCGCCAACCCGCACGGCGTAGCTGCGCAAGATACAACTGTGCCATAGCGATGTGCAGCGGTGTCGACTACAGCAACGCCACAAGTCCGCGAACACAGAAATCGGGCTCGTACGGTACTGTACCGTCTGTAGCGTCAAACAGCGACAAAGATAACGGGCCTCGGCACCCTTACGAATCGCCTGCTCGAGGCGGTGGAGCGCATACAGGAAGTAACGCGCACGACCTGGTCTGCTTGTTTTGAGTATACAGTAGTGAGACCCTTTTGGAAGGCACATGTAGTACAACAATATTGCCAAGTACAAGCTAGCGAAAATGGATTAAGCCGTAAACCGTGGTGATCGACCGATTAATGCGCGTCCGACGCTACAAAGACCGGGCGCACAACAACGACCGGATCATGATGTGTCTCGGTGACATGCGAGCGGTTGCGAATTATGCATTTGACAGCAAACGGAGTGTTTCCTGCGATACGGTCTAGTTAGTCTCCCTAAAGCCTTCCTGCTAGCGGAGTATGACATCGTAAAGTACAGCATATTGTACCGGTAAAAGTGACATGGTGGTATATGTACTGTAACCTTCCCGAATCCGGTTTCTACAGTCGACTGCCGGATCAAAAGATACGAATCCATTATTTCGTGTGCTCAGTGCGTACAGTATTACCCCAAGGAGGTCACACTCAAAGGGAGTGTATATGTCAATCCTAACCACCACGGGTAGAGCGAACGACACCCAGCTTTGTTTTCTACCTGTATATTAACGACACGACATCTATGCCGCTGGCTCACTTTCAGAATCACGGTGTGCTTGCTTCTTCCTAGCTGGGCTGCTTCGTTTCTTCTTTGAGAGCTACGCATTCGTTCATTCACTCAATCACGAGAGATGCATGCACTAGATTGTGGGGGTTTGCCCATGGCAGCTTGCTTGGTTGGGGTACGTCGGTTGGAGTATGTTCCTTTAGACGTACTGGATGGTGCCGGTCGAGTACTTGCAGAGCGAGCCCGACGGACCGGCCCCCAGCTCTTTCGGCTCACCCGACGTGGAGCCCTGTGACCACGCGCACACGTCCACCTTCTTGCCCTTGATCTTAATGTTCTCGATCGTGGCTTGGTCGCCCCAGTTCTTGTTCACCGTGACGATGCTCTTCTTGCCGTTCACGGCGTACACGTTCTTGACGGTCACCTTGCGCGACTTGCCGCCGCAGGTACCGCATGAGCGGTAGAGCTTGCCAAAGTCCTGCGCATAAAAGCCCTCGATGGACACCGTGCCAAGGCCGTTGTGCTGCACGACCTTGTCGTCGGCCGAGCGCGCGCCGCCGCCGATCACCTTGGAGACGCTGTTGGCCGAGCCGCCTTTGATGCTCAGCGCGTCCTCGCACACGTCGTCCCACCACACGTTCTGGATCGTGCATCCACTTTGGTCGCAGTGCACGCCCTCCATCTGGTCCTTGCCGATGATCACGTTCTTGAGCGTGGCACCGGGCTCCACAAGGAAGACGGCCGTCTTGGAGCCGCTCTCCTTCTGGCCGCCGCACTTAATATCTTTGCGCTGGTACGTCTTCATGCCTCCGTCGAAGGTCTCGCCCTTCTTGACCGTGTAAGGCGCCGAGAAGTAGACGTCGCCCTTGCTGGAGGGCCACGAGCCCGTGGGCATCGAGGCAGCCTCGGAACGCATGGACGCAGCCGAAGCAACAGCAGAGGTGGCGACGAGCGCGACGGCAACAGCGGAAAAGGCGTTGACCATGGTTGCTAAGACGAGTAGATTTTCGATTGGAGCTTGTTTGCTGCGGGAAGAACGAATTGGATAATGAGAGAGCTCGGACGGCCCAATCGTCCAGGGGAGGTCGGCTTCACAGCAGAGGTGGCATGGTGGTATCGAGCAGGTTGAACGATGGCGAGCGGCTGACTATTAGACAAAGCGGCAACAGCCTGTTGTTGCAGAAGAGCGCTCCGCCTGGGGACACCGATCTCTCTTAACTAGACTGCGAGGACCGTCTCTTCACCGCGCTCACTCGCTCGTGTCTTGGCCCTCAGTCTCAACAAATGGGGGGGGGGGCTCTCGTCGCCGTGTTCGCTCACTATTACGCCATGCCATGGCCTCACTACTTACTCACGGCCGTACCCAAACAGGCGGCGTGGCCGACGATGCAACTCGCACCGCTAGAGAGCAGAGTCCCCACTCAAATCCTGCCGTTGTGATCCATGTTACCACGTGGGCTTCTTGCTCGCTCTCCTGGATGCCGGATGCCGCAATGCGCCGATAAATGGTGCGTTGGCATGCGGCTCACGGACTGAGCCTGCAAGTCTTTTGCTGCAGGCACTCAGCAGCACTACCGAGCAGAGCAAGCCAACTCAAGTCGAGCAGAGCAGAACAGAGTTGGTAGCGACCCGAGCGTTGCAATGCGCCACTACACCGCGCAATTGACGCGCCAACCCGCACGGCGTAGCTGCGCAAGATACAACTGTGCCATAGCGATGTGCAGCGGTGTCGACTACAGCAACGCCACAAGTCCGCGAACACAGAAATCGGGCTCGTACGGTACTGTACCGTCTGTAGCGTCAAACAGCGACAAAGATAACGGGCCTCGACACCCTTACGAATCGCCTGCTCGAGGCGGTGGAGCGCATACAGGAAGTAACGCGCACGACCTGGTCTGCTTGTTTTGAGTATACACTAGTGAGACCCTTTTGGAAGGCACATGTAGTACAACAATATTGCCAAGTACAAGCTAGCGAAAATGGATTAAGCCGTAAACCGTGGTGATCGACCGATTAATGCGCGTCCGACGCTACAAAGACCGGGCGCACAACAACGACCGGATCATGATGTGTCTCGGTGACATGCGAGCGGTTGCGAATTATGCATTTGACAGCAAACGGAGTGTTTCCTGCGATACGGTCTAGTTAGTCTCCCTAAAGCCTTCCTGCTAGCGGAGTATGACATCGTAAAGTACAGCATATTGTACCGGTAAAAGTGACATGGTGGTATATGTACTGTAACCTTCCCGAATCCGGTTTCTACAGTCGACTGCCGGATCAAAAGATACGAATCCATTATTTCGTGTGCTCAGTGCGTACAGTATTACCCCAAGGAGGTCACACTCAAAGGGAGTGTATATGTCAATCCTAACCACCACGGGTAGAGCGAACGACACCCAGCTTTGTTTTCTACCTGTATATTAACGACACGACATCTATGCCGCTGGCTCACTTTCAGAATCACGGTGTGCTTGCTTCTTCCTAGCTGGGCTGCTTCGTTTCTTCTTTGAGAGCTACGCATTCGTTCATTCACTCAATCACGAGAGATGCATGCACTAGATTGTGGGGGTTTGCCCATGGCAGCTTGCTTGGTTGGGGTACGTCGGTTGGAGTATGTTCCTTTAGACGTACTGGATGGTGCCGGTCGAGTACTTGCAGAGCGAGCCCGACGGACCGGCCCCCAGCTCTTTCGGCTCACCCGACGTGGAGCCCTGTGACCACGCGCACACGTCCACCTTCTTGCCCTTGATCTTAATGTTCTCGATCGTGGCTTGGTCGCCCCAGTTCTTGTTCACCGTGACGATGCTCTTCTTGCCGTTCACGGCGTACACGTTCTTGACGGTCACCTTGCGCGACTTGCCGCCGCAGGTACCGCATGAGCGGTAGAGCTTGCCAAAGTCCTGCGCATAAAAGCCCTCGATGGACACCGTGCCAAGGCCGTTGTGCTGTACGACCTTGTCGTCGGCCGAGCGCGCGCCGCCGCCGATCACCTTGGAGACGCTGTTGGCCGAGCCGCCTTTGATGCTCAGCGCGTCCTCGCACACGTCGTCCCACCACACGTTCTGGATCGTGCATCCACTTTGGTCGCAGTGCACGCCCTCCATCTGGTCCTTGCCGATGATCACGTTCTTGAGCGTGGCACCGGGCTCCACAAGGAAGACGGCCGTCTTGGAGCCGCTCTCCTTCTGGCCGCCGCACTTAATATCTTTGCGCTGGTACGTCTTCATGCCTCCGTCGAAGGTCTCGCCCTTCTTGACCGTGTAAGGCGCCGAGAAGTAGACGTCGCCCTTGCTGGAGGGCCACGAGCCCGTGGGCATCGAGGCAGCCTCGGAACGCATAGACGCAGCCGAAGCAACAGCAGAGGTGGCGACGAGCGCGACGGCAACAGCGGAAAAGGCGTTGACCATGGTTGCTAAGACGAGTAGATCTTCGATTGGAGCTTGTTTGCTGCGGGAAGAACGAATTGGATAATGAGAGAGCTCGGACGGCCCAATCGTCCAGGGGAGGTCGGCTTCACAGCAGAGGTGGCATGGTGGTATCGAGCAGGTTGAACGATGGCGAGCGGCTGACTATTAGACAAAGCGGCAACAGCCTGTTGTTGCAGAAGAGCGCTCCGCCTGGGGACACCGATCTCTCTTAACTAGACTGCGAGGACCGTCTCTTCACCGCGCTCACTCGCTCGTGTCTTGGCCCTCAGTCTCAACAAATGGGGGGGGCGCTCTCGTCGCCGTGTTCGCTCACTATTACGCCATGCCATGGCCTCACTACTTACTCACGGCCGTACCCAAACAGGCGGCGTGGCCGACGATGCAACTCGCACCGCTAGAAAGCAGAGTCCCCCACTCAAATCCTGCCGTTGTGATCCATGTTACCACGTGGGCTTCTTGCTCGCTCTCCTGGATGCCGGATGCCGCAATGCGCCGATAAATGGTGCGTTGGCATGCGGCTCACGGACTGAGCCTGCAAGTCTTTTGCTGCAGGCACTCAGCAGCACTACCGAGCAGAGCAAGCCAACTCAAGTCGAGCAGAGCAGAACAGAGTTGGTAGCGACCCGAGCGTTGCAATGCGCCACTACACCGCGCAATTGACGCGCCAACCCGCACGGCGTAGCTGCGCAAGATACAACTGTGCCATAGCGATGTGCAGCGGTGTCGACTACAGCAACGCCACAAGTCCGCGAACACAGAAATCGGGCTCGTACGGTACTGTACCGTCTGTAGCGTCAAACAGCGACAAAGATAACGGGCCTCGGCACCCTTACGAATCGCCTGCTCGAGGCGGTGGAGCGCATACAGGAAGTAACGCGCACGACCTGGTCTGCTTGTTTTGAGTATACAGTAGTGAGACCCTTTTGGAAGGCACATGTAGTACAACAATATTGCCAAGTACAAGCTAGCGAAAATGGATTAAGCCGTAAACCGTGGTGATCGACCGATTAATGCGCGTCCGACGCTACAAAGACCGGGCGCACAACAACGACCGGATCATGATGTGTCTCGGTGACATGCGAGCGGTTGCGAATTATGCATTTGACAGCAAACGGAGTGTTTCCTGCGATACGGTCTAGTTAGTCTCCCTAAAGCCTTCCTGCTAGCGGAGTATGACATCGTAAAGTACAGCATATTGTACCGGTAAAAGTGACATGGTGGTATATGTACTGTAACCTTCCCGAATCCGGTTTCTACAGTCGACTGCCGGATCAAAAGATACGAATCCATTATTTCGTGTGCTCAGTGCGTACAGTATTACCCCAAGGAGGTCACACTCAAAGGGAGTGTATATGTCAATCCTAACCACCACGGGTAGAGCGAACGACACCCAGCTTTGTTTTCTACCTGTATATTAACGACACGACATCTATGCCGCTGGCTCACTTTCAGAATCACGGTGTGCTTGCTTCTTCCTAGCTGGGCTGCTTCGTTTCTTCTTTGAGAGCTACGCATTCGTTCATTCACTCAATCACGAGAGATGCATGCACTAGATTGTGGGGGTTTGCCCATGGCAGCTTGCTTGGTTGGGGTACGTCGGTTGGAGTATGTTCCTTTAGACGTACTGGATGGTGCCGGTCGAGTACTTGCAGAGCGAGCCCGACGGACCGGCCCCCAGCTCTTTCGGCTCACCCGACGTGGAGCCCTGTGACCACGCGCACACGTCCACCTTCTTGCCCTTGATCTTAATGTTCTCGATCGTGGCTTGGTCGCCCCAGTTCTTGTTCACCGTGACGATGCTCTTCTTGCCGTTCACGGCGTACACGTTCTTGACGGTCACCTTGCGCGACTTGCCGCCGCAGGTACCGCATGAGCGGTAGAGCTTGCCAAAGTCCTGCGCATAAAAGCCCTCGATGGACACCGTGCCAAGGCCGTTGTGCTGTACGACCTTGTCGTCGGCCGAGCGCGCGCCGCCGCCGATCACCTTGGAGACGCTGTTGGCCGAGCCGCCTTTGATGCTCAGCGCGTCCTCGCACACGTCGTCCCACCACACGTTCTGGATCGTGCATCCACTTTGGTCGCAGTGCACGCCCTCCATCTGGTCCTTGCCGATGATCACGTTCTTGAGCGTGGCACCGGGCTCCACAAGGAAGACGGCCGTCTTGGAGCCGCTCTCCTTCTGGCCGCCGCACTTAATATCTTTGCGCTGGTACGTCTTCATGCCTCCGTCGAAGGTCTCGCCCTTCTTGACCGTGTAAGGCGCCGAGAAGTAGACGTCGCCCTTGCTGGAGGGCCACGAGCCCGTGGGCATCGAGGCAGCCTCGGAACGCATGGACGCAGCCGAAGCAACAGCAGAGGTGGCGACGAGCGCGACGGCAACAGCGGAAAAGGCGTTGACCATGGTTGCTAAGACGAGTAGATCTTCGATTGGAGCTTGTTTGCTGCGGGAAGAACGAATTGGATAATGAGAGAGCTCGGACGGCCCAATCGTCCAGGGGAGGTCGGCTTCACAGCAGAGGTGGCATGGTGGTATCGAGCAGGTTGAACGATGGCGAGCGGCTGACTATTAGACAAAGCGGCAACAGCCTGTTGTTGCAGAAGAGCGCTCCGCCTGGGGACACCGATCTCTCTTAACTAGACTGCGAGGACCGTCTCTTCACCGCGCTCACTCGCTCGTGTCTTGGCCCTCAGTCTCAACAAATGGGGGGGCGCTCTCGTCGCCGTGTTCGCTCACTATTACGCCATGCCATGGCCTCACTACTTACTCACGGCCGTACCCAAACAGGCGGCGTGGCCGACGATGCAACTCGCACCGCTAGAAAGCAGAGTCCCCCACTCAAATCCTGCCGTTGTGATCCATGTTACCACGTGGGCTTCTTGCTCGCTCTCCTGGATGCCGGATGCCGCAATGCGCCGATAAATGGTGCGTTGGCATGCGGCTCACGGACTGAGCCTGCAAGTCTTTTGCTGCAGGCACTCAGCAGCACTACCGAGCAGAGCAAGCCAACTCAAGTCGAGCAGAGCAGAACAGAGTTGGTAGCGACCCGAGCGTTGCAATGCGCCACTACACCGCGCAATTGACGCGCCAACCCGCACGGCGTAGCTGCGCAAGATACAACTGTGCCATAGCGATGTGCAGCGGTGTCGACTACAGCAACGCCACAAGTCCGCGAACACAGAAATCGGGCTCGTACGGTACTGTACCGTCTGTAGCGTCAAACAGCGACAAAGATAACGGGCCTCGGCACCCTTACGAATCGCCTGCTCGAGGCGGTGGAGCGCATACAGGAAGTAACGCGCACGACCTGGTCTGCTTGTTTTGAGTATACAGTAGTGAGACCCTTTTGGAAGGCACATGTAGTACAACAATATTGCCAAGTACAAGCTAGCGAAAATGGATTAAGCCGTAAACCGTGGTGATCGACCGATTAATGCGCGTCCGACGCTACAAAGACCGGGCGCACAACAACGACCGGATCATGATGTGTCTCGGTGACATGCGAGCGGTTGCGAATTATGCATTTGACAGCAAACGGAGTGTTTCCTGCGATACGGTCTAGTTAGTCTCCCTAAAGCCTTCCTGCTAGCGGAGTATGACATCGTAAAGTACAGCATATTGTACCGGTAAAAGTGACATGGTGGTATATGTACTGTAACCTTCCCGAATCCGGTTTCTACAGTCGACTGCCGGATCAAAAGATACGAATCCATTATTTCGTGTGCTCAGTGCGTACAGTATTACCCCAAGGAGGTCACACTCAAAGGGAGTGTATACGTCAATCCTAACCACCACGGGTAGAGCGAACGACACCCAGCTTTGTTTTCTACCTGTATATTAACGACACGACATCTATGCCGCTGGCTCACTTTCAGAATCACGGTGTGCTTGCTTCTTCCTAGCTGGGCTGCTTCGTTTCTTCTTTGAGAGCTACGCATTCGTTCATTCACTCAATCACGAGAGATGCATGCACTAGATTGTGGGGGTTTGCCCATGGCAGCTTGCTTGGTTGGGGTACGTCGGTTGGAGTATGTTCCTTTAGACGTACTGGATGGTGCCGGTCGAGTACTTGCAGAGCGAGCCCGACGGACCGGCCCCCAGCTCTTTCGGCTCACCCGACGTGGAGCCCTGTGACCACGCGCACACGTCCACCTTCTTGCCCTTGATCTTAATGTTCTCGATCGTGGCTTGGTCGCCCCAGTTCTTGTTCACCGTGACGATGCTCTTCTTGCCGTTCACGGCGTACACGTTCTTGACGGTCACCTTGCGCGACTTGCCGCCGCAGGTACCGCATGAGCGGTAGAGCTTGCCAAAGTCCTGCGCATAAAAGCCCTCGATGGACACCGTGCCAAGGCCGTTGTGCTGTACGACCTTGTCGTCGGCCGAGCGCGCGCCGCCGCCGATCACCTTGGAGACGCTGTTGGCCGAGCCGCCTTTGATGCTCAGCGCGTCCTCGCACACGTCGTCCCACCACACGTTCTGGATCGTGCATCCACTTTGGTCGCAGTGCACGCCCTCCATCTGGTCCTTGCCGATGATCACGTTCTTGAGCGTGGCACCGGGCTCCACAAGGAAGACGGCCGTCTTGGAGCCGCTCTCCTTCTGGCCGCCGCACTTAATATCTTTGCGCTGGTACGTCTTCATGCCTCCGTCGAAGGTCTCGCCCTTCTTGACCGTGTAAGGCGCCGAGAAGTAGACGTCGCCCTTGCTGGAGGGCCACGAGCCCGTGGGCATCGAGGCAGCCTCGGAACGCATGGACGCAGCCGAAGCAACAGCAGAGGTGGCGACGAGCGCGACGGCAACAGCGGAAAAGGCGTTGACCATGGTTGCTAAGACGAGTAGATCTTCGATTGGAGCTTGTTTGCTGCGGGAAGAACGAATTGGATAATGAGAGAGCTCGGACGGCCCAATCGTCCAGGGGAGGTCGGCTTCACAGCAGAGGTGGCATGGTGGTATCGAGCAGGTTGAACGATGGCGAGCGGCTGACTATTAGACAAAGCGGCAACAGCCTGTTGTTGCAGAAGAGCGCTCCGCCTGGGGACACCGATCTCTCTTAACTAGACTGCGAGGACCGTCTCTTCACCGCGCTCACTCGCTCGTGTCTTGGCCCTCAGTCTCAACAAATGGGGGGGGGCGCTCTCGTCGCCGTGATCGCTCACTATTACGCCATGCCATGGCCTCACTACTTACTCACGGCCGTACCCAAACAGGCGGCGTGGCCGACGATGCAACTCGCACCGCTAGAGAGCAGAGTCCCCCACTCAAATCCTGCCGTTGTGATCCATGTTACCACGTGGGCTTCTTGCTCGCTCTCCTGGATGCCGGATGCCGCAATGCGCCGATAAATGGTGCGTTGGCATGCGGCTCACGGACTGAGCCTGCAAGTCTTTTGCTGCAGGCACTCAGCAGCACTACCGAGCAGAGCAAGCCAACTCAAGTCGAGCAGAGCAGAACAGAGTTGGTAGCGACCCGAGCGTTGCAATGCGCCACTACACCGCGCAATTGACGCGCCAACCCGCACGGCGTAGCTGCGCAAGATACAACTGTGCCATAGCGATGTGCAGCGGTGTCGACTACAGCAACGCCACAAGTCCGCGAACACAGAAATCGAGCTCGTACGGTACTGTACCGTCTGTAGCGTCAAACAGCGACAAAGATAACGGGCCTCGACACCCTTACGAATCGCCTGCTCGAGGCGGTGGAGCGCATACAGGAAGTAACGCGCACGACCTGGTCTGCTTGTTTTGAGTATACACTAGTGAGACCCTTTTGGAAGGCACATGTAGTACAACAATATTGCCAAGTACAAGCTAGCGAAAATGGATTAAGCCGTAAACCGTGGTGATCGACCGATTAATGCGCGTCCGACGCTACAAAGACCGGGCGCACAACAACGACCGGATCATGATGTGTCTCGGTGACATGCGAGCGGTTGCGAATTATGCATTTGACAGCAAACGGAGTGTTTCCTGCGATACGGTCTAGTTAGTCTCCCTAAAGCCTTCCTGCTAGCGGAGTATGACATCGTAAAGTACAGCATATTGTACCGGTAAAAGTGACATGATGGTATATGTACTGTAACCTTCCCGAATCCGGTTTCTACAGTCGACTGCCGGATCAAAAGATACGAATCCATTATTTCGTGTGCTCAGTGCGTACAGTATTACCCCAAGGAGGTCACACTCAAAGGGAGTGTATATGTCAATCCTAACCACCACGGGTAGAGCGAACGACACCCAGCTTTGTTTTCTACCTGTATATTAACGACACGACATCTATGCCGCTGGCTCACTTTCAGAATCACGGTGTGCTTGCTTCTTCCTAGCTGGGCTGCTTCGTTTCTTCTTTGAGAGCTACGCATTCGTTCATTCACTCAATCACGAGAGATGCATGCACTAGATTGTGGGGGTTTGCCCATGGCAGCTTGCTTGGTTGGGGTACGTCGGTTGGAGTATGTTCCTTTAGACGTACTGGATGGTGCCGGTCGAGTACTTGCAGAGCGAGCCCGACGGACCGGCCCCCAGCTCTTTCGGCTCACCCGACGTGGAGCCCTGTGACCACGCGCACACGTCCACCTTCTTGCCCTTGATCTTAATGTTCTCGATCGTGGCTTGGTCGCCCCAGTTCTTGTTCACCGTGACGATGCTCTTCTTGCCGTTCACGGCGTACACGTTCTTGACGGTCACCTTGCGCGACTTGCCGCCGCAGGTACCGCATGAGCGGTAGAGCTTGCCAAAGTCCTGCGCATAAAAGCCCTCGATGGACACCGTGCCAAGGCCGTTGTGCTGCACGACCTTGTCGTCGGCCGAGCGCGCGCCGCCGCCGATCACCTTGGAGACGCTGTTGGCCGAGCCGCCTTTGATGCTCAGCGCGTCCTCGCACACGTCGTCCCACCACACGTTCTGGATCGTGCATCCACTTTGGTCGCAGTGCACGCCCTCCATCTGGTCCTTGCCGATGATCACGTTCTTGAGCGTGGCACCGGGCTCCACAAGGAAGACGGCCGTCTTGGAGCCGCTCTCCTTCTGGCCGCCGCACTTAATATCTTTGCGCTGGTACGTCTTCATGCCTCCGTCGAAGGTCTCGCCCTTCTTGACCGTGTAAGGCGCCGAGAAGTAGACGTCGCCCTTGCTGGAGGGCCACGAGCCCGTGGGCATCGAGGCAGCCTCGGAACGCATGGACGCAGCCGAAGCAACAGCAGAGGTGGCGACGAGCGCGACGGCAACAGCGGAAAAGACGTTGACCATGGTTGCTAAGACGAGTAGATTTTCGATTGGAGCTTGTTTGCTGCGGGAAGAACGAATTGGATAATGAGAGAGCTCGGACGGCCCAATCGTCCAGGGGAGGTCGGCTTCACAGCAGAGGTGGCATGGTGGTATCGAGCAGGTTGAACGATGGCGAGCGGCTGACTATTAGACAAAGCGGCAACAGCCTGTTGTTGCAGAAGAGCGCTCCGCCTGGGGACACCGATCTCTCTTAACTAGACTGCGAGGACCGTCTCTTCACCGCGCTCACTCGCTCGTGTCTTGGCCCTCAGTCTCAACAAATGGGGGGGGGCGCTCTCGTCGCCGTGTTCGCTCACTATTACGCCATGCCATGGCCTCACTACTTACTCACGGCCGTACCCAAACAGGCGGCGTGGCCGACGATGCAACTCGCACCGCTAGAAAGCAGAGTCCCCCACTCAAATCCTGCCGTTGTGATCCATGTTACCACGTGGGCTTCTTGCTCGCTCTCCTGGATGCCGGATGCCGCAATGCGCCGATAAATGGTGCGTTGGCATGCGGCTCACGGACTGAGCCTGCAAGTCTTTTGCTGCAGGCACTCAGCAGCACTACCGAGCAGAGCAAGCCAACTCAAGTCGAGCAGAGCAGAACAGAGTTGGTAGCGACCCGAGCGTTGCAATGCGCCACTACACCGCGCAATTGACGCGCCAACCCGCACGGCGTAGCTGCGCAAGATACAACTGTGCCATAGCGATGTGCAGCGGTGTCGACTACAGCAACGCCACAAGTCCGCGAACACAGAAATCGGGCTCGTACGGTACTGTACCGTCTGTAGCGTCAAACAGCGACAAAGATAACGGGCCTCGGCACCCTTACGAATCGCCTGCTCGAGGCGGTGGAGCGCATACAGGAAGTAACGCGCACGACCTGGTCTGCTTGTTTTGAGTATACAGTAGTGAGACCCTTTTGGAAGGCACATGTAGTACAACAATATTGCCAAGTACAAGCTAGCGAAAATGGATTAAGCCGTAAACCGTGGTGATCGACCGATTAATGCGCGTCCGACGCTACAAAGACCGGGCGCACAACAACGACCGGATCATGATGTGTCTCGGTGACATGCGAGCGGTTGCGAATTATGCATTTGACAGCAAACGGAGTGTTTCCTGCGATACGGTCTAGTTAGTCTCCCTAAAGCCTTCCTGCTAGCGGAGTATGACATCGTAAAGTACAGCATATTGTACCGGTAAAAGTGACATGGTGGTATATGTACTGTAACCTTCCCGAATCCGGTTTCTACAGTCGACTGCCGGATCAAAAGATACGAATCCATTATTTCGTGTGCTCAGTGCGTACAGTATTACCCCAAGGAGGTCACACTCAAAGGGAGTGTATATGTCAATCCTAACCACCACGGGTAGGGCGAACGACACCCAGCTTTGTTTTCTACCTGTATATTAACGACACGACATCTATGCCGCTGGCTCACTTTCAGAATCACGGTGTGCTTGCTTCTTCCTAGCTGGGCTGCTTCGTTTCTTCTTTGAGAGCTACGCATTCGTTCATTCACTCAATCACGAGAGATGCATGCACTAGATTGTGGGGGTTTGCCCATGGCAGCTTGCTTGGTTGGGGTACGTCGGTTGGAGTATGTTCCTTTAGACGTACTGGATGGTGCCGGTCGAGTACTTGCAGAGCGAGCCCGACGGACCGGCCCCCAGCTCTTTTCGGCTCACCCGACGTGGAGCCCTGTGACCACGCGCACACGTCCACCTTCTTGCCCTTGATCTTAATGTTCTCGATCGTGGCTTGGTCGCCCCAGTTCTTGTTCACCGTGACGATGCTCTTCTTGCCGTTCACGGCGTACACGTTCTTGACGGTCACCTTGCGCGACTTGCCGCCGCAGGTACCGCATGAGCGGTAGAGCTTGCCAAAGTCCTGCGCATAAAAGCCCTCGATGGACACCGTGCCAAGGCCGTTGTGCTGCACGACCTTGTCGTCGGCCGAGCGCGCGCCGCCGCCGATCACCTTGGAGACGCTGTTGGCCGAGCCGCCTTTGATGCTCAGCGCGTCCTCGCACACGTCGTCCCACCACACGTTCTGGATCGTGCATCCACTTTGGTCGCAGTGCACGCCCTCCATCTGGTCCTTGCCGATGATCACGTTCTTGAGCGTGGCACCGGGCTCCACAAGGAAGACGGCCGTCTTGGAGCCGCTCTCCTTCTGGCCGCCGCACTTAATATCTTTGCGCTGGTACGTCTTCATGCCTCCGTCGAAGGTCTCGCCCTTCTTGACCGTGTAAGGCGCCGAGAAGTAGACGTCGCCCTTGCTGGAGGGCCACGAGCCCGTGGGCATCGAGGCAGCCTCGGAACGCATGGACGCAGCCGAAGCAACAGCAGAGGTGGCGACGAGCGCGACGGCAACAGCGGAAAAGACGTTGACCATGGTTGCTAAGACGAGTAGATTTTCGATTGGAGCTTGTTTGCTGCGGGAAGAACGAATTGGATAATGAGAGAGCTCGGACGGCCCAATCGTCCAGGGGAGGTCGGCTTCACAGCAGAGGTGGCATGGTGGTATCGAGCAGGTTGAACGATGGCGAGCGGCTGACTATTAGACAAAGCGGCAACAGCCTGTTGTTGCAGAAGAGCGCTCCGCCTGGGGACACCGATCTCTCTTAACTAGACTGCGAGGACCGTCTCTTCACCGCGCTCACTCGCTCGTGTCTTGGCCCTCAGTCTCAACAAATGGGGGGGGCGCTCTCGTCGCCGTGTTCGCTCACTATTACGCCATGCCATGGCCTCACTACTTACTCACGGCCGTACCCAAACAGGCGGCGTGGCCGACGATGCAACTCGCACCGCTAGAGAGCAGAGTCCCCCACTCAAATCCTGCCGTTGTGATCCATGTTACCACGTGGGCTTCTTGCTCGCTCTCCTGGATGCCGGATGCCGCAATGCGCCGATAAATGGTGCGTTGGCATGCGGCTCACGGACTGAGCCTGCAAGTCTTTTGCTGCAGGCACTCAGCAGCACTACCGAGCAGAGCAAGCCAACTCAAAGTCGAGCAGAGCAGAACAGAGTTGGTAGCGACCCGAGCGTTGCAATGCGCCACTACACCGCGCAATTGACGCGCCAACCCGCACGGCGTAGCTGCGCAAGATACAACTGTGCCATAGCGATGTGCAGCGGTGTCGACTACAGCAACGCCACAAGTCCGCGAACACAGAAATCGGGCTCGTACGGTACTGTACCGTCTGTAGCGTCAAACAGCGACAAAGATAACGGGCCTCGGCACCCTTACGAATCGCCTGCTCGAGGCGGTGGAGCGCATACAGGAAGTAACGCGCACGACCTGGTCTGCTTGTTTTGAGTATACAGTAGTGAGACCCTTTTGGAAGGCACATGTAGTACAACAATATTGCCAAGTACAAGCTAGCGAAAATGGATTAAGCCGTAAACCGTGGTGATCGACCGATTAATGCGCGTCCGACGCTACAAAGACCGGGCGCACAACAACGACCGGATCATGATGTGTCTCGGTGACATGCGAGCGGTTGCGAATTATGCATTTGACAGCAAACGGAGTGTTTCCTGCGATACGGTCTAGTTAGTCTCCCTAAAGCCTTCCTGCTAGCGGAGTATGACATCGTAAAGTACAGCATATTGTACCGGTAAAAGTGACATGGTGGTATATGTACTGTAACCTTCCCGAATCCGGTTTCTACAGTCGACTGCCGGATCAAAAGATACGAATCCATTATTTCGTGTGCTCAGTGCGTACAGTATTACCCCGAGGAGGTCACACTCAAAGGGAGTGTATATGTCAATCCTAACCACCACGGGTAGAGTGAACGATACCCAGCTTTGCTTTTTGCCTGTATATTGACGACACCGTATCTACGCAGGAATGAGATTACTTAGGCTACCCAAAGGATGGAATCCGCTACAGCGTCATAGCCGGATGCATTACGTCATTTTTGTGTGCTGGGGGGCGTTAGAAAGCAAGTTTCGGTCCTAAAAAATGCACGCATGCTGAAGACAGCCGCCCTCCAGCTTCGTGCATGTTACAAAATAATCGCCTGGTACGAATGGATCGCTACCCACATACAAATATCTATGCAAGGGGTGCTTCAAAACATGAAACCACCAGCAAAGTGTATAATGGAAGGCACGTGTTACTGCGCCCAAATCAAAATTTGAGACGATCCACTGCGCCCAACGTGCCCAGGTATACCCATGCCACACCCAAGCAAGCCCATCGGACGCCCGTTTGACACCAATGCTGAGCCCAAGTCAAGGAAGCCAATTCAGGTGTATATGCGCCATGGAGGGTATAGCTAGATACCAGGGTGATGAAGTGTGGTTGTACTTTTGTGCGTAAGGGGTCTGGATCGGCAATTTGGCGGGTGGACACCGTCGCACTGCGCGCAGACGCAAAATCGCTCGCAGCACCTTGCCCATTTGCTTATGTTTAGCGTTTTAGAAGGAACTATTACTTGGCAACGGGACGACTAGTAAGTGTATTGACGGGGCACAAAACACCTTGCCACAGGAAGCGGAGCTTCCGGAGAGTATGCAAACGCTCGGTGAACGGCAGTTCACAAGTCCCTAGTTTGAGGGAATGTTCACAAAATTAGGTAGATATAAGACTGGATATATTTGTAAGTGATCACTTCTAGTACTCCTACAACCTAACCATAAGTCACCTATAAAGTACCCTAGTTGTTATCCTATTGGGTGGTTCTTAGGTGTTTGTACCATATGTGAGGTACGCATCCATAACGTCATTACCGTGACGTCATAGTGATGTTGTCTACATCACTTAGGCTACATAAATACACATATTCTGAAGTGTGACTTGGCACTCTTCAAGTAACCCCGTAACATCCCCCCACTAAAGTTCGGTTTACCGACCATCCAGGGAGAGTGAAAGGGAGACGCCGCCTTTCACTCTCCAAGTCGAAATACGTCACTTTCACTGTGGTTGTTTCCGCAGCCGGCTCATTTCCGTTTGAGCCTTGAGCACTTTCGCGTGCTCTTCTTCTTCTTCTTGGCTTCCACGTCAGCATCAAGTATGACCAAGACTCGGTCAGGCAGCGGTGCGAAAGCGCCTACCAAGTCTGTTGTTTCCAAGCAGCAGGCTAAGCGTTCTAAGCCGTATGGCAAAGGCTCTGTCACTAACAGATCCACCAAGGTGGCATCCAAGGTGACTGCCAACAGCCTGAGCCGCCTGCAAAGGACTCTGACCCTTCGTGGACTGTGGGGAAGACTTTCCCATGTCCTGAGGTGACAATGCGTTCCCGCTCGTCAAGGGGTCCGATGGCGACCCGAGTCAGTCCGATTCGCTTAGGTATTGTATCCCGCTGTCTAGCCATGATAGCGACGATGGTGATGAGCATAAGGCGCTCAAACATTAGGGGAGTCCAGGATCACACAAGGAGGACGAAGTGCAACCTCCGTTCTCCGATCAAGAACTTCACGCTCGCGGAGGCAACTGCTCACGTCAAGGCTGCGAAGGCAGCAGCAGCCTCGGAAGTCAGCCGTAAGCGGCGGCCTGCTTCCCGATCTCTATCCGTGAAGAGTCGTGGACCATCGCTTATACGGATAAGTGTCTCTATATCCCTTCTTCCGACGAGGAGGAAGAGGGCCAAATCGGCCGAGATGTCTTTATCGATCTCGACGGGCAGCAGTCGGAATACCAGGCTACTCGTCAAAAGGGAGTGCGTGCCCCGCCACTCCGGTCGCCTGTGGAGAAAATTGCTTCGCCTCTCCGTGGGGGACCGCCTTACGCTCCCGGGTACCCCCCCCCCCCCTTCTGGGGAGTCCCACGGCGGTGACGTCTACTTGGGTCAGCTCCAACCGCCTCGCGTGCTTCTCGGTGGGCGCTCTTCTAGGGCCGCGTATGAGCGCCACCAGGTGGCCAAACAGTCCCTGTTCCAGATCGTGAGTATTGCTAGGTGCGTGCTCCTGGCGCAGCACAACATCCCTCTTAAAAGTTCACGAGCCGGCGAAAGAAGCCAGAGCTCCGGTCCGAGCTGCGACCTGTGTGGGGCTGTCCAGCCGTGATGCCCAACATTGCGACTCTTTCCAAGAGGCTGATGCCGTCTTTTGGAAGAGGGCAACTACGCGCTGCTCACAAGGCCAACTCGAGGTTCTCCGGCATGATCTCACCCTGGAAGTCATCCTTGACCTCCGATATCTCCGCATGGAGTTTGTCCATGTGGTAGGCGAACGGCAGCTCTCTCGAGAGCTGCAGAAGCATTCTGCTTCTACGCTCATAATGGGCGGGTATGGTCTTGGTACTACAACCACACCCCGTTCGGGCACGAAAGCTCGAACTAGTTACGAAGTCGCCGCCGGTTTGTTTCCCAGATCGCGACAGACTTCGAGCAAACAACCTGTAGCCGTTAATACAGCTCCCAGGAGCACTCAGCCTCCGAGAATACCCGCCACTTCCCGCGGAGCTGGCGCGTCCGATGAACGCGCCGCTCCTGGGACACACGCTTCACGTGGAGTGGGTCTCCACATTACGGTCAAGGAGAGGTGGTGGCGCCCTCGTGCGAGTCGAGTATGCGGCACCACCCCTAGGATCCGTGTCAAGGCCTGGTGTGCCGTCTTGGGCTCTACCTCGAGCCATTGATGACTCTGTTCTCCGACCCCGAGTCCTTTCGCTGGAGATTGCGCTTGGGTTCGGTGAGGGCGATGCTGCCGCCGCCCATACCGGGAGCGCTCGGATCCTTGGGACGATTCATGACGATGTTAATCGTCTGGCCGATGACTTATCGGCCCTTGAAGGTCGGGTCAACCGTCGGACAAATCACAGGGACGAGGGCTTCCGACGTCTGGATTCCCTTTGGACGTCCATGGACCGTGTCCAGCGCGAGACATCCTGCGGCATGTGCCCCCGGCGGGAGCGACTCCAGCGTTCTCCCAGCCGTATCAGTATTGCTCATACTCGTCTTATGCAGCCGGGGTTCCTTCGCTTGGGGCCCCTTCCGCGTTCTCGCAAGGGATCTGGACTTCTGGTCCTGGAACCCTCATAGGGAAGCCGCAGCCTCGCTTCCAGGAGCTGGGGCCTGCGAGGCTGCCGAGCCCTGCGATCATGGTACCGCTTCAGATGGTATACAGATGGGTACACTACACGCTGGTCGGATAGATCGGAGGGGGTAGGCTTAAAATTTATGACATTTTTACCTAACCCAGTTGGGCGCAGTACCCACCCTCCTAATAGAAAGGTGGCCTCCATCAAATATTCCCCTGACAACGGACCATCGCTACAATGTTTTGCTGCCATTTAGCAGATGTGCCCACTAAAACAGCCTTCCAAGCACGTGCTGCCGTTTATGCATGAGCGCTTCGAATTAAGCGACGACTCTTCGCCCAACCGACGATCTTCATTCGAGCCTATCTCGGCTCGTACTTCTGATGACGAAGCTTTAACGCGCTACACTGCGTCAACGAGTCAGAATGCAAGCATTACAGAACGTACGGCTTCACCCGAAGCGCACCAGTTTATATGATTACATACAGCACATTAATTGTTCGCGCCGTGTTCGGATTGTTAAATTCTCAGTATTTGCTTGACCGGCGTCACTGTCTCGTTAACATCCAATATGGAAGTAAGTGGGGAGCAGGAGCGTGAAGCATCAAATAGGAAATGATCTGACATCAATGTTGAGATCAGAAATGGACAGTTTCCTGTCAGCTGGGGCTGACCTTAGGCGTTTCAGCATTTCTTGGTTGCAGAAATATGCCAAGAATGCAGACATGCTTGCTCAAATCCCTGAAGAGACCAAGCTTAAGAATCGTAAGGCCTCTTTGAAGAAGAGCAGGAACCGTCACTGACATATTGCCAATTTTACTGCCATGATGGAGTTGGCCAGTCATCGTATGCATACGACGGTCGGCAAGGGTTTTGTGCTTCTGGATTCCACGCAGATACTGAAAAGCCACCATTGCTCTAAAGGAGCTCATCTTCCAGCACCGTATGCTCATACTTAAGACTTTTGCCCACGCGTTTGTTGGAGACAGAGTCGGATACTTTGTACAAAATGGGTTTCTCGTCGAGGCGTCTTCTACGCAGCATGTACTATTTGGTCTTCGATTAACAAGAGGACGGGGTTGTCAGTCTCACCGACGCTACATATCGTGTCGTCAGTACGCACTAGATGAAGTTACGCGCATGTAGCCGATAGACTTACCTCCAATCCGTGTAGACCGCCGGACACTTATGTGCTTCTGAACAGCATGCCGTGTGTTCGACATTATCAGAACAAGCGAATCTCGTCCCCTGGATGTATTTTGTGCGTACCGAGGACGTGTACGCGACGAGTCCAGGTTTACACCGGGGTCGACACCGGGGTTTACACCTGGGGTCGGGCTCGCTGCAAATTTCTTCGGAGTTGCGTTGGGCATCAAGTTCGGAATCAGAATCACGCATCATGCATATCAAACGATTTCGTTATCGTGTGACCGAGTATACAATTTCTAAATTGTCACCACACCTGTCAGGCAAAGGGTTGAAAACAAATATATCTGTGCGCGATCCGTTTCTATGCAAATGACATGGACCATATAAAAACATACACGAGCTGGACAGTGCTCGCTCACCAGTGCAATTTCGTCATTGGCGGAGCACTGCACCAAGTTGTGGAGCTCAAATCGAGTGGCCCTGTGGCCACGTACTGAAATCCCGTTAATCCAAGTGGTACCAAGTACCACATACGGCAACGTGACACATAGCACGGCTACACTCGTGTTACCTTCGTGTAACCCCGTTACATTCTCCCCCACTAAACCGTGGACACACCGTACCCACGAGGGTCTGATTATATCAAACGAAAAGGTCCGGAACCTTCCGCTCCAAGAGCGTTTCACTGTTCGTTCCGCATCGAATGTGCGCACTCAGATGTCAACAGCCAATTGGTCTTTTGACCTCGCCTCGCGACAACAGCTATCGCCGCGGGCTAAGCCCCTCTGTGTCTCCAACACCTTCGTTATCCTCGTCTCCCGTAAGGGAGAGGTCTCTGACCGTGCGCCACCCACACCCTCGAGGCTCTCGTGTGAGAGTATCACTCAGCGCACAAGCGCCGATACGGTCAAAAGGCCATGAATGGAGGCGGCGAAGCCGCTGGAAGCAGTGCCCCCGTGCGCTTTGCGCGAGACACCCACTTTGACGACCTTGAGGAAGGTGAAGAGGAGGTGACGACACCGAGTTCATGACCGGTAGTAGCCCTGTCCGCTGGCCGAGCCAGCGGCGCCAACTGCGAACTCCGAATCCCTTTGAGTTCTCGAATCCACGAGTCCTGCGCAATGCGCCTCCGCTACCTTCGCGAGGGGGGCAGAAGATGATCCCATGGGATCCGGGGTCGCCACCACTCCTTTGGACGAAGTCCAGGAGCAACAGTCTCGCGGCTGATCCGCAGCCCCCACCCTCGAGGCGGCCTATGGTTCGGCATTTGCTTACCCCTTCACGTCGTGACTATGGCTTCGGGCCTCGCGACCCAAGACGAAGTGGCTCGCCGAGCAGCGTCCGAGCTTCTGAACACGTATGTGATTGGGCCGGCGGCCACGACGCTCGACGAGCTCGCCGTGTGACAGTCTCTCCGAGAGAGATACTTGACTCTTCAAGTGACTACTCAGCGTGAGCATTGTGAGTGCCTGTAAGTGCAAGCTCGGCACGGCTCGGTTCGACCGATGCAGACTTACCCAGTCGTGCTTCTGTCAGGAGAGACGTCTTGGAAGACGAGGGCCAGTTTCTAAATTGGGTTGAAGGAGCTCACAAGCTCTCTTCCATTGATGCCCTTCGAGCTAGTTTCAGTGAAACTGATGTTCGAGTTGAATGTAGAATCCGTTTCGAGTTCGCGAAACTCACGGCAAACGCCATTTACCCCTTGCCCCCCGGCCTCATCCACAAGGCTCTCTCGCACTCTGTGTTTCATCTGTAACAGCTAGCGGCTCTCACGCACGTAGGCCGCCCCTCTTCAAGACCAGAGCGACAGCTCTGTTGTTGGCATTGTCCCCCTGCCGCTATTGCCGGGAAGCGCCATGCGAGTGACGCCTTGGTCACTGGCCCTCGGGACTCTGCTGATCGCGTCGATCGAAAGCGTCTACGACGTCAGGGTGATCTTGCCGGAGGGGAACCTCGTACTCCTAAGAGAGTTCTGTGAGTGAGGATAACCCCTCCACTTCACAAGATATTGGGTACGACCCTGGCGACGACGCGGCGACACTAAGCGCTCCACATGATGTGGGAAGCTTCCCTGCTCATTGAGCAACGGCGGCGGAGGTCGATGACCGGCTGGATCCTCGCGCTGCTAGTCGCAGTGATCTGCTAGCGGCCGAGAGGCGGTTTCAGACCCTGTCCGATTCGCTGCAGTGGGCGACGAGTCACCGTGACCGTCTCGCTGACGATATCGATGCTGTGCATCATCGGGTCGACTGGTTTCTCCTGTCTCGGTTGCCAACCGCCTGGAGCTCTGGAGCAGTTCTCTGCTCGTCGCTTCGGATCGCTGGACCGTTCGTTCGCTGGGCTACGTGGTCAGTTGGACCTCCTCGTGCGCCTCCAGCGGTTTGGCCAGCCACCGGCTGTGGCGCCAAGGCCTCCGCGCTCACCCGAGTCAGGTCCCGATATGGCTTAAGGAAGCCTACGTAACACGGGGTGTGTACGCATCATCTTCGGAAGATTGAACGTGTACGCAAGACCCTTCCTGGCCACGACCTTAAAGGTCCAATGAAGCGCGGGCGCAACTTGGTCTTTATGACCGCAGACACTGCGTGCGTAGGTAAATTTTTAACGTTTAATAAAACTATGTCACCGGCCTTAAACACCTCAATGTTGCTTCTGCCCTTTGCATTAACCTGTTCCTTCTAACATCTTGGCTTTCAGCCATCGCTTCGCGTACTTGTCGTAAGACTCTCAAACGCGTAGACACGAATGTGTCAATTTACTTGCGAGTACTGCAGCTGGGCTGATATCAGGCAGCCCATCGGCTATCCCTCCCCGCAAAGCCCAGAACCACGGAGTTGTGGCGCCAGTGGGACGCGAGAGTATGTGAGGGCGTTCAAGTAGAACGGAGTGAAGCCTGTCGAGGCATGTACCGCATTGTTCAATCTCAACGAGTGGGAGCATGGCGCTCCGTTGCTTGGGTCTGTCTGCAGAGACACTCCGAAGCATGTCTTCGACAACGCGATTCACGCGTTCCGTCTGACCATCGGTCTGCGGGTGTCCTTTGTGGACATGTCGAGTCGAGTGCCGAGCACCTCGAAGACCGACGTCCAAAACTTACCCTTGAAACGGGGGTCTCGGTTCGAGACATTGCCTCCGTCAGAACATGCTGTCGAACGACACATTCATGAACAGCGTGGCTGTTCCTTCTACATCAATGAAGTCCGGCACCGCCGTTAAATGAGCCATCTTGCTCAATCGGCCGACAAAGCCCACGATGCCTGTGTTGCCGGCCGCATCCGGCGGCAGGCCGAGCAGAAAGTCCATACTCATGGATCACCAACACCCCGTGGTTACAGGCAAGCTGGTCAACGCGCAGCCGAAAGTGGCGAGGGTTTAACCCGTTGAACGTCTCACACATGCGCATATACGTATTGACCCACTTGGGGGTAAAGCTTAGGCCACCAGTAGTGGAGGCTCACCGAGCTGTAGGTCTTTTCTCGGCTAAGATGGCCGCCAAGTGGGGTATCATGTGCCTCATAGAGGATAGGATACTCGAGATCCTCTTCGTGAGGAACCACGACGCGTGTAGAGTCTTATGGACCATTACCGTAGTACAATATACCATCATCGAGAGTGTATCGATGTAGCCTCGCGCGCAACCGCGCTGACAGCTTAATGTCTGAGTTAGCAAACTCCGCGCTTCCTAGCGCATGTAGCAGCGCTACGTAGGACTCATCACGCGCGTACGCAGCGCGGATCAAGTCTGTCACAGACGAAGTCACCGTCGTGACGTGAGCGATCTCATAGTCTGGCCTGCGTGAGACGCATCGGCCAAGACGTTCTGCCTGCCAGGCTTGTACTTCACCTCGAAGTTGTACTCCGCACAGAAAGAGAGCCAACGGGCCATTCTCTGAGGGAGATGAGACGGCTGCGTCGCATGGGTAGCGACGCATGATCAGTGTAGATCACAAACGGGGTCGAGCTGACCAGGTGAACCTAAATTGGACGAGTGCATACTTCATCGCAAGTAAATCTGTGTCATGAACTGGATACCTTAAGCTGGCGAGATTCAAACGCGACCAGGCGTTCACGCTCTTCGGTGTTTGCTTGCATTAAAGCACTGCCGATGGCGAAGCCCGACGCATCACAGACGACGTTGAAGGGATGATCGGAATCTGGCAGCGCCACGATCGGCGCCTGAAGGACCGCTTGATGTTCGGTGTCCCAACACCAGTCCACATCCTTCATAAGGCGATTGGACAGTGGCATTGCCACCTCAGCATAATTCTTGCTGTACTTGTGCAAGTAATTGGCCAGACCAAGCCACTTCCGTAAGTCTTTCTGGTTCTTTGGAACCGGCCAGTCTACAACGGACTTGGCCTTAGCGGGATCCGCTCGAATGCCTCGCTTCCAAATGAAGCATCCCAGAGAGGGGATCTATTCGGCGCTGAGGACACACTTGTCAATATTGGCATACAACTTGTGTGTGCGCATGCACTCGAGCACCGCCCATAGGTGCCCAATGTGGTTCTCCACATCAGTCTTTCCATGCTCCGCACGACTGTGGACGAATATGTCGTCGAAGTATGTCTGAGCATACGCCCTGTGGGGCCTGAACAGCTGCGTCACAAGGCGAATAAACGTCCCAGGCGCGTTCGACAGCCCTTGGGCATTACTAGCCACTTCTAGAGTATACCGCTGGGAGTGCTGACCGCCGTACGCGAAATATCGCTTACTCGCATGAGCAATTGATGGTATCCATCGACCAAGTCGAGGCAACTGTACACCGTACACACCGTCATGTTGTTCTGGAGAACATCCTTCCTAGGAATAGACGTCTGCACCTGAATGGTGACCGCGTTAAGCTTGTTAAAAGCATGAACGATTCGCCACTTCCCATGTCTTTCTGACACAAAACGTATGCGATGAGTGCGGAGCCTTGACCCGCGCTCCATACCCGCCTCGGGCTTAGCTCGGAAGAACGCGTCAATGACGTCACACTGCTCCCGCGGCAAAGGCCACTGCTTTGTCACGCAGTATTTGGATCCAGGACCAAGTCGATCTCATGACGTACACCTCGATCCGGAGGTAGCCTCGTGGGAGGTTCTTTCGAGACCACGTCGTGATACGCCTTCCCCAGTGCCGACGCCAAAACCGCATTTTCTTCCTAGCCGAGGTGGGTTCATGACTTACCAAAGCTCCACCAGGAGTAAAGCGCGTTGCGCTCAAGGTCTTCGACCTCCTATCAATCCATGGCTCATGGCGTTCCAGCCATGCCATGCCCAGGATGAGGTCGTACTCCGTATCCAGGTCCAGGATCAGACAGCGCTCCACGCTATCGAAGTCGACGCCCAGGTTCACAGGAACCTTGGGCACCGTGACACGCGTCCCCGTCGATAGGCGAAGAGTGATGATGCCACCCCTGTGCTCCCTGAGCGCCTCAAAGAATTGCTGACTTCTTTCCATCGTGGAGCGTCGAGCATAGTTGCCCGACGCTCCGGAACCGACCAAGATGATCCTGGCTTCTCAAAGCCCTTCACCGTCGCCTCGAGGACGAGCAAGCCCGGCTTGCATACAAGTTCCGTATTAGAGAGTACGGCTCTTTCCGGAGCTGGGCCCTGTTGCACTCCACCTCTATGAGGCTCAACAGAACCCCGTTCTTCCCCAGAAAATCGCCCCGCGCCTACTGAGTGTCACCGTTTCCCCGCGACGAGCCGATGCTTGGCTCGATGCAGAGCGGAGGCTTGTAGGAGCTTGATGCGACCTGCGCTGGGGGCAGGTTCCCTCCAATGGGCGGTGCCTCGGCAGATGAAGCACGGACGAACACCCATACGCTGCTCGGCAGCAAGCTCAGCTTCCTCGTCTTCAGCGTAGCTGAGATCCATAAGAACCGGTCCGTCGGGCGGAGTAGCATTATCAACGCCCCAGCCAAGTCGAGACGACTTGAAGTTGAACTCGTCGTTCAACGCCACTATCATGGCCACTTCAAAAGAGGAAGTGTGAATGCGGAAGACTTCCGTCCTGGCCACGCCAGTGCGGAGGCCGTATATAAAGACTGTCACAGTCACTACCTCTGGAAGAGGATCGGCCGCCATGCCGGCGATCAGCGTTCGCAACTCCTGGACGCCTCCTGGACGAAGCCCGTTATGTCCTTCTTACCCTGGTGGGTACTCAGAAGCGTGACCTCACGCGGTACGCCTGATTAGGCGGAGCAAACACTTGCGAAAGCTGGAGTTTCAGCTCCTCCCAGCTCGGGAAGGCCGCGTCCACGGACGCGCCGCACGTTAGTGCCCATTCTCGTGCTTGGCCACCGCGCTTCGAGATCGCTAGCGACCCGCGCTTTTGCTCAGTACGGAGCATGACCGATCCCATCGCCATTTCGATCTCACGGATCCACAACATGAGGTTACCCCCCTCCTTTCCTGCAAAAGTCTTGACGTTCACGATGAGCGGTTTAGGCTGGGAGGCCCTACTTTGCGATGTCGTCGACGTGGGTGCAGACGCCGACATCCCCTGCTGAAGGTCCTCCAACAGATCATTCTCGTAGCTTGAGAACGCCTCATAACGCGCGTTCACCGCGTAGGGGTCCTTGCGAGATGCGTTATGCCCTCAGGGCCGAGCAAAGACCTAAACTTTTTCAGCGCGTCTTGCTGGCTCTGGGACAGGTTAGAAAACGCTATCTGCTCCACCCTCACCGAGGAATGGTCCAAGACTCAGGTGCGGGATTGACTACAAGTGCTATCAGGTGCAGCGGAGCTGCGGAGCGTCAGAAGAAGACGTAAGACTCTCCTAATCTTAGCTGTGGTTCTCCGAACCCCTAAGGTCTCCGCAGAGGCTTAGATCCCTCTAGTTATACCAATAGAGACTCAAAGAGTCGGTATTCCTAAGCCTAGGACGATACTCTCTTTGATGCTAAACTGAACTGTTATATGTTCGCTTGTCTGCGGCAAAGCCGCCTGTGGTGTAAAGGTATGACTCTAACTATCTACCATAGTTTAACCTAGTCGAATGCATATCGAGTGGCCCTGGGCCACATACCGAAAATACTGAAATCCCGTTAATCCAAGCGGTACCAAGTACCACTTACTGCAAGGTGACACGTAGCACGGCTACATCCTTGTGTTACCTTCGTGTAACCCCGTTACAACCGTCCAGCCATCTTGATGGAGCCGGGCATGAATACACACCAGTACGCGTGGAAAGAGTTAATCCACTTGTATATTAACCGTCCGAGACCGTCCGGGCTCACGCTTCGGTCCTCTAACGTGACCATAGGCGTCACCCTCAGGATCTCGTACAACGTCTACCATCGATCTCATCTTGGCTTATTTTTTGTACCCCGGCTCCACACGCGAATTTCCAGTAATGCCATACGCATTTGTCGGGCAATCCCGCCCCATTTGAAAAACAAGTAGCTGATAGCACCGCAGAGCCGGTCCGCCACATGGCGTAGTGGTTGCGTGACGGTCCATAGCACCCTATCCATGTCAGTACTCCGTCAGCAACTTATGCAACAGGGACGCACTATCGACCACAGCCTAGAGCACAAGCACTACGGTGTATTCTACATCACCTCTCGCTAAATTGAGAAGTATTTATTCCCTTCCAGTCTAGCGCGGTCGGTTCAATGCCGCACCGCTGCCCGTCTTCCTTGCGGGGTGGACGTCCTTTCATTCGCACACCGCGGTAGCCATCAGTCAATCTTAGTCGCCGATAGACTCACGTCAGCAACCGTGCAGACAAGGACGGTTGCTTTAGAAAGCAATTGACTTGATGATTGATAACCTTTTACTCGTCAACTGTAACTTTCAACCACAGCTTCCACGAGTAACGTCGGGAACCTCGCCCTCCATTCGCCAATCTGCTTTCATGCCCGCAACCACTCCACGGCCAGGCGCATCATGACCAATTTGTCCATGTAGCCCAAGTCGAATATCTCCAAGGCGAACATCGCCGCCAACCTTCGTGCCCTTCTGGATACGGGGGCCCCGGACGTCGAGGGCCCCGCGTCACTCAAATGGCATTCTGGGCTCGACTGCGCCCTTTCTTCTCCGTCAACGAGGTGTCCTTCGGCCTCGAAGCTCTCGTCGTCCTCGCCATGTTCGGCCTGCTAGACGACGGCCCCACTCCGTTGGCGATAAGGTCAACTGTCGGTCTCCTGCTACCCCGAACCAGATGACTCCGGGTCAAGCCCTACCCCACGACCTCTTCGACTCGAACCGACACGCGCGCTCTTCAAATCGTCCAGCCACTCGCCAGAAGGTCGTCGGGTAGCGAAGAAGACTGGCAAGGCGTACCGTCTCGATCTGTCCGATGACTGCTCCGGGTGAATCAAGTAAGCCGTTACCGTCACGCTCCAGAGGTCGGCCTCCCGAGGACGCGTTCCGTTCCAACTCGTGCACACATGGCGCATCCAGCGCACGAGCTACGATTCCCGACCAGTACAAGGCCCTCCACCCAACGCTGGCGGTTCTGGATGGAGTACGGGAAGTCCTGCGTTTTATCCTCCCGCCGACAATTCCGATGCGCGACGTAAACAAAAAGTACATGTCCTGGCAGCGCGCCTGAAGTTCATCTCTAAGAACATCGTCACTTTAGGCTATTACGATTTCCTCAAGTTGTTCATAAATAACGCGCACAACCAGCTCACGTGGTTGGGAGGTAAGCTAGCCAAGCACTCCGCCACCGCCAAGAAGCGTCAAGGCATGGATAACGGACCCGACGACAAAGACTTCTGCGACTGCTCCGTCGCGATTCAGCCCGCTATGCTCGCCCGTTATGCTTGCATGCTCGAGCGTGTCTTGAACCGTCCGAAGTCGACGAGGATGGTTATCAGTCCATCTCCCAGCCAATCTTCCAAACCTAGGCTCTCAACCCTAGGAAGTTCGTACCCTTGCCCCTGACTGACCACGAACCTGCTTGCCTTGTGCTCGATTTCTCCGGCCCACCGCCTCCGAACCCAACATTGTCCAGCGGCATCTGGTAGACACTGTTCACCCACAGCCCCCCCCTCCCAAATCGGGATAGCCACCGCGCTCCTCAACAAGACGTAGAAGCTCCCATCATGAAGAAGAAGTTCAGAATACCCGAGGTAGCAGACGACGATTCCGACTTCGACAACGCTGAAACTCACCCTTATGAAGGCCTTCTTTTTTTGAAAATTTCTATTTCCTTGCTGGTAAATATTTTGTTTCATTAATTTTTAATCTCGATAAATGTGGATCATGATCCATAGACAACGCATACACTCCGCTGCCCTCGATGACTCGATCTCCTTCACCATCCCCACCGCTCTTGCGGCACCCAAACTCGATCAAGGTCACGGACAGCGTCCTCATTCCGGCCTCACGGGCTCCGATGAGGGATCTGAGGAGCATGACGAATTCGACGACTGTGACGACGACGAGGACGAAGAAGACGAAGACGATGCCGATGTCGAAGCAGGCACTGACACCTCGATGTCGGATCCCACCGACGAGAGCAAGGAGTCTCCCAATACGGACGGCAAATCAACTTGTCCAAACAAGCCAAAGTGACCCTTCACTGACCCTTCACACCACTGTTGAGACGCTTCCCTATTTCTCGCACTTCGACGCCTATGAACGTCTCTCCTTCAAAATAAAGTAATACAAACACGCAGCTCCATATTCCATACTCGTTTGGTTCTTGAGTTTCTTCTGTACTTTTTCGTACACTTCTTCCTCAAAACCCAAAACGAATTTCCCACATCATCACCGTGACTTATACCAACAGTAGTCTTCATCGGCAACGTCGTCATTAGGGTCCATCAACCTGCCCTCCCCCCCGGCTAAGGTAACTCACGCTACGGTCCGCTTGCTCGACAGCGACTCATACTCCGGCATTAGCGCAGACCGCACCAGCCAAAACATCTCGTAATTCGTGCCAACACCAAATATTCCGCACTGCGGTCGACCCTCTTTTGGTCACCACCTCTAATAGAGGCAAGTCCGCACACGTGTTGATCGTGCCACCACGCCCGACCGTCACCCTCCCACTGAATACGACGGAGGCAACTCAGACTCCTCGGGCGGTCCGTCCTCGACATCATCATTCCCAGGTTCCACATCGTCCGGGACCTCGTTCATGTATGATCCAGTCCAATTGCCTCAAACCTGCTTTATGCGATTTATACAGTAAAGATCTTGTCGGGATGTGACGGGATGTCGATCCGGTTCGCGTTCGGTCCGATCTAGAACAGATTGACGACCGCATAGTTCACTTCGTGCTGTCTGCCCAACATCACTCGTGACGGACTTGAGTGCGCATTAGCTGACGCTCCACCAACGAGCGTGACTCCTTCACGCCGGTATAGCTCCCTTCGATGTTTCGCTACTTCGTTACTCCTCCATTTCTGGCCAAGGTTTGAGAACGCCACATCCAGCGGCGACATAGGATCTCGGCCGTACAAGCGAAGAAGGTAGTGTCGCCCAGCGCCTCGTGGTAGATCGTGTGATACGCGAACTGCACCAGTGGGAGGTACACATCCCAATCGATTTGTGCCTCACTCACATGCATCTTCATCATTTCGATAAGCGATCCGTCGAACCGTTCGACTAACCTTTGTGTTTGCGGATGGTACGTAGAGAGAACCATACCATTTCCGGATCCCAAGCGTCTGATAGAAGGATTTAGCAATTTCCGACGTGAAGTTGAAGCTCGGATTGCTCAACAACCTCGACGGCACCCCGTGCCTCGACAGAACTCCATTGATCATGACCTCCACGAATGTCACAGAGTCCTAGTGCTCCACCGCGAACGGCTCCGCTCATCGGGAGAGTAGTCGACAAACACTAGGATGCAGCGATTTTCCCCTTTCGGAGACCGATAACGGTCCGATCGCGTCATATACTATCATTGAAAAAACGGTCCGGGCAAGTCGAACACAGACATCCGTTGCATTCGTCCAGCCTGCCACGGTCGCGGTCCTTTGGCACCACCACATCGGGCACATTGATGCTAATAAGCTGCAGCATCGGTTCGCCATCAAGGGCAGTAGGCACGACTTCTCACTTTTTTCAACGTCCTGGTCAGACTCAAGTGCGACGATAGCACGTCCGCGGAGCAGTATTGCAAGATGGTTTCCACATACGACAGAGGAACCACCAGCACATGTCACCATTCGGCCGGGTCCAACACGGGCAGGTAAGTCGACACGTCTCATGAGCCACCGCTCCTCGTTTCATGGCGAGGAGCCATCCTCATCACTCTCGCCCGCAAGAAAGCGTCTAGCAGTAGCGCCTTACTGATTATATAAGCATAAATCACGAGGCTGAGACACCTCCTGCGTCCTAAATTGTTCGTAATCGAGCTCGAAAGAGTTCCCTTGCGATTCGACAGTCTCCACCGTAAGTTCGCTTTTCTCCGCCTTGGCCAGCTCGCTCTCGTTTCCGCCAAACTCGAACTCGGCCTGCTTGTCCGACCCAATCGCCCCCCCCCCCCCCACCACCACCACATGCAAAAGAGCTGCAATTTGTTTAGTTCTCTCCGCTCCTAAAGCTGATCGTACATCCTCAATGGTACCGCCGGGATTCAGAAGGTCCTCCAGAGCCAATTATTCCACCCTATCTGCAGACAAACGCGAAAAGACCGTCCACAGCCCCGTCGACGTTCCGGGCTTGTGGTGAATCATAACTGTAGATTCGAAAGCTCCATCGCCCACCGTGCCAACTTCGCATTTATAGCCCATGTTGCCAGGGGTAATGTCCCACATCGGAGTCCCGTGATCTGTGTACAGGTCAATCTCGCGTTTATCCAAGCAACCGCGGAATTTCCGCGTTGGCTATACGGCACCCCAACACTCGATCTCGGAGATACCGTCCTGTTTGTTGATCCAGATTTTGAGAGCCAGTCAACGACTTACTAACATACACTACGACACGGTCTCACCCGTCGACTTCCTGCATCAGTCACGCTCCTACGGCGTACCGTAACGAGTTAACATATGGCTTGAGTCTATTTTTCCATCCGGATACACCCGTATTGGAGGTTGCATCAAAGCCCTCTTCAGCTGCTTAAACGCAAGTTGACAGTCTCCATTCCATATAAAAGGAGACCCCTCACCTTCAAGCGTTCTAACGGTGCCGATATCAGAGCGTATCCAGGTATGTAGCGTCGAACGTAGGTTGATAATCCAAGAAAGGACCTGATCCCATGCACATTAACCAGCCTCAGCACGTTTATCACAGTATTGGCTTTTTCAGGATTGGGCAGTATCCCAGAAGGTGTCACTATGCGACCCAAAAAGGCTACTTGACTCCGTCCCCAGTGGCACTTATTCATCTTCAGCTTCAATCCCCCTTGTCGAAGCCGTGTCAGTACTTGCCCTAGTCAGACAAGATGCGACGGATCAAAGTAACACAGTCATCCAAATAGGCAAGGCAGATTTTTCACTTCAAACCGACTTGGACAAGCCGTACATACAAGTGAACGCCATCCTCGACACGCTGTTCCCGTGTATGGGCACGTTCCAATATCCTGACGCAATATGATTGTTCAGAACAACTTGGCTTCGCTCAATACGTCCAAGATGTCGCAAAGGAGCGGCATAGGGTAACTGTTCCTCAGTAGGACCGCATTCAGTTTACGAGTAGTCGATGCAGAAACTCATCCCACCGTCCAGAATTTACGGATCATCGACACGGGACCAGCCCCAGGGACGGTTAGACAGACGAATTAGCCCCAGTTCCAGGTACTGTCGTATATCCGCCTCCATCACTTCGCCTTCCGCTAGTGCTAATCGGTACGGTTGCTGCTTTATCGGCACTACCACTGGTATCAATTTCAAACTGCAACAAGTCGGTCCGTCCCTGACTTATGGACGCCTCAACGAATAGGTCGCTCAACCGTTCAATTCGGACTGGAAGAGTGTATTTTGCTCCGCTGCTGACATCGACTGCGAAAGGTCAGTCTCTTTGTCAAGGGGTATATCTTGCTTCGACAACTCGACCTTTTCACCATCCTGTTCTCGACATTCGCGATCATCGTGGTCTCAGTTGACTCGTCTTGGGGGGCCGGAAACCCTGCCTTATCCGCCGTCACGTTCTCCGAGCTGAACGCCGACTTGCGGATCACAACGCGGACGCGACGACCGTTCCTTTACGAATCCATAGCTCGTCCATAGTCGGCACTGTATTTATAGTATACTTGGCCTTTTGAGATCGTGCAGACAGATCGCACTACACACAAAGCAGGAAGCAGATTCACTGTTATTATTTTTCTTTTCGGCGAGAAACGTCGCTTATCATCGATATCGCCGACCATTTGAGTTATCACCAACACTTATCCTTAGGCGGTAGACTCACCGACGTTCTCACGGTCGTCATACCGACTGATGGACCACGGTCACTCTCAATTCCAACACGTCGCCACTCGCTTCTAATGTCATTGTTCGCTCAGCCATTTCTATGACCGACCCAGCGTGTCCACACCTAGGATAGCATCCACATGCAACGGGTCGGCCACTAGCATACATAGCATTATCTCCATAGCCGTAGAACTCGGGATGTTGGCTCCTATCGGCCAGTACAGTCGTTTCTCGTGGCTTTCTTGGATGCTTCCAGTAGTCAATGGAGTACTAAAAGAGATGGCGATACCCGACAACACTTCGAAGTTTGCTATACATCAGTGCACGAGTTATTGGGTGGCAAAACGACAAATAGATACTACAGTAGACAAAGCACTTAAACGCACCGAGGCTGGAGAATGGGGTGACCACCCAATCCTACGATTAGTTCGATCCAGCCACGGATACGCAACTGATGACCTGACGAACTTCTCACTTTACCGTCGTAGGGGGCCAACGGCTCCGCAGCTCGATCCAATCTCTTCAGCACTAGTCTGCCCACAAAAAGCAACGTGGCTCAATTGTCTGCCGATTCGAGAAGGCAGGCACTCGATGAACCTGCCCGACAAACCTCGTGGATGGAGGAAGGCGCGTGCCACGCACCTACCTCCATCCACAATACACGATTTCACATCCTCTTCGCTGAGGCCAAAACCGCCCGGGAGGTTAGCAAACATAACTTCGACCATCCCGCGCATAGGGACACATACCCCTCTTATGGGGGCCAGGTTTAATCACCTCAACATAGCGCGAAGCGCCCTCACTACATCCCGAATTCAAACATTTCAAGGTCTCCGCCGGACCCTGTATCAGCGTCTAACAATCGAAACACAGGGGGGGGGGGTTCGGCCAGACGCATTTGCCTTCGCCGCGCACCCGGCATTTCCAATTTTCCAGTACGGTCGAACAATTTCCACCAAATTCCAACTGTTCGCAGAAACGTAAATCCGTGACCCCGTCTGAGAGCTGCTTCCACGTCTCCTTTGGAAGGCTGTATCGCTCGACAAAATAGCAAATCGCGACCAGTCCATAACCGGTCTCCTGTCGAGCTGTGGCAGCACCTCAAGTAGTTCGCCGTCACTCAAAAGCGGATCCGTTTCTCTAGGCTCCATCTTCATTATTTCATTGGCTTCATTAAACATTCCGTATATGACTGAGCTTGCAAAGGCCCTCAACAGACCCTGAGACGCCGTTGGACCCTCCTCGGGCATGGGATCGAAACGAATGTTCACTTCCCTCTTCCGGTTTCCCGCCGTACCTCTTCAGTTATCAAAACGTTCTCCGCAGCGATCTTGTCGAGACTCGGTCTATTCTCTCCGACCTTGAACTCAGCGTAGTTGTACGTCACCGGCCGCTTCTGTTTGTAGCGTACTTGATCCGTCATCCTGTAAGACTACATTGACCAGCCCATTCATACTTACGGCCAACGTCGCCGAGACTCTCTTCGCCTACGAGGAACTATCCAGTGTGCCCTTGAACCACTCTTGCCAATATTCGGGCGACGCCTCTCCTTCAGACGAAGCGTCCTCAGGACGTGTGGGCACTTCGACCAGCAAGTCCAGATAGCAAGCCAATGTATTCAACGGGTGTCTCGGCGTACGCCTACATGCGTTGTTTTAATTCCACTGCGTCGAGGGTAGAGGCGCTCTTCCATCTTTAGTCGTAATCCGCCGGCTCAACAACGACATATGTGCCAGCTAGCGCCGTGCATTCTAAACCAGGCGTGCAAGCCTCCATCGCATAAAGTTCCTTACCCGTGAAGAGAAGTTTGCGGGTCAAGTCCTCGACCGCGCCACAGTCCGTTTTCTCATCGAGTTCAGAGGTGGGAATCGTCGCCTAGGTTGCCTTTGCGTGTTCGGCAGACAACGTCTCAAGTTCCACTCCAGCACAGGAGAATTCGTCACCGCCTATCAGCCCTGCCCAGCGGAACCTCTCCGAAACAACTGTCCGCAAGTTCAAATACCTCGTCCCCCCTCGTCGGGAACCATCCAGCCATCGTTTCTTGGTGTTGTCCGGCTTCTTGAGGATACCTCAAAGCGGTCCCGTTCTCGTCACTCAAACATCGGCGGTAGCCTCCTCCACATATAGTCACCATCACTGTCTTCCGCATCCGTCTCATACCCGTGCTTCTAGAGAAGTTTATTCCATTATCTCGAACGCATTCACCTTTGACCGCACGACGACATTCCCCTCGTCGTCGCCGGTCGCTTTCTTCACAAATCTTCTTCTTCTTATCCAACGCGACCGCCTCCTTCTCGTCAACGCCGAACGCTCTCTTCTTCGCAACCTTCTCCTTCGTTTTCACGCAACGTCCTCCTTCTCGTCGACGTCGAACGCCTCCTTCTTCACAATCTTCTTCTTCGTTTAGGCGACCTCCGTCTCCTCGTCGACGCCGAACGTCTTCTTTACCACACCCTTATATTGGCAGTCACCCATTGAGCCATCTCTGTGCTTAGAGGAAGGCGTGGTCCCATCCTTCCCTTCCCCTAGCCCCGTCATTGTAGTTCTGCGGCTCCCGTCGCAGCCGGCACTAACGCATTCAGCCGTAGTATAGTTTTTAACCATTTGCCCGGGCTCCTGACATAAGAAAAACCCTTCCGTACACCGACCACTACTACCGCCTCTACTCCCTCTTCACACTATGTCCGTATGTGGCCCATTTGCCCACAACCGAAGCACTCCACGATTGCTCTTTTGCAAAGCGCACGTCCGTGGTCCTTAATCCAACACCTATGTTGAAAACTGGAATGCCTTCCTGAGTTCGGCTGTCGGCCTCCATGAAAATGCCACGGAACGGACGACCGTTCCCAGTTAACCGTGGACTCGACGAAGGATTCGTGATAGCATTTATCGAGGGTCCTCAGCGTGCGTGGTATTTACCAGCGCGAGTGCGACTGTTCTTGCCACTGCTGCTGCCTTTGCATAAACCCCTGCAAATTATGCGTTAACGCGTCCATTAAGCGGCCAACGAAGTCTCCTTCCTCTTCTTAAACGGCGCATCCAAGTACTCGTCGTCTTCCTCGATTGGCCGATGTGGATCCTTAAACACCAGCCTTTCAGAGGATTCTGGGATGTCATTTGCCGGACTGGAGTTGAGCGTCGCGAGCATCCGCTTGTTTCTTAGCCTGCGACGAAACAGTTGGTATCTCATTTGGGAGGTCGGGTATTCCAGAGACTCACACAGGTCGGCCACGCGGTCTCCCCATTTCTCCACGGATTCGCCACTAGTCTGCTACGTGGTTTGTCACCTTTCCTAGAGCTGGTCTATCGTCTGACTCAAGTACGGGCCCTGGATCCTGACTTTAGACTCTCACACGTCCGGATACGGGAATTACCCCACCAGCGCTCGATTTCTTACCCTTTAACCTCTGCCGGAATATCAATAATCGCGACTTGTCCGGCGGTCCTCTCGTGTGCGTCAGGAGCAAGTCCCACAAGTCGCGCTTCCTCGATCGTCGCCATGTCTGAGTAGAGCACAATGAGAATCTATACTTTGTGAGCTTTCATCTTGAGCAATCAAGTCCCGTCAGCTGAGTGTCTTCCGTCTTGGTACTCTTCCTCACTCCTTTCGACTGCTACGCGGGAAACCCACCTCCGCCATACGCTAGACGGTCTTGCGCCACGAGCATGCCGGACGAGACTAATGTGGCGCTCCGGCCAGTCGCGCATCCACTTTCGCTGGTTGCGAACGTACCAACTAATACCCCGGTCGGTGCGGCATTAGCCGGACCGTACCGATCGCGATGCTTTTGTACAGCCCCGGTCAGCACCGTCAGCAGCATCCAACCTAGACGACTTATCGCGGTCTTTTGCACCGGCCGTTCAACAGCCAGATGCTCCGTTCGGGCGTCGCGGTTAGCGTTCAGCCCCAGCGCAATTGCGCCTCGGCCGTCTTCCAAGATTGGCTTAACGTTCCGTTGCTCCGTTTCCATGTCCGCTAGTATAGGTCGGCAGGGTCAAAGCATACTTCCGCAGAGCGGGATGGCAACAACTCGCTGAAACATGGACTCGAACACTACCTGGAGCGCTCCCGATCGTTACCATTGTCCCAGGTGGGGTTGTCGGTCACGGTGGTCACCGCCAGGGTATGATGACCAGCGCTGCCTGACCGGTGGTTCGTTGCCTGAGGTGTGGGTGTCTCGAGTCATGTCAGCTGAAGGGCTTAGTCGTGCGAGACCCGACCAGACACTCGGGTTGCTGATCCCCCGAACGCTTGCTGAGAGTGGGAGCTTAGGGAGGTATCGTGGGACGAGGACGGATGGCAGGAAGGCGGTTCAAGGAGGGTCGGTCGCTAGGAAGGCGGGGTGAAACCGGTTCTCTCAACCAAGTTCAAGGAGGTACGAAAAGGTAAGGCGAGTGTCGAAGGGCTGAGTGCGTGCGAGGACGCCTGTGAGGTGTCTGAGACCCTCGAGGAAGTAGGGTCAGTCGTGAAATTACCTATTAAAACCATAGTCTAATTTTCATTTACATAATCTTGTATTGGTTTGGTAGTCTATAAATCTACCGCTCCAGTACTCACTAGCCCTATACGACCGTTGTCCGTCCCTCAACTGGCCGACTCGCGACACCATAATGCCCGAGACGGGACGCCTGTAATCGAGGTCGGTACTCCAACCGACGTCGGTGTACGTACGAGCCATGATGTCGCCCGACCCGCTTTTGAACATGATACCGTACTCGCGGGTCGTTTTCAGGCGGCGTAAGATATGTGATGTAGCGGGCCCGGTCAAAATGTGATTAAGACCTGATCTGCTTCCCAACTGCGCCCAGAGATCGACTATGGAGGGGGTTCCCCGATGTTCCGTGATCAGCTGAACTTGGTATCACCTTGTGTACTCGTTGGTGGGCTGGATCTGCTCTCTTGGAATTCCGAAGGATGCAGCGATGTAAAGTCTTCAACGTTCTGGCGGGACGCGGGGATGCGTGGAGCAGCGTCGCTTGTTACCGTTATTGGTTCCGATCTGGGGTAGTCGACCTTTAATCGGGGGCCGGGACTTGATCCGAAGCCGAGGTTGCCGTGTGGAATTGTTCCTTTCCTTGAGTTGAGTTGTTTGCCGCTTCCTTTAGAGGGACCTGGCGGGTTGCGAGTCGAATCGATCGTCGGCCAAGCACTGAATGCCGATCGGTCGAGGTGAGCACTTGAGCAGTAGTTTACTAGCGTAGGGGAGGGTCGGCCAATACGATCCGATCTTCTCACCGCGACTGCTACCCTTGACTGGGCGACACCTTGGTGGGCCAATGTAGTTCCCTGTCCGCCGTATCTGAAAACGCCTAAGTTGTCCAATGCAAATTCAAGTCTGATTGTTACTTAACCTTTTTCTTGTCATATCATCCCATCCCGAACCCTATTTCGTACCACCTGACTACCCTGATTCATGCCCCTCTTCAACCACCCAACACCCACTGGCTTTACAATTTCCCATCTCCGAGAATGCCTGCTGATCGGATCCCAATCTGCCAGATCGCGGATGGCGGAACGTGTATACTGATCGGCGAACACCGATCGACCCGATCTCCCAGATCCCGGATGACGGTCCAATCTGCCTGAAAGCGTGTACCGATTCGATCGGGGCTGATCTTGATCACTCACGGTCCGCTGTATACCGATAAGAGTCGATCCAGGTCCGTCACGATCTGCATGTCGCCGATCGGTCTTGATCCACGTCCCTTGGCTCAAATGATGTCCGGCACCGATCCGATCTGGGACCGATCGGGACTAAACGTGGTCCGATTTGCATGTCGCCGATCGGTCTTGATCTTCATCCCTTGCCCGGATCTGGACTAAGATTGGCCGTGATAGAGGATCGATCGGGAGCGACTGCGGTCATATAATGGGTAGTCGGTCAGGATCTGCCGATCGCCGGTAAGTTTTGGCTTTCGTCCATCGCATGATCTTCGGTTTCGCCTGATATTCAACCTGGGTCGCCGCCAAACTCGATTTCCGCCCCCAGTCAGTTGTCCTCCGGCTGATCTCCTCCTCCTATATCGCAGATCGGCTCGTTGCTACGGGGCTGAATTGCTTATTCGACGCTTAGCGGATAGTGGGAACGGAGATGTGAGCTGTTAATCCAAAATTAGAGCGCTATGATATGCGCATGCCGCGGAGCGATGCTAAAGCCGTCCTACAGAAGTATCTCCCTACCGTGGCCCTCTACCTCGCCGGCTCTTGTCCGCGACAAAGAACCGTCCTCGCAGCATCGGAGCCCATACCGTTTTGGTCGGATGAGGTGCGAGGCAGCGCGATCATCCCTCTTCCAACATGCTACTTGGTCATGCCGCCCTCTTTACGTTGTTCTCTGGAATTTCTACTCCAGTCGCAACAATCTCCCTAGCCCAACAATCTCGTTCCTGCCAAAACCTTTGTCAACAGGTCGGCTAGCATGAGGTGGGACTGTCCGTAGTCGGCAATGATGGCACCGCGCCACACCAAAATTTGAAGCATACATCGATGTTCTTGACGCTTGCTGACGTCACCTCGCTTCTAAGCTGATTGGTATAAGCAATAAAGGTGAATTCATCTCAATGCTATACCTCGGTCACATCTCAAATCTTGACTGAGATCGCGTGACCAAAACGAGATAGGTCACGTAGAAACAATGTATTAATCTCGGGTTAGGCTTTTCCGTCATATATGCTTCGTTGGGCTCTTCCTAGACGTCTTATTCGCTCGATAAGCTAATATCGCTGATGCTACTGTCAGGGGTTTCCGTCATGTCAAAAGCTTGCCTAACTACTCTACAAATCAACGATATCCTGAATGTTTGACAGCGTCGTGGCCCCTCGTAGCTGAAATCGCTATCGTATTGGAGGTTGCGCCAAACCTGACATCAGAGCGTTGCGCTGAGTCACATGCTCTCTCTAATCAGGTTCTCTAGCGCATTGACGAACGGATCTACAGGGGGATGTGGCTTCATTCGTGCATTAAACTTTCGATGCAATCACTAGAGCAAATTATTTCTGCGACTCACAAGTTCGCGTCTGATGCCGTACATATTCCAAAACATGGGGACTGGAACGTTTCTAACCAAGTTCGCTCAAAGTAACCCCATAGTTGTCGCCATTTAGTGCTCGAATAGCTTAATCTGTCGTCTTCACACTTCTTGCGTACCTTATTCTTCGCCCAGGCGACACCTTGGACAGTAACTTTGTTTGTGTCGATCACAGTCAGCACATCGAAGATATAGGAGCCATGACCAACTTACCTTCATTATTTAGTACTTGGTATTTCTAACTTGCGGCGACACGCCTGTTTAAAGTGAAACAAACAACCTATGATGCGAATTTCCTGTAAGCAAGAAAAAAGAGAAGAACGAATGGCATCTATCAAGTTACTTTCAAAGTCGCATATAACTCCTTTCGGGTTCAGTTTGTGACCAACGGCACCGCCTACACGCCTAAGCCCTCTGGGCAACCCAGCGGATTACCTCAAGCAGCAACCTGCGAGCTGCGGTGCGCCAGTTTTCAGCTGCCACGGACACGGGTCAAGAGTGAATACTATTCACACTGGCATATCAACTTGTGGCCCATCGAATGTTCCGGGACCTGAGCTCCGAATTTGGTAAGTGTAGTTGACCCGTGGCGTTTGTTCTGTACATGCAAGCGCTCGATCGCGTCCAGTTCGACGCGCCCGCCTGTGGTGCTGATGACACTTTCACTTACTGACTGATATGCACTTTCAAACGTAACTTGAATAGGTTCCACCAACGCCAACTACTCAGCTGATTTTGGGGTGAGTGCCACGCTGCCTGCCACAGTTCCCCGGCGTTCTGTATATGAACCAGTTCTTAGGCCACGCTCTTGCACACTTTTTTCGAGCGTAGTCTTCGCCGTCTTCACGACAAAGCGGGTTAGCGCGAATGTGAAAGTTTGTAAGCGCCACACATGCTTGGAAGTAACTGTCCTCCTCCCATCGATACTTATCTGCGCAGATTGCCCACAACGTGCAGAGACTCCCGAAGTAGTTTCGAACCAGAACGCGGTCGACAGCAATGCGCTCATTAGTAGTAACCTGCTCCAGGGTGAGCGGCTGCAGTGGGGCGGGCGCGTTTGTAAGGCGTGACTGCGCGAAAGTCCCGAGACAGCCCTTGATATCCTTTGTCAGCAAGGGCGGCCAAACTCGTTAAATACTAAGATTGCAACCGACCTTCATCCTCAATATCGCTGTCCTCATCAGCCTTGCGGAGAGCTTGCACGTGGAACTCGCCGTTGTTTCGAAATATGTAGAGGTATGCTTCATTTCCTGGGTAATGCTGCGTGCAGTTCACGGCTTGGCTGGTAAAACCGACGCATCCACCTTGTAGCCGTTGAGGTGGTGCCCCGGACTGTAATAATGAGCCTTTCTTGCATACGCCCGGCCGGCATGCTGGTGGTCTGAAAGGTTACGTCGGATTCATAGCGGGCGTACGGAAGTTCACGAAGGCCAGCCCACTGAGTACCAGCTTTTTCATGGAGTACTTTCGAGCGTTTGGGTTTACCATTTTCTAGAAGGAAGGGGCCTTCACGCAAAACACCGCTGCGACGATTCCCACTTGCCGCAGTTTTTCAGCACCGACAAGAACATGAAGCGCACGTCCTTGCCGCTGTAGGAGCACTTCTTGCCCCGCCCGTGTTCCAGTTGATGGCCGCATGGTCGCGTACCAGCGTCCACAGCCGCTCGAACTCCGCCGGATCGAAGTTGGTTATCGTTAGCACGCTGTCGGTATCTGAGTTTAGATACAAGTGGTAGACGGGGGAAGGCGTGTCTGCCTCGTCGTCAGAATCGTCTCGCTGTATAAGCTGCACTGCGGCTCTATCGGAGATGCGGTCATCGTTAATTCGGCGCAGCGTGGCGAGGGTCTGCGGGCCGTGCTCGGGGGGTGATAGTCGGCGCCGCGGGGGTGCGGCTTCTGGCGGATTGGGATGCAACCATGGTGACTCCTCGGGGGGTGGGGTGAGTTTGGAAAGAGCGGCTCAACAGCATTTGCACTGGTCATCGCCCCCTCTACAAAGTCTCGGGCATGGTGTAGGAGCAACATTAGACACAGTAGGACCGCGTGGGCTTTTGATGTAGATTCAATCTAGAAAACAAACAACAAACTGACACGGAGTTCTAATCATCGCAGCCGTGCCTGACGCTGCCCGTTTGTCAGCACTGTGATACTCATGCACCTCCACTGTAAATACAGTTGTACTTGGCTCTGCAAACGCACATTCCATACCCCCCTCCCCCCTCCCCGCCGTGCCAAGTACGACTACGCGTTCGCACTTGCCGGGGGGCACATTTCCCAAGTCTCGGTATCCGCCCACTATCTGAACCGTCCCAATGGCAAGAACAAAGGCACTCCATGGTCCTTGCGTCCCAGCGGTTCCGCCTCCACTTGTGTCCACTATGGCACTCGGCACCATTCAGCGCTCCTGGTCAACGACAGCTCGATGGATACGCCACCTGTGCCGAATCCGACTCTTGGAACAAATTCCCAGCGCGGGCACCCCGCTGCGAATCACGCGTCACTCGGTACTCGAGACACTGCTAGCGGATTGTGCGGGCTTTCCTCACTACAGCGCAGCTTCGTTGCGGCTCCAAACTCCGTACCGCTGGTTCACTGACGCATAGGGCCATATCAGTCGGACATCGTCGTCTTACACTAAATACTGAAGCACGTACCGGGTTTTAGAACCGTATTCGACTCAGCGACATCAACACAGCTCTCGGCCGTGTAGGACTTATCCTCCCGTCAGCGTCAACATCGATCCGTGGGTCGCTATCACACAATAAAGCGCTTCCGAGCGCGTTGTCGGAGTTCGTACGTACGTCGTATCAACATTAACATTCCCAATTTGTGGAGCTCAATGCGTGGCGATGACTACTGACCCAACAAGCGAATAAGGCGGGACTGGAGTGTTCCTACAAGTTCTGCAAGAAATGGAACTACTAGCGGAGGTTCGCACACGGCTCGACGTAACGAATACTAAAGGACTTGTACTTCTGCTGAATAAGTATCTCTACCGACTCAAACAGGCGGGTAGGCTCTGAGGAAAGATACTGCATACCAAACTCGTGAGGCTGGAGTTTAAACAAACTGTCACCGACATGTGTCTGTACTTCAAGAAGGAAGGAACGAATTTAGTCGATGTAGGAATTTATGCGGACGACTCGCCTGTTTTTGGCAACACAGGCGGATCTCGTGGAGGCATTGTACGTGGATATAGCTTGCTCTCTACAAACGGGCTTAGCCTAGTAAGCAAGTTTCTCGGGATGCGCGTGAGCTACGACAAGTATGAGGGGGTACCAAGAAGTTGCAATCGACGCGCTATTATCGGATATGAGCGTGGAAAAGCGCGCGTCATTCGTAGCGGTAAATATGGTCAACTCTAACAATTGGTCACTTGACCTCAGCGCCAGCATCTCCATAACACATATTATGTGACGTAGCAGGTCGCGTGTGGAGCCAGCGCTTACAGCGACGCCACCTCAACAGAACTCATATACGCAATACTCACCGACATTCAGCTGGAGATTTTCTTCTCAGGGGCTACTGCTAATGCCACTCCACCAAAACGAGTCAACACGGTAGCCATTTCGTCTAATGCATCGTCAGTGCCTCGTGATGAATCTAATATTAAGGGTACGCGTGCACGCACGCAACACAACTACTGTGAAACGCAGTAGCTCGAATCGGATGGAATCCTGAGCTTAATTTGCATTTACGGCCCAGACTGTGTCTTACGACTTCAACGGAGTACTGTCTCATACTTGTCGAAGCGATCCTGTTCTTGGTGGTGCTGTGCTGAACGATGAATCTCAGCGTATCCATGTGCCCGAGTCTATTATAGACAAAGTTAACAAACTCGCTGTGGAAACCAGCATGACTTAGAAGAGCATTTGGCATGCTATCGCTGGAAGTACTACAAGATGGATGGACCGCCGATGCGTGGTATGTCAAAACTTCAATCGAGAACCGTGTCAAGTACGCATGCGGCAAGCGCTCAGGGGGTAATCGGAACCGATCCATTAAGATTCCATCCATATGTATTTTGCATCCGATCATCAGCGAGGGAGTCGAACGTTTTGCACACGATAACGCATACCTAATACCGATATAAACTGATCTAAATGTCCTAAAAACGATACCAGAGGCCTGTAAAATGCTTCGACAGAGCACGGGACTCGCGAATTAATTTTGTTTTGGCCCGGAGTAGCAGTTTCAAGTCGAAACCTGTCAACTTAACCGTCTACATCGGCGGAGCAACCTTTGCTTGCCGACAAGGTAGACCAACTCTTTGCGCGATTCGCCTATCGCCAACGCCGGTTGCAGACAAGGCCGACCACTATGTCGCCGACCGGCGCCACCCGCGCACTGTCTACCCGTTAGATAACCGCGGAAAGGAAGTCTCTCTTAGAAACGGACGCACGAGCTCCGGTCGCGCCGACGTCGTGGAGTTGCCGAGCTATAAATATGAGTCCATTGTCATCGACGAACGGAGAGAGAGAATTACCGGAATTTGCAACTCGCTAGAGACATCGAACGTCATAATCGTCACACACTGATTGTACCCGTTAGGTGTACAACGAAAAAAAAGAGCCGTCAATGAACCACGGGAATTGTTTAAAGCACAACATGTTACGAAGCTCTGGGTATGCCCAAACAATGACACGATCGATACCCACGGTTACCCTGTCACCTTAATGTCGCCTTGCCACTAGTATCGAATCTGAAAAATATGCATTGACCCTTTTTCTTTTGACAGATGCCACGCATCAAACACATCATGTTCCCGTGACAGTATTGACAACTGGCTGCGCTTGTTTTCTTTTATTCGAGTCAGGTCTTGACAACCAGCTAGAGGTTGCAAAAAATGTTGACAGAGCCTGCTTGCACGTAAGGGGTTACTTGAAGAGTGCCAAGTCACTCTTCAGAATGGGTGTACAACAGTACATTAAGTGATGTAGCTGAACATCACTATGGCGTCGACGGTAATGACGTCATGGTTAGGTACCACATATATGGTACAAAGACCTCAGAGACACTCAATAGGATAACATCTAGGGTACTTTACAGGTGACTAATAATTAGTATGTAGACGCGTTAAAAGGGGTCACCTATAATATATTCAGTCTTAAATCTACCTAATTTTGGTAACAGTCCCACAGGCCAGGGACTAGTGAACTGCTGTTCACTGCGAGTTTGTATACTCTCCGGAAGTCACACTTCCTGTGCGCAAGGTGTTGTGTGCCCCGTCACATGCATCGACTCTCGCCACGTCACATTTTGGGTTAAACTTACTTTTGTATGTGAGGCCTCCCATCTTCCTTTACACACCTAGTCCTCCCGCGGACCGATGTCATCGCGATCTTGGACTTTGCTTAGCAAAGGCCGTCGCTACGCTCCTGCGAGGAAAAGATTCTAAGTTCGGCCTGCTACAGTGCTTGGCTCGCTGGAAGGCTAGGCGCTGGGTCCGCCTTCGCAAATACCGCGCGGCCCTGCTTCGCGGGCACCCCGCACGGGTTTGCTGTGGCTACGCCTTCCGTTGGTCGTTTTATGTGACTTTCACCCCCCTCCAACTCGTTCGGTGAAAGCAGCCACTGTCCAGAATGTTCAGCAACCAGCTATAGGTTGCGCAAATGTTGAGCGAGATGACAGCAAACGGGTTACGTAGTACATGTACCGTATCCCTTGAGAAATTATTCGCAGTATAAATCCTTCCTATCTCAGTAAGAAGTCTACCTTAAAAGTATGAGAAGACCGTCGACCATCCTGTCATAAAATTTCATTTGTTTGCTTGAATGACTTGATGTTTGTATCCTTTCAGATTCTTAGAGGTCCAATACCGACAAACCATGCCTCGACACAAGTCCACGCCGTCCAAGCGGCCAATCGTTTCGTCACCGGGCAGCATCTCCAAGCGGCCAAGACAATCCAAGCGCTGCACCAACTTTCAGCGGCAACGTACCGAACCTTTGCATCTCTCTAGCGTCGCGACAGCCGACGGTTGGGGCGAAGAAGACGCATTGAGACTCGAATTTCCCGTGGATTCCACGCTTGCATCCTCTCTAACTGAATTATTCGGTTTTATCGATGACTCCAAACCTGCTCTCCAATTGCAAATCGGTCTGACACTTTTGGAGAATGACCAAGTGAAGCTGCAGATCGAGGGACGAGAAGATGTCAACGCCCATTTGTCGCTAGCTGAGCTCTCCCCGGACACATACGAGGCCTGGAAGCCTCACATTGCAACGTTGGCGGAACGAGGACTGCTGAATCTCCATATCAACGCCAAGAGCGACGCAGAGAAATGTCAATGGAGTTTCAGCTTTGCAGTCGTTGTAGCGTGGCGTATCTACATGGAGAACTGCAGCTCCCGCGGCCTGTCGCCGACGCTAGCGGCACCCCGAGCCACACCAATGCGTGCAATGCACCATGTGATGATTTGGTTGCTGAAAAAGACTCATGATGCACAGATTAACGCCGCAGACGCTGATGTGACGTGCAGATACCGGTACTGGAAGGAAATCGAAGTGATGTACGATCGCTTTGTGGGGGACAACAGCGCGGTGTGCACACTGTTTGAAAGCCAGACATTCGCGATGCCCGAAATTTACGCGAGAATCGACGCTAACAAGCAGTTAAGTCGCGATATTAGCGACTACGAAGCCGTCGAGGCGACTTCAGCGGATCTGCTTCCAACGTTACGGAGGTATCAGAAAGCTGCGGTATCCTGGATGCTATCACGAGAGAAACCGTGTAAGCATCTTGATCGCTCCTTATCCTTGTGCATCACGTTTAAGGAAGGCATGACAAGGGAATTGCAGGCATACGACCCATTTTGTGCAGCATTTTACACAGTCACATCAGCAGCTGACAGGCTTCAAGAGCATCTCCGACCCATTGAAATGGGTTTCTCATTGGTGCGCGGTGGTATTTTAGCCGATGAAATGGGTCTTGGGAAAACCGTCGATGTGATCGCACTCATCCTGAGCCACCAAAGATCAACAATAGCACCTCAGCTGCTATCAATCCACTCATTCCATCCTTTAGTTGAGACTGATGATGGAGATGACAACAGTGTGATAGCGTGCATTTGTGGCTCATCAGAAACCCATCCAATGGGACTTGTGCAGTGTGAGTTTTGTGGCACGTGGCACCATCAGCTTTGTACTGGCTATGGGCTCGACGAGAGCACAAGCGATTCCAGATCAGACTCTAGTATCAGTTCTCACGGTCTCTGGGATTTTGAGTCGTCTGAAAACAAAGCAGCGTCAACCTGGTCAAGTGGGGGGTTCATGTGCTATCACTGTCAAAGCCACGAGAGACCGACTTTTGCTAGTCGTACGACTCTTATCGTGTCACCAGAACCTATTCATGCGCAGTGGGAACAGGAGATTTCTCGTCATGTATGTGCGGGCACTCTATCTGTGATGCGTTATCCTGGTGTTCGTGTTTTAAGGGCTCGATTGGAGGATAAAGGTCCTAATGCTGCATGGCAAGTGTTAGCGTCACCAGGTCTTGTGCTAGCTCGTTACGATGTGGTATTAACAACGTACGAGGCGCTGGGTGCGGACTTACGATACGTGCCAACGACTGAAGGAGGGAACAGACGATTCAGTACACGATCCCAGTTCAAACGCTATTCGTTTGTGGGGTCTCCTCTTGTACCCTTACGCTTTTGGCGCGTGTGTATGGACGAAGCTCAGGTAGGTGTGGAAAATACGCATTTACAGGCAGCGCTGACTCTGTCGAAGCTACGTGCTGAGAATCGATGGGTAATCACGGGCACCCCCTTCTCATCGCGTGTAAGTGAGTTATTCGGCTACTTCCGTTTCCTGCGTATTCCACCATACACTGCATCGCAAGCAGATGACGATGACAAGACTGGAGAGAATGTTCACTTACTGCAGGCAAAACACAAGGAACAGGAGAGTTTAGATGCAGGATTCTTTCGGGAAGCTGTGGAGCACAATTTCACTCGAGGTGCCGTGGACCGTGTTCTCGATCTATTGTTATGGGATGGCCACGACGAGACTGGCGTCGGTTGTGGGGGTGGCATTCTATGGCGTACTGGCAAGAAACACGTGCTAGATCAGTTGGGTCTCCCACCGCAGAAGAGTGAGGTGGTGTGGTGCCGTTTTGCGGCGGTGGAGCGGCATTTCTATGACCAACAGGAGAAGCGCATTATTGCTCTTATCCAGCAGCGAGAGCGACAGCAACAGCAACCAAATTCGGTCCAAAAGAGCGAGGTTATTGATCGAGACGACCGCTTATGGCAAGACTTGCTGGTTTTACGGCAGCTCTGCTGCCATCCACAGGTTGGTGGTGCACGACAAGTCTGGGGCTCAAGTGGTAATACCACAAGTGGCACGATTCTGACCATGGATGCGTTCCTTCAAGAGCTCGTGAATAAGGCCACACGAGAGTGTGTAGAAGCCCAACGACAACTCATCGGAGCGCAGAATGGGTTGGCCGCAATGCTCGTACTAGATGATGATATGTCAGGGGCTGCACTCAAGTATATGGCTGTGATGAGCCTTATTCGCACTAATTGGCCGCATTTCCGTGCTGATCTGCTCCCGCGACTTCACGTTTTGCAGAACCTCGGAAAGTGCGTCCAGCACTTGTACTCGCTACCTGAAACTGAGGTTCATACTGAAAACGAATCTCTTTCCGCGGATCCGAAAACGATTTGCCTACTGCCTGAGCTCCCTGCGCTTCAGAGACGGATCTCGTCGACTGGATTACTTCCTGGCTCGACCGACCTGAGTGATGAGGACCGCACAGCAATTAGTCGAGAATGTGCCTTGCTGGGACAAAATGCTGGCCAAGTCCGACAATATTATCTACTCCAAGCTGATATGATGCACGCACAAGCTCTCCAAAACTTCCGAAATATTTCCCAAATGATTGATCGAAACCAACAAAATTCCTCGGATTCTGAGACCGAGTTGCTCTGCACATCGGAGAATTGGTGGAGCGATGCCCTGTCCATCATTGAACAAAGTGAGCAAGGGAACGATCCGCAGCTTGTTGCCCGTGTGCGAGCACGGCTTTCTGGATTTGATACACGGTGGGGGACGACCTTTTGCTCGCAACTTGTTAGCACGCGCTCTCTCAGACTTTTGCTCGTTCGCGAACTGGAATCCGTGGCAAAACGACGTCGCGAGCTGTTTAGCCGTCTTACAGCCCTGAGTAACGATACACCGACAGAAGCTGACGTGGAGCTATCTGGAAATTGTAAAAAGTGTCGCGATGGTGGAACGGGCCCAATTTGTGTTCATTGCCAGTTGTACCAAGAACTTGATGCGTATCGGCGACATTTCCTTGGGGTTGATAAAAGTTCTAGAACTAAAACAAAGATCGTGGATTTGTTTTATACAAACGACATACAGGACGAAGATACCGTCGTGGCGGCAAAAGACAGTAGTGGCAGCTTGTCTGTGTCTTTATTTGTGGAGATTTTCAAGGAGATTTCGGGTTATGCACGTAGTGCATTGCGTGCACAAGAGGACGGTAGAGAGATTGCTACCGAGATTCAGTCTGCTATGCAAACGGAGACGGAATTTTGGGTAAAGTTACAGCGCGAGTGGCAAGCTGCAAAGAAGCTGTTTCAGACTCAACATCAGCGTTTGGGAGCATTGGACGAGTTAGTCATGGCCTGTAGTCAGCTACGTCTACGTCAGCCTGATGAGCCACCGGCACGTACACGAGTTGAGCGATTCTCCAAACTGGAACGAGTGGAGGTCCCAGTTCGTAAGGCCGAGTTGGAAGCGGATCGTGTGGCAGCTGACTTTGACCTGCGAGACAAAATGGCTCAGCTTCGATATCTTCGGCAACTCCAGAGCGAGGCAGGTACACAACAGACACAGCCGCTGGAACCAAGCTCTGGCTCGTCGTCTCCTGTACAGCCTGTGCGCCCCTCGTGTGCCGTCTGCCTGCAAGAATTTACACAAAAGCGCGCTGTTTTACCGTGTGCCCACGTGTTCTGTACGAATTGCATTTCTAACCTGACAGGAAGCCGCCACCACACGAGGAAAACAATTCGCTGTCCAACGTGCCGCCGTATTTGCCGTATTGATAGCGTTGCTACTGTCGTCGAGGGGTTAATACCAGACGCCACTTTAACCAGCTCAGAAGGTGCAAGACAAAGTGAAATCATTACAGAAATTCCAAGCCAAATTGCATCCCCATACTGTAACAGTGCGAGCTTGGGCTCAAAACTTGACGCATTGCTTGCTCGAGTGGATACACTTCGTCACGAAAACCCCAGTGTCAAATGTCTGCTGTTCTCGCAGTGGCCTCAAATGTTGGAATTAGCCGTGCGAGCACTACCTCGACTTGGTGTGCGCTGCTTCATGTATGGAACAAAGCGGCAATTACCAAAGCTTTTGACTCAGTTTCAGACTTGCCCAGCGGCGTGTGTTCTGGCGCTTCCGTTTAAAATTGGTGCCAACGGACTTAACATTATAGAAGCGACTGAGGTGCTTCTCATTGAGCCCTTACTCAGCACCAGTATCGAGGCACAGGCTGTTAACCGTGTCCATCGTCTCGGCCAGACACGGCGAACGCGAGTCCACCGGTTTATCGTGCGAGGCTCAGTGGAGGAGCGTATTTTTCAACTTGGTCATAAACTCAAGACCAATTATACAGTTGTGGAGCAAACAAGCAATGAAGAAGGAGTCGACGATGAAGGACTGCAGCGTTTGGGTGTGGCTCCTGGACGTAAGGAACAAGAGAAACTCACAATGCAGGACTTGCAGGACCTGCTGCGTGGAAATTCGTATAATACTGACTCGATTAGTCAGCAACCAAGCCCAGAATTAATATCGGTATTCTGGGAAGAAGTAGTGATACTAAATGGGAAATGTGTTACTCGTTCAGCAGCGTACGAGTTCCTGGAGCGTCGATATGCCACGCAAGCACGGGACGATAGCCATGATCGGCGGATTCACGATAGGGGTCTCCAGATGACATTATTTGACAAGCCAATGGAATTATTGGTAGCTGAGGAGTTGATTTGCCTTCCGTATCCAGATGATGTGAATTCTACCAAGGTGGTTGAACGCATTGATTCTCAGCTACTTAAGAGCCATCAGGAACAGGTTAAGGAACAAATTCGTTTGTGGAGAAACACACAAGCGGACAACAGAGCATGAATGAATCAATGTGGATGTGAATGAAAAGAAATTAATGCAGTTCATTGGGGAAAAGACTGAGGTCAGGAACGGACTTGATTTGCTTGCTGTACACTTTTTCAATGAAAAAACACGACGCGAGTGACGATCCATATTATTAAAGATGCTGATGTCGAACGTGGCAAAAGAACCGAGTCGTTGGCTACTAAATCAGTAGATTACTACTGTAGTACTTGTCTCTGTCATCATGAGTCAATCATGATCACGAAAAACAACTATCACCTGCACCCCTTCCTCACCATTTTGCTTGATAGAATACGCTCTGTTAGCGTCTCATATTGTCCTTAATTCACTACTTCATAGCTGGTAGAGAAAGCACACGACCCAATGCGCGGTTCACTTCAATCTTCGCTTCCGGCCCGGGAAAAAGTTCGCCGTCAACGCACATGAGGTCGTCTGCGCTGCTTGCACGCACAGAGAACGCACGCGTACGGATGAGCTGGACGCGATCTACATCAAGGTGCGAGCCGTCCTCGATCCCCATCATCAATTTTGCAAGTCCCATACGTGAGTAACTCTCTCCAGAAACGAGCATCAGATGAAAGTAACCATCCGAGATGCCCGCGGGTGGCGCAATGTGAGCGTCCGCAGCAGCATGAGAGACGTTCATACCCCAAAACATGTAGAACGGGCCTTCCATCTCCTGCCACTTCTCCTCTTCTTCATCTTTCTCATTGTCCAGACACACGCAAGTCGGTTTTGCTCTTGTCTCTGCACTGCTGAATGTGTCGTGGTACCTCGCCGGCTGTGGCTCGTCGTCCTTAGAGACGAGATAACGCAGCCGACCCGGGAAATTCGTCTGGCCAAAGCCGAAGATTTGCAGAGTGGACGCAATAAGGAAGCGCATGTCGCCGAAGATGCGGTAGCGCTCCGATTTGATATCCATATCGGCGATGAATGCCCATTCGAATGACAGGAAGCCGTACATGACTTTTCCGTCACCGTTTGCAGCAGTGAACAGATCTAGCTCTTGAATTTGACCCTTTGCGAGAGAATAGGCCGCGTTGAGCGCCTCGAAGCGTTCACCAGCACGTGACAGGAGCGATGCAGACAACCCATTGCCTGATCCACCCGGTATGATCTGCCAATAGCAAATATTTCATCAGTACTATACGAAGAAAACAAGACAATAGTAAATGCAGTAGTACTCACGCCAAGTGGCTGTAAAATCGCTTGTTGCCAGTCCTTGCGATTCATCAAGCCTTGAAGCACTGCAACGAGCCCCCAAACTGTCAGTTCCTCCCACAAAAAACCGCTATACCCAAAACTCGACTTACTCTCCGACAGCAATCCGTCGCCTCCGACAGCCACAATGCAATCATAATAGTTCAACGGCACGTCCGCCACGATCTCGGTCGCATGCGCAGCTTGACGGGTGACGACCGTCTCCACTTCCACGTTGGCCTGCTCCAGCATCGGCGCCACCTGCTTCTCGAACGTCTCCTGCGCGTTCCCAGTGCCTCCTGCAGGGTTAATCACCATCAAGAACTACAACAATCTGCAGTAAGTATCCTCCACTCTAACCCTCCTTTCCAGCACTGGAGCTTACCTTCCGAGGTGGCATGAATCCGTACGGGTCTAGCAGCTTCTCGGCCGCCTTGACGCCCTGTTCTACCCTCGGGTCGGCGAGGAACCTGATGGCCTTCACCGTCCTCATGGCTACGGCGTCTCCGTTTTCGTCGTCGCACCTGAAGACCCACTGTAGCAACACTCTCTCCACCCCCTGGTCCTTGGTTTGACTGCCTGTGAGCGCTGTGGGCAGCACCGCTGTGGCCAGAGACGCCAGACCGCCCAGGAGCCCGCCCCTGCCCGCGCCCTCGGGCTTGGGTGCGCATCCGAAGACCAAGAACTCCTTCTCCTCTCCATACTCGTCCCCCGCGTACACGGGCACGAACCGGCGCCGGATGCCGCTCGTGGACTCAGATGCGCCGAGGATCCAGCCCCAAGGGATCACGTCAGGCTCTGACGACGACCCCACGGCGCGCAGCTCGATGCCCTTGGCCGTCAGCTGCAGGCGCTTGTGCTCATCGGCGCGGCGTTGACTCGCGTATACGCGGCAGCTCACGGAAACGGAGCCCTGCGGCCAGTGCTTGCGCAGATATGCCTCCATCTTATTGAGCGGAATTTGGAATGAAGCAGACGTCAGCAATAATTCGAGACACTCCAGCTCGGACAGAGACAGACGATCTTTACAAAACAGTCGAGACACTGTCCGAGTGATTATGCCCGCCCGTAATCAATCCGACGCGTCCCATGGCTACACTGCTCGTATCATTAAATATGTTGCCGTGCATTTGTATCTGTACGTTTACGTGTACTCCATAAGCTGCTTAAGCTCTGAGTCCGACCGGACGCGAATCTCCTGACCACCAGGGGCGACACAGGCCATCTCGCCGTCCGGGAAGTAGCGGATCTTCTTCTGGTTCAGCAGCGTCACCTCACGCAGGCCGTCGGGCTGCTCCAGCATCGTGGTTCCGTCCGGGAAGGCGGAGAACTCGTCGCCGTTCGGGTAGATCGTCTTCTTAATCCCATCGGCGAATTGAATCTCGGTGGTACCGTCGGGCAGACTCGTCTCGATCTGCTGGTTCGGGAACTCGTAAACCTTCCGGTTGTCAGGGTACGTCGTCAGCTTTGTCTGAGCATCGTGATAATAATATACACTGATCCCTGTGTCTGGGAATACCTGTTGCAGCAAGAAAATATCATTAAACATGAGCATTTTCAATGCACCCGAGCTCAACACAAGTGAATTACCTCTTTGTGGTCACCGTTCGTGAATTTGATGACGACGTGCCCATTTGCATCAATGTCCTTCTCGTTGCCGTCCGGGAAAATGATTTTCTTGCTTCCATCAGCAAAGAGCAATTCTTTCTTTCCACCAGAATGCTCAATTTCCTGAGCCACCATTTTGTGCTCTGGCAGGGACGACGTTGACGTAGTAATGGCACCGTTCACTTCGTCGACACCAGATCCTTGGCCGGCAGAGCCGACATTGTGCAAAGCTTCATCATTCTCAGCACCAGGCAGTGCCCATTCATATGTAGCGGCTGCACCGCTGGTATTCACCCGGTCCGCATCGCTAATGACGCCACTTTCGTATGTGTGTTTTAGGCCGTTTTCATCCGTAAAGGCCCCTGACTCGCTTGAAAAGTGAGAATCTTCTTTATCCAAACTGTACCGCTTCGGGTTGTATCCGTCCATTTCGCTAGAGTGCAAGTGACGATGGTAACCAACGCTTGCTGTAAATGTGCGGTCTTTCTCCACATGATCCTTGGGTGATTCCTCCTCGTGAGGGAAACTCCATCTTTTAAGGAGTTCATCAGCCGTTTCTTTGATCGCGAAAATATCATCAACCTTACGAAGTTGGCTCTTCTCGCGGAGCACTCCAGAGGATACATCAGACTTTGAAGCCGACTTGGAAGCTACAGGCTTCTCCTTTACTAAGCGCTCATACTTTTCCCACTGCTCCAAGCGATCCTTCTCCAAGAATTTAATTTCATCGCTTAGCTCCCGGTTCTTCTCCTCCAATTCCTGTCACATCACATTGTTTTGTTCAGTACTTGACACGTTAGTATTTTTGAGTAGCAAGACTCATTTTAGCCAGCCACATACCGCAATACGCTTCCGCATGATATCGTTCCCAGCCTTCCATTTACTCGCCCGCGCTTTCTCGTCAAGCTGCATCTTCACGATCTGAGCCTTGAGCATGTCCACTTCACCGCGGTCTTTTCGATCCTGGTGAGAGATAGTAGCATTCATGCGCAGCTTCCATTGCCGTTCCTGAAGCTTTGCCTCCTTCTTCATTTTAGTTCGCTCCTGTTCCCACTCTTTTTCAATCAAAACTCGTTGTTCCTGCTCATATCGAGCAAATTCGTCTCGCTCGAGGGTTAGCTTCTTCACCTCTTGGTCGTAATAGTCCTTGCGTTTCTGAAGCTGAAGCGTCTCTGACTTGTAGAATTTGACCTCTTCCTCCAGCTCATACAATTTATCTTCAATCACTGCCGGTAGGATCATACCAGAGTCTGCTGGTGACACTCGAGTGCGAGGCTGTATCGTACTTGGTCCTTGTCTCAGCTTCATTGATGCGCGTGGAGGAGCGGAAGATTTCGTTTTGGCCGGTCTCGTGCCTTTTGCTTTGCTTGTCGATGCTCTTGAAATCTGAGGTTTGTGCTTACTGTGTAATTTTTGCTTTAGCGTCAGTAAAGACTTGTCTTGAACAGGCGGTGACGGTGACGGGAATGGTGCGCTTGAGGCTGCGTGCGTATTGCTGATATCTTCGACGGACTCCACGTCAGTTTGATACGAAGGACTAACACTGTTAAAGCCGTCATCCTGCTCAGTCTCTCCAAATATGTGCTGCACCAGTGACGAAACAGGAGCATCGCCTTCAGGTTTTCGATTCGGAGAGTCCAGGTTGTTGTATCCAGGTGTACATGTGCTGTCGTCATCATGATCGACAAAATACACTCCGCATCTTGGTACTTTTTGTCCTTTATCCATGCCCAGTCGATCATCGTCGGCACGATTATGCTGATTCTGAAGATGTAGCGAGTCAGTAGCAATGCCAGTGTTCATAAGCGCTCCGGGGTCTAAGCTTTGTTGCGGTTGAAACGATAAATCGTCGTCCCACGGCACAGAATCGTCAAAGCTAACAGCACTTAGATCCGAAAGTGGGTCACCGTAGTTGTTCCCATATCCAAAATGATCACGAACGTGATTGGTCGATCCATTAACTCCAGCCATCCAGTCGTCCTTTGACAAAGCGGAGTGGTCGTCCAATACCAGTGCCGAGTCCGCTTCTTCGTCCAGACTGTCGTCGAAAAGCGACCCTGTCGCGGCTGTTTGATACCGCGATTGTTCTTGGTCGTGAAGCTCCGACACAAAAGAGGAATACGGTAGCCCCCAGCGGTCAGTCTGGCTCTGATCCCGTCCATTCACCCGTGGAAATGACTGTTCCTGCTGCTGCTGTTTCTCCGTCAAGTACGCCTCTTTCTCCGCAGCCAGATCTCGCTCAATCGCCTCAAACTCCGCAATTTCGTTCGCTTCACGCTCTTGCTTGGCCTCATACGACTGTCTCACGTTTTTCATGCCCATGATGTCCGTACTTGTCGTGGAGCAGAACGACGCGTTCTTCCACGCCGCAAACTCGTCATTTTGCTGTCTCCTCAGCAGAGCCTTCTCCTCGTCAGTCTTATCTTGATTATTAAATTGCGCTCGTCGAATTGGAGACGCTGGCGGTGACAGTGTCTGTGAAGGTACTGGAGCAGTCCGCACTTGCTGCGGCGGCGTCGCGACTGGCGAAAGCGTTTTCGTCGACGAGTCCGACGACGACTGTCTCCTCCCTCTCTGCTGCTGCTGTCTCCTCTGCACCACTGGCGCCGTCTTAACTTCAGTATCCTCCTCATCACCCTTGGACATAAGTGTGTGCTTCACCACCTTGCGCTTGGCGCCAGGCTGTCGCATCCACCAGCCGCGCGCTCCTTTCTTGAGGAAAGGCTTCTTAATCGCCTTGCCACGCATTGTCGCCGCTGATTTAGTGTCATTTCCTTCCGATTTACGAAGCTCTCGAGCCAACAACTCTTCGAACGGCACTGCGAACATCAAAACAATACACTGTGAGCAGTTGAACTAGCTTTGCACGGCAGAAACAGGCAGCAGAAATGCGGTAGCGTCTACCATTGGATCCGAAAACGGGATTGTCCTCGCTCGATGCGACGCTCATGCGCCGGTTGCCGGCATCGTTCTCCTTGCGTGACGCGCACGGCTGTTGCCGACCGGGCGCCATCGACGAGGAGACTTTAGTCCGATTATATTGGCTTTTTCGGTTCAAACAATGCCTGATCCGCATTGGACGAAAATATGATTTAGCTGGTCGTCAGCCGTGTAATTACGCATGTAAAATATGCTTTTTACGACCTGAAAATGAATGGCGTCGGCAAAGCCGTCGGTGACTTGGGCAGCTCAGTTCAGAAAAAGTGTAAGGGACGACAGGTTAACAGCGTACAGGACTGGAGTTGTTGCGTGTGTGTAGGAGGCGCTTGCCTTCAGACTGGGAAAATGATGATTCCTTTATCTCGATAGTTTTCACGACGGTCATCTGAGTAGGCCACAGGCCCGCGGTGGTGAGAATCGAGAAACAAAAAAGCTCTGATACATCCAGTATCCATTTGTATTTGCTTCTGCTTTGCGTGTGTTGGGAACGTTTGCTACTGTTGGCGATGAGGAAACGTTTTTATCTGTCAATCCACTGAGAGTGACGATGAAGATACACAAAATACTCTTTTTAACTGCAATCTGACAGCCAACTATTCACTCCGCTTTTTAATTTATGTAATACTACTTTAGTAGTAGTACGTAATACGTAGTATAGATACTCCGCTAATACTACTACGTATTACGTACTACAAGATCTACTATATGTGCTTACTATTTCTGTAGTACTAGTACTTTCAAGGGGGATTTGATAGCTTTAATACTGTAGAAATGAATTCCTCACTGTGGCATGCTCATGCCAACCAAAACTCAACATGTCATGACTCGATTCGGACGTGTTTTATTGGGCTCGAGACATTTTTGACTGAGTGATCTGAGCGCGTGGGAGCGCAATTGGGGTTGTCAGCTTGGCATTTTCTACCCTGTGGTGCGATTGTGATCTTCTAGTTTAAAAAGGGATGATCGCTGAACCACCCTCGATACAAATTTGTTGTTCTCTTAACCCGAACTCGAGACTGCTTACAATACATTACAAACAGTTGTGTAGCTGCCAACGAAGTTCGTAATGTCTAACAATCGCTTGTCGATGGAGTTACGCTTGCATATTTTTTATTTTCAGAGGAAAGCTTTGATTTGAGCGATGATTAATCTGCTTCCACTGCATCAAGTTTGCCTCATTCTACTGAGTCGCCTCCACGCTAGGGATGTCATGGATCTGGTTTATCGTCGTTACATAGTCGATATAGTCACTGTCATGATGCTAAAGTGAAGATATAGTTTACGGTTCAATTATCTTCCCAGCTTATTTATTACTTTCTAAGAAAATAGAAAGGTAGTCACGAAATGAATGGACGAGTTCATTATAATAGATCTTAACGTTTCCAGTTTGTTCCCATGGAGAAGAAACGAGGTACGCTGCCCATGAGCTCTGTTCCCTACAGCGTCGTGGGCCCGGCATACTGAATAAAACTTGGTGGATGGATGGAAGGAATAAAATGTTCCACTGGAATCCAACATATGATTACATTATCGTATTCAAACTGCAATGTACTTCAAAGTAGTAGAACGCATATAATGTGTTTCCTGCAATCAGATACTGCGTTATCACTGTGGCAATTTTCTGGGCGGGTTGCTTCGAGATTATCCGCCGCAGAACTTCATCGTTGGTCTACGTGGACGCGAACGGCGAAATATACTTTATTCTAAACGACGACGGCGGCCTGGAGATGAACGATGTTCTGCGGTGCACGGCTACTCCGCAGTACCTGATGGTCGGTCTGGCGGACAAGGCATGTAGCTGCCGTCTCGTGTTAGTACAATAAGTTCTCTCGGGGTACCGGCGAGGACGCGCAGTCCGTCCATCGCGCGCACCTTCTTCGCCAGCTCCATGGGTAGAGCGTTGCTCCCGAACGTGGTGCTGCTCTTCGGAAAGTTTAGCCCCGCTGACCTGAACAGCTGGATTGGCACTTCTGTGACCGATGCATGCCGATGGTGCCAACAAGAGTTAATCTGTACAAGGCATTCTCCTCTCAAAAAGCCAACGAAAAAAATACGTCAGATACGATAAAGAGTGAACCATCACCAAACCACCTTACCTTATCAACTTCCGAGCTCATAGACTGTATGATAAAACACTCCAAAAACCAGCCTTTCGACAGCCAATGAAACAGCTGACAGGGCCACCGAACTAACTTAAAATGATCGGCACGGCAATCCTCGCAATAGTCACATCGTTCTCGAAGCATCTATGTCTTCAACTGGTTTGCCGCCTCGTGCTGTCCAGCCAGACGACCTTCATTGCTGTAGGCGTTAATGTGGTGTTATCGACAGCGCCATTCTCTCTCATCGTCTCAAATGGTTCGCATAACAGGCAGCGTCGTTCCAGTCATCAGGAATGGTTTCGGATCCCGGAGCTCACCCATCCGTAGCAAATAGTAAATAAATGAATTTTTAAAAGTCCAACAATACTACTAACTATTAACATATCAGCTGGAGTCAGACTAAGTACGAGTGCCACTCAAGTGGTGACGTTGTGGTGACGTCCCCTCCCAGTTGCCTTGGTTCCAGTATACTATCCCCGCGACCCCGGCCTCCCCTTTACACATTTTTGAGGCCACCGCTGCTCCTATTGATCCCGGCGGTCTAGTATTCTGCCGAGTATTGGGGCTTTTATCCAGACATGTACGCCGCACAGCTCCGTTCCAAGGACGAAATCCTGGCGATCCGCACAGCCGAGCGGGAGTACGCCAAGCGCGTGCAGCTCGCTCAGGAGACGCTCAAGGTCGTGCGCGAGGAGCTGGCCACGTGCTATCGCGAAAACGGTGTGAACCACAAGATGGCCTGCAAAGGCATTCGCGACGAGTACGCCAAGCTCATTCAGGACCCAACCCATGGCGCTGGCTACCCGGTAAGGTATTAGGAAAGCGTATTAGTGGTGTTTGAGTGAAGAAAGTGATAGATCGAAGATTTACTTACCGTATACGGTTAATTGTTCCGTGGTTGATTTTTGGGGCATGTGCAGACGCGACCGGAGTTCTAGGCGCTTGGTGGACATGTCGCGAGCGAGCATTAAAGCGATATGTGATCGTAAGAGTAGTGGGTCGATCTGAAAAGGAAAAACATGGCAGAAAAATTCGATGAAATACGTGCAAACGCGAATCGCAGGCTTATCATTGTCTGGAGGTGCGGTTGGTAAGTGGCAGCTTGTCTTTTCTTGTGCTGCAGCTTGAGGTGCTCGGCCTTACAAGTTGCGATGGCGACGTTTAACGCGAAGAGATTCAATGCGCTGCAGCGCGAGATGGAGACCCCCCTCATTCGCTTCATCACACTCGTTATCGTACCAGGCTCTGCTATCGACTTCATAACGAGGCGGAGATGTAGCTCTTGTGTGTGAAGGTGGTTCATCAGCGGGGGGAGAGAAGCCAACAGGATTTCTTTCGGTCGCTTGTTGGCGGCGCGGGCTTCGTCGTCTCTTTCTGGAAGCTCTGTCAGTGCTCGAGGAAGTTTCAGCAGGTACATCCTCTTTAGGGTAGGTGCAAGATGACGCTGTGACAGCCGACAGTAGTGCCTCGTGTTTGGTTGCTCCCACTTCGAGAACTCGAGAGACGAGTTTCGAGCACGACTTCACGCTGCCTTCTACTGTCTTAACCCTTGTCTGAAGCTCAGTCAGCACGGCTTTCACCGCAGCCGCCTCGTTCACCACTGTCGTGTGGGCCTCTTCACAAGCTGCTTTATTTCTGATACTCTGTTTGTAGTGGCATGAGGTGGTTAGTTTCAGCCCGGCAATTAGATTGGCACATGGCGAGCAGTAAATTGGAGAAAACCTGTTGGCAGAGCTCTGTGACTGACTCAGCGACATTGCTGATGTTTTTTTCAATCTCCCCAATCGCTGCCCGATGGTGTTGGTAGCCTTCACTGGTAGTCGTTATCTTCGCCATGATTTCCTCGATCGATTTCTTTATGGGACTAGTGAGCCGCGCCATTAGCTGTTTCTGCTGGTGTTTCTGATCGCGAGTTTGCTCTATAAATGTCTTTGTGATGCTCTGTTCCAGCTCTTGCAACTTTTCACTACCGTCACATCGAACAGATGCCGGAGCACAAGGAGGTACTTGCTGAGCTTGCCACTGATGAAGACAATGCAGCTAGAGGGTCACGATTAGAACATTATTGCAGCTCCTACAACCACGAAGCTATTCAATACCTGGTCACCCTGGCTGCCCAGCAAGTTCTGAGATTGGGTCTGAGAGAAAGACGACTGCGACATTGACGTCATGGCGCTCAATTGCTCGCTCTCCGGATCGTATACTGTTCAGCCAGTTGAAAAGAGTATAAGCTGACCAAGAGAAACAAAACAAGGGTGAAGCTATTGAACACGCTACCTTCTTGAGAGAGCGCAGGGAACCCGATACTAGTCTGGCTGCTCGCCCCAAATTCCGTCTGTGACGTCGCAACGCACTTGGCATCGCGTACGCGTTGCGTGAAAGTCAATGCTTGGTATCCAGAGCTCGCCGGCTTCTCTGTGATCGGTGCCGAGGGGGTCTGCCGCAGCCCCACCCCTCTGGCCCCAACATTCAGCGGGGTATCCGCTCTGCGCCGCGAAGTTTGTAGCGGCAAAGGTGGCGCACGTCCAGTTCCTCGACGCGGGCTCCTGCTCCAACACCGGCCACTAATTAGCACACAAGGCGAAGATCACGGAGCCCAACCAAGTCCATACGATTTTTCGTTGCGACGGAGCAACTGAGAGAGAGAGACAACTTCGCGACGGACCGACATGTTGGTGTTCCTTCCTCTCGTTGTCTAGAAGTGTGCGCGCGCGGTTGCGGAATCAAGAGTGAATGCGGACTCATCCACTTCAACTTCAACCTCCCAGCCAATCAGATCCGATATCGCCATACTGGAACATGTTGCTCTATTAGAGGGAGGCGGTCCGTCAATGGGTACATCATGGCGGACACTGCATCACCTGTGAGGCTTACAGTCACTTTTGCCGCAGACGACGCAAACCTGTAATTGTGTAAGGCTTCCTCGCCTACGCGTCTATCCGAGCCAGCATGGCCGCCAACACCACCATGAGGAAGACAATGAAGAAGTTCTGGATGGACTCCAAGATCCCGGAGGACAGTCGCTGGCACTCCAAGCACGAGGGCAACTTCCGCACCTTGGACCGTCTGGCCGACCACTTTGTCGGGAAGCTGCGTGGCGTGTGTCGTAATGAGCAGAACGAAGTGGCTATCATGGTCCGCTTCACACGCATCCTGAAGGAGCTGCTGGATTCGTACGAGAGCCAAAGAATCTGCTGTTGAGGTTGGCGGACACGGACCGAGTAGCGGCGCTGTTGCATCGTTACATCAATAACGCGTTGTACACGCTCGATATCCTTACCCAGAGGAACGCGAGGCATGGCATGACCAGCTCCTCATTGAACGGAAGGAGCGACTGCAAGTGTTCAAGGACTTCATCAAGGACGACGAGCAGCTGGTTATCGCTCTCGGTGACAATAACCAGCAGCTCGAGATTGTGGCGTTGCTGCGCTACTGCGTGGAAAAATACCAAGATGGTATCACGCCATTTGCTGGTAAGGACGAGAAGTATCGCGACAAGTTGACGTCAGGAGAGCTGGACACGATCTCCATGGTATACGACGTGGTTGTCGAGAAAGCGGGCATTGTCGGAGAAGCTACCGGATTGGTTCGTGACGTCTGAGCATGAGTGGGCATGGTTGAACAAGTCCAAAGTTGAAGATAACAAGTCAGGGTGGGAGGACAAAGCCAGAGAGAAGGATGCTGATGAGACCGTGAGTGTGAAGTGCGTGGACAAGTCTGCGAAGAGGTGTGTGTTCGACTGGCATCACTTTGGACGGAGCTCAACCACCCACACTTACGGAAATTTTATGGAGCGTCGTATGTCGGCAAGCCTTTTGTCATTCTGAGAGGTGCTTTCACCGACGTTCGAGAAGGATGTGTGGCGATATTTGGCAAATTGCGCGCTTCTTGGTCTTCAGTACGTGCACGATCGTGGACTCGTTTATCATGACGTGTCACCGGCAACGCTTCTCTGCAGTTACTCGGAACGCAGAGGTGTCTTAGATGGGCTGGGATTAATGCCACGAAGCCGAGTGGATCGGTCCCATGTGATTGGAGACAATACCAACAAGAGTGAAGCTGAAGGCCAGGAGTCCGCTGAGAGCTACGACGTGTTGAGATTCGGCATGTCAGTGTTTTTCGTCCTGTTAAATGCTCGCAATTCCAAACTCCCAGGAGCAAAACGTGACAAAACGTTTGACTCGTGGAAACACGAAACTACGTCGCATCTTCCGGACGTTCAGCCTGGATTATTACTGATGACGAATGGGAGGTGCTGCAAGACCTATGTGCTGAGAATCCTGCCGATAGAACTAAGCTAGAGGACGTGGGTTTCAAAATGGAGCTATTGGCTGGGGATGGAACTCAGCAACATGTACATAAATCTCAAGTTGTGGACGATATATCTAGCTATTTATCCCAAGTTTTGGTGCCACCGTTCCTGAGCTGCTTGACGAGCTGGCTGAAGAACACAAAGACGAATTTACTTTTATGGATCAATCGGTCTTCAATCGGCTTCAAGACGTTTACACTCAACTGGAAAGGGCTGGAGAACTAACTGGTATTGGTTGAAGATTTCAGCTTGCTGCTCTGGGACTTTTTCCAAAAGTTTGATGAATCTTTGTCAAGTAGCAGTGTGTCGATCCAAATCGCTTCACAATCGGTAGCTGGACAAAACTACCACTTCCACCACCAAATTGACCATCTCGTTCATACCTTTCCACAGTTGCACGGCATGGATACTGTTCACCGGTGGCAGCCTACGTGGGATAAAGACCAAACCCACGAGCGAGATAACTTTTTGCAGCTTCTGAAGAACCCAGCGACATTTCTTCAGCACACTACGCGACCAGAAGACATCGTCATGCTACGATTTGAGGCGCAAACTTGGGCTGGCGCCTATGCGCCGGATGTCGTGGAGGCAATGAATATCGTACTAAGAGAAGCTGAGCAGCGTGGTGTGAAGGGGGCTGATGTGATTCCCAAGTGGTTCATCCCCAGTTACCAAGTCAAATTGGAGAAGCGGATTGCTGACGGAGGGTTTGCTTTTGTGAATTTGGGCAAATGGTTTGGGACGGATGTGGCTGTAAAAAGACTGAAACCTATGGCTGTCGATGAGAAGGTTCGGAAACAATCCGTCGTAAGGCGGATTTATGGTTTACACTGAATCATTCAACTTGATCAAGCTGTATGGCGCGTGCTACGAAGGCCTTCAACCATTTTTCGTCTGTGAGCGTGCGACGCGTGAGACTCTCACCGACTACTTAAAGCCTGAAAATGGCAGACGTCGAGAGATATGGTTCCGTCTGTTGCAGGCAGCTCTTGGGATTGCGCATCTTCACGATCACAACATTGTGCACGGAGACCTCAAAAATGACAATATTCTCGTTTGCGAAGGTGGAGCAGCTAAGATTGCCGATTTCGGGCTCAGTGTTCTTGGGACCACCCCGAAGTCTAAAGAGATGCTGACCACGCAAGCCGTGCGATGGAAAACACCTGAGTGCTTGAAGGGCGATCTCCCTACGTTTGCATCTGATATTTACGCGTTTGGAATGTGCATCACTGAAGCAGTGACGGGTGAGTTTCCATGGGGGCGGACTCTACCAGATCAAGCGGTGATTCGTGCGGTGACAATCGACAAGAAAATACCTGACCGCCCAGCAATCTTCAAAGACAAGGAATGGGATCTGGTAGAGCGGATGTGCCGCTGGGACTCTCATAAACGTATTGGTATTGGTGCTGTGATCAAGATCCTGGAAGATGTCGGGGTTTCGAGTCTGGTTGAGGCAAGTGGAAAGATTGGTCCGACGAAACTTGACACCAAGCCACTGTTGTAAAAAGCAAGATAGGAAACGTTTTCAATGTTCTAAAACTTAATTGAAATCAACTGGTGCTTGAGTTCCCAGTGCTTTTCATGACATTTATGGTTTCAATCACGGTTGCATTGTATTCACTGGTTGGAAAAACAAAATTAATGCTGAACGTCCGAAAGTTCCGTGCCTGGCTACACTGTACGTCGATTTGACTACATTTGCATGTATCGGCTACCGCCAGCTCCGCCCGTGGGTCCGTATATGTTTGAGGAAGAGTTTCCATAAGCATATCCTCCGCCTTGGTATGCAGAAGATGACGATTCTGCGTAGCTGGGAGGCACTTCCCTTCCCCCCTGGTACGCTGCCGACGAGGATAAGTTGCTAGTATCGCGGTAAGCTGACGAACCCATCGACGAACTCGAAGAAGCATGGCTGCGCGATCCTCCTTGTGCGGCAGTCCTACCAGCTGCTGCCGCGCGCAGACTGTGTACCCACTCCAGCTTAACCTCTCGGGACTTGGCATGCAGCTGCAATGGATAGTACTTGTCGTCGCGGAAGGAGACGCTGAAGGCTTCCGGTACAGCGTAGTTATCTTCGATGATCGCTCCCGTGACGTCCATCGGTGGATTATCGGAGCGGCAGCGCTCATAGTCTTCCTTGGTATCGTAGAAACTGAGTTGAGGACCTTGTAGGACGAAGTACCGCTGCTGCCACTTGGCACGGGCCGATCCCCCAGCGCCGGGGGCTAGATGCTGTTTAATGAGGTATCCACACAGGACCTGTGCAAAAGCTGAGGACGCGAACTCCGTGGCACGGTACTGACCCTGTTGTGCTGTGTCTGCCAGACGCTTCATAGTCGCGTTGTGGTTCAGAATGTGCTCGAGTTCATTCGTCTTGAACTCCAGAGTGGAGCGAAGACCTGCAAGCTCGGCAGCACAACGCTGCTCAGCCTCTTTTACTCCGAGCTCGCACTTCTGTTGCTGCTGAGCAGAGAGCTCCTGCATGGCGCCTGCTTGTCCCTGTGCCACTGCCACCTTCACGCTCAGATCATTCATCTGCTTCTCCAGAGCCCGTACTTCAGTCATGTGGGCAGCATTCGTGCTCTCCGTGCGTTGAATCACTTGCGACAGAACGCGTTGGCTTACAAACTCGCAGTACGCGGCATCAGCTGATGGACCCACAGCGTGGGCAACATATTCCTGGTGCACTGCACTCAAATCGTCCTGCAAGAAGGTCTGCGTTTCACGAAACAGTTCCATTGCTGACTTTTGGCGATGCTGCTCAGGATGTAGCAGATATTCCGTTCCTGGCCGACTCAAAACATCCAGAACGTGTCGACAGTATGCCATGGATGCTGCCGCATTCTGCTGACGATAGGAATCAAACTCGGTCTTCACTGCCGCGCGGAACTGCGCCATGTAATCGTCGCCTCCTCCAGCTTCAGCATCAGCGCCCATATCTCCATCGGCAATCTCGCGCAGCTTCTTCTTGGCCAAGCGCTTGCACAGACGATGCACGTTCTTGAGCTTCTCTTCAGAGCATGGTAAGCGTGTCCGTTCCGTGCTGCGTGCAGCAGTCTCGGCTTCCGTATCGACGTCCTTTTCCATGATCTCAATCATCTCATTCTCCGGCGCCGTCGGGTCTTCCTCTATACAATCTTGCATCTCCAGCTCGGGACGCAGCGCTACGCTGCGCAGATTGCCGTGTTCATCAAACATGGCGTTGCTGCCCTGGCCATTGTCCACCACTTCAAGCTCACCGTCCTGTTTGTCCCCGTTATCGACTTCAAAACTCGCATCTTCTTCATACTGTTCGGGTGAAACGTAGCTTCGTACACGTGCGTGCAGCTCCGTCTTGTACCGTTCCACGGCGTCTTCCAGTGCATCGTGACACTGTGCTTGCACGACGCGACTCCAGGCACTAGAGATCACCGGCGCCTTGCCGCTATTCAGCGCCTCGACATACGAGCTGGCTAGATTGATGAACATGGCACCGTTCAGAGGCTTGCCGAACATGCTCTTGGGTTTGGCCCTGCCGAACAGCCTCCTGTGGAGAGTTTCAAAGCTGGCTTTGAACTCGTCTCTAAGCTCCTCATACGGCACTTGGGGCAGATTCCTCAGCTTCTGCTCGTCGTCCACAGGTCGCACCAAGGTGACACAGTCTCGGTGTCTAAAGAAGTCGCTCAATAGTGCTCGGATCTGGTCCTTCTCGACGGCGTCGTCACTGTAGCCTCCTGTCGGTTGCAACGCGTTCTCTAGATACTGTTTGGACGAAATGGGTTTACCATTGTCGAGCAATTGCAATGTGAAGTCTCGGACGACCCACATGAAGCTGGGGAAGAACTCATGCAGTCGGTCTGCGCTGTCCTTGCTGGACGAGGAGGACGTCTGGATGTGCTTGGACAGGTTGACGACAAGCGACAGATCCTCGATAGCATTACCGTCGATGACGCCACGGCTATTGTAGACGAAATTGGACGCCAGCAACAGTGCCAGCGCGAAGATGCGCGTGTCATGCGTCTGCTCGCGGTCCACGGAGCCGAGGCCTTCAGTGTCGAGGAACAGCACGCTCGTGTCATCATCCAGGGGGATGGGTTGTCCCCACATCCAGATGCCTTTGGTGCAGGCGTTGACCGTGCCGCCCACGGCAAAGCCCCCGTCGGGCGGCAGCTCTTGGGCCGCGGCGGCTGAGCCGGACACGCCCTGTACCAGCAGGTTGAGCAGGAAACTCTTGCCCGTGCGGTACAGACCAGCCACAGCCACTACCACGAGCCGCGTCTTGACCTTCTCCAGTATGGCGCACGCCTCGGGGTTCACGCGGAAGGCCCCGTCATCGTCCACCAGCACGAACGGCAGCGGCCGCACCGCCGACGAATTCATGACTCGGTACACTTGGCGTTTGTATTCGTCCCGGTGGAAGTGCGCCAAAAACGAACCCACGACGCTGATATTGGTACACCAAAGCAGCAGTTCTGTCACACACGGTACTACATGTGAACCTGTCGACACTACCGTGTGAGACAGAAGTCAACAACGCTACTGTAACGCACTGGCACACTTTGACTGGCCTCGAGACTCGAACTATTTGTGATACTGTACCATGGCGCATGGTGCGACGTCCCGCCAGGGTAAGCGGGGCGCATTAGGCAAGGCCAAGTTCTCGCGTGGGTCTACGGGTGTAGGCTCCCACCCGAACGTGCGCAAGAAGTCGAAGCTGGTGGTGACGTTCGATCCAGACAAGCGCAAGGAGTATCTCACGGGTTTCCACAAGCGCAAGCAGGAGCGACGTCGCTTCGGCTTGGACATGGAGGCGTTCAAGGTCAAGAAGCGGCAGTTGGAGGCCAAGAAGCAGCGCCGCGAAGAGCAGAAAGAGAAGCTGGCGGCGCTCAACCTGCTAGACGATGACGAGAAGGACGAGGAGGAAGAAGAAGGCGAAGAGGAGGACGAGAGCGACTCGGACGTCTCTGACAAGGACGATACGCCCCACGCCGTGCTGGGCGGCGCCAAGGCCGTAACTAAGGTCATGACCTTCACTGATGACTTTACACAGGGTAAATTCGGCGACGTGGTGACGGTCACAACGTCGGTGGGCGACCTGCAGAGCGAGAGCGACAACAGCGGTAGCGACCTCGAGCCTTCGGACGGCGAAGAGGAGGCCGCAGACGTCGACAAACCCCAACACCCGGCACTCCGACAGATGCACAAGAAGAAGAAATTTGACAAGGAGCAGCATCTAACGCTCTTCCAGCGGATACAGCAGCAACGCAAGGGTAAGGCGCTGCCGTCCAAGCGCTCCAAGCTCAAGGACGCCCGTGCCGCTCGCAAGGCAATGGTAGGCAAGAAGGGGGGCCACGGCGGTGCCGTCATGGGCAAGAAACGCGGGGCTGAAGACGGCGACGGAGGCGGTTCTGCCGTCAGTAAACTCAACAAGAAGCTCAAGATGAAGCGTCAGCAAGGCGGCGGGAATAAGCGCCAGAAGAAGCGCTAGTTAGCTCATTCATTCATACGCACGCACGTGGTTTCCCGTTATCTGTTCCGCTCTCCTCTTACATAGAGTTACTTACTTCCACACCTTAATGAGCGCGTCTCGTCCACTAGAAACGAGCATGGGGCTTGGATTCTGGCTGCTTCCCAGCTCCACAAGCGTCAGATCCAGGATGCAATCTGTATGAGCTGGAGACGGAGGTACGAGGCCTCTCCGTTCCATACTAATAGCAGACTCGACGCCACCGGCACCTGATGCTGCTGCGCCAGCGACGCCACCCTGTGTTGAGTAAAACGACGAGTCCTGGCAGACGGTAATGAGTGGAGGACTTAGTTTACTCCACGCCATTTCAGGTTTCGTGATGGCCGCTGTGGTCGATCTGGGCGCGGCTGGCATCTCACCGAAGCGCTGTAGAGGAGCAGTCGCGGACGAATTCATGCGCCACCAATCGTTAGGAGGTGCTTGGTTGTCATAGAACGACTTGGCCTCTCCATTCCCGCAGATAGTGTACGATTGCTTTCCATTGCGAATATCCCAATAGCGTAATTGTCGGTCTTCCCCACCGGTGATCAACGCGTCTCCAATGCCGCGCATGTGTAGTGACGGACACAGCATTGCACGTACACTAGGCTCCTCACTCTGTGGCGACGTCGCGATCTCGTCAAACGCCGTTGCGATGCCGTAGATGCCCAGAAAACTTCCCAAAACACTTCGACTACGATGTGGAATTGGCACGTGTAAAAGTGTCGGACACTTGCACGCTTCAGCCTCTGATGCCTGCGCCTCTAGCGTCCGGAACACCGCGCGACATGCGCCAATACTGAGGTCAAACACAGCAACTTCGCCATCACCTGCTGCCACGAATACTAACGGCACCGACGTCTCATCAAGTGACAATGTGTTGGGCAAAACCAAGCAAGGTTGAAGCCGGTGAATTGCGCGGTGAGACGAGTGACGCCAGATACGGATAAGCACCAAGAAGCGCAGATCCCAGAGACACAAGAAGCCTCGACTTGTACCAACAGCTAACCAGCTCACATCAAGTGAGTGCGTAATACACGTCACATAGCCAAGCTCTGGAGAAATGCTGAGAGTCCAAGCCTCGCGCCGCATACGCAAATCCCACGCGTGGATCTTGCCATCGCGAGTGGCATACAGTAGCAGTGCCTCCGTCACGTTATTCAAGTAGTCGATGGCCATGATCGCACTATTATGCGCTCGGAGCTCCTTGAGTCCACTTGCTTGAACGTTTCCACCCACGGAATTCACCTTGTCCACCCGGAAGACGTGCACTGTCCCGTCACTCGAAGCCGAAGCAACCGAATGACTATTGGTAAGCACCATCATATCAGTAATCACTCCACCTTGACCATCATACGTGCAACGTGATCCTTGGTTCACGCTGTGCTGCAAGGACCGGACAGACCAAATCTTGACCGTGCCATCGTTCGAGGCAGACGCGAGGAAGCTGTAATCTTGGGCTGCATTCACACGAGTGACAGCTCCAGAGTGCTCGGCCAGTTCCGCCACCAGGACGTTCTTGCGTGGCTGCCAATTGCGATAGGACGAGCTCGGATACCCACCGCCACCACTGACTCCATTGACACCACTTGAGCTACTTCCCAGGCCTGTACTATTAGTCGAACTTCCAAAGTTACCAGGTGTTACACCTCCGTTGATCGCTGCAGCTGCTGCTGCCGCCGCGTTAAATGCACTCGCACCACTGGGAGGATACGTACTACTTCCAACTTGAATCGGAGACGACGTGACACTTGGCCCACTTGTGCCTCCTCTTTCGCTGCCAGGTACTCCACTGCCTACACCTGTACTTCCAATACTACCTCCCACCAAGCAGTACGGACTTGGAGCATGGTTGTAGATTGAGTAAGGTGATCCATCAGAAAGTCGTAGTGCACCAAGATCAGGTGGCAACGGAGGGATTCCCAGTGCGTTCAAACGTGCCAGTAGTTTGCGAGGGTTTCCCAAAGCTGGATCCATCGCTGACTCCTTGAAAGCAAAATAGTGATGATACGTGGTGTGGGTCTTCTTAATCATCCTCTGTCGTGGAGGTGAAGCAGGCGATGCATGCACAGAGTGATGATGCGGATCCAATAAGCTGCTCATACCGTCACCGCCGTGCATATCGCGCATGTTCATGTTGAGCATACTCACCATCACACCGCCACTCGTTGGTGCAAAGTGGTTCGAGTCCATTTGACCCAGTCCTGAATCATCCAATCCAGACGATATGGATCCAGGAGGAACGACAGAAGACGGACCTGTGACTGTGATTGGGGATGCTGCAATGGGTGTGCTTGGCTCAACGAGGCTGTACATCTTGCCCACATGCGATAATGAAAGGCTTTCCAAGGAAGGAATCCCCGATCCACCACAAGTTGCTACTCCTCCACGATGAGAGGGCGAGCTACCGGCTGTATGAGGCCGAGACTTTGTTACCAGAGCAGTAGACGTAGACGCTGCCGACATCGACGTAGCACTGCTAGCCGCTGCTGAAGAAGAAGACGAAATGCCGAAATTACTGGCCTTCAGAGGCTGAGCTGTTGAGAGTGCAAAACGCATATCCGGCACGAAAAGCACACGAAGATGTGAGCGCGAAAGCTTGCGAGCGAACGGGTTGGTAGTGGCACCAGCGACACCGCTTCCCACACTTACAGAGGTATTACCTACTGAACCATGTGGCGAGCCGGCGCGGTCGCTCTTGGATGGCCGTTGCATACGCGCAGCTTGCTCTGTCTTGGCCATTTCCAGCTTGCTTCGCATCTGCATCGAAGCAATCGACACATACTGCTGCATAAGCTTCAATGATTGAATTTCGTGCTTGCGCTGGTCGTAAATGGAAGACGTGCCATCCTCAACACTGTTCGAAATTGTCTCTGCTGTTACGGCCGCCGACGACGCGACAGCTGCACCAGAAGATTGTTGACGGAACATACCGTATCCATCAAGAGAGTCTGTACTCAACAAGGCATCTCTATTCTTTCGAGACTTGGACATCTCACTGATCGGCTCCTCTAGTGACTCACGTGATGTCGTTGTCATAGCTGTCAGAGGTGCAGGAGGGGCCATATCGTCATCACTGTCTTCAGGAACCTGCAAAACAGATCGTTCCATTTCGGCAATAACCTCAGTAAGGCCCGACGAGGACGACGACGCCAAAAGGGCACGATCGAATGTTTCGCGGGACACATGGAGCCGACAGCAATCACGGAGTCGCTTCGTGACAGCTGAAACCTCTTCGTCAGGTAAAAAGACCATCGTCTTGCGCAAAAATGGCCGGAGAAGCGGAATCAGGAACACGTTGGCGTCCACACTGCGTAGTTTCAACGCAATCTCACCCATCAGCTTCAACACAGCGTCACGGATCCACCAGCTAGGATGCAACAGCAGTGAGCACGTCATACGCGCTTTCTCCACGAGTGTGCTAATTTTCTTTTGGAATAGTCCGAGCTGACACAAACCCGTAAGACATTCCACTGCCTTTGTGATGACAATTTCCTGCACATCGAACAGAGCTTGCTCAATACAAGGCAAAATATTGTGTTCGACAGCTACAGGGCCCACAAACGAGCACACCCCAACAATATAGTCGAAAAATGCTCCACGTAGCTCCCAGTCTGGGTCGTTTAAGAACGTAATGAGTTGTGGCAGCACCACGTCCAGAGTACGTTCTTGGCCAAAAAACACGCACAGTCTGGTAATATCAACGAGCAATGCGCGTTTGACAAGACATGACGAGGCTTTTTGATCCGGAGTCGTAAGTTGGATGACAAAACGTGAAATCATCTTGTGCAGCACACTCAGCTCCTTATCAAAACTGCTGGACGCCATGTACATCGTGCTAGGAGCCGCGGAATCATAGCCCCGTGTAGATATCGTGGCCAAGGATGTGGCAGATCCCGACGACGTCAGCGTCTTCTGTTTCATAGCGTGCGCGATCTCCAAGAAGCGACGACTAGTCTCCGCCAGTTGGGGCAAACACTCGGCAAACGTAATACGCACCATCTCATCCGGATCAGACTGGAAAGGCACCATAGCCGGCAGCACGTACTGCGGGAACACAGAGGCGTCGGCAAGTGGGAAAGATTCCACCAATGACAGCAAATACGTGACCGTGCGGAGAGCTAAAGCGCGTACGGTGGCGCTCGGATCGTCAATAACTTCAAGCAGGTAGGGAATCAGACGCTGTAGTCGCGCTTCATCACTCGTAAACTGACCCAGCGCACGGATCAGGTACAATGCAGTGACCTTCGACTCCGGTACTTGAACATGCCGTAGACTTGAACAGATTAGCGATAAAATAATAACGATCCCGTTACGATCATGCGGCCACGGCTCACCACCAGGATATGTCGGCGGCTTCATATGTCGTACCTTCGTTGAGTGGGGCGGAGATGTAGACGTGGATGTCTTCATTGAGACGCCGTTCATGTCCATTTCGTCTTTAACTTCAGTATCCTCCAACGTTTCATCATCTAAACGACCAGTAGACGGCTCTCGAGCATAATCAAGAAGAAGTGAGTTCTTCTTCTTCTGAGTAAGAGCATTGTATTGGTCGTGCAGCTTCTCGATCTTCTTCTTCTGCAATGAGGCACTAAGACCGCGCATGTCGTTCTCTTTCTCCTTCATCTTTTGCATCTTCGTAAGCGCCGCATTATCACGTTCAGCCTTTTGTTTATCATGTTTCGTAGGAATCTTCTGATCCAGTTCCTCAAGTACACGTTGTGCCACATGCGTTTGCTGGTCACCTCCTGTAGCCGTCGCTAACCGGTCCGAGCCGTAACCTTCCTTCAGACGCAATTTGAAAAACTCTTCGCCATCTGGATCGTCAACACCCGCCACCTCACGCACTAATCGGCCATAATACTTGCACACAAGACGGATACGTGCATCAGGTACTTTTCCACCTCGACTGAGCACCAGCACAAGGAATCGGAACAGGAAATTATCAAAATATGTCGGGAATAATCCACTAGGACTCGTGTACTTCACCAAATAGCCACTTGCCGAGAGTCGAGCGTTCGGATCTAACTGTAGCATGTGCAGTAGCAACTCTTCAAGACGAGGGTCGCCCACCTTCTTTAGTTGATTCCTCAGCGCCTCTGAGTCGCCTGTACGGTATTTCAGCAGCGACGGCAGGTCAAACAGAGGTTTGCCACCCAAGAAAAGCTCTGCAATCACACAACCAGCCGAGAAAATGTCCATACTTTCGAGTAAACTGCCATCACGACGCGAACGAGAGTACGACGACGGTGCGCTGCCGTTCGACGTCGCAGAAGGTGGCGTCTGGAATGTACCCGACATGGTCTCGCTAATGCCCATAGCCAAAATCTGCTTATCCACTTCTTCCACTGTCACTTCACTGTCCGCCATCTTAGACAACATGATGGCAGCATCGGGCGCCTTCATCGAGTTAACCGTCTGTCCGGACGTCGACCCAGTCGCTCCACCCATCGACATGGATCCCTTCCCGTAAAATCTCTCAGGTGCCACGCTGCATCCACGTCGCGTGGCATCAATGGCACAAAAGTAGTAATTGTAGTCTGCAGGGTCGTCCTCGGGGATATACGTGGGTTTAAATGGTGCAAAATCCGTCAAAAAGACCCAATTCCAACTCGTCACCATGACGTTCTCCTGCTTAATATCTCCATGGCAAATACCCTTGGCGTGGCTCTGTTCGAGCGCTCTTAGTATCTGGAAAGCGATCCATTTCTTCTCCACCATCGTCAGAAAAGGCCTCGAGCAAATGCGGTCGTACAGATTCGACGCGAAGTACTGGCGCACCATAAAGGCCACGTTGTATTTGTTTGACAACTGGAAATCCGCATACGGGATAACGTTAGGCTGTTGTTCGACGGAGAAGGCAAGCGCCAGTCTGCGTAACGCCACTTCGGCGCTGGTCAGCGACTCCCGCTCGTCATATTTGCGGTAGATCTTGACCACTAGATGCCCTTCGTCGCACTTACACGAGATGCTCTTAAGGAACTTACCGTCGCCGATCAAACTGCCAAACATCATGTCCATCGAGCGTGGTGTGTAGTCCATGAGGAATGTACGGTACTGCGACGCGCTGTCTAGCACGCTCTGCGGTTGCGCGCGCGGTGCGGCGTTGCCCATGCTGACGGAATGGGGCGGGGAGGATGATGGCTTGCTCTACACCGATGCGGAGCCTGGAGTATCCTTTACACGATGCAGAATCTAATGAAAGGCACGTGACGCTGTATGGCGCGTGGGGGGGCCTTGCAGCTAGGGCTCCAGGGCGCGCGCGCAGAGTGTGTGCGTGCGTTCTTCTTTCTGCCGTCAGTTGTAAAAGTGTACCTGCATGATTTCGGCTAAGTACGAATGAAAAGGCATAGCATCTGCATTTTTGTAGAATCGATTAAGAAGTTCTAAAAAGGGTCATAAATATTATCTTCGATTTGGATTTCTGGTGTATCGGGCATCCTGAATGAAAGATCACTGATGTTTTTTATTCTCTTGATACTCTTCGACACACACCATAACATATACTGTCTTCACTTAATTGTACTTCCGTGGTGAGAGTCGGAAACCAAGAAGGTCACATTCGTATTCGGGGGCTTATGCGGCCAAAGAATCCCGCCATTGTTTATATCAAAGTGTTTTACTGTTGTTGTAATGCAAATGAAATGTAAACTTGCTGCGCGAGGATGGCCAAAATGAGCTTCGTAATGATGGGAAGCTTACTACCCACCGTTTTCTGGCCTGAAGGCGTGGCCCTTTGGAAAAACGCACTTGGTAATTATTGGATCGAATCTGCCTAATCAATGCTTCGCAGCAGTTATTACTGGGCCCGAACGTCTTAAGTGAACGTTAGGATAGGAATGTGACGCGTGGGACGGAAGAGATGCATGCTAGAGACATTATACTGGGTCCGTACATGTACTTAAAATACTGCCGATTTTAAGTACAGGTATACATGACTAGGTTTGTACATAAATAATGACGATTTTAAGTACAGAAATGCATGTATAGTACAGACCCAGTTTGCTTATTCTGTTCTCTGAAATTTAATTTCAGCACCTATCCCACGTTCCACATTTCGAAACCCTCTTTACTATTTATAGATAGGTTTATACGGTAATTACTTTTCAACTTTGATAACCGTGCCTACAGATTCACAACTCTCAGGGTCTGAGTGCTCTAAATATTGTACTAGTAAGCAGTAAGCCGTCTCCCTTTTCAAACTGCTCCTAATTAAATCACGTCGGCGACGTCGTCGCCAATTAATTTTCGAGCCTATGTGTGCTTTTATTGCATGGCGGAGCGGAAATTTCAGATCTTCTGGCAAACGTAGCGTGGCATTATTATTTTTTTCAATACAACAGTGTATTGCTGCCGCAGTTTAGCATTGAGCGTCCACAAGCATGGCAATAGTGTACTAGAAAGGTTTCGTATCCCGCATGCGCTCACGATCTCTCGAACCTCCTCACTCTGCTGTATTCGACGACCCTCCTAACTGTTCGTAACTGCTTCGGTCGGTTCTCGCCGCTCGCTCGCGCTACTCCAACAACATATCGCTTAGCTGTAGAGATCCTCCTCGTCCTCGTCAGCAGCAGCCTCCGCGGCGCCACCAGCAGCGCCAGCAGTGACGTTGCGTCCTGGGAACGAGAAATTGGCCAGCGAGGTTCCACCGGCAGTCACGTGTGAACGTGCCTGCTGTAGCGTCTGTGCGAAGGTCGAATACTGGGCCAAGTCGCGATCGCTGACCGAGCGACGCGCATTGCGCACGGCCTCCTCGAAGTGGCGCGGCGTAATCTCAGGCACCGGGTCCTCCTCCTCAATATCTTCCATCTCGTCACCAGCCTCGGCACGGAGGCGGTCGCGCTCCATGTCGCGAGCAATGCTCTCGCGAATAGCCAGTTTGGCAGCACGCTGACAGATCTCGGTAAGATCGGCACCCGAAAACTTGTCCGTCTGCTGAGCCAAGAAGTTAAGGTCAACCTCCTTCGACACGGGACTCTTGCGCAATACCGAGCGCAGAATGCTCAAACGCGAGTCAAAGTCGGGCATGGGGATGAAAATAAGCTGATCCAGTCGGCCTGGACGCATCAGAGCAGGGTCGATGATGTCGGGACGGTTCGTAGCACCAATAATGAACACGTTCTTCTTGGCTCCCATACCATCCATCTCCGTCAGAAGCTGGTTCATAACACGATCCCCAGCGCCGCCAGCATCGCCCGAGCTGTTGCCACGCTGTTGAGCAATAGAGTCGAGCTCATCAAAGAACAACACACACGGAGCGGCACCACGAGCCTTGTCGAACACCTCACGCACATTGGCCTCCGACTCACCAAACCACATGGTCAGAAGCTCAGGGCCCTTAATGGAAATGAAGTTAGCCTGACACTCATTGGCCACAGCCTTGGCCAGGAGCGTCTTACCACATCCAGGTGGACCGTAAAAGAGAACACCCTTGGACGGACTGAGACCGTACTTCTCGAACTTTTCCGGGTGTTCCACAGGGTACTGCACCAGCTCGAGCAGCTCGCGCTTGACGCTCTCCAGTCCACCAATGTCCTTCCACGTGACCGTAGGCACCTCCACCGTGGTCTCACGCAACGACGACGGGTTGGACACTCCAAGAGCGTACTTGAAGTGTGCCTGAGTGACAGCCATAGCGTCCAGGATCTCGGCATCAATCGACTCGTCCTCAATGTCGATCACATCCATCTTCTCACGGATACACTGCAGCGCAGCCTCCGTACACAAGGCAGCCATATCGGCACCCACAAACCCCTGCGTGTCACGAGCAATCAGCTCCGGGTCCACGTCGTCGTCCAACTTCATGTTACGCGTATGGATACGGAAAATCTCCAGTCGTCCGTTCTCATCCGGGACACCGATGTCAATTTCACGGTCAAAACGACCAAAACGACGAAGAGCGGGGTCCATACTGTTGGGACGGTTAGTAGCACCAATAACCACCACACTAGCACGCTGCTTCAGCCCGTCCATCAGCGTAAGCAGCTGCGACACGATACGACGCTCCACTTCACCGTTCGTTTTCTCACGCTTTGGCGCAATCGAATCAATTTCATCAATGAAAATAATAGCGGGAGCGTTCTTCTCAGCTTCCTCAAAGGCTTTACGCAAATTGCTCTCTGACTCACCAGCCATCTTCGACATAATTTCGGGACCGTTAATCAGGAAGAAGAAGGCGCCCGTCTCATTGGCCACAGCACGAGCAATCAGCGTCTTACCGGAACCAGGCGGACCGTACAGTAGCACACCACGCGGGGGCTTGACACCCAGCGTCTTGAACAACTGCGGGTGACGTAGAGGCAGCTCGATCATTTCACGGATCTGAGCCATTTGGCGACGGCATCCGCCAATGTCGTCGTAACCAACTTCGTCCATCTTCTCCTCATCCTCCCGACGTACCGGCTCCCCCTCGCAGTGGATAATAGTATCGGGCGCAACGATGCAGTATGGAGCGGGCTCGGTCTCTACGACCTTGAACTCGACGGGGTGCATGGCCTGACGCACCAGGAAGAGATCACCCTTCTTGACGGGGCGATAGGCCTCCACAAAGTAGGGCTTGAGGTACACGTCGAACAGGTTGCCCGTGACACCCTCGATGGTGTCGTCAATGGGCAGCACATGGATGCGCTTGCCGTACGGCACGTCACCACACGGGTGGATGCCCACGATATCGCCCAGGCGCACGCGCAGGTTCTTCCGCACCACCTTGTTCATGCGGACGTTGTTATCGTCCACCGTCTCATCCTGCAGCACGACACAGACCGTGTCATGTCCCTTCTTGCCCTTAATGAGCACCGTGTCACCGCGGAAGAGCTGGAGCTCCTCCATCTTGGCCATGCTCAGCGCGATCACCGAGTTGTCGTCGTTCGTGGCCTCGTCCACCACCAAGCGGTTAGGCGACCGTTTGCGGTCCATGATGCCAGCCTTAAACTCTTCTTTCCTGTGACCAGAAGACCCAGTAGACCCAGTGAGTACACGGAACTTCTTCAATACTTGAACACACGCCGAGTACGTACTTATCACCCATGCTTGAGTTTTTTTTCTTCTTCTGTTGGTCTCCGAATCAACACGAGACAGAGCGCGGCTCTGTTATTAAGAGAAAATCAAAATGCATTTCTTAGTACAAAGTGGACGCCTGCATACCCCCAGATCCAGGTGTCTGTATGCCTTCTCCAGCGCTCAAAGCGAAAAAAAAAGGAGAAGACAACAGGAGGGCCTGGGGACCTAGACTCTTGTTGCTGCCACGCAGCAGCGCGGAGAAGAGTCACTCACCTGGAGGCTTTTGCGTCTGACTGAGCTTCCGCGGAAATGGAGAAAAACTCTGGGGGGAGGAAGATACCCGTCATCTTATGTGGCGCACACAATTTATCCAGAATGTTCTTGGCTTTGATGACGTGGACCAATTTAGATCGATGCTGTACATGTATTACCTAAAAAAGCTAGAATGCATGTTTTTAGGCGGATGAAGGTTGCGTGAACTTAATACATGCAACACCTCGCTGCAAAGTCCTAGTCGCGGTGATTGTTGCGGGGCTTGTTGCCGCCCTTGTTGTTCGTGAGAAGCGCCACGAGAATACGCACGAAGATGGACATCAGGTCTACAGAACAGCACATTGTCAACACCTCAGTGACAGCACAAAGGCAGATGGGACACGCACCCATGAATAGATCGAGTGTGTGCTTGAGCACATCCTTGTCGCCCATGCTGGCCTTCTCGATGATCATTTGCGTGTCGAACACCACGTAGCCACAGAACATGAAGAGCCCGCCGTACTGAAGTGCATACCACCACAATAGGTCAGATAGTTGCGCATTGACGACACCACTGCTGCTAGTTGTACCAGGTTCACGTTGAACAGGAACGATGAGTAGGCAAAAAGGTTCAGCACACTTGAGAGGAAAAGCACCGATAACGCCGAGCTCAGGATGCCACCCAGGTACAGGTACGAGCGACGGGTGGCTGCAGCATCAACAACCAGATAACAAATGAGTCTCGTGACCAGCACAAACCGCACACATTCTTGCACCCAGCAGTTCCACTCACCGAACAAGGCGCTTCCCGTGAAGCACATGAACACCAGCGTCGTCAGGAGCCTACAGTCATACCACACCACATACAGCACGTCAGTTTAGCTGTGTTGTCCCTAATACCACCATTAATGGCGCAGTTCTTCCTTACAGGGCTGAGACGAGAATGCTGGGGTCCACTTGAATCGCCACAGCGACCAGTGTGGACACGGTGAGGCCCATAGCAGCCGAGATCGCCATGAGGATGCCAAAGCGCTTGTTGTAGTTCTGCACAGGCTCCATGTAGAGCCAGATGGAGCCCAGCGTGGTCACGAGCGACGAGCCCATGAATGAATAGCGCTCGGGGCCAAAAGCCACCATGAGTGCCGAGCTCAGCATCGCCGACAACACGCAGGCCCCCAGCGTCGCGTATACGCGGATCAGGTGCTGTTGCACGTCCTCCGTGATGCCGCTGGTCTTCATCATCGTCGCCATGGTCCACTGCGGCGACGACGCGTGCGCCCCGAACATGTTCATCCTTGCTGGTCTTCTTCTTCTTCTTGCAATACTGTAAATACCACTTCTCTTGAGATTTGACATGGAACTGGACAAATTTAGTTGAGCAAAAAACAAAACGCAAAATTACGGAACAACAAACAGAAAAATGCTACTGTATTGGCAACAACGCATGGAGGCACACGGATACTACTTGCGGTAGTTTAGTCCCTACTATTATTGTGATATTGCACAACTTCCCTTTCGTCACTTACGCCGCGACTTGGAGCCTGCAACAAACAGTCATTTAGCAGGCATTAAACCAACATATTAACGTTAAAGTTGCATTGCATGTTAGACCCTACCTGAGACGTCCGCATACGTTGCGGAGCTACTCACGGTCTTTTTTGTTCGCGCAGACGGGATGCCTTTCTTCAGCGCCACGTTAGCCACGAGATTCTTGCGGCTCTTGGCGTCCTGGTATATGGATCGGTTCGTGCTGCCTCCGTTCGCTACTCCGCCTTTCGGTTGTTTGGACAGCGACGAAACTCCGCTGGGATACAGTGATCCCCCTGTTTGACTGCCTTCGCTAGTCTTGTTGTTGTTTCCGTTCTTGTTACCATAGGAATACTTGCTAGTTTTGCCCTTGGTGATGCTCGCGATCGCTCTCCCACCCACGGTGTTATTGATCGGCGGTAACTCGTCTTCGCTTGCGTCATAGACACCATAGTCTTTTGTATCACTCGTAGTCTGTGAAACATGCGATCTACACAAACCCAACCAATGTAGGAATCAGTTTAGTGTTCAGCCCATAACAAACATGCAAGTAAATAGCGACGCACCCATTCTGAATTGATGGTAGAGGCACTTTGTCGTCGCAAGTATCGTTGCCCTTACGCTGCTTGTAGGTCATCGGTTGTCCTACTGAAATCTGCTGTTGAGATTGGATTAAATGTTGCTGTTGTTGCTGTTGTTGTGCCCGTAATGTAGCTTCTTCCAGTTCGCGGATTTCCCGGAAGTATTCATGCCGCAATGCCTCGCGTGCGTTCATGCGCTTACTCGGGTCGTATGCCAGCATTTTGTGCATAAGGTCGATCGCTGCGGGTGAAGCGTGCGGGATAAGTTTGGCAATACTGGTACCTTCCTCTTTAGCAAAATTAAAGTCAATGTGGGCAGCTCCCTTGCGCTTGAAGATCTCCAGAACTTCTGGTGTTGGTGTGCCCAAGATTTTGTGTACACGGTGGATTTGATCCAGTTCATTGGAGCCTGGGAACAACGGGTAGAGCGATGTGATCTCGAAGAAAACACAGCCGACGCCCCACATATCCATTTCCGGGCCGTAGTAGCCGTCTGTGAGCAAGCATTCAGGAGCACGATACCACCGCGTGGAAATGTACTCAGTGTACGGCTGCTTGGAGTAAATGCCGCGACAGGACCCAAAATCCGCAAGCTTGAGTTTGCTATTATCCTCGACCAAAATATTCTCCGGCTTAATATCTCGGTGGAAAATGCCTTTGTTATGCATGTGGTCAAGTGATTTAACGAGCTGGTACATCAGCGACTGAATAAGGTCGGGCTTCAGGTAATGCCGACGCCCACGAATCATCTCGTACAGATTTGCGTCCATCAGTTCGAAGACCAGCGCCAGTCGACCTGACGGCTGGTCGTACAGTACCTCCTCTAGCTTGACAATATGCTGGTGTGGCGACAACCTTCGCAACGCCTGGATCTCACGCAAATTGTTAACTTGGTCAATGCTCTCGAAGTGGTTCTTCATGCACTTAATTGCATGGAACTTGCTGTCTTTAACGTTCTGGGCCTTGAGCACTTCTGAGAAGGTGCCCTCTCCCTTCTTGGCCACGAGTCTGTACTTCCGCATACCTGTCTACTATTGCTGACGGATGGCGTTGGGGCTGGTGAGACCGTCGCCGCCAACACGATGAGCTTTGAGCCGACAGCCACCTTGGAGTCAAAATACCAGCTTTGTTTATATTTACCAGCAAGCACCGAATTCAAGTTGAACTAAAAATAATACAGATGGCTACATTTGAGTGGCTTAAGTAGCGAATCCCGTTAGGTATCGAGTACTTAAGAAACGTACCATTTTCAGCTAACCTACTAAACATCAATACAAAAGGATATTTAATGAAGGCATATCATACTGACGCACGCGGAAGCCACTGGACGACGCTCAGAATTCCTTCGACCAGCCCAGCCGCCACAATGTCGGAGCTGTACGAGAACAAAGTGTGCCTATCGCCCATGGTCCGCTCCGTACGTGCCTCCTATCTTCTTGCAACTACCGATTTCTCTATCCAGATCGTTCTAACCGCCGCGTTGTGCGTCAGGGCACACTACCGCTACGTCTGTTGTCGCTGCGCTACGGCGCCGACCTCGTGTATGGCGAGGAGATCGTCGACAAGCGAATCGTCTCGGCCGTCCGTGTGCCTAACGGTACGGTCGGTGCTAGTTCAATTGGCAGCGCTGGACTCCTAGAAGAGCTGCTGGAGCTGGATGCCTCTGTATCCGCGAGCTCATGCTGACGTTTTATGCACTGGGTTGCATCGATTTCTGCAGAAGTCGTTAATGCGGTGGACTTCGTGAGTCGCAACGGCGACTCAGTGGTGTTCCGCACGTGTCCGGAGGAAGCTGGCAAAGTGGTTTTCCAGATCGGAACGGCCGACGCGGTGCTGGCGCTCAAGGCGGCGGAGGCAGTGTGGGTTTGTGCTTGTTTGCGACGTTGGAAAGCGGTAAATCAACACGCTAAGGCTCTGATTCTTTATTAAATGCAGATCACGCGATGTCGCTGCTGTGGACATTAATATGGGCTGTCCTAAGCACTTCTCCGTTCAGGGTGGGATGGGAGCAGCGCTGCTGCGGAAACCCGAAGTGGCTTGCGATGTATGCCCTTTTCTCTCACATAATGTCAATTGTCGTGCCTTATCAGTTAACGAGGCATTGTTCATGTGTGTAGATCATTAAAACACTGCGGCGGAATCTCAACATCCCGGTCTCTTGTAAGATTCGTCTACTGCCAGAAATTCAAGACACGGTACGAGTTAATGCATTAACTTCTTCATAGTTTAAGTTTTGTAGTACTCATGATTCCCAAAATTGATAGATTGATACGGCGAAGCGGTTGGAAGATGCCGGAGCTTACGCAGTCGGCGTGCACATGCGGCAGATCCATGAGCGTCCTCATGACAAGGCAAGTTGGGACAGGTTGGCGCCTGTGGTGTCTGCACTCTCCGTCCCTGTACTTGCAAACGGTGACGTGTTCATGCACGAGGATATTGATAAACTTCGCAAGCTTTCCGGTGCGTCTTCTTTCCTCATTGCTCGCGGGGCATTATCGAATCCGTCAATTTTCCGGAAGGAAGGTCCTTTGCCTGTCGATGAAGTGGTGCGCGACTATCTGAAGGCCGCTGCAGAGACTGACAATGTGTACCAGAATACCAAGTACAACGTGATGCGTATGATTCCAAGCTCGTTGGAAGACGCGTATGCAAGCGGCAACAAGTACGGGTATTCAAAGGGGGCTCACGTTGTTACTGTTCCTGAGCTGGCTGCTACGAGAAACGGCTTGCAGATGTACTCGTTGTGGGATCTGCAAAACTACTACAATCAGTACCAAGGTCAATTCAAGGCGAAAGCCGCGGCGGTAAAAAAGGATAGAAAGCCTCAGGACCAGACGTCCGAGACACTAACCACCTTGCCTGGCGCGCATGATCGCTATGCTGAGTCTATTCACTCTGATAATCAATCAAAGGAACGTGAGGCTCCAAAAGCTCGGAACAATCGCACTGGCAAGCCTGAACTTTACTGCTCGGCATGTAAAATCCAACTGCTCAGTGAGCAGGATGTTAAGCTACACTTCAAGGGTCGAAAGCACAAGAACGTGCTGCGTCGACAGACTTCCGCCACGATCTCGAAGTTTGTGACAAAAGCGCAGTTGGAGCAGAACCCCGAAGCAAGTGACTCGACACTAGCCAGCGCTGTTGTAAATGGTAAGGCTGTGTCAGAATTGCGAGCGCACGAAGGCGAAGACAAGCGAGATTCCAAGCGCGCGAAGCTTGAGGGCAGTTTTGCGCCTGCAAACGACGAAAGTGGAAATAAAGAGTCGGGATCGCCGACGGAACCCTAAAAACGTCCGTGTGGATAGAGTAAATGTTTTACTTGGTTCGACTACTATTTGTTAGTGCATGAAAAACAAATCCTGCTACATTTAGGTACAGATAGAGAATTCTACTTCTTGTAATTTCAAGTTACGGTTTGGTTGGACTATAGTGCTGTGGTCGCCAAGCGAGCGCAATGTCAAGCTCTCTGGAATCGAAATATATGTTTCTCTGCCGCTTTTGGCCGTCGAACATAGAGACCCTCGAGGGGTGTAGCTGTGCAGGACCCGAGTCATATTTCGTTTAACTGCGAGTGGATGTAACGTAACTTGTCAGCTGGACGTGCATTTCGTCGCTACGACGGTTTCGTGGCAAGTAAAGAGCTATCCCCGTGCATCGCACGCTTTGCCGGCGTGTTATGCTCATTTTTACAGCCACAGTTCAGAGTGAAATATTACGAGTGCACCTTTACCCAACTGGACTAAACACTGAGTCTCGCCGTTCGATGGCGTAAAGCGGCAGAGAACATAATATTGATTGTCAAGAGAGCTTGAAACGCTCACTGTTGGTGACTCCATCACCATGGACACCATGATGGTGGTAGTCCAAGCAACTGATAGCTACGCTTTGAAAACAATTCACTTCATGTATTATATCCGGATATGTCTCAGGCACTGTCAGAAGTGGGTGGGCATCAGAAGTATTAAACTGTATTTGTACATGTACAGGTATATTAGATGGCTTACGCTGAAGTTGTCACTGGAAATTTCAAAGGAGGAGGTTCGTCTTCCCCACCACTCCCATTCTTTTGCGCTTTTTGCAGTCAACTTTCGGTTGTGTACCGCGGGCTTGGTCAGTTTCCGTCTCGAACTACCGTCGCATCACGATTTGAGTCTCCAATAATCAATTCCACTGTTCCTAGGAACAGCAACGGCAACTGCTTTTCCCTTTTCGACATGATCGCGGCCGTTAGTTGAGCGCTTGTCCCTCCAGAACGGCAATGATCTAAAGACACGAGCAGCTCCAAACCTGAGGATGTTTCAGTCCATCAGAATTGAATTTACCACGTGGCCGCCAAGTCGACTTCGTCGATACAAGAAATAAAATGGAGATTGCGTCACCAAGCAGTATCAGCGACTATATTCGAGTGGTGCCGACACCGAAAGTCGCAGCCACGACCTCAGCTGTACCGGATGTGCACGCCCCCATTCGGCCGCGCTGGGTGCTCTACGCCAACGTCTTAGTGGCACTACTACAACCGCTGCAGTACGGATGGTCTACCACCCAGTTGAATCTCACGACATTCAACAATGAAGAAGAGTGTGACGCTAGACCCATCGCACCTGGCACCTGCCTCATGTTCCCGGGGCATACCAAAGCCCAATGGACTATCACCGTCAGCGCCTGGATCTTTGGTGGTATGATTGGTGCTCTAGTGATCGGTCGCTTCTCCAACAAGTTCGGACGCAAACGCATCATGATGTCCAACTGCCTCTTTATGATTGCTGGTGCTGTAGTGCAAGCCAGCGCCTCTAGCATGTGGATGTTTATCGTTGGACGAGTGATTTCCGGCATTGCATCCGGTGGAGCCACTGCAGTCATCCCTGGCTTTATCAGTGAAATCTCCCCTCCAACTCTTCGCAATAGCCTCGGTGTGGGCTTCCAAATCGCTATTACGGTCGGCAATCTACTGGTGGCCATTACCTTTTTCTTCGCCGACACGAGCACCGGTTGGCGTTACATCGCGGCGTTCCCAGTCGTACTAGCCGTGTTGTTCCTGTCGCTCGCACCTTTCCTGCTGGTTGAGAGTCCTACGTGGTTGTTGATGGTGGGGGAGCAGCAGCTCGCAGAGCAAGAGCTGGCGCGTCTATTTGGTCAAGACAACGTATACCTCGTCAAGACTTGGATTAAACAGGGTCACTCCGTACAACGCGACGCCTCCGGTTGTGAGTATGCCGTACCTCCCGCAGCAGTCCCTAAACCGTGTGATCTTGCCACATTGTTCTCACCGATGCTAGTTCGGCAACTCCTGACAGCTCTCGGTGTAGCGGGGGCTCAACAACTCACAGGCATCAACGCTGTCTTCTTCTACTCGTCCACTCTCTTCGAGCAGGCTGGTATCTCGGATGATCGTATTGGTATCGTCGCTGTCAACTTTGTCAACGTACTGCCGACCATGTTCTGCGGCATGTTGGCAGCTCGTCTAGGCAACCGCAAGCTCATCTTGTATGGATTATCGGGCATGTTTATCAGTGCTATTGGCATCACATTGTCGCTCGTTACTAGTTTGCCTGCGCTTGCCATCGTCTTCACAGCTTGTTACGTTACCACGTTCGCGTCGAGTCTTGGGTCGCTAGCGTGGGTGGTTATGGCGGATCTTTTTCCGGATAATGTTCGAGCGATGGGTAATTCTCTCTGTGTTGGTTGTAGCTGGTTGTGCAATCTCGCGGTGGGTCTGGGTTATCCGTATATTGCGGCTGCATTGGTCAACCTTAGCTTCACACCATTCATGTGCACAGTTGCGCTGTCGTTCCTCTTCGTCTACGCGCTGGTACCAGAGACGTCGGGTAAGACGATGCACGAGATACAGGATGAGTTTATCGCAAGGCGTCTATCGTCGAAGTGATTGACCGGGATTGCAGGACTCGTTACGGTTGGTCGGATAGTATATGATCAAATAACTGGAACAACACTCGAATTGAGTTGCTCAATCAAGCGTCAGCACTAAAGAGGAAAGACACAATAGCATACTCGTATTATTAGAGTTGTGGCTACCTGGTAGAAGGTGTGGTAGGCTGTGATGTGGTAGCGTATCTAGAAAGTTGGCACTGCCTATCTAGTATAGCGGCGTCACGGTCGAGGAATTGAGGGCATTTCGAGTGACTATTGACGAGTAGCTTCAGCTGATATTCACAGCTCCAGATGCATAACTTACTACTTACACCCGTTGCCATTGCTGCCTGAACATCCAGCTGCCACCTCGACGACCCTTGTAGAACTAATTCGATTGAATAGGCTGTGCTGCCAGACCCAATCACAGGCTGATGATGTCCCATTGTTATGAAGAATCACGTTGATTCGACTTGATTTTGGTCGCCAGGTACAACGCTCGTTCACTGCTTGTAGCGCTCCTCCTCTGCGTTGTACTCGGTAAAGCCCACGACATCCTTCACATGCGCAAACTCGCAGAGCAGCTTGTCCAACTCAGTACTCGGGGTCGCGTTCTTGTCCGCCTCTCCTTCCTTCTTCTCCCCTCCCGCCGTCTGACACTTAAGCAGTCTCAGCGCCTCCTCCATCGCCTTAATACTAGCGCTCAGCAGCGTGATCGGGTACGCCGCCAGCGTGTAGCCCATTTTGCCGAGCTGCTCCGGGAGCAGCACGGGAGTGAGTCCATTTTCCACCATGTTGGCCATCTTTGGGCCCGGCACTTGCCTACAGTACAATTCCATCTCCTCCACAGATTGCGGCGCCTCGAGAAACGTGATGTCGGCTCCGAGTCTCGCGAACTCTTTACAGCGCGCGATGGCCTCGTTCAGCGAGTGGGTCCCTCTGGCGTCTGTCCTGGCCATGATGACAATGTCCACCTGTCCTTCTCTGCGAGCGTCCACCGCCGCACGCACTCGTGCAAACGCCTCGTCACGGGTGACAACGGCCTTACCAGTCATGTGTCCGCATCGCTTGGGGGCCACTTGATCCTCCAGCATGATCCCAGCCATACCCGCCTGCGCGTAGGCAGTCACGGTCCGCTTGACGTTCAGGGCGTTGCCGTAGCCCGTGTCGCCGTCGCCGATGCATGGAACGTGACGCAGTGACTCACAGATGGTGCCTGCACTGCGGACCATCTCGCCGAAGGACAGCAGCTGCGTGTCGGGCAGCCCGTGCACGGCGGAGACGCCGAAGCCCGTCATGAAGGCCACCTCGAAGCCCGCGCGCTCGATGAGCTTGGCGCTGAGCCCGTCAAAGCAGCAGGGCATCACTGTGACGTCCTCACGTGTTAATAGCTCGCGCAGCCTCGCCACGCGCTGAGGCTGCGTCGAGCGAGAAGGCGGTGCGGAGCTCATGCTCGTTCAAGTGAGCTGTTTGAAGTTTAAAAAGACAGATGACCTCGTATCCCTTATGTCCCTCTAAAATACAAATCCCCGCAAAGAATATCCATAGTAATGTCAAGAGAGTGGGTACCGCTATTTTGATACTTGTTCCAAAAAATATATCTGTATGCTTGTCAATCGCCGAGTCAGAAATTGACTGTCACCGGGCTAAAAGGTGTGCCGCCACACAAATGACGCTGTGCGCTTACCAAGTTTCTAACAGCAGCAAGGCTGATGCCCGATGTAGACACTCTTCGTCGTGTCGGACTGTCCGACTCGGGCACGGTGCCGGCAGCTGCACTCGCGGCAAATCAACGCCAGCCCAGCAAGTTGCTTAGCAACCCCTTTGAAGAAGGGTCACCGATCTTTGCCTACAGTTGGACCATCTCGTAGAGCAGTTTTCTTTAATGAACAGATTTATCACACTTCTGCAAACCGATGCATCGATTTGGGCAAGATATGTCACATTATAGTCACGTGTCGCTGAAACAGGCATCATCCATGGAAATGTTACCCGCATCCCGTAATCTACTCGGCTCACTTCCACATACACCGGCAAGGACACAGAACTCGTCGACTGTAAGCCTAAGCGACAGGCCAACCGCGCAGCCAGCAACGAAAGCGACAAGACACAGCAATGACCGACAAGAAGCAGACGCAGACACAGCTCCCGTTGCCGACGCCCGCGGCTGATCCTGCTTTCGTTGGCGAGAGCCCCAGCAACGGCGAATACGTGACTGTGTTGACACCCGACCACAAGGCACTGACGCCTGACATGGCGGGCGCAGACTTCGACCCGAATGGCCTACGTATGAATGTGTGGACTGTGGACTTGCACGACGCTGACCTGCGCACGGCCTACTACTGGTGGGTCTGCTGTTGCCCATGCATCCCGCTGTCGCAGCTGGAGACGCGTCTGGGACTTAACTCGTGCGGTCTCGGGTTCTTCATTGACCTGGTCGCTTATACCGGCCGCTTGCTCTTCCTCGTGTTGATGCTGATCAACCTGTTTAACGGCAACTTCGCTTCGTTCGGCGTTTGCCTGGCGGTTTTCCTGGTCTGTCTGATCTGGGTTGCGAACCGCGTGGCGCGCGTGCGTATGCAAACCCGCGAGCGTCTCGACATCGCGGGCTCGGCCAAGGACGACCGCTACATGAGCTGCCTTCGCAGCGCCAGCGCCATCCGCCAGATGGCCGTGCAGCTCAAGTGCGACCAGGTCCACTTCGGCGCGCCTGCCACGCTCCAGGCTTATCAGGTGTAAGCGGCAACGAGGGAGAGACGAGGTATGGTGAGATTTATTTCAAAAGAAAGCTGAAAAACAAAATACAATTATGGTTTTGCTACAGGCAGATGAAATGGCTACAGAATAGATTTGGAAATGGGTTCAGAATGTAGTTGAAGACAAATGGCTGACGAAGTTTAACTCTTAGTACCGGTATTTATTTAACCTTTTCCGCTGCTTAATCTACAGCGCTCACATCAAGTCTAGTGGTAGTTTGGGGCGTGGGCAGCGTTGCGGGGTCCAGATGCGTGATGGTGTGTTTCCTCGCCGCCTGGTAGACATTCTCAGCAGCGTTGCAGAGCTCCGCGAACTGGGCCAGCACTTCCTGCGTCGAGGCTCCCGCATGGATGCGAGGGATTGTCGCGGGCTCGGAAATGGGTGGCGTCCACACCTTCGCTCGCTCGTCTTCAGCTGTTGGCCACGACACTTCCGTCTCTTTCGACGGATTCTTGTTGGTTGGAGATGACACCACCGCTCCCCAAGCATATTGCACTACAGCTTCAGGAAGCGAGTCGTCAAGAACTACTGGTTCCGGTAACTCCTGCTGTTTGGCTATCGCTTGAGAATTCACTACCGAGCAGTCATAGTCGTCTTCATCTTCCGCTTCGAAGCCAGCATCCCACACATCCCGATGAGCCGCGACAGGAATCGCTGCATCATTCTTGCTTGTCTTTGGATTGGTGACAGTCTTCCTGCTGTTGCTTCGAGATCTTGTATCCCTTGTGCGATTTTTGCGAGGCTGTGGGTCCAATGGCTGCAGCACCGGATTGGAACTCACCACCGTGTCATCAGCGTCGTCATTGTCTTCAGTCTCAGACTTCCCATTCCAAGCTTGCTTCACACTCGAGTCCACCGTCCTATGAGGCCGAGTTTGGCCTGGCGTCCGGCTTATCATCCGAACGGGGGCCCTGTGAAACACCGTATCCGCGTTGAGCTTCCCTCGTTCATTAGCTGTATGCCCAATGACAGTCTCACGTCGATACCTATTGCTGTCAGGACGGCTATTGCTTCGGCTACGCGTGATGCGAGTGCTGTGGCTGGAGGCCTCGGTTCCTCGGAGTGTGCCACGTCGTCGGTCCACTCGCTGTCGTTCAGACATTTCCTGCTTTGCAATTTCCAGCGAACTGAGCTTCCGAGCATGAGTGAGGCAATGCGTGCAGACAACAACAGAGCGCTGCTCAATCGTTTTGTGTCCTTGACCAGGAAAGCTCAGTTTCTTCTTCACAAAGCAGCTGGAGCAGACGCGAGAGCTGCAAATACGACACGTTTGGTACCGCGAAAAAGCGCCAATTGGTCTCGTACAAATTCCACAATCATTGCGCTTTTTGATAGTGTCCGGTCGTGCAGACCCAGCCTCTGTCTCGTCGATCTTCGGGTGCGCCAACAGCCACGACAATTTCTTGTTCTGAGCGCATAATGCCGACTTCAAACAGTAAGTAAGACTGCTTGCTGCCGAAAGTAGAGCAACGCTCTCGTGAATCGACCCATTCGGCTCAAAATTGGTCTTCATGTACACATCCACAGTGTTTAATGAGGTCTGGCGATAGAGATAACACGACGAGATCCGACCACGCACGATCCGCTTTCCTTCGAGTGGACCGAACCCTTTACCGAGATCTACCGAGTGCATCAAGTGATAACCCACACGTTCACCACCCTGGCGGTTTAAAACACCCGTCGCTGAGATAAACGTGAGGTCACGTGGCCATACGAAGGCTTTGACAGAAGACGAGGTAGACTTGACTACCCATTTCAATCCAAGAAACCGGAAAGGTTCATCTGGAGTCGGGCCTTGGAATTCATATAACGTCTCTGCATCCACGACTTCTTCAGCTGTATAGGAAGACTTAATCAACATCCCAAGTGCGTCAAACGAGGCCGAGCCGTACATGACGTCGTCCAATGTGCCTTCAACGGTTCCTACTTGAAGAAGCGTCGGCATGTTCCACTCGCTGTGACTCGCTGGTCTTGAATGTCGGTTAGGCACCCACGACAATGAGGTATCTGTAATGGACTTTTTCGGAGCTGAAGAGACCGATTCTCCACCTGTAGCCACGCCCAGTCTCATTGCTTCAAGCGTTCGGCTGCGTGCTCGTCTCCTTGAACCTCTAGACGGTGCTGTGGCTACAGCGTCATCCGCGGGTACACGACGATAGACCGTGAGTTGCTCGCACGTCTTGATGGATTTCCAGATAGCTGGATGAAGCTGATACCGAAGACTCGGCGGCCGCGACGCCTGCCACTGCTGGTACTTATCGTAATCACGCAACGACCCTGTGAGCTGCATCAGCGCCGTGTTAATGAACTTATCCTTAGCGGACTCAGACAGTAGCAGTGGTGGAAACACTGTCTCCTGAATCGGGAACCGGTGACTCATTCCTGGATTTGGGTAGGTTCGATGACACCTTTTTGCCAGTCAAGGCGTCGGCAAACTCGACAAGTTCACGTGCGGTTCAGTCGGCAAGATGGAGAATGCGGGCGACTTGCGCTTTTTTATCCGGTAGTGGCAAATCGAGGGGAGATGGAAATGGCAGTTTGCAAATGCGTTTCTGCTGGGTGTGAAAAAAGTCATTACCTAAACGCTTCTGCTGTGTGGTCGGGAAATCGTGTGCAAATGACATTATTCAAGTTGGAGGATCGTCCACTCGGAAGGGTTAAATCCTAGAGATGCATCCGCAAGATGTGAAAAAGGTCTGGGACGTTGGAGTCCCACAGTTTTTCACCACCTCAAGCTCGAGTCAAGAACGCGACTGGTTCACAAAAAAGCAAGCAGTATTGGAAAAACTCGTTCGGCACTCACCGGTGATGGTCCATCACGCGGCAGAGATTATAACGGTTTAACACGTTTTACATGTAGGTAGCGTTATTAATACCATCATTTGTACATGTAGCTCAACTCTGCCATTACGTATCCTGCAACAAGGAATGGCATGCTGGCATTCGTGGGACGAATTCCCTGCTCGATGGTACGATGCAAACCAGCCATCTTTTCGAGGGAGTGGAGATCCAGGCTTTCCATTGCTGCGGCACCGGGTCGGACTTTTCATTCGTGCCACATTTGCCTTGTCCATAATCGAAAATCGACCAGCTCACCAAACGAAAAACACACTGTATCCGGATATTATCCGACTGACGCCATTCGTGTCTCTCTATCGCCAAGTTGCTGCAAATTTAAATTTATATTATATTTTTTTTAGTCTTAACGAAGCAAATTCCGTTTGTGCGTGTCGAGACTCGCCATAACGGCCACAAACTCGTCCAAATCCAACGTGGCATCCTTATCGCGGTCGAATTCATGATAGATAAGTTCCACATCTTCGCGTGTGAGTCCGCTCGAGAGTACCGGCTCCATCGTGTAGCTGGCGTGACGCTGTCCCGCCTTATCGTGCTCTTTAGTCATGACGGCCGCCATGACATCGTCATCATCCACCCGTAGCGCCTCCATGATCTCCTGCATACTCACGCCGCCGTCTCCGTTATGGTCAAAGACGCGGAAAATGGCCATTAATTCGCGTTTGTGCTCAGTTTCAACTGTCGCTCCCGTCCGGGCGCCCACATTGGCACGAGACGGCCAAGATTTCCCGTCCTTATCGCTCATAGTGTCAGCTCCGTGTCGTCCATTGAGAAACTCACGCACATTACCAACTTTAGCAAGCTGGAGCATGCCGTCAAGCTGTTGTTTAGTGGCATAATGGAAACAAGTCGCCAATAATTCACGTAAAGAGACCTGGCCGTCGCCGTCTGTGTCAATCGTCTGGAAAATGGCACTTAAATTAGGATATCCAAGCTTTTCGAACACCGACTTGTACTGCTGCAGCTCCGTCATCGAGATATTCCCCGAGCCGTCCGTATCCATAGCCCAGAACAGACGAATGACCGACATAACCTCGTCCACATTGTACATACCGAACGTTTTCTTGGTTGAAAGCGTCTTCAAGCACGTGCTCTTCATGTGAGGATGCTGTAGTGTCTTTGTGGCTCTAATCTCACCAGTTTCTGCAGTCTCTTGAATTTCATGTGACGTCTGCAAGCCCTTAAACACATTTCCGATATTTGTGGTCATTTCTCGTCGTTTTTGCTCTAAGTAACTATGCATCCGACGTTTTTGCTGCCGTTCAAGTGCTTCCTGCCTCAAACGTCTCAAATTCTGTCGAGTTGGAACTCGTTGATCGTCTTGTAAGGCATTTTGCATGCGAAGTTTGGTATTTTCCAAGTGTTGGCGCAGTGTTTGAGTCTCGGTCGTCGTAGGGCGACTACTTGACTGGTCTTCAACTACACAATATCCATGAGCTTTTTCAATGATGTCGTTGATCCCATGCAGCTTATAAAGCGGTTTCCGATGTAGTTTATCTCCGTCGACTGTATCCATCAAGTCTTCATTAAGAACTGGGTCCTTATGCTGACGATGACGATGGAACTCGTCCACATAAAGCTCATCAAGCGAGCTCTTACGACGACTTGCTCCCACATTGATGGAACTGCTTGTACTCAGTCTTCTCACCGGTGCCGCATTGGCCAGAACGCTCTCATTTGACTCCAATGTGCTTTCGGATGCTGAAATCTGCAATGAAGGCTCCTTTTGACGTTGAGGAACCAAACTGACACTGCTACTGTGCTTCAGAGCACGGACGGGTGCTGTATGGGGACGACCAGCTAGTGTGGATGATGCAAAGTGCTGCTTTAAGAAGTCTGACGTCTCCAATGGGTCTCTTTCTTGGTCTATTCGATCAGATAACCGTTTGTTATGACGAGCTCGAACTCCCTCCAAGTTACTGTACATTTCTCGTGCTTTTCGTGTCAAAGTCGCGCGAGTCGCAGTGGCTTGTTGAGCTAACGAATATTCCAGTTGAATCTGCTCGTGAACGTCTCCATCTCGATTCAAACGAAGTGAAGAGGACGACGCTGTTGGACACGTGATGGACAGCTCGTTCTCAAGGTAATTTTTGTCCATCTTGAGATCTCCCGGTTCTAGAAACACCGGCGGTGCATTAGTAATTGTTGAAACTTTTCGTCCAGGAACTTTCTCTTCTAGAAGAGGAGCGAGTTGACTTAAACTCTGTAAACGTAGTGCTTGTCTCGGCGTATTGACGACCGGGAGAGCATTATTCGACGGTAAATTCACCAACGCTCGTGACGTGCCGTCTGTCTTGACCCGTGCGTCTCGAAATCTCGACGTCTTGGTCGTTATCGTGACAGCTTCAGCTCGTGTCTTAGTCATCTGCATCTCTTGCTCCAGCAATTTAATCTCTGGATTCTTACTGATCAGGTGCTCGAGCAGCATGGCGTTGACATTACGAAGCTCCGTCACATTGCGACGTCCGACGTGTTCGGCGTACAAAGTTTGACGACGTAGCTCCATCTTTTCTGCTGGCGTTCGCTCCAGTTCCTGTAATAATTCACGTACGAGTTGTTCGCGTTCCTTTGTCCGAGTGGCATTATCCTTTCGAAAACGCCAAGGCCACGGCCCGTGGTTTTCCGGGTCAAACAATTTACCTAAACACGCGCCGTCCCAATCCCAAACAAACACACGCATGTCCAGTCCACATGTCACGACAATATTGGGATGACGACTAATCTCTAAGCTCGTGACAGCGTCCACATGAGCTTGCCAACGCCGTACAAGCGTCACATCTCGTGGAAAGTTCTCGTAACACCAATTGCCAGGCCACGACGGGGTCGAATCATCCGTTTGAGGTGAACTTAACGAACGGTGCTTTGACAAGGCAAAAGTAGAGCCTTTTTTAAGCAAAAACTCTGCAGCAGCGACAGCGTTGACTACCGCTGTGTCTTTCGCTCGACTTGATGACGGATTCTTCGCTGGTTGCTGTGCTGGCAGCTTTACAGCGTTGTTACCGCCGCTCGTAGGACGTGAAGCACGCGTTTCCACCGGGCGACGCCGTGATGACAGACGTTTAACGTCCATGTGAGACGCACGAACATTCATGTGCTCCATGTCGTGTCCAAGCAGCATTTCTCCTCTCCAATCACTCGACACGCCGTGACTAACTGCGTGTCGATGTTTATCATGTTGAGGTGGCAAGTTTTGTCTCTCTATCTCACTCGTGTCCTTCAAAAAGTCACGATAAAACATCGCTTTAGGCTGGTATCCACGACGTAAGTATTTGCATTTAATCTCAGGGATCTTGGCCAGTGCCAGCCTCCGCATCATCACTGTAGGGTCCCATATCCCCACGCAGCCTCGTTCGTCCCCAAGAAAAACCAAATACCGGTCATTAACCTCGTCCTGCACCACTTTCATACAAGTCACGGCGGACGTAAATTCCAGTGCCGTCTCCGGCTCAGACTTGAGCACTGGCACGGCCGTCAACGCGTTCTTCCGGAGGTTTTTCGACTTGTATAGCAGCTTGCGAGCTGCCACCTCTGCCATTTCCTTCGCAATTTGAGTCTCGTCCAGTTTGCCATCTTCACTGTCGTCTTGTGCTTCTGTGTCGTTCTCAGTGAGATTTTCACGGATAATTCGAGAACTTTTACTGCCGGTTCCTCGTCGCCCTACACCCACCTTGGGGCTGTGATCGTTGATAAAGGCATGCAATAATTTACCAGTATTTGCATGTAGCAATGGCGTGACAGCGAAGAAATAGACGCCGCCTTGAGAATCTCCAGCTATTAACACGGGGAACTCGTCCCAGAACTCAATGACGTGGATGCTCACGACGGGGCCGTCGGTTTTGGTGGAAATGTCGCCGTCTTGCTCGTTATAACGACAATTGCCCAGAAGAGCGAGCGTCTCGAAGTCCCAGAGCGAAATCTTCATCCCGTCCGGATCTTCAGCCACAGTTGCTACCATAGAAGCGTGAAAACTATACGCACTCGAGGAAATGCCACCGGGAATATTGACGAGTCGACGGAGGATTCCAATTCCTTTGGACGATTCCTGGTCGGAATTGTCATCAAGCACGGCAATGCCATTATTCCCAGCGTCCACGACGACGATAAGTTTGTTTTCCGAGCAGTAATGCAGTCCCACAACGGCGCACGACGGCGCAGAACTCGTGACGGGAGTTTTATCAGTAGGTTTCTGGCGCTGAACGCAAGTTTTTGACAGAAACGAGTCGTGACATTGACGCATATGCACCAAGTTTTGACAATTAAAGACGCCAAGTGCGCCCTGCTCGGACACGACCACCAGTTTCCTGCATTTCACGTCGTGTGCACAGGTTAATAACTCGGTTCCAGGTTCATTCCGAGTGGATGGAGCTCCCTCTATGGGAAGTGCCGAGTTGTAAGCCGAATGTTTCGTTGCTGCTGCGTCTGTAGCACCGACGGGAGTGACCAGAGTCCCTACATGTGTAAACTCTTCGCTGCAGGCACCTGTTTCGCCGTCCCAAAGACTACAAACGGAGCCAGCAACGACGACGAATTTGTTGGCTGCGTAGTGGTAAAACGCACGTAAAGGCACTTCGTCAAACTGTTGAACTCGAACACTACGAAGACGTTGCAGTGTGCAGCTTCCGGATGTAGCAATCCAGAGATCACGACTGGAAGGATGCAAACTGATGAATGAAATAGGCTCAATATGCACCGAAGGCAGTCCCAAATCGACGGATTCGAGTTGCACAGCTTGACACGTGCTTGAAGCCGTGGAACTCGCGTGGTTTCTGGTAATATCCCAGACTTTAAACACTCCTTGGCAATCAGCTGTGATCGCACGTTCCGTCTGGAAAAGTGCGAGTTGTACGCCAACAAGTGGCGCGCGATGTCCCGATAGTTTGAGAGCCACTTGACGAGAACTCACATCCCAAGCGAGTGCTTCAAATTCAAAGCCGGCACTGAGCAGCAGATCGTGCTGTTCCGAGTAGCAAAGCTGCCGAACGCCACGTTCATGAGCGACCAGCGCGCCACGAGGACGACCGTCCGTGAGATCCCAGAGCTGAATCCGATGGCGAAGGTCGCAAGTGACTAACAAGTCGTGAATTGGGATCTCGAGCGTGTCTAGGACCAAGTCGGAATGACCTGCGAGTCGCTGCCACACGAGTTTCGTCTCGGCATCTACTATTTTCCACACATTTACCATAAAATCGTTCCCGGATCCCAGTAATAACGCCGAAGATTCGCAAAATCGGAGCATTATTTGTGCTGTCGTGGTCGTCAGTCCTAAATTTGCCAGTAAGTCGAACGTTGTGTTAGAGAAAGGATTCCAGGTTGATGTTGGCTTACGCACGTCGCTCATGTCGTAAAAGGAAATGGCAAAATCCGTCGTGCTGACGCCAAGCCACATGAAGCGATGAATGAAGACGGCGTCTAAGATTGAGACACTGGAAGCGGACGGAGGAGCTGTCGACGTGGGCGTCACAAATGCCACGCCTTCACCTACGAGAAGCACGTCGTTTATAGGCATTTTCACACTATTTCCTGTTGCCAGACCGGATGTGCCACTTGTCGTACATTGTTTGTCACTGGCGATTTTCACTTCGGCAATTAATTTGCCTTCCATGGTGAAAATTTTGACCGATCGGGCGGCATTTTCCAAGACGAGAAAGAGACGAAAGGCAGCCGACCATTTGAGCTTGTCGATCCTTGTGCTAAGTGGATTGAGAATGGAGCTGACACTTGACGGAACATGAGAGGAGGTCGTTTTGGGGTTCGAGATTGTAGCTGCCGTCGTCTTGAGACCACGTTTGGTGTCTCGTTCATATCGATGCTTAAGTGTAGCAATTTGCGGTCGGGTAGCGACCATACCGGCATCGACACAGAAACTTGTGAATTCGTCAAATTCCATAACTCCATCGCCATTGATATCAATATCTTCGAAAAGGTCGACAAGAGCGCTCACACTGGCAATTTTCTCCTCTTCCGTCTTTTGACGTGGCAAACCAGGTAGCACAATCTCTACAAAATCAAGAAGCGGCAATCCACCTCCTAGTCTCTTCTCACGTTCGCGGAAGGCGTTCGCGATGGCGGAGAAGCCTGCGCCTTTGATTCGCATCATGATGTCCATGGGGTGAATGAGGTCCGACATAAAACCCGAGAGACGCGACTGCACTTGAACTCAACCGTCGGTCGTGAAAATAGCGGCAATTTTTGTCATGTGGGTATCGGCACGAATTTTTGCCATTATATCACAAGTTCACGCAAAAAATTGGAAGGCGTTTAAGGTAAAAAAAAAAAAAGATAGACCCAAAGAACTGAGAAACTAGTTTATATTAAATCGCCTAAATCGCCCCGTTTCCAGATTTTGCCACGAAGACTTGGGTGGCTTCTAGCACGGGCAAAAGTGCGCAACTCTTGCATTTTGTGTGCAAAGAAGACAGTGTCAAAGTAGTATTGTTGCAACGCTCGGGTGGCGCGTTGCTCGCGCTCTTCGGCCGTCGAGTTTGTCAAGACAGTGACCACGGCGTCGCAAAGATCGTCCCGTTCAAACTTCCCCACGAGGCCCGAGACGTTTCGTAGTGCGTGTGTCTTGGTCGAGACGCCACCTAGGAACTGCTCTCCGTACGCGAGCGTGCGAGCTTTGACCAGGGCACCCGAGGACGAGGAGATGAGTTCATTCATTGGTGCTGCGTCCGTCGTGATGATAAACGCATTGGCCGATCGCGCCTGGTTAATGTAGTGGCCATATCCTTCCATCATACTGGGACACAAGAAATATCGACCTTGAGCGAGCACGCGACCAAAGTCGCTGCCAGACAAGCGGCCAGCATGTAAATAAACGTTGCTGCTTCCACCGATGCGCTCTTCATAGTCGCTAAACGCGTTATCATAAAGTTCTTGATCCATGTAAAAATCCAGTCGTGGAAAATCAGGTCGACTGAGCCAGCAGTCTAAAACCTGTCGTGTACCTTTTTGGATACTTTTGCCGGCCGTGTGAAGAAATGACACGTCCGAAAAGTTTTTTTTTGCTGATAATTCCGTCTTTTTTAACTCATTCTTGACACTTAGCGCCAGGTTTGTTGTCGTGTGTCGTGTATAAATCACGCGCGTTCCACGCGGATTGCCTTCCTGTCGGAACCACTTGCTCAGATTTCTCGCACATAGTGCCGTCTTGCACAGAATAACGTCTGCTCGCCAGTAATGCTCTTCGTTGAGCTCATACATCTCAATATTAGGCATTAAATAAAGCGGTTTAGTAGCTGGCCAGTCGGAAGCTTCCGGGGCCCCTTCCCAATAGTGATTAAAGAAGAGCATGGGCGTGTTCGGACACAAATCGTGGTACGAGACTGAACGTTTGCGAGTCGTGTCCTCAAACTTAACTTCCAGTACCCATTGAGGTAACATTCTTGACTCGAGAACTATCTCACAAAAAACACAAGTTAGAGACTTTCGTCAAACCGTCATAATCTCTAACAACGAACGTACATTTAGTATAGGCAGCGGCGTCTTCACAATATCCAAAATTCCTCAAATGATCTGGGAGTAAAATATCCACATCGGGGCATTTCCGGAGCTTTTCAAGCAGCAACGGGTCACTGCGATTTGCCAATTCCTCAAGCTCTTGAACGCTATTCGGTTCCATGTGTCCAAACGTCCACGGGATGACACTGTTCTTGTGTGTCACACATCCGCGATGTAGTGCATTCTCGTGCAAAATATCGCGTGCGTTAACATGTCGGCTCCAGTCCACGTCGAACATTTCTTCCGGATAAAACGTGGTGTTAAACAACAGCAAGTCGTTCGAACTAGAAATTACTGGCGACACTTGTTCTGCAGCATTCAGTAAACGTTGAACACGACGGACAGTAGTGACGTCTGGTGTTAGCCACGCGAATTCGACAGAAATGGCCCAGAAAGTCAACGCCAAAGGTGCGCATAGTAGCAACGGTAGCAGCACGGGAGGTGACGGTCGCTTGGTGATGTTTAGTCTCTTCTTCGGATTGTAAAGAATTCCACCAAAGGCTTCTCGCGGAGCAACAGCCGACATCTTCATCCTTAACAGCGAAAAGATAACTTCGAAGCGACCAGCGAGGGGACGGAGTGGAAATACTAACCGCCAGGAAACGGATTGAACGACGTCTGTCTCTTATGTTTCTTATCGTCAATATCGTCTTCTTCATACTACGATCTTGGTTGCTGGTTCAATCGGTTGACTTGTCCTCACGCTGTCGTAAAGCACCATGCAAGTGACCAAGATGGCTGCGTGCGCGGGCATAGTCTCGTAATTCTTGCATCGATTGAGCGAAAAAGACGGTATCGAAGTAATATTGCTGGAGCGCCTTGTCCGCTCGATGTGCGCGTTCTTCCGGTGTAGTATTGGCCAGCACGTCCTTCACTGCGTCACATAGCGCGTGGCTGTTAAAGCTTGCGACGAGACCGGAAACGTTGCGTAGCGCGTGTTTCTTAGGAGATATTCCACCTAGAAACTGTTCGCCCTACGCACGGGCCGTCGCTGGGATCAACGCGCCTGACGATGAAGTGATCAACTCATTCATGGGCGCCACGTCCGTCGTGAAGACAAACGCTCTGGACGATCGCGCTTGGTTAATGTAATGGCCATAACCTTCCATTAAACTTGGGCACAAGAAGTACCGGCCTTGAGTTATTAAACTTCCAAAAGCTTCCGATGACAACCCGCCTGTGTGTACACGGATATTGGAGCTGTTTCCAATACGATCGTGATAACCCTTGAAAACTCCGTTGTATAAGCCCTTGCCCATGTAAATATCGAGCGGTGGGAAGTCAGATTGAGAGAGCCAACAGTCCAAGACTTGACGAGTCCCTTTCTGGATACTTGTGCCGGCTGTATGCAAGAATGTGATATCCGAGAAATCCTTTGCTGCCACAGATTCCAATGTCAGTGCCAAGTTCGACGTCGTATGGCGTGTGTAGACTACACGAGTACCTCGCGGGTTCCCTTCCTGACGGAACCATTGCTTCAAGTATCTCGCACATACTGCCGTCTTGCATAGAATGACATCGACACGCCAGTAATGTGTGTCGTCCAGCTCGTACATTTCGATATTGGGCATCAAGTACAATGGCTTCGTTACTGGCCAGTCCGACGTTTTCACTAGCCCTTCCCAATAGTGATTAAGGAAGAGCATAGGCGTGTTCGGACACAAGTCGTGGTACGAGACTGATCGATTCCTCGCGTCGTCCTGAAACTTAACCTCCATCACCCAGCGTGGCAGCATTCTTGACTCCAAGACTACCAACAACTCAACACACAAGACGTTGTCAGTCTACGACATACGACTCGAGTCCTCGTCAAAAACGTACACTTTGTGTAGGCGGCTGCATCTTCACAGTATCCGAACGAGCGGATCCCGCCGGGGATCATCACGTCCACATCCGGACAGAGTCGCAGCTTCTCCAGCATTTGAGGATCATCTCGATCCACCAGTTGAGCGCGGTTTGTACTCTCATTCTGTCCCGGACGTCCGAACGTCCACGGGATGACGCTGTTCTTATGCGTGACACACCCGCGATGTAGTGCCGCCTCATGGACGATCTCGTCCGCGTCCATCCGTTGGCTCCAGTCGGTCTCGAACACTGCGTCCGGGTACAAGACGGGTCTGGAGCGTTCGTCCGTGTCCTGAATCGGTACTACGATCGCGGCCGCGTTCAACACGCGCTGGAGCGGGTTAAGCGCCTTGAGACGCGGGATCACCAGCGACAGCTCCGTCGTGATCGCGTACAGAGTCAACGCTAATGGGACGCACAGCAGCAGACGCAGTAGCGACGGCCGCGTCACGCCGCCGATGGAGCTGCGTACGAGTCGGAACATGGAGAAGTCGTCAAAGAGACGGCCCGAAAACAAAAGTGGATACAAGACGCGACGGCGAACGTACCACGTACAGACGTTGATACTGTTGGCTCTTGAGCCCGCGACGACATCAAAGTGGCTCCATTATTATTCAAAAACGAGCCTTCCGCCACGCCACGTTTCCTCCCGCTACGTATCTATCATTTCACTGTTGTTTGGACGGTATCGAGAGAAGCCTTTGACTCGTCTTCGTGCCGCCGCAACGTGCCGTGCGAACGGCCGAGGTGGCTGTGAGCACGTGCGAAGTCGCGAAGCTCCAGCATCTTCTGCGCGAAGAAGACCGTGTCGAAATAGTATTGCTGCAAGGCCTTGTCGGCGCGTGTGGCGCGTTCTTCTGGTGTTGTGGTCTGTAGCATGTCCGTCACGGAGTCGCACACGGCACGGCCGCTAAAGTCGGCGACAAAACCCGGGACGCCTTTCAATGCGTGAGCCTTCTTGGACTTCCCACCGAGGAACTGACCGTCGTGTGCGATCGCTCTTGCCTTGATCAGCGCCCCAGACGACGGGGTGATCAACTCATTCATTGGCGCAATATCCGTGGTGAAGATTAAAGCGCGAGAGGATCGCGCCTGGTTAATATAGTGGCCGTAGCCCTCCTGCAGACTCGGACACATGAAGTAAGCGGCATCGGTGATGAGACGTCCAAAGGCTGCGGGTTCTAGCCGTCCCGTATGGAGGAAAACGTTCCTGCTCTTGTCGATCTTTGTGCCGTACTTGGCGGAGAATGCGCCGTCAAAAAGGTCCTGAGCCATGTGGAGCTCCAGCCGCGGCAGATCGGGTCGTGTCAGCCAGCAGTCCAGCACTTGCCGTGTTCCCTTCTGAATGCTGGTACCTGCTGTGTGCAAGAATGTCACGTCCGAGAAGTTCTTGTCGCGTCTCGCTGCCGCCTCGCTCGCCGTCAATTGACTTTTGTCTGTCAGCGCCAGATTTGACGTCGTGTGGCGCGTGTACAATACCCTCGTACCTCTTGGGTTACCTTCCTGTCGGAACCACTGTCTCAGATACCTGGCACACAGCGCCGTCTTGCACAGAATGACGTCCGCACGCCAGTAGTGCTCGCTCTCTAGCTCGTACATCTCCATGTTTGGCATCAAGTACAATGGCTTCGTCGCAGGCCAGTCCGGTGCCTCTGGCAGCCCTTCCCAGTAGTGATTAAAGAAGATCATGGGCGTGTTCGGACACAAATCGTGGTACGTGACCGTGCGGTTCCTCGTCTCGTCGTGAAACTTGTGCTCCAGTACCCATCGAGGCAGCATTCTCGACTCTAAAACTACAGAGAAAGCAACAGCAAGAGAGGGAAAACAGTCAACTTCATCCTTTCTCTTCTCCCACTGCAAAGCGCCACGAATGACATACACTTTGTATACGCCGCGGCGTCCTCGCAGTATCCAAAGGAGCGCAGGCCTTCGGGAAGGAACACATCGACGTCGGGGCATTGCCGCAGCTTCTCCAGCAACTGCGTGTCGCTCTCGTTAAGTAGCTGCATCAGGTTTTGCGCCTCGTCCTGCTCCGTCCGACCGAATTGCCACGAGACGACGCTCGTCTTGTGCTTGACACAGCCGCGGTGCAGCGCCGCCTCGTGCAGGATGTCGCTCTCCTTGATGCGCTGGCTCCAGTCCGTGGCGAACATGGTTTCCGGGTAGAAGGCGCCGGCTCCCGTGGGTGGCGCCTTGTCCGCGTCCTCGGCGGCGGCGGCGGCGTCCAGCACATGCAGCACATCGCGATACTCTTCCAGTTCGTCATCCGAGGCGCCCGGGGACACGAATGAGAGCTCAAAGGCCAATGCGCCAAGAACAAGGGCTACTAGGACGCCCAGAAGCAGCCGCAGCGAGTTGTGGCGAGTGGAGCCTACGCTGCCGGAGCGCGCGCGCGTCGGAGGAGCAGCGGTCATAGAGCTGGTCGGGTGTTGTGGCAGTTGGTCGAGTTATTGTACAGGGATCAGATCGTGGCATGGTTTGGACCAATGGGAGACAGAATCAGAATTTTACGGCATTAAGTATGGCTAAATTTTAAGGGGATAGGTGAAAGCTGTTACACATAATGTACACGTAGCGCTTCCACGTGGGAAGTTATGGGCGTCTTCACCACTGTGATGGCCTGCAATACGAGGTACGGTTAGCAGCATCTCATAGCGTCGAAAGCTCTGTCCCGACGCTCCAACTAAGTAGATGATGTGTACCACATTAAAGCCTCTCGATTTTTATCTTCTGGCCCGTCTCCTTCCCCTACCCGCGTGCACGCCAGTCCGCCTCTTTTTACGTAAATCACTACGTTTAGTTATAAAACTGCATGTGAGCGGATACTTGCCGTGCACCGAGATGCTAAGCCGGATGATAGCGACGAGTCACAATCTGCTCGAACGTCGCCGCCGCGGCATTCATCGTCCCTCTCCTACTACGCGGCGCCTCTCGTCTACAGGACGATGAACATATTGGAGAACGAACCTGATCGCATGGAATGGAGGTGGCTCGCCACAACTGCAAGGTAACTTGTGCTGCCGTGTTCGTTGGGAAACGGACACGATCGTTACGTAACTGATCTCTAACATATTAATTTTTAGTATAGTATAATATAAAGCACGGCGTGTGGAGGACGAGCGAAGGGACTGGGCACCGGACATGCGTGGCACTCACAACCCAATATCCCAGCCAGCCCCTAAGCTCGTCCAAGCCAAGTCCCCGGGAGCTGTCTGACCCCGCCCGTCACGGGTTTCTTCCTAAAGTGCTATCTACAATATACAAGAACAAGATGGGAGAAAGGAAGACTCTACGACAGGTTATGAGACCAAAGAAGGGCCGCATCGGGAAGATGTCCATGAAGAAGACGTCGGCAACATCGGCACGGATGTCGGTACGGACGTCGATAAAAGTACCGTTTCGAATACCGTTTCGATTATCGGTTCGGATACCGGTATGGCCATCACCGGTGGAGATATCAGGTAGGATACCGGTACTCAGATGGCAGGTGCCAAAACTGGGACACGGATGGTGTCGAGAACACCAGGTGCCACTCCAGAAAAAGAAAGCTCCAGCATCCAACGGACTGACAGGCCAGAAAACAGAGAAGCCGCGTCAGATCCAGACTTCTCAGAGAACGAAGAAGCGGAAGAATTCTACGAAGGGCTGCGCGCGCAGAACAAGATGGTACGTCGAAGCTGATTAACATCCCGCCGTTCAACGGAAGCAATTTCCCTACATGGGACCTACGCATCCAGAAAAGCCTACGGGCGATGGGACTAGTTGGTATAGTCAACGTTGTTGACAAGGTAGAGCATTACGAAACGCCGTGACAGAGGAACTGCTGGCGGACCAAGCATATCAAAGCGCATACGATTCTCGTGGGGTCACTCGACGACGCCCACTTGGGGAGATATCACGATGATGTGATTTTGGGGGACCCAACCCGCCTGTGGAAGAAAATAGCAGCGAGTTTAATGTCGTCGGACCAAAACGACGCATTGCGATTCTGACGGAGATGCAACCGAAGCTTATGAAGAAGGGCGAGTCGCTGCACAAGTACGTTAACGACATGTCGAACCTGCTCACAGAGCTATAGAGAGCGAACGGAATGATGGACACGTATACGTTATTGATCTGCTGTTTACCAACGCAAGTGTCGTCTGACCTGACATAATGCGCGTATATCAAGGCACGAAACGGCAAGATCCCAGCGCACTCGAGATGTCGTCACAAGCACGCCGGATTCTTACAGATCATGCGGACGGCGAAGCTCAGCAGAACCGGGTGATGAATGCCGATTTCGACTACAACCAGTGGCGCTTGAAGAAGCAGCCAAGAGAGAGGAGGAAGCTGACCACGTATTGCAGCAGGTCAAAAATTTCTGTCAGAGGCGAACAAATGTCGAAAGCGAAAGCATTCGGCGCACAAGTACGCTTGATGAAAAAACGAGAGTTTAACTTTTCAAACAGTGAATCACTTCTTGCAGTTTTAGTTATTAACAATGTTAGGCGAATCTTTTATATATCCCATTTTTCTATTTCTAACAAATCTAAAGTAAATAACTTTAGATTAGTTAGACACAGAAAAAATGGGTTATATAGTATATGTATACCGCTAAAGGGGTCATTTTACGGAACGGATGCCGATGATGGGGCGTCTCAGCACCTTCTCTTTGTAAAATGTATCGCCTCTTCTCTCTAATATTTTATATTTGACCGAGCATGTATAGTCACAGGATTGGATTGCAGTCTTTCAAGCTCGGAGGAAGTAATATAGTTAAGTTCATTTTCATTCTTAGGTTCGCTTTCACATGGATTAGGTCCGCTTTCAGTTTTTCGCTTGCGAGTCCGAATTTGATCACATGACTAGTAGTAATATACAAAGATGACGTACTCTCCCGAGCAATACCTGGCTAACAAAGAGCGCATCAAGAAGGCGCAGAATCGATACTACCAGCGCACACGTGAAGCTCGCTTAGGGTATCGAAAGGAGTATGACGATAAGAATAAAGATCAGCATCGGACACGCAAGCGAAATCCTAAAACACGAACCTAATCCAAGTGAAAGCGAACCCAAATATGAAAATGACTTAACTGATTGAATATATACAGTTTTTTTTCTCATCAAGTCATTTTTAGACGGGCATCTACACCATCCGAATTAATTGATTAAAATTCAAAACCTTTCTATGGGACCATATAGTCATCCTGATATGAGTCATTCCCACGGGAATAATATAGCCACAAATATATAGCAAATATGCTGCCTTACGAACGTGAAGGACTAAAGCGATTGAATATTAGTGTAATCCGATGGGGTAGCGATTATCGCGTCAAGGTTCGAGGTAAAACTTAGAAGCTGGTCTATGTGAGCAACATTACGTCCGAACAATCAAAAGCTGGTTGAAAGCTACAAGGTTTCTATCAATTTGACGAAGCACATATCGAAGGACAATAAGACCGACCCCAAGAATCGTTTCTACAGCGGTCAGTATATGGAGTCTCATCTATTCGAAGGTATCCAGCCATCGGAGTGGTACGACAGCTTGGTACGTTCTCTCCACGCAAACCAATGTTTCTACAATGGTGTTGTCAGATACAGGTCACATACTGTAGGTTGACCACCTAACTAAATATTTGAAAGTACCCGTTCGCATCTTTTGTGATCTAAGATCTTCTCAGCTTCAAGGATATCGCCTCGATTGATTGTAGCATCAGTTAGCTTTGATTGAACGTTTTCGAGGTCATTTGGAGAATTGTAAAGCGTATGCCAATTTTTCGAGCGGGTTTGGACTCGGTAGCCGTCAATCCCAACCACAAAATATACAGCATTGCTCCAAAGTGCGACTTCCTGTCAAGCGTCCCTTTCTTAAGTCGGTAGAGCACATATAAACCAACGCTGAGCTCGTTCTCAATCTTATCGGCTTCACCTTGGTTATGAGTCAGATCTGCCTCCATTACTTGGCCTTTGGCTTCATTTGGCGTCTTCCAAACCATCAATGACCAGTGCTGTTGTAGTTGCCGATAACGTCGCTGATTAGCTTTGGGTAATCCTCTTAGGAGACATTTTCGTTATTCTCTGCTTTATAGTACGGTGGAATCGTTCAATTTGACCATAGTTCCATGATCACCTGCCTCGTTGTTGAAATGTTCTATCTGTCGGCTTTAAGAAAATTATGAGCTTGCTCAATATTAAATTCACTACCATTATCGCTTGTTAAAATATCAACTTTGTGGAGTCGAACAAACACTTTGAGGGCTGTTAATCTATAGGTTTAATTGAAATGTGTGGTCCTTTTGGTAGTCTCAGTCTTGTTCATCAAGCGCTTTGCGTGGCCGATGCGGGAGTTAATTTTGATACCAGTCAGAATCGGTTGTTTCCCCCTGAAAGCAAGATCTACCAGGAGTTTGTGTTATGAGAGGCATTCTTCAATACATCGAAGCTCTTCTTTTGGTCTTGAAATCGCTGAATATCCGGCTGAATAGCTTACCAATACTTCACATTCCTTAACGTCATTTTAGGATCTCTCTCTCGAGTTTTCTGATAAAGCGCTTGAGCCCCAACATAACCAGTTTTGGGGTTGTAGTATAGTTTGCTTAGTACCTCATTGAGCTGTTCGCTCGCACTTATGCGTGTGATCAGCGACCTCGCGCTCATGATTCATATATAATATTCAAACAAAAACACCTGATAGGTTGGAGAACGTCTAAATGTCAAGTGCGATGGTTCTAATTCCATCCTCAAGCACTTGTCGCTTGTCGTAGAAATATGATTTGGTCTGACTGTATATGATGATTGATTTAGTTTGTTTTGACAGCCTAAAGACCTTGTAAGTACCCCGAAGAGTGATACGGTCGCGAGCAACAGACTCAAATCCCAAAGGGTTGAGCACATCCTCATTGCGACCACGACTCTGCTGCACACCCTTAGCTGAAGCCTTCACCTTGTACTACTCGTCTGGGAGATAGCAAATATAGTTCTTACTCGAGAGTTAGACCATAATATGCCTGATCATTCATCCTTGAATAGACCAAGGGTTCGACCGGTCAAACTTAGCTGCTTCCGTGTTATAGTTGCGCGGGAACCAATCGTACTTGTGATGTTTGAAGTCATCACGTAGCTCAGGTTTGATGCACTCCTGGAATGTAATATCGCAAGTGAACGCAATGTAGGCATAGTCCGTGTCCATCGCTTGATACTGGAAGTAGGATCGATCGAAGTAGAAGTCAATGCAATCGTAGTAGAACTCGAGCATGCGTAGCTTATCAAGCTGACAGGTAGCAATGGACAGATGGATCGGATTATTGTTTTTGAGACGACGTTTCTTCATAATTTTCTCGCAAGAACCGTTCAGCTCCTCCAATCCATGAAACGTGAAGTGCTCAACACGCGACTTGATCTTATCCTCGTGCGTGACCTGTTTGTGCGTATTCATGTCCATTCCCGATCGTCCAAACGCCGGGTTGCCAACCAATTTCATTACCTCAGAAATCATAGCCTTACGCTTATCCTCATCATCGACACGACGTGAGCTCGATACAGCCTCATAAACGGAGCAAAAGCCTTGTGAGCGCTGGCTTTAATAATGCTGTAAGTCTTAGTGATTTCCATTCCGTGAGGCAGATATCACCTGCGTAGCGAAGTGTAGATTATAATCTTTCCACCGAAGTAGCTTCCAATCAACTTGCGAGCAGGCATGGTTTTATTCTTTTCTCGTGCCTCGTTGTAATTAAACATATGATCACCAATGGCCTTCTCGTTAGTATAGTCGATCAGTGTATTTTTTTTAAAAATAAAAGTCATTTCACTAAAGTAGTTTTCTTAGGTGATCTGGAGTTCATATAACACTCAAGAAAGCCGAGGGTTTTGTCGTTCTGGATGTCCTCAACAATATCTGGATACGCTTCAATAGTGGTAAGGCGTCTGCAAGGCATGCTATTACCAAGAGTTCAGAGGTATAGAGCATTGGCATCGTAGCCGATGATCTTTTCCACGAGCTTACCCTCACGAATCTTAGTATCGTTGCAGTTTGCGTAGCGGTTGAAGATGATTGATGGTCAGCCAGCAATGTTTGCCTTCATTTTACCGTAGATGACTTTCTCCTCCCTGTCAATCGAATATACAAACTTATCCGAGTTGAACTCGAGTAGCTTGTTGTAGCGAAATCCACCGAGCGGCATGTCATTGCGTGCGACGTTGCATTGAATGCATGAGACGAGGACATTACCGTTAGTGTGCCCCAGTTAGTTATTGACACGATCGACTGATTCAATTTAGACTGTCAGCTGACACCAGCATAGATCACATAGATAATTTTAGCAACGTCTCCAAGTGATCAAGAGTCATATTGAACTCACGTTTGCCATCTACGTTCTGATGCTTGTAGCCGCTCATACGATTATTAGGAATCTGTAAGCCTTAGCGGGTGTCTTTTAGGGTGTTGGATCTCATTGAAGCAAGTTTGATACATACCCTTTTCCGGGAGGCCCGGAAGCGAGACACCATCAGTGAACATGTCGAGATCAAAACGCTTAAAAATAGCTCGCTGAGCCTCGATGGCCTTGATGAATGGTACGGCATATAAGTTATTGTGTCAGGTGAGTAACCCCCTTGAAAGATTTCATCTCAAATTGCTTCCATACGAACTGACTCGCTCATAGTCAGGTTGGTAATGCTGGTGCCACGAAGCGCACTGGCGAATGTTAATTTGGGAGGGATATTGGTCTCGCTGAGCACCTCGAAAGCTTTTATGTAGTCGTATGGAAATAGCCCCTTGCCAAGACCACAGACACATTGAATCTTGTTATCGCACTTGCATCCACCGGGATATGTTCTCAGATATTTCTCATAGTTTGCTCCAGCAGGAACATAGTCGCTAATATCAAGCATCTTCATGTCCGAAGTAGCAATGTACACGTAGCTTGGATTCTTGATAACAAATTTGATGTTCTATGACCAAGGACGGCGAATAGGTCGCTCTTAACCAAGTTGATATCGTATCTACCAAAGTTGGACCCCAAGACTGCTGTTGCTTGATTTTGCCGTAATCAGACCTCTCGTTCCCAAAGGAAATTGTTCTACAGAAATCAAAGACACTGGCATAATCTCCATCTTTAATCCAGTTGTCAATGGTATCCATTGAGTACTTCTTCCCAAGCTTTAGTCCATGTATCTCCATACCACTAAAGTTGTGGGTTTTGATGATCATCTTGAGAAGTGGCTCATACTTTTGAGCACTGTACTCCTGATCGGTAAGCCGATTTTGCTAATGTGATCAAACATAACAAATTTAGCTCTGACTCATCATTTACAAAGATCTACTTCCCCGGAGAGACTATCAGATACTGATACTGAAACAGGAATGTGATCATAAGTGAAGACTGTGCTTTCACCGTGTTGGATACCCTTCGGCTTCAGTATGGCTTCAAAATCACACACGATGAAGTGATTGATTTAGTGATCAACCTTCTTAATGGAGTACTGCGTTAGCATTGATTTGATGGAGTTCTGAGGCGGTCTGTAGATAGTTGGCTCAGCTGGAAAACTCTCAATACTAACAAGCTCACATTGGTTCCGCTTATGATTTTTAAGCTTGTCATCGCTAACGAAGACCATTTCACACTTAGGGCATTGATACTTGCTTTGAAGCATATCGATGTTCTTAATGTAAAGAGCGTGGTTCTCATGAGATAGAATGACCATGGATTCAAACTCCTTGTCCGAGCGACGAATGCATTCAACGCCCCCTGAAGGAACATCTATCTAATAAAAATTGAAAGCGAGCTGAAAGCAGTCCTCAACCTCGTCGACTTGTAGGGGGTCAGTAGGCTTAAAGCTTCTGAACAGACTCAGTGTAGTTAATAGCCTTGAAAGAGCAGTAGCGCTCGAATGCTTCTTTCACCTGAGATGGGTCCTTCTTAGAATCTTGCAGTGTATGCCATGCAATACAATGGAAGACGACGCATTTGTTAATTCGTCTCGGGAAGTTGATGACATGCTTGTTTTCGCGAGTGACCTTAGGAGTGACAGCTCCGCTATCACGAAGACCATGGTTGCGATGGTAGATCTTAAAGCCAGTAATCGCCTTGACCTTGTATCCAGAGCTGGGGTAGTTGAGCTTGTTAGCCAGCTCCATGGACCTTCCAAAATAATTTTCTTGCGAATATCGGTCTTACTACTGACCGCAACATGAGCATTAAACACGTAGGCATTACCCGGATTCAGGTGAGAGTATCGTGTTTCATTATCATCGCTGAGACTAATCAGGTCGTAGCCTAGAGCAACCTTCACCTTGAACGCATTGGTTTACGTGGATAGAACGTGCTTAAGCTTAACGGGGGTAACATGAAGGTAGCACGAAGTGTAGCCATGCTACGTGTCACCTTGCAGCAAGTGGTACTTGGTACCACTTGGATTAACAGGATTTCAGTACGTAGCCACAGGGCCACTCGGTATGCATTTGACTAGGCATAACTATGGTAGATAGTTAGAGTCATACATTTACACCACAGGTGGCTTTGCCGCAGATAAGTAAACATATAACAGTTCAGTTTAGCGTCAAAGAGAGTATCGTCCTAGGCTTAGGAATACCGACTCTTTGAGTCTCTATTGGTATAACTAGAGGGATCTAAGCCTCTGCCGAGACCTTAGGGATTCGGAGAACCACAGTTAAGATTAGGATAGTCTTTCGTCTTCCTCTGACGCACTACGCTACGCATAACGCGACTCAACTTTGGTTTGCCAAAAGGACCTCACCCGATGGGTTTCCTTTATCGATGTCAGCGTCGTAGTTACCGTCTGGTGAAGTGCCGCTTCGCAAGATTGCTCGCATGAGCTTAGCCGAGAAAGCTGCAGCGCTAATCGCGTGCAGTGCGGCGGCGTCAGCAGCCGAGGCTTCCGCCCTGGTAATCGAAAAGAACGCTAAAAGCCACATTCTTACTGTGACTCGCATGAACTTTTGAGGGATCCTGCACACTTCGGCTGGTGACGCGAGGTTCAGAGGCAACGTGCGCTGCAGCAAAAACAACTTTTGGCGTTCGTCGGGATCCCTCAAGATAGGAAGTTTGCGTTTAGTACGGTGATCCCTCGATCACATAGCTATGTGAAGTGTATCGCTGTCGTGCTATACTTTTTGCGTCGTCCGGAAGCTATCGTGCCAGCGCATCAGCCGTGGGAATGGATGAGTCCGTCCTCCTCGAGGTGTTGGAACGAACTGACCGACGTTCTGCTTGGATTGATGTCAGAGGCAGTCACGTTCCCTGGTAGTCTAGAGGACTGGCGACAGGTTGAAGCTAAATTCAAGCAAGGCAGGAATTTTGGGTGTCACGGGGGCTGTGGATGGATCTCTCACCGCTATTCAACGACTTGACGACTTTGAAAGGTTTTACTGTAGGAAATGCTATACCGCTGTCAACATGTAGCCATCGTCTCCGCCAATTTGCCAATTTGACGTTTATGGCCATTGATGTCCCCTGGGTCGTGGTCTGATAAAAGATGTGGATATACGCGCCTTCAAGCTCGCGCAAATGCCGATTGAAACGCATCTTTTGGGTGGTTCCGGCTACACACTCCTTCCGTGGCTTATTACTTCTTATCTCAGGCATGAAGAAGGCGGTCATCTGTCGCCACAGCAAAAGCGCTTCAATTTTATGTACTCCAGCGCGAGAATGGTTGTAGAGAGTACATTTGGAAAGTAGAAGGGGAGATTTAGACGAATATCGACTGCCATGAGCGAGAAACAGTGGATAAAGCGTGCAATGATATCTCACCAAACTGTCGTAAGTCTCAACATGTTTGAGGCGCTAGCGGACGATATAGACATCGAGCTGTTTCGAGAACCAAAGGACACTGTCATCGCCGATCGGGATCCGTGTTACCCCCAACAGCTACGAGCAATTACCAAGTCCAAACGAAATAGGATCATGTACTAACCGTGATGCCAAGTACGGAGTTATATATGAATTCGGTCGTCAGAAGAAGATTGAAATTAATAACGCGGTGACGCCCATTACGCTCGGGCGTTCTTAGAGAGCACCTGAGCGACTGTATGCACGTCCCAGTGCTTGCGGTTGTACATCAAGTACATTACCATCTCAAGCGAGACGATGTCGAGGCGCTTGCGCAGGTCAGTGTAGACGAGCTTCACGGACGAGATAAAACGCTCACATTCGTTGGAAGGGGGGGATGAACGACGTGCTGACGTACTGAGATTGCTTCGCCACCTTGAGCTTGGTGAACGCGCCCATGACAAACGACGGCTCTTCTTCCACGGGCGGGCGGGGCGCGTGGACGCCCTGCTTGAACGGCAGACACGCCGCCCTCTCTGCACCTGTAAGTGCAGCACCTCGCTGCAACTTGACGATCCCACTCTCCAGCTCGGGGAAGTTGACGATCTCAGCCGACGGAATGAGGTGGCCCTTGAGTTGCGGGTACGTCTTGATGACGTGGTCGAACAGTCGCCGCGCGGACCAGAGAGGGTCAGTGATGTTTTTTGCAGTGCCTTTGTGACGTTTCCAAGGTTGGCCATGTCGGAGACCGAAGTCTTGACGCGCTCGTGATCGAACCGGCGCAACAAAAGCGGCGCGATGTCATACTCAACAAGAGTACTGTGGCCAACGTGATGGCTGGCTCCAGCTCGACCTATCGAGCGAGCATGGCCAACGTACTGGACCACCGGGTCTCATTGCGGATGAGAGGCACCTTGTCGCTGACACGGCGAAGTAGGGCCCGACCCTTAATAGTGCGCATCCTGGTCATCACCGCGTGAACCTTGGCGATGACGGGCTCCTCCAGCTTGATAAAGTCCTTGACAGCCAAATTAAATCGATGGCTTGCGCACCCGCAGCGGGATCGCGCCCTCGCGCCGACCAATGTACTGATTTACCGAGCAATTGTCGCCTACCATAAAGGTGACAGACTCCCACGGCTTGTTATAGCGCGATAGGGTGTCCGAGATGAAATCGAATTGGCTTTGTGCACTGAGATCCTCCTCGGTTTCGACAAGGCTGAAGGCCAATAGGATGTACTCTCGGCTGTAGCAGTCGAGATCATCATAGTAGCTGTCTTGAGCAGAGGCCAGGGCCGCTTCACCGCTGTCAAACACCGCAAAGAAGGCGAGATAGTGGCGCCCCGAGTCGCTCCACCCGTCGAGAACGAGTACAAATTGCGTCGGGAGCTTCAAGGCCACGCGCTGCTCGGCCAGCTGGAACACGAGCTTGATGTAGCGCTTCAGCGTCTCCACAGAGATCTGGGACAGCGAGGAGGTGGCACGGGCCCTTGGGTTCTCCACGAAGGTGAACGGCAAGCGGTCCATGACGACCCAGTCAATCCAGCGGTAAATGTCACGCATCCGGGCGTCCACGACGAGGAGCTGGAGCGCGTTGCACTGGCGGGAGCGCTCCCGAGCGTCTTGCTCGTACGTCGGATGGTGGCGCTTCAGATGGTTGAGGAGGTTCGTGTACCCATGCACACTACGATACAACTTCTTGAAGGTTGTGCACAGGTACGTGCCGTCGTCCTGCTTGGTGAACAGGATGGTGCAGATCGTCTTGGGCGTCAAGGTTATGTTTGGGGAGGCAACAGTGAGTGTGGGCTTGAGGAAATAGTAGAATGAGAGCTGGCTTCTTTGTGATGCTTCAGTAAGCCGCGGTGGGTGTCGACGGCACGGGCTGAACGACTGTTTACGAGCGCGGTCTCGGTGGCTGGCTGTGAGCGGTTGCCGCCAAATTTGAATTAAAAATTAATTGCCGAATAAATTGGTCGAGTAAAATACATAATTACGTATATATACGCGAATACATTATAAAAAAAATTAACAATTTTTTCGGCATCACTGGTCACTAATCTCCAGCTAGTTTCTTGCCAATGCTGTCCAGTTGGGCGAGCATTCGTTGCAGTACCTGCGCTGAAGCTACTGTTGCTCGAGAAGCTGTGTCGTAATTTCCGATTGGCGCTGTTGCTGTTCCATCAGCTGTTGCAAAAAAGCTGGATTCTGAGTATCACTTTCTTCCGTCCTTCCATCCCGTTGAGTCTGAGCTGTGTCTGGTTGGCTCTGCGAAGATAAAGTTGGTTGCCGTGCGGCCGATGGTGTTGCGGGATTCGCTGTCGTATGCGTTACACGCCGTCCAACTACAGCCATAGACGCGGTGTATGTATCGCGATCGGTCGTGGTGGTGATTGCGGAGTTCGACGGCGGGACTAAACTGGTTATTGACGAAGTGAACGGCGATGATCGCATCCCGTCTTTGTCGCCCCAAATATTTTGCATGAGCGTGAGGCATGGCGGTTCAGCTGGAGACGGACCGTTTCCAGTTTTACGACGCTCATTGTTGTATGCGTGCCACAGTCGCCCCAAGTGTTTTAGCTGTAGCACATCGATAGCTAGGTGATTAGTCTCTGCTTATCTTCAAAATAGTTATCATATCACACAGTACCTTGTTGCGGCACTGCTCGACATCAATGTCGGTGCAGATCTGCTTCCTACCGCTGCTGCAAGCATTCCCCCATTATCCTTGGCATCTTGATTCGAGCGGCCTTTGATAAAGCTACCGGCGAAGTTGTAATAGCGCGTCTGAAGCAGGACCTTAATATCCGAATCAGCAGCTTCTAATTCTCTACAAGCCGAGATATAGGCAAAAATGTGACCAGATTTGGTGGGGGGGAGGGGGGGCTACCGATTTGGCGGGCCTTGTATTAATAGGTGAGGCGCATAATGTACACGTAGCACTTTCACGTGGGAACTGTTGAGCGTCTACACCATTGTGATGGATCCTGCATAGTGTCTGGGATCTGTCTCGACACTCAAACGATGTAACTGATGTGTACCACACCAAAGCTCCTCAATTTTCAAATATATCTTCTGGCCCGTCTCCTTCCCCTACCCGCGTGTACGCCAGTCCGCCTCTTTTTACGTAAATCACTACGTTTAGCTATAAAACTGCATGTGAGCGGATACTTGCCGTGCACCGAGATGCTGAGCCGGATGATAGCGACCGAGTCACAATCTGCTCGACTATCCCTCGCCGCGGCATTCACCGTCGCTCTTCTACTACGCGGCGCCGCTCGTCCACAGGACGATGAGCAGCAGCAATAACTCGTCGCCCAGCAGTGCGCGGCCCGTGCCCAACCCGTGGATCCGGGCCATCCTCGCGCTGCTTTTGGTCGTGGGGTTGGTGGCACTGGCACTCGAGGCCTCGACGCTCGACTTCAACCCGAAACTACGGCGTGTGACGCCCTCCAATCCGTCGCAGGACACGCAGCAATTGCTACAGCATCGTCAGCACTACGCAGAGCCGGTTAATGGTTCAAGCGTTAGAGAGACGCAAGAGGACGCCACCGTCTCGTTGGAAGAGCTGCTGGTGCTCCAGAACGCGTCCAGGGCCAATGCCAGCGAAGAAGTGGCGCCCGCAGATCTTTACCACTTGAGTCTGCTGCATGGCGCATGTATCGCACACAAGGACGCCATCGTTTCATGGGAATTTGGAGCTCCAGGGCCAAGACAAGACGATGAAGAGCACAATCTGGCCACACTGATCACCGAGGACGACCCGGAGCTGCTCCACAAGCTGAAACAATGTCCCGATGTGGACTTGTTCTTGCCGTCAGGAGTCAGGAATAACGGGTACTGTGAGGATACCATGGCGTACACCAAGTATCTGCAGACGAGATTACTCCCGCTGTGGGCGCTGACGAAAAAGATGCACGACCCCGAGTTGGGACGTGACGTGGACTACTTTGATCTGTGTCCAAAGACGGCGATGCTCTTCTTTCAACACTATTGGGAAGACATTCCGTCGTCACGGCGGTGGCCCAAGCAGAAGAAAGTTTATTTGATGCCAAATATCGAGATGTGGGAGCTGGACGAGAGCCATTTCTGGCGAGTGGACGTTGTGCTATGCAAGACACGCGTATGTGAAGAGCGTGTCAACAAGTGGTACGAGCAGCAGGGCAATCCACATCATGCCAAGGTGATTTATACCAAACACACGTCGTCCGACCAGGCAAGTTATGCTCGACGTGTTCTTAAAGATGAAGTGAAGCCCCAAAACTTTAGTGACGTAAAGTTTATTCACACAGTCGGTGGGAGTTATTGGAAAGGGACGCGACAAGTGCTCGAGTGCTGGTTATCTCGTCCACACTTTCCGCCGTTGGATCTGTATATCCACAAATGGGCGTACGACGGCATGTTCAAGGGTTCGTACGACAAGCGTCTTCGTAAGAGCCAGATCAGGCTCACAACGGATGAGGTAGACGCCAAGTCATTCAGCAAAGCTGTCGCAGAGAGCGCGTATTTCCTATGTCCCAGTCAGATGGAGGGCTATGGTCACTATTTGAACCAGGCACGAGCATCCGGTGGCGTTATTATCACGACAAACTTGGACCCGATGAAGGAGTTGATTGAGAACGACGACATGGGACTGAAGGTGCCAGCGAGACCAGGTCATGATCGCAACATTTTCTTGGGTGGGAAGAGTAGAAAGCGCTTGGGGTTGCGAGACGTCTCGGGTTTAGTGGCTCATTTCAGCTCCAGAGACTTGTGTAAGACGGTCGACCACTTGCTCAATGATATCAGCATCGACCAGCGGAAAGAAATGGGCGAGAACGCTCGTTTGCAGTATCACAAAGACACCAAATTCTTCGAGCAGGCGATGATTGAGTTACGCGTTCTCGCACGGCAACAGGTCAGTGAAAGTGACACTGGAGACAGCGAGGAGGAGGTCATTTCCAATGATATTCGTAAGTATCTTCGTGACAAACCTACGACGGGGTAATCAAGGACGACGATTGAAGAACTTAATAGACCAGCACACACAGTCGAGTGCTGAGGTGGACCAAAGAAACTGTCAAACCCCGAAGAAGATGTACAGTTTTGGAGTATGAGGCATGAATATGTTAGTCTCTTGTTGTATACAAAGCGTTGGCAATATGATTTTTATGAACAACTAATGTCGCGCAAACTCTCGCAGCTTGTGCATGGAGCGAGCGAAGAACTTTGTATCCTGATGGTATTGTTGTCGTGCTCGAGCGCCTCTGGCTGCACGTTGCTCGGTAGTTGTGGATGCAATGAAATCTCGGACAGCAGTACACAACCCACGTGAATTATACTTGATCAAGAGGCCAGTCGAGTCTTTCAGCCCGTGTTCTCCTTTATATTGTCCCCCTAGGAGCATCTTCGGGTCATGTTGAGATCGTGTCGGTATGAGAACACCCATTTCATTCGATTCAATCAACTCGTTCATTGGATGTGCGTCAGTGGTGATCACCACGCCGCCAGAAGCACGCGCTTGGTTGATATAGTGGCCATATCCTTCGCTCCGACTCGGACACATGAAGAATGCCGACTCAGCCGTCAATTTGCTAAAGTCTTGAGGCTCCAACATGCCACGCTCGATGCGAAGAGGACTTCGAGCACGGTTTAACCTGCGCTGGTAGCTCTGCGGGAACAGAAACTGGTACGAACTGTTGTCAATGTATACGTTTAATTGCGGCAGCCCAGAAGACATGACCCAGCAGTCGACGAGCTCTCTTGTGCCTTTCCAGATGCTCGTACCAGCCGTGTGGATGTATTTGACGTTGGCAAAATCCTTTCGAGCAATGGAATCGTTGCCCAATCGCTGTCTTGCGAACTCGGCTTGGTCGGATGAAGTGTGTTTCGTGTACAAGACCTTGGCATTGCGTGGGTTGCCGTTCTCTTTGTACCACCTCGTCACGCGATCGTAGCACACATGGGTCTTACACAGCACTACATCGACGTTCCAGTAATGAGCAGGTGTGAGCTCAATCATCTCAATGTTGGGCATCAAGTAGAGCGGTTTATCCTTGGGCCAGCGAGGAGACTCCGGCACGCCGTCCCAATAGTGATTAAAGAAGATCATGGGCGTCTTTGGACACAAATCGTAGTAGTCGACATGTCGCGCGAGATCAGCATCATAGAACTTTGTATCGAGAACCCACATGGGTAGCAGTCGAGAATCGAGATCTAAAGGCACGACAATAATAGCATTAACTAGATAATATCCTCATATAATTCCAGGAGATGAACGTACATTTGGCGTAAGCTACGGCGTCTTCGCAGTATCCGTTGCCACGCAGACCTGAGGGCAGGAAGATGTCGACGTCGGGACAATGTTTTAATCTCTGCAACAAGTTGGTGTCGTTGCGGTTGATGAGGTCGTAGGGATTGTCCGCCGTCGCGTTCAGCCGTTGATGGCCACCACGAGGCGATCCGAACTGCCAGGGCACCACGGCGTCCTTATTCGTGACACACGCTTCGTGCAGCAGACTCAGATGCAGACGGTCAGCTACAGGCACCTCGGTCTGATCTTGTGCTTCTGTCCATGTCGATAAGTCCTTGATTAGGTCTCTGCGCAGACGCGTGTCTCCAGTTGTGACGTCTGTGACGCCGAGCAGCGTCAAGGTCTCCAATACCAGCGTCAATACGCACAGCCCCATGAGCGCGACCAGGACCCATCGCAGCCAGATGTGGCGTACTGGAGACGCAGAGACCTCCTTCATAGAGGAAAATGCTGGTCTTCGTGCCGTTAGCATCGCATAAACGTATGTATTTGGGATGCAGATGAGCTGTTCGGAATTCTGGTCCATGCCACGTGATATACCCAATCTAAGGGTAGTCCCTCTTCCACCATGACCAAGCTACGGCGTCAACAGCACTGGCTGCACCGCTTGCTCGTCTTTCTTGTGGTGTTAGGCTTCTTCACGCTCGTACTGCAGACCTGGTCGCTGCTCGGACGCTCGGGTGCCGGCAGACGCGCCGTCAGCCTACGGATCCCGTCGCGACACGGCAGCAACGTCGACGCAGCGCTGCAGACGACGAAGTATCGGACGAGGACCGACTGCACTTGAGTCTATTGCACGAACGCTACGTGGTCGACACGGACGCAGTGTTGCCCTGGCAGTTTGGCAGTCCGGACACCAATTTCCCAACGCCACGGCCAGCAATTCCGAGATTTTGATGGGCCGGTACGACTCAAACTCGCTGCAAAGCTCCGACGGTGTCCGGACGTGGACATTTATCTGCCCACCCACTTGCACGGCAACGGATATTGCGAAGATGCAGTCGCGTACGCCCAATGTGCGTCATTACGGTAATTTTCAAGGATGGTTCTAGTCTAATAACGTGCGGTCCGGTTGCAGATTTACAATCGAGACTGCTGCCGCTTTGGGCGCTGCAAGTCAAACTGTACGACCCGGAGCTTGGCCACGACGTCGACTACTTCGACTTGTATCCCAAGACGCCCCTGATCTTCTTTAATCACTACTGGGACGACGTGCCGGCGATGCCGCGCTAGCCAAAGGACAAGCCCATCTACTTGATGCCTAACATCGAGATGATCGAGCTCACGCCAGAGTTCTACTGGCAAGTAGACGTCGTTCTGTGCAAGACGCGGATTGTTTCGATCGGGTCACAAAATGGTACGAGCAGGAGGGTAATTCACCCATGGCCGAAGTGTTCTACACCAAACACACGTCCTCAGATCAAGCGCACTTCGCTCGCAAGCGTCTGGGGGACGAGGCGATCACTGCGAAGAATTTCACGGCGGTCAAATTCGTACACACGCTCGGTAGTAGCATTTGGAAAGGGACTCGAGCGGTGCTCGACTGCTGGACGTCCAGGTGTTTGCCAAGATCACTGCAGAGGCTGCATTCTTTCACTGTCCCAGCCGAAGTGAAGGCTACGGCCACTATATTAACCAGGCACGCGCTGCTGGAGCGGTTATCGTTACGACGGATGCAGCCCCGATGAACGATATCATCACCTCGAGAGAAATGGGCGTGCTGGTCGAAGCGAAACATCAGAAAGATGAGCGGATGCTGCTCGGCGGCAAGTACAAAGGCGAGCACGGCTTGAAGAACGTCAATGGGCTTAATGCCGCCTTCTCCTCGTACCATTTGTGTCAGACGGTATTGGTACTGGTGAAACACACGACACTGGAGCAACGCGCAGCTATGGGGGCCAATGCACGTCGACAATACCACGAGGACACGAAATTCTTTGCTAATGCGATGCAAGAGCTACGAGAGTTCGCGAGGAATGGAAGATAATAAATAACATTTATTTATTAATTTCTTTCATTCCGCATTTAATGCCAATTATAGTTATTGAGGGGGTTTGCCTGCCATGTGCTTGGGCTAAAGCCCTAAAGCCAGTGACGCAATTGGTGGCATGAATACCTGAAGCTTTGCGGGGATTTGCAGTCCGTCGAGTCCACGTGGACTGCATGGAGTGCAGATCATCTTGTCGCCCGTCATGGACAAATCGGGTACAGTAGAGACTACACGCGGTAGCCGGAGGTGGGCTTTCCTCCTCCTGCTCTTGCCACTCGTGGCTGTGGGGCTTTTCACTCTTATTCTGGAGACGACATCGCTGCTCGGGCCCCCGGGAGATAAACTACTCGGTCTGCATCGAGCTATCGGACTGACATGGTACAACCGCTTTAGCAACTTGTTGTCGCCTGAAGAGGCTGTAGCAGATGAAGATCTACTACATCTGAGTTTGCTACACGAAGTCTGTATGGCCGAAACGAATACGTCGCTCTCGTGGTAATTTGGGTCACCAGGAAACCAAATTGTTGGTGAAACAGCCAATAATTATCACGTATTAATCCACCACAACGACAAAGATCTGCTGCAGAAACTCCGCCAATGTCCAGACGTCGACGTCTTCTTGCCTTCTAACATACACACCAGCGGTTATTGCGAGGACGCTGTTGCTTATATCAAGTGTATGTTAAATTTTGTGATCGATTTTTTGTGTGGCATTAATTAGCCTTAGATTTGGTGGATATTTTGCTTGTCAGATCTCGAGTCTCGTTTACTGCCTCAATGGGTTCTTCAAGTCAAATTGTTTGACCCGGAGCTCGGACGTCAAGTGGATTACTTCGATTTGTGCCCCAAGACACCCATGCTTTTCCTTGATCATACATTGGGGTGGCGTGACGGCTCTCCACGGTGGCCGCAAGATAAACCAATGTACATGGTGCCTAACATTGATCTCGTTGAGCTCACACCGATGCATTATTGGGGAGTCGATGCGGTGCTGTGCAAGACAAACGAATGCTACGAGTGAGTGACGAAATGGTATGAACAAGAGGGCAACCCGCGCAAGGCAAAAGTGTCTTACACAAAACACACGTCTCCGATCCACGTTTGTTCGTCCGTAAGCGTTTAGGAGAATACGCTGTGGTGGACAAAGATTTCTCCGATATCAAGTTCCTTCACATGGCTGGTAACAGCTCTACGAAAGGCACGAGAGAGGTTCTGGAATGCTGGACGTACACTTCGGGCTTGCCTCCACTCGACTTGTACATTGACCGCAAGCCATTCTATCCCTTGTTCCCAGCGTCGTACAGGTGAAAATTGCCCACAGTCGCAGCCCCGTGAACATCCAACTGGGCATGATGAAGCGCATGAATTACAGCCAGATCATTGCGGACGCCTTGTTCGTCGTTAATCCCAGCTACAGTGAAGGTTATAGCCACATTCTTAACCAGGCGCGAGCATCAGGAGCCGTCATTGTTGCGAGTGGCATGCCTCCGATGAACGAGCTGATTATTGCGAATGAGACCGGCATACTGGTATCTGTGAAGCGAGAGAAGCACCCGATGGTGGTGCTCGGTGGCAAATACAGAGGTGATCATGGATTAATGGGTGTCGACGGTTTAGTCGCCTCCTTCGAAAGCTCCGATGTGTGTGAAGGTGTTCATCAACTGATACGGTCGACTACCCCCGGAGATCGTGGTCAATGGGGCTGAACGCCCGTCGCCAGTACCATTCAGAGACAAAGTTATTTCGCCAACGCGATGCATGAGGTGCGAGAATTTGCCAAACACTAGAAAATAATGCATAGAAGTACCCAAATGTTGTAGATTATTTTTTGTCATGATAAAATAAAAATTTGTCCTTGGTTGGCCACGTTATTAACCACGTGTTGCATCACCATCGAGGGATATTTCCACCATAATACTTCGAAGTATTGTTGTACGTAAACAGTGACAAGTCTGTGGCACTGGCTGTCTCGAACATGTTCAAGTCCAAGACGCTCATTTTGCTCCCTTTCATCACCACCACACGATGAACAAGTCGAGTCAAGTCCTACAGTCTCGAATCCGGCAACGCGAGTTGCGTCGCGTCCTCGTCTTTCTCTCGATCTTTGCGCTGTTCGCTCTTGTACTGGAGACGTCCTCGCTACTTAAAGGGCATTTGAGTCTGTGGCCGTCGTCACGTGATGTTGGCCACCGAAACAAAGTCTCGGATGAAGATCTGCTGCACTTGGGCTTGTTACATGAACATTGTGTGATGAACGCCAACGCGTCGCTGTCTTGGGAATTTGGTTCTCCTGGGCATCAACTTGCTAATGGGACAGCAAATAATCCGGAAACGGTAATGCTCCAGGACGACGCAGATCTACTGGAGAAGCTGCGCCAATGCCCCGACGTGGATATTTTCCTCTCAGAAGGCTTACATGGCAACGGATACTGCGAAGATGCAGTGGCCTACGCAAAGTGTAAGTGAACTGCACGGTGTACGACTGAAAAAGTCTGACTTTTGGGTTTGTATTTCTTTGTTTCGTGTTTTTTTCAGACTTAAATTCTCGGCTACTGCCGAAATGGGCACTCCATGTCAAGCTTTTTGACCCCGTTCTTGGACGTCAAGTCGACTATTTCGACTTATGTCCCAAGACGCCCATGATCTTCTTCAATCACTACTGGGACGACGTGCCATCGATGCCACGTTGGCCCAAGGACAAACCGATCTACCTGATGCCAAACATTGAGATGTTTGAGCTGACGGCCACCCATTATTGGAACGTGGACGTAGTGCTGTGCAAGACGACGGAATGTTACGACCGAGTGACGCGCTGGTACGAGCAGGAGGGCAACCCACGCAACGCATCCGTCTTTTACACGAAACACACGTCCTCAGACCAAACCCGATTTGCTCGAAAGCGTCTAGGCGAAGACGCCATTGCGCCGAAGAATTTCGCCGACATCAAGTTCGCTCACACGGCGGGAAGTAGCGCGTGGAAAGGCACACGAGAGCTCGTGGACTGCTGGATGTTCGCTCCAGACATGCCACCACTGGATGTATATGCCGACCAAAAGGTGTTTATTCGCTTATTCGGCCCAACATTCCTGTACCGCCTCCAGCAAAGTCGCAGTCCAATTAACGTACACGTAGGATTACTAGAGCGCTCTGCGTTCACGAAGCTGGTCGCTGAGACTGCTTTCTTCATGTGCCCAAGCATCAGTGAAGGCTATGGCCACTATCTCAATCAAGCTCGGGCTGCTGGGGCTGTGGTCATCACCACCGACTTGTCTCCTATGAACGAGCTCATTACGTCGAACGAGATGGGGGTTTTGATCCCAGTGACGCCTAAGAAGCACCCGGGATCGATGCTGGGAGGTGCGTACAAGGGAAAGCACGGATTAGAGGGCGTCGCCGGCCTCTACGCGTCATTCCGAGGTCCCGACGTTTGCCAAGCCGTTCAACGATTAGTGAACTTGACAACGACTAAGCAGCGAGCTGCATTGGGTGCGAACGCCCGCCAGGCTTACCATGATGACACCAGATACTTTGCCAACGCTATGCAAGAGCTGCGAAAGTTTGCCAGGAGACAAAGAACTCAATAAATTTTAATTAAATTGGGATAATACACCTTGTTAAAAAAACTCAATAAGTTTAGATTAAATTGGGATAATACACATTATTAAAAAACTCAATAAAATTTAAATTAAATTGGGATAATGCACCTTGTTTTATTTTAGGCACTCGTTGCTGCACCCAACTCAGAAAAATGTGACGAGACACGTGCAACCAACCAAGCCCAACCAAGCCCAACAGCCCCCAAGCATGACCAACCTACAACCAGACTGACCCCAGACGAGCTCCCAGCCAAGAAAGCCAGTGCGGTCTGTATACACGCCGATTCGTATATCGGGATACCAGCACTTAGTGCAATTTGAGGTTCAAAGCGCTAAGCTCACACAGTCGGCGTGTATTCCTTTGGTGCATACGAACAACATGGACAGCATCTATACAAACACGTGAATTTATTCAAGAGCTCAGTGCCAATCCGTGAGATTACTGGCTGCACTTACTAAGCTTGCATGCTCATGCACAGGTATCGGTACCGTATACACTACAGTGCTTTCGAATCCAAATGGCCAAGCGATTCGGCACCGCAAAACACTTCAAACGCGAGCAACACGTAGATACCACAGTTATAACTGTCCATTTGAACACCCAAACCAGATTCAAACGTCTGCAATCTTGAGCATTGACCAGCGCTGCTAGGCAGCAAAGACACCAAAGTCTGCGCTATTGCGCGGACCCCCGGAAGATAGGAGGAGGAACTGGGGTCGTAGATAAAAGCCTTGCCCTTTGCAAGATCCATCATAACAGCGCACCAACTATTTCCATGATAATTGATCGGGAAAAGCACTTTTTCGTCGGAAAGCGTCGCCAATTCACGGCGGATTGCGGCGGAGTCTGCAGAAAGAGTTCCATCCACTGCCACGCCTAGCGTGGAAGCGTCAAAACGACAACTCTCGGATCCGAACCAAACGTTTTGGTCAGCACCAAGTGCATACCTCATCACCCAGGCATTCTTTACATACTAGCTCCAGGACATTTGCCTACCATGACAGAAAAATCTCCGTTAGTACCCTTCTACAACCAAAGAGACAGGCAGCGTACCTTCGTGGATAGTATCGGCAAGTCTTTAACTTGCTGGTAATTCTGGGTCATCTTCCACGACAAAACTTTCATTGAAAATAAAAAAAAAATGCGTGGCAATGAAAGCTGTGACGCCCAGGCTACTGCTTTTGAATCCGTTTTAGGACAGCGCACGCGGCATACCATTTGCGCATAAGTGCAATTGTGGAGTTAGCATAGATGCCGACGTCAACTATCTCGAGCGCAATTTCAAGTTCGCGGGCATCAGTGTGTTTCCGTTGGTACGCCGTAACTTTAGCCATGCATTTCTTAAGCGTATCCATCGGAAAGACCCGAACGATATCATCGGGCCTGATCAACGGCTTGCCGACTAGCAATTAGCTATTTCTTGCGCAATAGGTGGTTTAGGCTTGCTCATGAACCTGAACAGTTTGAACCGGAGCAGCCTCTCATGCGATGAGTTGAAGGTCGGGTTATGTTCCAACGCCTCATACACGTCCAACATGCACAACTGGTTGTCGTGCATCTCTATGTCCTCTTGCACCATCGTAGCCGTTAGGTTTCGTTTAGCCTTGACTGATTTCGGCTTCCGCTTAGGGCGTCCTCTTGCCATTGGTGGGCTAACAAGCTCGAACGCCTCATTCCCGTCGAGATCCACTACGGGTGGTTGGGAATTAGCCGAATCGTGCACAACGGTAGCATCCGGCTGTGACTGTGTTTCCAATTCGGCAGCACTAGTGCTCGACTCGGCAGAACCTACATCAAACTCCGCAGTATCCGTGCCCAACTCGACGGATTAGCGCCCAACTCGACGGATTAGCGCCCAACTCGGCAGAATCATTGCCCAACTCAGCAGAATCATTGCCAAACTCGGCAGAATCATTGCCCAACTCTACCGATCTTGACCCTAGCTCATGTCGTGCAGCGATACCAGTTCGTGCCTCCATGTTATCAGTTATAGTGGTGTCTCCGTACGCAGCAGAGTCATTCTCCTTCCCACTAACACTAGGTATCATGGCGTAATCTCCATGTTTGAACAGGATGGCAACGTCTTCAAAGACTTTCAGATCCTTTTTGTACTCAGCAGTACCCAAACCGCTCAAATACTCGGAAATTGTAGTTGCAACCCGATGAGCTTCTCGGAACTTTTGATTCACATCCCACTGAGTATTCGAATCACGAGGAGCACGTGAAATTGCAGAATACTCGCCAGACCTGACGGGCATTTCAGTGCTTGTCCGCAAAGAAGCCAACAACCATCTCGGCTGAATCATAGTTGTGGAATGACCTTATCATACTTCAGTGCTTTTCTCAGGAGTAAAACGTGGCGGCATGGCAATTGCCGCGAAACCATAAACAAACACGAGCAGGACCAGTCTCTTGTCGCCACAGATTACTCACTCCTTGGCTCATCACACGAATCCTCTTCATCACTTGTGTGCTGGATCAAGTATACCCCGGGAACGGTTTCGTAAAATCGGTAAGAGGCAGGAGCAGTAGCGTAGGCGTACTGTTCATATACGAGCTCAGAAGCGTACTCACTAACAAGATTGGACAACAGCGCATTTCTTGGTCGTACTTGGGTTGTAGACGACGGATAACTTGAACGCATTGTCAGTAAATCTCTTTTCTTCCTGCGTCTGGTAACAGATGATAGACGCGATGCATTCGTCTACGCCCATGAATGAGCTCACCGGATCCTTAAGCTGCTTCCATGAGACCTCAAGCCGGTTGTTTGTGTTATTACCCATGGTCACAGCATTTTGGCGCTCGAAAGCGCTCTACATTGGCCGGCAACTATCCCAGGTTTTGGCAAAGTAGACCTCAAAAGCGGGCTCAGGCAAGTCACCACTACTGTCTCCATCTTCGCCCAACTGGATGCCCAAATCAACGCTACCGACACTCAATTGTCCACTACCCGATCCCACATCAGCACAACCCGATCCCAGCTCACCACTATCACCACCCAGACGATCAACACGTGCTCGAGCCGACGCGCCACCGTGTACTTTTGGTACTTAATATATTCACGCTCCGTCCGAGCATTGACCACCAGGTTCACTAACCCATGCAACTGCTGCTTCTGCCAAGCGGTGAATCCATAAGCCGCCGATGCAATTTCTTCTCTTAAGTAGGTGACCACATGAAACTGGCATAACAGCATCCGCGCGTCGGGGAAGGCGTCTTGGAGAACCGAAATCTCTGTGAAATCTTTGTCGATCAAGATGCATTGGATGCGGTCCCAGCCGGGGTTGTTCCTCTTAAATTCATTCAAAGCTGTGAAGAGCGTGGGCACCTGCTCGTTCTGTAGCACCGCATGCTGCACGAACTCTCCTTTTCCAAACGAATCCATTGCCATGATCGAGAAGACTTTGTACTTCAAAATATTGGTGCCGTGAGAGGTATTAATCATCACTACATCGGGGAATTTGTCAAACAGCATGGTCATGTGCTTCGTCTGGAGCGTAATGCAAATTGCCATTTTCTACAGTCAAATACAAGCGGTAACATTGTAAGTACAAGGATCCAAGTCTTTTTCATCAGCCGGTGTCGCACCTTATTGCGCGCAGTCGACAAAGACATGGCCGACACTCCCCAGGATCCTCTGTGAACTCCCTCATCCATCTTTTCAATCGTACTCACTGGTTTCTCCTTTGCGCTCCCTTTTCTTTAGCTTTCGCACGAGATTGTGCATGTCTTGAATCGTGGGATTGCACTCAGAGTAATCGTGTATGTACTGCAGAATGCGCTTCTTCTTGGTGCCAGCCTTGTGCAGCTCGTGCACCGTCTGCTCCACATCCGACTCGTGAACAATACGATAGTGTGGATACTGATTAAAGATCAGGCGTTAAGCGGGTAATTATGTTCAAGCGTGAGAAAGTCACCCTCAAAACAAAGCTGGACAACCTGGCATCGAGTACTGGCACACACGCATTGATCTGTGAAAGCACCAAACACCAAATATAACGATAGCATGCCCAATAAGCCACAATGAGTTTCCAACCGATGCCCAACCAAACCAACCCATGCCCAACCAAACCAAATCATTCCCAACTACATGCCTGAGCATCACAGTCCAGCGGTCGCGAATGCTGCCGCTTCCTTTTTCCTTGATCGCGCGACTTGTACTGGCCAGCGTGGGTGCAAACAAACGTTTTCCCGTAGTACACCCAGTCGTCCGGCAGCAAGGGAGTGTTCGAACCGGAAGACCTGATATTATTATTTCGCACGGACACCTTGTTGTTGGTCCGCAGCCTGAAACACTGCACAAAGGTAGCGACAACAAGAGCAGCATAATGTTAGTCTAGTGACGCACTGTGGTAATACAAAGTTGCACCCTTTACCTGGAACGTTTCGCGCCCCATATTTCTTGAGATAATCCTCGAGCTCCTTCCAGGATTGAAACTCCGTCTTACAAAGAGGGGGATCAATCGTCAGCTGCAAATCGTTTGAATCTTCTTGTACGTGTGAGTGGGTCGATTGATCCGAGCGGCTCTGTTTGGACTAGCTGCTCGTGGTGCTGAACGTCTCCACGTCGCTATCATTTAACCACTCGTCACTGCTCCTGTTACTCGAGACGTCGTCCACTTTCCTTCACGATCTTCACCACCAGCGGACGGGAACGTCACTGTTTTCACGTGAAGATTTTACTGCCCTCTTGTCTTGACGTGGAGATCGCACCCTCCCCAGCCCCTATAGACGCTCCCCGCCAACGCCTTCGCCTCCTTCGTGCGGTGCCGGCGCCTGGGGGGGCTGTCTCAGCAGATCCTACGGCATTTGACGCCGCGCTTCCTCCTTTTTTGAATGGCCAAACGAGGTCGTATACGCTGCTATATATTATACGTCCGGTTGGATATCTATGAGGGGTAGGGCAAACTCTTAGTCGCGATATGGCTACATTTAGTTGGGTGCAGCACTCACCCTTTATTTTAATATAAATACTGCATTACTAAAATGATCACGGAAGAGAAGAAATTGGAATTTGTGGCATCTGTACGTGCAAGCTTTACGTCACCATCTTTTTCGCTTCTCCATCGAAGACTTGCCTCGATCGGTCCTCAGAGTCAGATATCCTTTCCCTTTGTGGCGCCATGGACAACCCGCGACAGTCGCCGACGCCAAGAACGAAAAACTTCGAGTTGCATCGCTTCTTTGTGGTTCTCCTCGTCTTGTGGGGCTTCGTTCTCGTGCTGCAGACGTCGTCGCTCTTCGAAACCTTTTGCTGAAGTGTCGGAGGAAGATCTGCTGCACTTGAAACTGCTGCATGAACAGTTTGTCTTAGATGTCAATGGGTGGTTACCCTGGGAGCTTGGCAGCCCAGGGCATCAATTATCTAAGGCATCAGCTACCAATCCAGAGGTTGTGATGCGCCAAGATGACTCAAATCTGTTGGAAAAGTTGCGTCGATGCCCCGATATGGACATTTTTCTACCAGCAGGTCTACACGGCAATGGATATTGCGAAGACACTGTAGCCTATGCCAAGTGTGAGTAAAGTTACTGAAGGGTTAGACGTCTGTGAACGTTTACTGACTGTATTTTCTCAGACTTATTCTCGACTACTGCCGAAATGGGCAGTCCAAGTCAAGCTCCACGATCCTTATCGCGGACAAGAAGTCAACTATTTCGATTTGTGTTCCAAGACGCCCATGATCTTCTTCAATCCCTACTGGGACGACGTGTCATCCATGCCACGTTGCCCTACGGACAAACCGATCTACCTCATTCCAAACATTGAGATGTATGAGCTGACGGCCACCCATTATTGGAACGTGCGTGGTGCTGTGCAAGACTAAGGAATGTTAGGAGGACAACCCACGCAACGCATCCGTCTTTTACACGAGATACACGTCCTCAGATCAAGCCCAATTCGCTCGAAAGCGCTTGGGTGAACGCATCATTGGACAGAAGGACTTTTCCAACATCAGATTTATCCATACGGCTGGCACTAGTGCCGCTAAGGGCACGAAAAAGCTGATGGAATGTTGGGTCTTTCTTCCAGACCTGCCGCCACTCGACGTCTACATCGATGGCCATTCCACCTCTTGCTTAAGCCAAAGTTCACGAGATTCATCCAGTTCAGTCGCCCCGTCAACATACACGTAGGTTTGATCGAGCGCTCGAAGTTTACCAAACTGGCCGCAGATGCGACGTTCTTCAGGTGTCCAAGCACGAGTGAAGGCTACGGCCACTATATCAACCAAGCGCGTGCGGCTGGGGCACTCGTCGTTACTACCGATTTGTCACCTATGAACGAGCTCATTACGTGGAACGAGACGGGGGTCTTGATCCCTGTGACGCGTCGAAAACACCCCAAGATGCTGATGGAAGGAGCCTACAGGGGACAGCACGGGTTAAAGAATGTTGATGGCCTCGTGGCGACTTTCCGAGGCCCTGACATCTGCGAAGCGGTTAGAGAACTCGTGTCGTCAACGACAACGGAGCAGCGAGCTGCCATGGCCGCCAACGCCCGGCGAGCGTATCATGAAGACATTTTTTTTTTGCCAACGCGATGCAAAACTTACGACAATTTGCAAGACGCAGCAATTGAGATTTGATACGAACATTTAGTTCACTCTTGCTCGTCTTCGTCGGCGAATGTGTGCGCTCGGAGGATGGAGGACGCTTGGATCTGGTACGCATCGCCCTCCTCTTCTCGCCCTCGCCACTTCATGAGTTGTCCAAGCTGCATCAAGGACTGAGCCTCGGATTTCCAGTTGTCTGTCTCTCTTGCCATCACGAGCTTCTTCTGCAGCTTGTCTTCCTCGACCACCGTGTCAACCGGAGGGATGTCATGTTGGAGATACTATATAAACAGCGACGTCAGAGTCCGGTAAACGTTTTTTGTAGCTGTTAGAAAAACTTCCAGCTCACCCTCGTACGCTCAGTAATGTACACATAGCGATTCTATTGTAGTCAATGCCAAAGACACATCCCGGTCATTAAAGTATCAGGATAACAACTGTACAGCGATAAAAGCTACTTGTACTGCTGCGTACATCCTTGCTCTTCTTCGTCGTCGTCTTGCCTGGCGGCGGGGCCATCGCTCAAGCTCTCAGAAAGTGTAGACGAAAATAGTATCAAACGCACCATCAGTCGATGACAACTTATTGGACGGTGTTGAAGTGACGTTTTAGGCCTGGAGTTTTAAACATCAACGCTCCCCGTCTCAATGCAAAGATGCGCTGTTGGACCTCAGCCAACATGTCGCTCCTCTATCCTTACGCGTTCAGTCTTAAATTCTCCGCTTTCGGGTCAAGACAGACAATTTAATGCATCATCTCTATGGTCCAGCTCAAGAGTCACGCAAAATGTCACGACAGGTCAAGCCCGTGCTGCACACTTAAGCCGGTTATGGCGCCACGCCCTCCATGGGATCCGATCTCCTCGCTGAGCAAGATCGACCGGGTCGAGATCAAGCACACACGAGTGCGAGACGGCGTCGTCTTTTACAAAGTGGAAGTGTACTTCAAGCACCAGGTCACTCACATCCCGACGAGCTTGAAAGTCAGGCCCGACTACGTTCTACTTCGCCGCTTCAGCGACTTCGACTTGCTCCGTCGCCACGTATCGCAGCACGCTCGACGTGAGATCTTCGGTGCCTGTCGCTATTGTGACCGCTTCCGGTTGTTCTTGCTGCATTGCTACAAGCAGCCAAAGATGTTCGTGAAGCTATGTGCAGGCGTGGAAACACGAAAGAAGTTACTCGAAAGATTCATCACTCGGATGCTCGATCTCACTACTACGGACGAGAGAAGAGCCCTACGAGCTCCACGAGTATGCAGATGTCCTGGTGTTCGCGCCATCCCGATCCTTGTTGACCAGTTCATACGCAACCGATACGTAGTGAGGAAGGGATGGTAGGAGTTGATGAAATCATGCGTGTTCCGTAGTTACGTATATGTTTTAATGAACAATAATTGGATTTTTTTTTAATGCTAAAAGTTGTTCACAATTGAGTCAATTAATTGACATAACAGAACACTGGGTATCGTGAGTAAGAAATGAATCTTCGACATAGTAAAATAAGCAGGTAACTAACTGGCGGAAGGCGGCGTGACGATGCTAAGTAGAAAAGAAAAATGTACCGACACTGGCGGTGTAATTTCTTACAACTTGAAGCGAGTCGGATCCCTTTGATTGTCATTCGTAGTGGCCCCATAATCAACGGTAGCTTCTCTTTGTGTCAGTAATGATAGTTTATGAAGCGGTAAGCGCCGTAATACATGTACCTTCAAGCCTCCTGTTTTCGCAGTATTAAATTAGTAAAAAATGGAGGTAAGCCTTCGATCGTCGACACTGGTGTGGTTGAACTTATGACTGTCTTGCTTGAATTAATTCAGGCACGAGGTTCCTCTTCGCTTGGATTTATTTGCCCAGCAAATACTGCCTCAATACATGCCCGAACATGGAGAAAGAAACGTGCGCTAGGCTATTTCATCCCTTGGAGACGTTTATTCAGTGCAAGATTTCACTCTCACTTTCGAACTTGCCTCCGACAGAACAAGCTCAAGGTTAATGAAATTCCAGTCGACAGTCGCCCTCATCGCTGCGTTGGCCGGTATCTCGACGGGTAGCACTTCGGGCCCATGGGATTCCTACATCCAGTCACCTGCGTCTCGAGACGTGATTCCCGAGAACATCTACGGGACCTCCGGCAACGTCACGCTGTCCGAATCGACCCCGCTAGCTGCAATTCTGTCTGGTAACGGCTCCAGCGTCACCTTTGACTTCGGTCGTCAAGTGTCTGGGGTTGTCACCATTCACTTTGGTGCATCAACCACCAATGGCTCACTGTTGGGTGTCGCCTTCACCGAGAACAAGCGGTACATTGGCATCACGTCGGATCGAGCGACGGGGCCGCTTGTGGATGGGACGCTCTATGCTCCAGCAAACCCCGAGTCCACGTTCACGTTCGGTCGCGAGTTTGGACGAGGTGGCTTCCGCTATCTGACGGTCTCCACAAGCTCAAATGCTGACGTTGAGGTGACGGGTATCTCGACTCATTTTACTGCAGCTCCCAGCACGGATGATGACCAATTGCGGGAGTATTCCGGCTACTTTTACTCGGACGACGACCTGCTCAACCGCATCTGGTATGCCGGCGCGTACACGGTCCAGCTCTGTGGGATCTCTGCTAGTGAAGCACGAGCTTCACCGCCTGCTATCACCGCTGGCTGGGCAAATAATGCCACGATTGCGAATGTGAGCGCTGACGCTGAGGTTTTCGTAGATGGCGCTAAGCGCGACCGCACGCCGTGGCCTGGTGATTACGGCGTTGCTACGCTTTCCAAGGTGGTATCACTGAATGGAGACAACCTGTTGTCGGTTCGCAACGCTCTTGAATCGATTCTCGACATTCAAGCCTCGACAGGTGAGTTCCCGTATGCCGGAACACCGCTTGGTCGGGGGTACCAGGAATCAGGAACAAATTCCGACACGTATCACCTCTGGACGCTCATCGCGCTCGCAGACTACACGATGCTCTCCAATGATCACACGCTTGTGACAGAAGTATGGGACCGAGTTCAACGGGGATTCGAGTTCACTCTTACCAAGGTCGACACTTCCGATTCTCTTCTCAATGTCACTGACTTAAATGACTGGGGACGCGTGGGCCAGGGAGGCAAGAACACTGCAGCTAACTCCCTCCTTTACCACGCTTTGGTCGCGTATGCTAAGCTGGTAGAGGAGCTTGGCGTCGGTGAACTCAGCTACAACGGCAAGTCGTTCAGTGTAATTGCTGAAGACGTCAAGAACGCGGTCAACGAACAGCTCTGGGACGCATCGGCGGGGCTCTTCCGTGATAACACGACAGCTCTTGGTGCCGCGTTCTACCCTCAGGACGGGAACGTCCTCGCTGTGCACTTCAACGTGACTGAATCCTCGGAGCGAGCTGCCACGATCTCGCAAAGCTTGACCATTCGTTGGAACGAATTCGGTGCTGTGTCACCTGAAGCTCTGGGCTCTATCTCGCCCTTTATGACGAGCTTGGAGATCGATGCTCATCTCCAGGCCAACCCTGGTAACGCCACGTTGGCAATGGAAATCATGCGTCGCCAATGGAATTATATGCTTCATAACTTCAGTAACTCGACGACGATCGAGGCTTACTACTACACGGGTGAGCTCAAGTACCCCTTCTACGAGGCCGTCGAGAAGAATCTCGGTAGTTACATCTCTCACGCCCACGCGTGGTCCACGGGTCCAACCGCCTCATTGACACTGCAAATTGGTGGACTGCGCCCTTTAACCGACGCTGGCAAGACGTGGGAATTTGTCCCTCATGCTGCTGGAGCGAGTATTGGACAGCTACAGACTGGCTACACATTGGCAACGGGTGAGTTCTCTGTGGAGTGGACGACTAAAGCTGATGACAGTTTCTTTGCAGCTACAATTAGCACTCCACAGGACACGACGGGGTCCATTTCAGTGCCCACTTTTGGCAGGTCACTCGACTCGATCGAGATTTTCATTAACGCCGACACCATTTGGTCGGAAGGGGAAGCTCTGAAAAGTGAATTCGGTGTGGCAAGCAGCTCGGACGACTATGTGACGGTGTCGGACGTCCCGCACGGAGGCTCGTTCATGATCATTGCGAAGGTGGCTGCTGAGACGGGCGGCAGTAAGGCAGTTAAGGCTTTTTGTTAGAAGTCGTACTAAAAAAAAAAATGATAGTCGTGCATGTTGTCTCGGAGTTTTAGGCTACCTAATGTAGCAAGGCTGTGCTCTACGCTGTCATCTGATTCAAATTAGCAATCGCACGTAGTGCCACACTGGGTACAAACTGGTCCAGCGTCACGTGGGGCCGAGCTGACTCTTTTTTACTGTTAGAGACCTGCGTTTATGGGTACAGCGTACTCTAATTTTACCTGAAGAGCCACCAAGACGCGAGCATGGGGCAAACTGACCAAGGAATCTCAGTATGCGAACTCGGGGCTTCTCAACATGGCGATAGTCCCAAGAGAGTGAGTCGAAGACGCAGATATTGCTGCACACTCCTCGTAGTGATCCCGATCTTCACACTGTTGCTGACTGGCCTCGTGATCCTCGACGTTATCATGGAGACCAATCTTGTCTCCCGCTCTCCCGCGTCCATCCTGCTCAATTACCAGGGAATCTGCGTGCCGAAGACCGTGAACGCAAGCACAATCCAGTACCATTCCAACGACAGATACTACGCCGAGCTGAAGGACTTGGGTCACATGCCAGAGCCCGTCTTCCGTGACGACCACTCCAATCTCTGCAGTGAATGGTCTCACAGCTTGAAGAAATACAGCTACTGCTTGCCAATCTCTGGTCGCAAGGACACGCCGTTCTGCGAGACTCCAGACCGCTTGGATCTACTCAATTCGCGCTCGTCCAAGTCAATCTGCTATGCCAGCGTGCTGCATTTGCTGCTGGTCGAGGTCTACGAGGAGCTCCAAGCTACAGGGAACACGCCTCTCCTCGTATTCGGGTCGCTGTTGGGAGCTGTACGCAACAAGACGCTGATTCCGTTTACTGAAGATGTCGACATTGGGTTCGCCGGAGATCTGCAGCAAACGGACGTGTTGAAAGACGCACTGCGACAAAAGGGTTACCACATGTTCTTTATGAATCTTTGGCGCGTGTGCGTCGCACCGACTCACCCGTTGGCTGGATACCTGTATGATCCGACTTTGCCGATCACCAAGGAGTACGCCGTGCCGTACTTGGACCTGTACAAGATGGAGCAGAAAGCAAATGGAGGCTGGGATGTGGAATTCTGGAAAGGGACACATGGTCGCGTCCTCCCCGACCCCAAAGTGAAACCTTTCTCCCAGGTAACGATTAATGGGATGGAATTCGACACTGTGCAAGATCCCAAGTACTTCTTAGCAAAGGCTTACGGTTCGGACTACATGACTCCGAAGCCACGGAACGGGTAGCATACGTCTCTCTGTATAATTTTTGTTTGAGTATTACTATGAAATCTCATTTTTTTTAGAAAAGTGGTAGTGGCGATAAGGATCCTGACAGAGAGAGGCGCATAATGTTCGGAATGTGCGCATGTTGCGATGAGGTCGCGAGGTTTGTCAGCATCGCTATCGACGAAAGGTTGTTGTGATGTTTTAAATTGCCGTCACATGGCCATCCCTTCAGCACATCATGCGGCTGTCTTCTTTCCCTTTTGGGTGGCCGTTGGTCATTCCTCCACTTGACCACTATATAGCCAATAGAATTCCTTCATTTATCTTAATTTATGCAATAACCGTGGGGGTTCCGTTACATACAAACATACAGTTAGTATGGCGCAACACTCCCACTAAAGATGACAGCGATGCCATGGTCTCATGGATCTTTCTTGACTTCAACTCCACTTCAACGTTGTTCTCAGATCAAATTTGTCCATACCTAAATTATGGATTTCCTATTACGCAATTTAGCTTACTACCGCTAAGCTGGCAACCGGCATTTTCGTGTAGCAACCTTGCCATCGCCCGCACGCCGGAAGTCAGTTAGCATGGAAACAACCGTCTGGCGTTCACTCGTTGTTGTGTTACACCTTGGACGAAATTCACGGTCCCGTTGTCATGAATGGCAGTAATCGCAAATAGTCCTTTTCCAACTTCTCCGTGCTAGTTGTCAATCCTTGGCTGTAACTCGAACCATCACATGGCCACCAACATGGTAAAATTGTTGAAGTCGTGTAGCGTTCTCGCGGTCGTTGCCTCGTAGTATCGCGTCGAAACGTCGTTTACTGAGGTAGTCTAATTGACTTCATACCGTTTCCGTGTAATTAAGTCTTGTCCAAAATTTCAGGTGCGATAGCGTTGTTCCAAGAATATTGTGATAAGTTTTTCACGAACAGAAAAGGCTGCGTATTGATTTAGTTTAGAGCAGTCAGCGTTTGGGTAGCAGCGGACGCAATTGTTCAGCACTAAGTGAAAACGATCGCAAATTGCATTTGCTTAGGGGGTTCTTCATCGATATTGGTTTGGGCTTGATAGCATCGCTTTCCAACATCTCATGAAATTGGCTGGTGTTAAATTCGTTGCCACGATCGAAGATAACTTTATTTGGTCGTGGATACCGACATATCCATGTTGAATCGAAGTTCCCGCTATCTTCCCCCCCCTCCCGGTTATTGGCCTTGATATATTAGCCTGCGCCGACAACTTCTAGCCAACGGGTGGCTTCACGTTTGTTGCCGCAAAGTCCGATGGTACCCACATGAACTACGCCGAATGGATTGACTACTTGCATATCACGATCAAGAAGTTTTCCATATGATTGCGTTTCTCCACGAAGTTTGTCTTTCTTGAACGTTTCACACTCCTTCAGAAGTCCCCGATAGTCCGTTCCATTCCGGACCAGTATAATACAAATTTCATTGTGGGATAGTGTCGCGTAGCTTCAGGGTGCACAAGACTAGCATGATACCATGCAGCCATTTCATCACGCAGTACTACAGGAACAACTAAACACTTTTGGAATATATGTAGTCTTGCGCCCATTGGGTTTCAATGTGGTAATCAGAATCATTTAGGCATTGTTGAATCAGCATTAGAATTAACTCATCTTCATTTTGATGCTGCTTTATAAAATCTCCCTCAAGAACACGGATCAATGAACACAGCTTCCGTCATTATGTTACATTCACCGCCGGCCTTAGTACCGTAATCCATGCGTGAGAATGCATCCGCCTCAATGTTAACTTTCCTTGCACGTATTCACAAGATAAACGACATTCAGATAGAAGCAGTTTCCATCACTAAATTTTTAGCGAAGTTTCAATGGGGTAAAGCAAATTCTTGCTATCTGTGCGTACCACAACCGGAAATCCAAGAAGCATTGTACGATACTCCTTCATATTTCCATCACCGGCAGCAATTCACGCTCCATAGTCGTATAATTTTGCTGTGCTGGGGTGGCTAGCGTAACACACAACAGCTTATTTTCCTGTTGGATCAATCCTCCGAGCTGTTGCCGCTTGTATCAGTGCATATCTCTCAAATGGGGGGCTTGGTAAAATCAGGAAACGATAGCAAAACTGATTTGGCCAGCGCGTTCTCCATTCCTTAAAATGCATCATATCACTGAGGCCACAGAAATGTTGCTTTTGGGGAGATAATTCGCGTTAGTGGTTTGAGCATAGCCAATGCTGGGTATCATCTCGCGGTAATAGTAAGCCATTCCCAGAAATCGCCGAGCTTGCTCCTTCGTTTTGGTGCTGTGCGATCGCTCGGCTCATCCATCGCGATGTCCTTCTCAAACACGATCCTCCTCGCTGGGTGAGACGTGGGTCCAATGCCGTGAAGACTGTTTACTGGAAAGCGTGGGAGAGCAGCAGACGCTCTACCGGGAACAAGCTGAACGATGCACCCCAGGCAACGGAACAGGACGGCACACGAACCGGCAGGGCTGTCTCGGAGGACGGAGATGGTATATGGAGTGAACGCATCCTAAAACTCAACGCTAACGTCGCTCCGTCCGTCTATCACGTCATAACGTGATTCTAGACGCAATCTCATTGGCTGCCGAGCGCAGCGAAGGCGGGTAGGCCCACAAAAACAATATTAATTTTCAGCCAATCGTTTAATTATATTTCCACATATTTCCACCAATGACCGTCTTCGGTGGAAGGTTGTTTTAGCGAATGAGGGCCGCCTTCACTGCGCTCGGCAGCCAATGAGATTGCGTCTAGAATTACGTTATGGCGTGACAGACGGACGGAGCGACGTTAGCGTTGAGTATTAGGACTTGCGAAACGGTTAGTACAACAGTCTTGACATTTCAATCATATTGTACTTATTTACACCGTTTTAGTCATGGCTTTTCGTCACAGGTTCCTGTTACAATAAGCTGTCGGACAATGATCTGCCTGAAACACAACTAGCTTTTTCGTTGGATTTCTGGAGGCGTCCCTACGCCCCCGAACGAAATCTATAACGTCGACGAGACGTTAATTTACTATGAGATGACGGCCAAGGAAGGGTGGGCACGGAGGGGAGCAACCGACTCGGTGACAGGTTTGACGAACCATCCAGGCCGTATGACAGCCTTTGTGACAGTGTGCGCGGACGGTAAGACTATTTTTATATTTCAGGTATTTTCTAAATTTTGGTCAGATTCACCGCCCGGCGGTGACATTGAGAAACACGAGCTCAAATACCCTCCCGGTCACTACTACTGCGTTCAGGAGACCGCTAGGATTGACAGTCGCTGTTGGCAGTTTTACGCCAGCGAAGTGTTGACGCGTGGGCTCGAAGAACCCGCTGTCATCCTTGCGTACAACTTCGATTGCTATGTCTCTGAGGCAGGATAACAGGTCGTCGCCGAAAAAGTTGTTGGTTGAGTCATTGCCTGCAAACAGCTCTTCCACGTGCCAGCCTTTCGATAAGAGGCTTGGTATCATCGGGGCGCTCAATTCGGCGCTGCGCAGCGCATGGGTGCACCCAAGACAGCTAAGATGAAGCGGATCGATGTCGTCGAGCGCACCATCATTGTTTGAAACAGCATTTTTTTTAATGTAGCGATGGTGTACGATAGTTTTAAGAAGGCAATCCCGCGATAGTTACAAGCTGTCCAGTTCATGTAGCCATTACAATCCGACCTTTTTCGTGGACTGAAAACGAATTTTTACAAACTTGACCTTTTGGGGGCTCAGATCTGACTTTTAGCCAATCATCTTGACCGGCGTAAGTTTGGTAGTACTCAGTTAACTATGAAGGATAGTGGTCAGTGCTGGTGTATTTTTTTTTTTTTTGTACGTGATCATTTGACGAATTTTTACAAACTTGACCTTTTTGGGGCTCAGATCTGACTTTTAGCCAATCATCTTGACCGGCGTAAGTTTGGTAGTACTCAGTTAACTATGAAGGATAGTGGTCAGGCTGGTGTATTTTTTTTTTTTTTTTTGTACGTGATCATTTGTAGTTCACTTCAAACGAGACGTGGGCTTTAGCGTTGTCCGGATGGACGAACACTCGCTTTCCTTTATCGCACTGGGGACCGTTGGTCCTTATAGCAGGAAATACGAAGTCAAGCGAAAAATGCTTATACAGATTCCTATTTGCCACCTCGATGTTGCGCTGTAACTGTGTTCCACCAGGACGTTTGTTGCTGCTGCGCAACACCACGTACTTTTCTGAAAACTAGTGTTCTGTACGTTCATCTGAACGACCGCTCTACGCCCGGAACGTTCGTGCGGGAACCCCCCTCCCCTCTCCTCCCATTCGTGTATTCCCTTTTGCGGTTTGTTCTTAAAAATAGTTAAGCAAAAAGTGTGAACCACACACCAACCGCTTTTTCAGTTGGCGCCAAGCTCGTCATGGCACTTTCGGTACGTTTACTCGGTTAGCTACTTCGCTTCCGAACTCTCCACATCCTCTTGCTCCTATCGTCTTCTTGGCATCAATCTACACTTTCTAGCGGACTCATTGCCATGCCTTACGTCCGTCTCTCTCCTCCACATATCTCAATCCAAGATTTTTTCTTCATCGAAGGGCCTTTGGGTTTATTTCCGCGCATGTCTTCTTCTTTCTACAACACCACCGGGATACACCACCAACAAACTTGACATCAAGGTCAGCTCCACCACCACCTCGGCCATCCACGTTGATAAAGCTGCTGTTGCTGCTGAGCAGTGTGCATGCAGCCGATACCTGACAAGCGCCCGAGGGGAGCTCGCCTCAAAGCGTGGTCCTTCCGGTCGGTCGTACAAGACGATTGTATTTGCCTCAGCAATATGTCTCGACGCGGCCTCCAGCGACTGAATTCACGAGCGCTGACGTGTGGACCAGAAAAATCCACGCGAGTAATGGTGGCGGCCAAGTGATCCACCAACGCGGGGATCAAAACCGCTCGCTTGCAGGTGGTGCGGTGCTGCCGGCAATATCATATTTTGTGGCACTATCGAGCGCTAGGTGCCGATGGCCGGAGCAGATCCGCAACATTACTATCAAGGACGAATTGTCCTTCCACAATTGCTACTATGTCTTGGGCTACTCGCAGGACGGCGCCGTCGCCCAAGATGGAAACGTGGACGACCACAAGGTGCACATGCTCGTGAGTCTGGCAGATATGCCGAACGACATGTTACAATGCTTGCAACGGAAAACGTCACATCATAGTGAATGTCATGGGTCTGCTATTGAGCGCTGACATCTTCGATTTCTCCAACAACACCACAGCTGACTGGCGCATAAGTCGCAGCAGTCCAAGTACTCGCTGTCACGGGTCGCTTTGTAGGACCGGGTTGGAGGACCGGTCGCCGCCATGTCGAGGTCTTGCCCTCCCTGGTGCGAGAGAGCGGAGAAGGAGTATTTAAGAGCAGGCCAAGACAACAACTAAACTTTAATACGCTGACCTTCTTCATCCGCACCAGGAGAAAATTGCAGGCCAGGTTCGAAGATTGCTCCTTGGTGTATGAGAGAATCCTCTTGCAGGAAGTAACCTTGTCCCACATAGCCTTCACCGGGGTGAGTACCGCAGCCTGAGTGACGCGCCGGCGCTCAAGTAGCTTTCGTAGCTCTAAGCTGACCTCGTGGTTGTGCGATATGGTGTGTTTGGTCACGCACACACCAGTCCCGACTTTCTTGGCCCCACTGAACGCACACGTTCATCTACACGGAATCAGTTGAAGACACCCCACTCAAGCGTGTGTCAAGATGAACCTGCTTGCTGCGTCTAGCAACTTGGAAGCTTCCGCGAACAAAATACTGCCATCATAGCATTAATAGAAATGAACGTAACTGTGCTGGGCACCCGATTGCGCGGTGCGTCCGGTTCGGATGCCCGTCACAAACTCCTTCGTTATTAACCTGAGTTCGAGTTGCTTCGCGAGCATCTCATGTTGGCATACGTCTCCTTTAAACTGACCCGGATCTGTTCGTTTCACAGTTTCACCGTACCGTCAAAGCCACGCTCATAATCTGCCGAAAATGTGTGAGTCCAAAATCACACTTGTCAAAAATCAGACGCTGCTGTACCTGGTAGGTTTGCGAGCAAGACTGCTCGCCGTATTCGTCAAATTAATCCCAGGTGCCGGAACGTTGTCTCATCGATCTCGTCAACATCGACGATATATTGCTGAGCATGAACATGTGGAGTGGTAGCTCACCGCGTACCTTTATCATCTTTGCTCAAAAACAAAGATGTCATGCGCCGCCGCACACCGCGGACGTGAGTGACCGGCCTTGCTGCGATGAGGGGACCAGCGGTCTCTCTCCGAGTCCTCCTCGGTGCCGCCTAACTCGCCGGCGCCGTACTCGCTGCGGTCGAAACTGTTCTCGAAGTCGTCGTGTTTCCGGAAGTTCTTCATATCGACGCACCCACGACACAAACACATTGCAGTGCAAGCTCCCGGCGTTTATGATCCACGACACGTTTGGTCATGGCCAGCACGTTCAGTTACGAGAAGCCGACGCCAGCTGAGAAGCCGACTTCAGCCGAGAAAGCGGTGCCTGCCAAGAAAGCGGTGACCGCCAAGAAAGCGGCGATCGCCAGAAAGTTGAAGACGATCGCCGAGAATCCGAAGACAACCGCCAATATGCCGAAGATGCCCATATGAAACTCGGTCAATCTGTCGTTGTGGAAGACAGTGTATGGCTGCTCCTCGCGGCAGAGCTGGTCGCGGAAGAGGCTACCGCAGCTACTGACGACATGCAGACAAAATCTGACACCAGGCCCGTCACTGTTTTTGGCTAAGTCCAACATTATACTCGACATATATGGGAGCTATTCTTGGTTCATTCAAAACATGTATGTTGTGTAATATTCAAGCTTGAGGTATAATGTGTCTTAAAGCTGCACCTAGGACAGGGGCCGCAGACAGTTGACACCAAGTCGATCCCCTCTACCGTCCTGCGCAACGTGCGTCCGGCCATCCCCAGGAGCCGACGGGAGCACCATGTAGTTGCGATTAATCGCTTCTACAACAGCGTGCCGCTGAGTTCCAGGCGGCCGCCAAGGTATGTTTGCTTTGTATATTACCTTACGCTTATACAACAACTTACGACCGATACTGTACAGGACAACATTGTACCGCCGTCAACCAGTGACTGCGCGCTCCCCACGACCATGGCGTGCCCGGCAAGAAAAGGACCACGTCCCGCTGGAAGCCCCAGACTTCCACAAGACAGCGACGAGCGAGAACAAGCGCTGTCAGCGGGCGTGCAAGCTGTGCAGCCGGGTTCGGCTGCACATTGTTGCCTTCAGGTCTACTACGAAGACTGGAAAACCGGTAGCGCGCGCGCAGATGCGCACTCCGGGCGGGAAGCGCAAGGAAAACGACGCAGGCGAAGGCGACGAAGAAGAAGAGAGTGCACACGAGTACGGACAACGTTAGGTCGTTGCATGCCAAAGATGATTAATTTCGTTTCGATTTCTCCTTTTTGTGTCAGCGCTTCTTGTAGCAAATTCCTGATGTTTCGTTCAACATATGTAACACCATCAAACAGAGTTTCCCGTCCGTCAGTCCGTCACAGCGTAACGGTTTATTCGTGCTGTCATTGGTCAAAATTCTGCCTCGCTTCGCTAGGCGGCCTCCCATTAACTGAAATTTCATTTTTGCTGCCGAGCGAAGCAAGGCGGCGCCCACCAAAACTTTTTCGTGTATAACGGGGCCGGAGGGCCCGCCCATCATACCGGAGCCGAAGGCGTAGGTAGCTCGCATAGTATCCTAACATGGCGAGTGGTGTAGCGAGCCTCTGCGAGCGGAGCGGAGGCGCTACTACCGGAACGAAGGGTAGGTAGCTTTTCTCAGTAAGGGAGCGAGCACTTGAACGAGCGAAAGGGGCATCATCCAAAATTGCATTACCGCCCGCAAAGTGGGCGGCGCTCGGCTAGTTCCTTTCAATAGAGCTCCCATACCAGCCCCTCATGTACATCTCCATACTACACGAGTTATAAATAGGAAAATCCCACCTTTACCCGTCCACATACAAAATATAACATCGATGAATGCAGCTAGGCATGTATACTCGATACGCATGCAGCCCAAAAAAGTAAGTGTCAATTGTGTACGATGAAAAATGGAGGGTTAACGGACATATGTGCATGACCAACCGCCCATCCAAAAGGGATGAGGAGAGGCGGGTCCTAAACTAGCTTGGCTTTCGTGTCTTGGTCGAAATCTGAACTGGGGGGCTCACAGCGTAGCTCGTAGCTCGCAATGGATGGCTCAAATAGAATATATGTACCACACCGAGTTTGTGTCCATATGTGTAAAATACCATTTCCTTTCGTGCCGCAAGGAAATATACCGACATATGTCGGTGATAAATGTCCGTAATGGGCGGTTGTTGTGGTTTCCAACGACTGTCTTTTGACGTACAAAGAAATACAGGAACTCACTACGCTTGGCCAGCAGATAAAACATGGGAGTTGTGCGAGACATCTGCAAACGGCAGCACGTATCGTTTTTCATACAAGAAAGGGGTATTCACCGGACCACATATATCACTGTGAACACCATTATTGCACTTCATCACACCTTTCCGCTGAGCTAAAGGAAACGAACACCGGCACCTCGCTCCCAATTGGAATGCAATCCAAATCCCAATATCCTCCTCGCCGACGAGCACGATCTTCGTTCCAGTTACCAGCTTCTTTGCGTGCATTTTGGATAGAATGGACTTTGAAGCATGAGCACAACGACGATGAAGAAGCCCTACGGTGTGCTGAGTGAAGCCAAAGAGAGCCAACCACGCCTTGTTCACTGACTTAATCACACATATCACCGTTCTGACTTTCACTCACCACTCGCATCCGATCGCGCAGCAGCACCATCTTCCCTAGAAGTGAATGGAAGTCAAACTGGACACCATTCAGAACCAGCTGAGCCACCGAGACTAGCATTTTTGCGTAATTTAGGCAGAAAGCACATCCGATAGGACCAGTACTTGCATCTTGTTGTTCGAAATCCAGGACGTGAATGTTAATTGTACCCACACTTTCAACCTGGCCGCCGCATTGTTTGCCACCGTCACCACTCCACCACACGGCGTTATTTTGCCAAGCATGTCCCGAACGAAACCGATGCGCTGGGAGCACCCGCTGCCAATGATGTACGTGCCTTCAGTGTTTGCGGTGCCGCGTATCAATGCTGCTGCTTCGGTTGCATCGCCGCGTTGACGCGGACTCAGCTTCGCGATCATCGCCAGCATCATGAGACAAGGAAAACCTGTCATACTTGCTTGGGTCTCATCTAGTGGACGATGACATCAGCCATTACGTTCAATGGTGCAAATCTCCGTCATTTGCATCACTTCCCGAGCAAATCGACTCCGTTCCGTCTTCGATGTAGACGTGCTTCTCCCGAGCGCTCCATGATAGTCTGAAATCGCGGACCTTCCTTCAGAAATCGTTGCAGATCTGCTATCTTCGATTATAACCGCGAGTCCTCATCATACTTCGGCGACCGCCAGACGATACCAATTGGTCGCCATTCTCGAACCTGGCGCGGTCTAGAACTACTACAACAGCATTCGTTTTGCGTTGCTGCTCACTGCGGTGGCGCTTCCGCATGGGATAGTCCCTGTCGAAGTGTCGAACCTGATAGCAGGAGTGACACTCACCCCTTGGAGCCTGCTCTCGGCGTCCGCGTTTGCCTTTCACTTCTTCACGCTAGCCACCTTCACATACTTGACGACCTCCACGATTTTTGAATCGGCGTTGGTAAGCATACTGATATGCTGAATCACCGAGTTGCTTCTTCAACGTGCCGGTTCGGGCGTCTAGTTGCATTCCGACATGTTGCTTCAGCCATCGCATTCGTCCCCATGGCCGCCCAGGAGATGGGTGTTTCTTGAATGTAGTACATGGCCTTAAACGAGTCCCATGAGCCTGGTAGAAGCTGACAAATCTTCTCTACATTAAGACATCTTCTCCTTGGTTAACGTCCGACCTGTGTCTTCGAGTGAGCATGTCTACTCCATCTTGGTATACCTTAGAGACACGAATTGCTCTTGAAGCGCGCACGAATTTCCCAATCTATTGCTCATAAGGCTTCTCAAGATGATGGAAGATCTCGTACGTATACCGCTTGTGTTGGCAGATGATGTGGCGTGCGTGGTAGTGCCGGTTTGCATACGTGGATTCTTTATGGATAGGCTGCGTGAAGTCTGGACCAGGTGCTTTGTGTAGCTCAGCTGGATAGTCTCTGTACGCGAGCCAACATGTAGCTGGTTCGATTTCCGCTTTGACCGCAACTTTTGGATCTTCCCACTATACATATGGGATGGATGATGGGATTAGAGAACTCATGGTAGCGAAGACAACAGAAGGAATAAGCTATGAAGGTGGAGAACAATAACGACATTAATCCCACTCACGTTGGTTTTGCAACCTTGCCAAGAAGCCGACTCGCACGCTCTCCTCCTCTACATTTAGATTGTTGCTTACTGCTTACCGCAGTCACCATCTCGTCTGAGAAAGTCGTCATAAGGAACGCTGCAGCTTCATGTTCTCGGCTCCAGAAGGTTTCCTCATCCGCAGGATTATCCCGCATCACGAGCTCCGAATTCGCTTGGACTGCATTGGTGCCTTTACACGCGCCTTCCACGGAGCGTAGTTCTTCCCATTGAAGTTCATATCCGAAGTCCACATCATTTGCTGCGCAAATTTTGCATCGGAGGCTCAAAATCTAATAGACTGAGCAGCTCACTTTAGCGAAGAACTTGTGATAGTGTAGCTGACTGCACCCCTTAAGTCGTTACCGTAGTGATTGTGCAGAAGCAAAAGTGTAGAGAGCTTCGTGGCTCCAAGTTCGTGCAGCTCAAGAAAGCTCTCCTATCGAACTCGTATCTGTAACGGTCTTAGGCAAACGCATACGCAATCACTTCGGCTTTGTCCTACGCCATCGAAAGCACTACCCCGCAGCTTGAACGCACTGACAATTCAACAGCCACAATGGCAAAACACGCCAGCTGCATGAGAAGGCAAAGACGTGAAAGCGAAAGCGGCGAAAGACGGGGGCGGAACGACCATAAACAAGGGGGTCGGGCGCAGAGCACCAGTTGGGAGTGGGACACGTAACGGCCGTGTTTATTCGTTCAGTTTGAGCAAGGAAGAGTAACACAAAAACCACACCAATTACTAGAAGCAGGTTTCGTGCTGGTAGTCGGCGATTCTGCGCGTTTGATCCATTGATAGACATGAACATATCGCGCAGAGCCCAACGCGGCTACAGAGCCACCAAAAGTCCGCCGATACGTATAAAAATCCGTCCAGATAAGCCCCGCTGCCGTCCGTCCCCGTCGACGCTGGAGGTGGTGTGGGATGGGGGGGGGGGGGGGCAGGCAAACCACCTTATCCCCTATGAGAAAAAAAAATCGTGGATAACTATTTCGTAAACTCGGACAGATTTCTTAATGCATGATTTGACTGTAAAATTAAGAAAGGATACCTTTCACAACATCGGAACTCTTAGAACGCGTGCAATCGTCTAGCCATCCGGAGCGTGGCGAATGGGAGGGGACGATGAATGTTGACTTCGACGTGAGTCAATGAATGAATGCTTATTCTTCAATACGGAGGTTGTGGAAAAATAACGATACATATATATTGGAATAAATATATCGTATATATGTATGAAAGGTGAGCACGTTCTCTAGAATGTCTGACCACCCCCTGATAATAGGTTCTCGGATTTCGCAACGCTAACCCCGAAATATGGCAAGGTTGTTTTGCTTAAGCAGCACCAATATCTGGTTTTGAGCTCACCCATTTACCAACCCTAAATAAAAGAGTTAAATAAAAGAGTGTGCAGGCGGGCTTTGGTTCAAAGAGACGTACACGAAGACGTAAAGTCCATTGAAAAATTGTATTAATTTCCCTAATATAATATTATAACACTAGGGAAATTTCGCTGCGCCAGCCTAAATGTTTCTCCTCACCTCACCTCCCCTCCCCCGCCCCACCCCACCCCCATAATTGATAAGCTGAAGAATCAAACTAACCTATACAGGATTGAGTTTCTAAGATATTAATTATTTAAGTCGGAGACACGATAATATGCGCTTCGCATGCGGTACCAAACCTTTTGCAATTGATATTCCCGCATGATGGAAGGCAAGGCCCTGATGGTCGCGTGACTGTGGACACGTCAACAAAAGAAGCGTGTGTTCTTTCTCTGTTGCACGACTGGCTGAGTGGAGCACCTATTAATCTCGCATCTTAGCCCAATATCCACAATGCTACTGACGCCCACTGCATGTTAGGCTAGTAAGTTGAATGGAGGCGGAAGGTTCATATGGTGGTGTGGTAGAAATGCTTAGCACGACAAAGAAAGGGAAATCTCCTGCTGCCTCATTCTTCATTTTTCTAAATACAGAAAGAGTGCAAAATTTTTATACTGACTGGATGGCAATCACACCAGCGGTAGCGGAAAAAAAGAATACGCGACGCGGGACTCGAACCCGCAACCCCCAGATTCGAAGTCTGATACGCTATCCATTGCGCCAGCCGCGCTTCGATGTGTAAGAGCAGCCAGACTTATACTATTATGTTAGGTCAGATATAGAATCGTGCTTTGCTTTATCGCTAAAGTATTGATAAACCTACAACTACGAACAGAAAGAAAAGCTCTGCTCCTTGCACCTCGTCCCAGCTCTTGTGTTCTCATGCATCTTTCTTGTCTTGATCTTGTCTTGTGCTTTTTTTACCCTCTATTCTAGAGCTGCAAAATCGGCCGCACATTGTGTGGGAACACAAATCAGTCCATTATATGTACTTTGCAATGCGTTTATTGTTTTCACTTGGCGCTGTCGTTGATTTATAATATCTGGAGCTCGATATAAATAACTATAGTGGAAAAGACAGTGCTATTTGACCGTGCTCCAGTGCTATCTCTTGCATGGCACAAACTATCGTCAAGTTCCTCACCTTTGGAGAATAGCTTCGTGAGCACCGCGCTAACGTCGCGGGTTGACGATTGAGGTTCCGCCAACACAAGAAGCGTTCGCATCCCGGCACGTACAACTTGCCTACTGTCTCCAAAGTCGGTGCTGCTCTAATTGAAGACGGAACCCTCAACAAACCGCGCGATATTATACACCACGAAAACGACCACAAGTTGATGCGTCTTTTCGGGACACACGCATCATATGATCCTCTTCAATACCCATTACTTCTTCCGCACGGATAGCTCGGGTGGACGTTCACTGACATACACGACCGCAGAGACGTAAAGCAGACCCTTACTAAAGCAAGATGTTGCTATTATCTACAGAGCCAGCCCAAATCCTCATTCAAATAGCACCTATAAAAAACATAATTCTAGGACGAAGGCCTTTGCGGGTGACTCTTCAAAACGCACCAGCCAAGACAGCACCGACAGGGAAGGCGCTTTGCGAAAATGGTTACCGCGCCATTCTAACCCAAATCATGTGTGAAATATGTTGCTGCTAGCTCAAGTCAACAACGTCCCTGACTGTGTAAAAAAACACCGCCAGCTTTCGTACGCACCGGGCGGTATACTGCCGGTTTTATTTGCGTAACCTCTGTTGTGTGATCTACTAGCCGAGCGCCGCCGCCTATGCGGCAGTTTTGGTCCCAGTAGGTGGACCTGCCCATGCGCAGCTGCAGTCCATCCCGTCAAGACGAGCGGGAGCGACACCACTCGCCTCGCACACCCTGTCTGTGACGGCCTAATGAAAGGACGCAGGCTAAAAATATATATCAAAATCTTAAACCAATCGGTAATTTATATTTTCCACTAATGGCAGCCTTCGGCGGAATGTTGTTTTAGCTGCCGGAGCGCAGCGAAGGGCCGCCTTTGCTGCGCTCGGCAGCCAATGAGACTGCGGCTAGGAATCACGTTATGGCGGGACAGACGGACGGACATTAATGTTGAGTTTTAGGATTCGATGCCTTTTGATGTGCCGGGGCAACTCTATGTGCAAGGAACGGAATTTCAGTAGCCCCCCTCCCCCCTTCCCCGCAGAGCTTTAGTGTACGTGTTGAGCGGCATGCTGCAAGTTTTATGTGAGGAATAACGAATAATCGTGGTTAACCTCGCTCTGTATGGCATATTGACGCCAAGCTACGCTATCTCTACGATAAGTTTTACAAGTAAAGAGCGAATCAACGAACGTTTACTACACTTGAAAGGGGGGGGGGGTAAGATGAAAGGAGCCTCGCTGGGCAACGCATAGTAAAGTGCCTTGTGTAAATTGAATTATCCATTTAACTTCAGCAGATATATTTTGACGACGAATGTCTTGCACCTATCAAGTATACGTAGACACTGAACGACAGTTTGCTTCCGTTTTTGAGAGAGCTTCAATTGAAGATAGGCGACTTGACGCCTATTTTTCAGCAAGATTATGCCTCCACATTCGTCAAGATACACCAAGGACTTTCTAGCTGCTAAAACCATCGAAAGAGTCCCTCTCGTGGCCGGCCAAGAGTCCTAATCTCAACATCATTGAGAACGTCTGGGGTCTTTTGGCTCGCCGAGTGTATGAAAATGGTGAATGGTGTTACTGCAACACAATAACGACAACGCGACAGCTCTTATCGCAACACAGCGGGCCTTCGGCACCACAAACAGCACCACAGGGAGCAACATTCGGATTAGAAACGGAGAGCCGGTCGTAATATATTTTCGATTTATTACGGCAAACGTTAAAATTACCGAGCTACTTGGCAGATAATCACAGTAGGCGATGGACAGGGGGAAATTTGAAGAGAGGTCCAAAAAGACACACACGGACGACATATGAACCAAGTCAGCGAACAATCCACGGCTCACTGCCAGCACCAATTTCGAGCACACGGAGACTCCAACGCTGTCGCTATCTGCTGCCAGCCAGCATCGTTATTCTCGGGCCCACAAATACGCGTCTGTGTAAGGAGCTACTGCGGACAAAGCTGCGGTGAATCGAGCTCTTGGAAGAGAAGTTGCAAAATATGACTAGGTACTCACGGAAGGTGCTGAGCGCTCATGAAGAGCTCGCAATGATGCTCGCTGAGGAGAAAAAGGACACAATGCGCTAAGCAGCTACCGCAGGAGTAGCCTCCCAGGATGGTGGTTACGTGATATAATACAGTGTCGTGCTTGAGGAATGCTGCAATATATTGCTAGACAAAGATTAGCAGAGGGCACGAATACAATGTGGAGAGGGATGCTGGTTATTTGCTTTGCGAATACAATGTATATCGTCGGCTTTCTTACTTCTTAATAGGTGTGAGTAAATCTGCATTCGTAGCAGCTACCGCTCGAGTGAGCTTGTTTGATTGAGTCGTAGCCTCTGGCTGCGCGAAGATCATCCACATTATTCGAAGTCGCATGATGGCAATATCGTCCTGTGTAATAGTGGCCTTCGTCAAACGAAAACTATATTTGAGCATGACGTAAGCTTGGGCGATGCAAAAAAAAAAAGCACGCCACACGACGTCCCGTTGGGCTGTTTAGGCATGTCCAACCAGACTCCATTGTCTTCAACAGGTTGGCCGGTCAATGGCATTGACTCGCTTTGCCAGGCGCGGAGAAATTTAGCCAGGGTCTCTTCGTAAACATCTGCCATAGTAGCTCGATATGCTTTCGTCCATAATGGTTCATAGTAGTATGGGATGATTCTGGGGGGCTCTTGTCGGTAATCCAGCTTAACAATAATGATTCGCCAGTGTATATTGCTCAGATGGACCGGCAGCACAACGTAGTGGAACGTCGAAATTCGATCTTTCGGTGGTCTCGCCCATCCCATGCCTGGAGTGTACGAATCCATGTGATAACAGTCGCCCAGTGCATTGCAAATGCAATGAAGGCTAAAGTCAACAATCACGTCACTTAGCATTCGATCCCGTGCCAGCATGCCAACCAAGTGATCCACATTTACTGTGCCATCACCGCTTGACGTCCGAATATGGAGGCGAGACACGTACCAAGGATCTTATCAACATCATCTGACAGCTCTTTATGCTTCTCACCCGCCGTGGTAGGCATCAACTCGTCTGAATCGGTCTTTTCGTCAAAGAGATCTGGAGCTGCCAAAATATGTTCCCACTTGGTCGAGAGAACCCAAGCCACGTCTGCTCTCCAGGCGTCACACTTTCTAAAGATTTCGTAGAACGCTTTCATCCGATAGATCGCACCACTGAAGCACGGAACATTTAAACGATCAGTACGATGAAGCACCATTGCTAGCAACACAACATTGAAGCAACATCGAAGTAACATTGCTAGCAACACTAGCATAGGTGAGCAACATTGAAAGCAACATGCAGGTAACAAACCTGGTGAACTTGGGCTTGACTCCCGGAAACAAAGCAATGAACTCTTCGGTTGTACCTTCAGGATGCGCGGTGCTTAAAAGTAGGAGAGGAAGAGCGTGCGGGGCGAGTCGATGAAAAAGGCTTATTGGCGAGGTTGCAAAACCAAAAGTGAGTGGATTGATGTCGTTATTGTTCTCTACCTTCCTAGCTCATTTCTTCTACTGTCTTTGCTACGGTGTGTTTTCTAATCCCATCAGGTATCCCATATGTATAGTGGGAAGATGCAAAAGCTGTGGTCAAAGCGGGACTCGAACCCGCTAACTGCAGCTCGCATACAGATACTGAACCAGCTGAGCTATAGAAAACATTTGGTTTCATGAACATATATTTGTACCAACAATATTCTATAACTCACGCAAACCCACACATGTACAACATATGCAAACCGGCACTTCAACACACGCAACATCACCTGCCAATACTCTCCCTTGATCTGCGTGCTGCTGCTTCCTCATTCTTCCATGCAAAGTCCTATGACGAACTTGCGATGCTTGTCACGCGCTAGCGCCTTTGTCATGCCATCAGTAACCATCTCATCGGTTGGCTTGTACTCCAAAGTGATAACCTCGCACTCAATCTTCTCACGCATAAAGTGGAACTTGATGTCGATGTGCTTCGTGCGTGTGTGATACACTGGGTTCTTGGCCAGTGCGATGCACCCTTGATTATCTTGTTATATTTTCGTAGCACCTTGGTCCTTGTAGCCCATGTCCTGAGCAGAGTCGCAACCACACATCTTCTTGAGTCGCACTGTAGAGACTCATGTACTCTGCTTCAGTACTTGATGTAGCCATAGTGGGTTGGCGCTTGGACTTCCACGATATCGCGCTGCCGTTCAGAAAAAATACGTAGCCAGTAGTCGAGCGTCGCGTGTCAAGGTCGCCAGCCTAGTTTGCGTCCGCAAAACCCACAAGCTCTCCCCTGACCTAACCATTAAACACAACTCCGAGCTCTTGGGTCGTCTTCAGATACTTAAAAATGCGCTTCGCTGCCACCCAGTGGCTTTTGTTGTGGCACTCGCAAAACTTGGCCACTTCACCTACTGCGTGTGAAATATCTGGACGTGTGCAAGTTACCACGTATATCAGTGCATCAACTAGTTCGCGATACGGATACTTTGAGACGCACACATCCTCGTCCGATACCTTGACCAGTCTCGAGTTGCTGTCAGCCGGCGTATGCGTATCCTTGCATCTTTCCACACCAAACTTCTCTGAAAGTCGCTTAATGTACACGCGCTGGTTCATCATGATGATTATATTTTCACGTCTGCGGTGGATCACGATGCCGAGGCAATACTTGAGCTCTCCGAGTTCCTTGATGCTAAACTCGGACTTGAATGCTTGCTTAATCTTCTCGATGTCGTGTTTCGTTTTGCAAAAGATCATCAAATCGTCCACATAGATAACCACGATTGTGTACTCGATGCTGACTTTCAAACGTACACACACGGGTCTGCATCAGAGCGCTTGAAACCTTGACCTGCCAGGTGGCAATTTAGCTTGTTGTTCCATTGACGCGCCGCCTGTTTCGTGCCGTAAAGCGCTTTCTCAAGCAAACATTTCTAAGTGGGGTTGACTGGTCTTCGAAACCGTCCGGCTGGTCCATATAGATCTCCTTTTCGACATCGCCATACAGGAAAGCCATATCCACGTCCACATTTTCAGTTTCCAGATCTTCTTCCGCTGCAACCGCCGATGACGCGTTTATCGACTCTTTCCGATCAACTGGGGCAAACGTCTCGGTGTAATCCATACCTGGACGCAGCGTGAATCCTTTAGCCACAAGCCGAGCCTTGAACTTCACAATGTTTCCTCTTGGATCGCGCTTGATCCGAAATACCCACTTGCACCCCACAACCTTCTTCCCGGAGGGCATATCCACCAACTTCCAGGTGCGGTAGGTTTCTAGCGACTTCATTTCCGCTTCTATCGCACGCAACCACTCGTTCTTGTACCTGCTTCGCATAACTTGGTCGTACGTTACAGCACGCTCGCCGTCGTCTTTTTCCGCGTTAAAACAGTGGAGGGACTCGAATTCGCCCTCAAAGTCGTCTAAGCTGAACTCCCCACGCCGAGTGCCGGGATATTCGTCTTCGTACCGTACCACACCGCGCCTCTTGCGTACCGGACGCACCATCCACTCTTCGTTGCCGTCTCTCCCCGGTGTACTTGAACCTCGGGTTGGTACAGAGTGGGTTGGGCCGTCGTGATCATTTTGTGTGGGTCCTTCGTGTGGTCCAGTCGGTGGTGCTCGAAGTCTGTACCTGGTTCCTCAGCTATTTCTTTAGCATTCGCATCTTCCAGGATGTCAATGATATTTTCAATGACACCTTCACCGTGGACGTTCGTCTTTTAATCCCAACGTGCTCCGCAAACGTTGCACTTCTTGAAATCATGATAGAGCCGTCGTTTGCATTGAGGAGTCGGTATGCCTTGTGCTGCTTCGCATATCCCAGGAAGTAGCACTTCACACCGGAGTCATCCAACTTCTTGCGCTTCTCCTTCGTCACGTGGGCGTGGCATTCTGAACCAAACACTCGCATGTGGTCCAAACGCGGTTTACGCCTGAACACGATTTCGAACGGACTTAAGTGCGGGTTGGACGTTGTCGGCAGCACGTTGCGGATATCGGCTGCAGTCATAATGGCTTCACACCAGAACGCCTTCCCCAATCCACTTTCCTTGAGCATACACCGTGTCATTTCCACTAGCTACCGGTTCATCCGTTTAGCCATTCCGTTTTGCTGGGGGTTGTACGGCACCGTGAACTCCTGCTTGATCGACTTCTCGTCACAAAACGCCTCCATTTGTGCGTTACGGTACTCCCCACCGTTGGCACTCCGAATCACCTTGATCTTCAACCCGGCGGTCTTCATATCCTTGCAAAACTTCGTGAACGCGTCTGGAATTTCACTCTTCTTGCGCAGCGGGTAGATAATGACGTAGCGGCTTTTCATCAGGATAAATGTCACTATGTACTTGAAGCCAGACTTTGAATCAGGCGTGATGGGTCCAAGAACATCGGAACACACCATGCTGTCTGTGCGTCTACTCTCCCTGGCTTCCAGCTCGTCCTTGCTGGAATTGAACGTCTTTCGCACTTGCTTTGCGGTTGCGCACACTTCGCAAACCGTCCTGAGTTCAGCCTGCGTCGCACTCAGCCGCGCATCCTTGACCATTGTGTTCAGTGTACTGAACGAGACATGTCCGAGAGCCGATGCCAGAGTTCGATGTCGTCATCAGCTGCATGACACTCCTCGTTCGCTTCCGTGTTTAGGTACATTAGCTTTCCACACTTTCGCCCAGTAGCCACCACTTGATTATCGCGTTTCACAACACACTTCTCGCTGTCCATAGTCACAGTCATTCTGCGTGCTGTCGAAGCAGTCAGTGAGAACAGATTCTTGCTCAAATCCTGAACATGAAGCGCATTCTCCAGCCTAGCGTTGATCCACGAGCGACCAGTCCACACTTGCAGAGTCACCGTTCCGAAGCCGATAACCTTCAACTCCGCGCTGCTCTTGGCACTTAAAACGCTTCGACCGTTCTGCATCGCTGTGTATTCACTGAATGCATCACGCGACTTGCACATATGTGCTGAAGCTCCACTGTCCATGTTACAGTTCTCACTTGCAAATTGCTCGGTCGCGTTAAAAGCGACGTTAGATTGGTCTTGAACTGGACCGCGCGAGTTCGAGTCCGACGGGCACTCTCTTGCGAAGTGACCCTTTTGGCCGCAATTGAAGCAAGCACCAGTCGTCCCCTTCTTACGTTCGCCGCGCTGGTTCTTCTTCTTGTACTGCTGCTTCCCGTTGCTCTTACCAGCAAGCAGCGCGGTCGCTTGCTCAATGTGTGTCGAGGCTTTCTGACGCACTTCTTCTGCGATCAGCTTGCTCACGAGGTCCGCCAAGCTGAACGTTGTCATCGACATGCGAAACGCTTGCACCAAGCTCTCGTAGCTTGCAGGTAGACTCCGCAGCATCGTCGTGCAGACGTCTCCCTCACTTGGACCGCAGTTTGCATTCCTCATCTCCAGCACCAGCGTCTCCAGCTCCATCACGTGATCCTTGATGGAGGAGGTGGTGTGTTGGAACGACGCGAACTTTTCCTTGAGCCACAACCGATTCGCCATGTCTTGCGTACGATGAAAGTTCTCCAGTCTTCCCCACGCGTCTCTCGCAGTCGCCGCGTCGATGACGTGCATCAGCTGCGAGTCCTTCAGGTTCAGCACGATCGCCGCGTGCGCTTGCTGCTCCTTGACAGCAGTTACGTTGCCTTCGCCGGAGACCGCACTCCACAACCCCTTGGACATCAGATACATCTTCATCTTGTAGTTCCACAGCGCGTAGTTGGACCCGTCGAAGGCCTCGACCTTGAACTTGGAGTCGTTTGGGCTCATCACCTAATAGTAGGAGAGGAAGAGCGTGCGGGGCGAGTCGATGAAAAAGGCTTATTGGCGAGGTTGCAAAACCAAAAGTGAGTGGGATTGATGTCGTTATTGTTCTCTACCTTCCTAGCTCATTTCTTCTACTGTCTTTGCTACGGTGTGTTTTCTAATCCCATCAGGTATCCCATATGTATAGTGGGAAGATGCAAAAGCTGTGGTCAAAGCGGGACTCGAACCCGCTAACTGCAGCTCGCATACAGATACTGAACCAGCTGAGCTATAGAAAACATTTGGTTTCATGAACATATATTTGTACAACAATATTCTATAACTCACGCAAACCCACACATGCACAACATATGCAAACCGGCACTTCAACACACGCAACATCACCTGCCAACAATATTCATCTATAGCCATCTCATCCCCACCACTACCATATCCTTCGGCTGGTTGCTGATAGGTATCCATTGCCTCAGCATCGTTTTCGGCGCTATTTGCTGGTCTTCTGTCACCCTTCTCTGCTGCTAACCTTTCAAGCTTCGCAGAAACCTTGAATCTCGAGTCGTTGCCAATCAAAATCATGCTTGTCTCCAGATATTCATCCCGCCCGTTCTCATCTTCACCAGAGCCAACGTCAGGGTCCCACCTGCTGTCTGCGCTGCCATCACTGCTGAACCACCGAGACTGCTACCGTCTTGTTCGATAGCGGAGTTGGCGGGTTAGCCTCCTTTATCGGTGGAGAACGCTGCAACCTCTTTATTGCCTTGCTCTGTTGCCGATACAGTCCGTACAATTTAAAGAAACAGACCCCACCCCCACCGGAAACTTCATTTAAGTGCGAAAGAAGAAGTGCTCACTTCCCAACCGTTTATCTCGAAAACACCAAAAGGTTAACTAGCATCGTTTTGTTTGGCGCAATCTCATAATACCGTAAGGTGCACCACGTGGCCGCATTTGACCGCTAACACAGCTCCGTGCCATTCGCCCTCGAACTTCTTGCGCGCGATGTGTACTGTGGGGTCCGTGCAGACCACGTGCATCGTATACGTGACCGAAGGCGCAAAAAGCGGCCGAAAGCAGACCCAAGGGGGGTTCCGACTGGTTACTAGCAAGTACGTGCCATCGGTTGTGGCACTAATCTGGACTAGTCATGCGCCGCCGATACGCGGCGGTCGTATAAATATGGATGGTGCCTGTTTCGCACGCTCCACTACAAAAGAAAGGCTACTACACTTCGCTCCGGTAATAAGCGCATCCGCTCGCTCGCAGAGGCTCGCTGCAGTACTCGCTGCGTTAGGTTATATTGAGCTACCTACGCCTTCGGCTTCGGTAGGATTGACGGGCTCTCCAGTCCCGCTAGATACGAAGAGGATTACTGACTTCGCTTCGCTTCGCTCGGTGCATTTTTGCCAATCATGGCGCCGTCTTCGTTCTAATCGGCAGTTTTTTTCCGGATCGTGCGGCCTTAAAAATGTACTGCTGACAGTCTATCAAACAGATCAACAGTTTACTGGCAGGATGGACTCCAAGCCACTCCATTTCCATGATCCATTTCATAATCTACTGCTGAAAGACAATAATTACGCGGATGATTGCACCAAAAGTGTACGCGACGCGGGACTCGAACCCGCAACCCCCAGATTCGAAGTCTGATACGCTATCCATTGCGCCAGCCGCGCTATATATTTGCCTTAATTAAGATCGTATTATGAGTTTCTTACAATTGGCCAATAGATTAATTGTCTGAATCCCAAAACCTGTACAATTCTGTTCCGCAACAAAGGGGCGGAGTCTGTTGACAGCATATGAGACAGAATATTGACATCGAACGCCGTATTGACAGTAAACGAAGGAACACTCATCAACTGTATCCCACCATATGCTGGTACAATTCACAAGAGAAAGGTCGTTCGGTCTTGGAGTGGGCGATGCGGAGTGGTGGTAGCGTGAAGAGGAAGTAGATCAATTTAATCTCTACCCTTAACATATCGGATATAGATTCTAAAGATGCATCAGTGCGACCGGCACACGACCGGTATCCATCGACAATAACCGGTACAAAAGAAGAGGAACTAGATCTATTTAATCTCTTCTCTTAACTCATCGGATATATATTCTAAAGATGCACCAGTGCGACCGGCACACCACCGGTATCCATCGACAATAACCGGTACAAAAGAAGAGGAACTAGATCTATTTAATCTCTTCTCTTAACTCATCGGATACATATTCTAAAGATGCACCAGTGCGACCGGCACACCACCGGTATCCATCGACAATAACCGGTACAAAAGAAGAGGAACTAGATCTATTTAATCTCTTCTCTTAACTCATCGGATACATATTCTAAAGATGCACCAGTGCGACCGGCACACCACCGGTATCCATCGACAATAACCGGTACAAAAGAAGAGGAACTAGATCTATTTAATCTCTTCTCTTAACTCATCGGATACATATTCTAAAGATGCACCAGTGCGACCGGCACACCACCGGTATCCATCGACAATAACCGGTACAAAAGAAGAGGAACTAGATCTATTTAATCTCTTCTCTTAACTCATCGGATACATATTCTAAAGATGCACCAGTGCGACCTGCTCACGACCGGTACTCATTCACAATAACCGGTACAAAAGAAGAGGAACTAGATCTATTTAATCTCTTCTCCTAACTCATCGGATATATATTCTAAAGATGCACCAGTGCGACCTGCTCACGATCGGTACTCATCGACAATAACCGGTACAAAAGAAGAGGAACTAGATCTATTTAATCTCTTCTCTTAACTCATCGGATACATATTCTAAAGATGCACCAGTGCGACCTGCTCACGACCGGTACTCATTGACAATAACCGGTACAAAAGAAGAGGAACTAGATCTATTTAATCTCTTCTCCTAACTCATCGGATATATATTCTAAAGATGCACCAGTGCGACCTGCTCACGATCGGTACTCATCGACAATAACCGGTACAAAAGAAGAGGAACTAGATCTATTTAATCTCTTCTCTTAACTCATCGGATATTATTCTAAAGATGCACTAGTGCGACCTGCTCACGACCGGTACTCATCGACAATAACCGGTACAAAACCGATTCTGAGCACTAGTATCGGTATGATACAGGTAGGAGTTAAAATACGTTTCAAGGCTTACTGTGTTGCGGATGGGATAACACGACACACAAATGTTCTTCTTGCGCCAGTGGTTCGGCTTAATCATTGCGAGTATTGCTAGCGATAGCGTGCATTAAAGACTTAGCGTACCACCACATGGACATTGAAACCGCATTTCTAAACGGAAAGCTAAACAAGGAGGCCTTCTTGAAGGGAATGGACATCCACGGCAGTGAAGTCCGGGTTTGCAAACTCATCAACAGCCTGTATGGGCTTGAACAGGCTCCCCGAGCCTGGCACCGATCGCTGACAAGATTCTTGGGTCGTGAAGGGTTTGTAAAGCTGACATGTGCGGCTTGTATATATGTGTGCTGAAGTCGTGGAGATTTCGAAAGAGTTTCAATTTATACCGACAACTTGCTGTCGCTAAGCAAGTCTCCTAAAGTCAAGAAAGCGTTGAAGCAATCCATCAGTGGAATATTCAAAGCCAAATATATCGGTAAGTGAGCTATATTGCGGGGCCTAAGATCACTCGCGACCGAAGCGGTGGATAAGCCAGCAAAGTAACGTCGATTTCATCCTAAAATTTTTTTAACATGGAACATGGTGCAGAAGCGGCCACTCCAACGGCGGCATGAAAGAAGTTGACGAAGCAGCAGGCTCCTACTAGTGAGGAAGCGACGGCCATGATGTTGAAGAAGCCGTTCAGACAAGCCGTTGGGAGCCTGATGTACCAAATGCTTGGCAGTCCGCTGGACATTGCGTTCGCAATTCAGGATGTGAGCCGATATTTAGCTGACTACGGAGAAGCTCACTGAGAGGGAGCGAAGCGATGTATCCGCTATCAAAAAGCCACCCGCGATCACGGTCTCCAGTTTAGTGGAGATTTGTGATTTTGAAAGTTTTCACGGATTCCGACTATATTGGGTGCGAGGATGACCGGAGGTCAGTCTCTGGATAACTTACTATGATTGGTAATTGCACACATGTAGTAACGTGGAGCTCTTGTAAACAGCGTCTTTTGGCGGAATCCACAGCAGAAGCCGAATATGTGGCTCTGGCTCATTGCACTCGAGAAGTAGCATTTCTCTTGCGCTGTACGGATATCCAGCTCGACTCTGTGTTTAAATCAGTACCCACGAGCGCATAGAGAGCAGAGCCCCACTGAAGCGAAGCGGGGATGGGGGGGGGGGGGGAGGGGGGGGGCTTGCACCCACCTGAACGTTCTATCTTTTCACAACAGATTTTCAAACAGATATTGTCGCACCGGTGGAAGAAGTTTTGTTCCTGAGGCAGCTACTAAGAGAGTTGGGTTATGATCAGCCAGGCACGGTTGTTGATGAAAATAACCAGGCTTGCATTGCCAGTGGGGAGAATCCATCTCATCACACCAGAGTGAAGCACATTGATATCGCAGTCCTTTGGTCATAGTATCCGCCATATTGTCAAAGGAGATTATGGCGGATACTATGACCAAAGGACAGCCGAGCGAGCTGTTTGAATACTCCGGAAGAAGTTGAACGTGAAGTCGGTGGGATAATGCCTATTGTCAGCAGCAGTAGATAAGCTTGTGGACGACTGGAGAATGTGCCCACGCGAATAACGGAAGTCTGTACGAGATACAGCCGCCAACAGCCTAGGAAGTTGCATATAAAGTCTTTATGACAAACTTGGAGATGGGGTGACGAGATCTAGGGTCGGGGGAGCTCAATACAAATAACGATGTATCGAAGCGAGGCATCAGCACCGGGATTCGCACTGCGGGGGGAGGGGGGTCGAATTGTCACTGCGTCCAAGCTGCGTGTTAATGCTTCGATTGCGTAGGACAAAGCCGAAGTGAGTGATTGCATATGCGTTTGAGTAAGACCGTTGATAGATACAAGTCCGATAGGAAAGCTTTCTTGAGCTACATATACTTGGAGCCACGAATCTCTCCTCACTTTTGCTTTTTGTACAATTTACTACGGTAACAACTTCAGGGAGTGTAGTCAGTTACCCCCTATCACCTTTTCTTCGCTTCAAGGGAGGTGCTCGGTCTATTAGTGTCAAGTCTCCGACTATGTTTTTGAGCACTACACCCTTCAGTTCATGATCTGCCTCTGTTCTCATATTAGTCCACCCTGAGCTTCATCCCTTGTTCATCGGGAAATTTGTATGCCAATCCGCCGTTTTGTTGCATCGTCTGTAATGAAGCGATCAACTGTGAACTTCACATAAATCCGCCAACATCCTGGTGATCCGATACGAGTGCTTGATTTTCTCGCTCTTGGCATACTCACTGCTCCATCATTCGTAATATAATCGCACTCTCTCCTGCTACGTGCGCCCCTTTCAAGTTGTTGTCCGCTATCTTTGTCAGCAGCCAGTGCAATCTAATGAATTTGACGATGTTGTTAGTGGTGGCTGGGTGTCGTGAGTCTTTGCGTAATACTTATGTACAGTCCGCATTGCTGTTTCGAAAGACATGGTGATGCTTTGTCGGCTCAGCGCCTTGTGCCACCACCTACACGACGCAGTTCTCCATCGCTCGGCTTCCCGGTCGTTCTATTCCTAATTCTCCTTCCTGGGGCGACGAACCCATCACCTACCTTCACCTGCCGAAAAACAAATCCCCGGCTGCCGACGGCGACGACGCAGGGGCACCGCCCTCAAACGCCCCCCATCGAAGTCCAGCCACATACACATGAAAAGTCTGACGTCATTGTAGATCGAACCGTCAATGTCCGTAACGGGTAATTCACAAAATACGGAGTGATCAGCAACATTTCACATTTCAACCTTTCGAGACAAAATACGGAGTGTTGATAAACATTTTGACAAAAACCTATTGTCGGTTCGTGGAGGTACATAGCGGACAGTCCAACCGAAGCCAGCGGCCAGCAAGGTGTCCTAGTTGCTCGAGTCCCCGGGCATGGACCACGCGGCAGTTTATCCGCGCAAGCAGGGCAGCATGAACATGGCTCCAACGTCGAAAGAACTGCTAGATCCTCCCGACACATGCACACGGCTCACCGATGTAGCCGCTCCACCAGACGGCTTAGACACGTCACCACTGCTAAATGCTTCCGAGGACCCCGAAGTCAGCGTCACCATACCCGATGCAACTTTCGCCGGCTCGCCACTTTCAATCGCCGTCGAGCCACTTGATGCGTCGCCACTCGATAAAGCACCGCTCACGACGCTCATGCTTCCGCTGCCCAGCCAATTCGTGCCAGACGGTATGTCCACGCCGCCGCCAATACATGCCTCGCTCATGGCGCCGCTCAAAGATACGCCGCCTCCACTCGCCACGCCCGCCGAGCTAGCACCACCGGACAGAGCAATGCCACCAGCTAAGCCAGAAGACGCGCTTAGAGAGCCACCGTTGCCGCTCGGCGATGTAGAAGATAAGGTTCAGGATGACGGAGTAGACGATCGTAATGTGCAGCTGCATGAAGGGGTGGGTGGGGAGGACCACACACCAGTCCGATCGGAAACCAAGCGTGGTTAGGCCAGTCTCCATGTCTGGGTAAAAAAAAAAATGGCGTACAGAAGGTTGCCGGAGATCTGGCAGGCGATGGAACAGTAGGCTGTGCTGGCCAGGTCAAGGAAAAGTACTCATATTAATGTCATCGGGACTCTCTCGACGCGGGGCATGCGCGTTGGATCGCTGTGCTGACACGGAAGCGCGGGGTCACATACAATAGAAAGCCATGTGAATGATCCAAGTCGTGACACTAAATGCTTCCGAGAAGAGGTCATCAAGAACCGTGCCACGAGGACACGCATGGCACTAGCTAATTATCTTTGAGAAGAGTATTATAGCGATTTCGAACTGCATCATTCCTCGTTCATTCACGGTTGCTGTTCAAGAAAGGTGCATCTAGGTGCTCCAACAAAGAAAAGCTGGTCAGACAGTCCTGGGAATTCAGATTCTCAGGAATGTTTGAGACCTCTTACAACCAATAAGCCCTGCTATCCGTCGCCAGCGCCACGCTCATGTAGACCCCAACCAACCAATATGTACCGCGTGCCCTCGTTCAGCAGCAGTGAGACCCCGAACGTGTCCACCAGCAGCCTGTCGCGCTCCTCGTCCACCAGCAGCCAGTCGCGCTCCTCACTCTCGCACATCAGCAAGAAGTCGCGCTCATTATCTCGGCCAGCGGCAGAAACAACAAGAAGGGGTCGCACCTGGTGGTATTGCCACGCTGCCATAGGAAGCAGCCATGGTTAGCGAGATCGAGCTGTTGCGCTTGTACGTCATCAAGAACAAGTTCATGGACCAAAAGAAGAGATTACGCCTCTGTGTTTGATCGACTACGTGGAGCGCCCTGTAATCCCTAGCGTCAAGTTCGCCTTTTCGAGCTCCACTGATGCTATAGCGAGCTCGCGTTTCGCCTTGACGTTGCTGGAGTTTGCGAGTTGTGCTTACTATTTCGCGTCCCAGATACTGAAATTGGTATTATAAGTATGATTTATTATTATTTTTTTTTTAAGGTGGTCGTGACAACAAGTGGAGACTCGTGCCGAGGCAAAGACGCGTTGTGTATCATGCTGACACGCCTCGCGTACCCGAAGCGGTACTATGACATGATGAAGACATTTGGGCACAGAGGAGCCTGGCTGTACAGGGTCTTTTTGTTTTGCACATGATCGACCTTGTCCACGACGAGTTCGAAGACAAGATCTTCATGGATAAATCTATGGTTGCTGCACATGGGTGAATACTGCGACGCGATTAAGGCAAAGGGGGCATCAACAGAAGGCGTATTCGGGTTCCCGACGGAACCAACTGGCAGTCTGCCGGCCCGCACCCCGGAGAGGCGGAACACGAGGTGAAAATCTCCTGAAGCATCTCTACACCGGACATAAGCGTTGTCACGGTTTGAACTATCAAGCAGTGACAGCGCCGGACGGGATGTGCATTCATTTTTGGGGCCCGATGGAGGGGCGCCGCCATGACAGCGCGATGCTGCGTGAAAGCGGCCTTCTTGATTATTTCGACAGTCATCGCGAAATTTTCGAAGGGAAGCTTTTGTATGGCGACCTTGCCTACGGTGTGCGGACGTATATCGTTAGCGGCTACAAGGGGAACAGCCTAGATGAAGCTGAAAATGAGTTCAACCACAAGATGAGTCGGCTTCGGGAGTGTGTTGAATGGAATGGAATTTCAAGTTAATGAAGATGTTGTGGCCTTTTATCGACTTTAAGAAGTAACGAAAGGTTCGCCTTTCGTCCGAGTGCAAGCTTGTTAGAGTTGCCATGTTCCTAACCAATTGTCACAGCTGCTACTACGGCGCCAACAAAATCAGCCAGTGTTCAATTTGCGACCGCCAAGCCTACGCGACTACCTGTGCAGCTAGCTGCTGAATAAGTTGTCGACTCCATTCGATCGGGGTGCCTTGAGCATCGCCAGCTGTAGGAGATTCTCGAAACCTTCGTTTTTCGGTTGAACAAGACGAATTTTAAACTTTCGTTCTTCTTTGCGGTCTTGTATCTCGATATCGTTCTCACGACGATGCATATCTTGCTCCTGCTGCCACTGCTGTGAACGCAGCTCGCGATCCTTTTTGTTATCCTCACGCATGAGCTCGTAAATTGTGGGCTTGCGCGGCGAGTTATCGGTTCCAGACTCAGCGTTACGTTCCTTGCGCTTTTTGAGGCGCGAAACCGCCTCATCGCGCATCAGTTTGCCTGTGTTCTCGTTTGACTCAAGTTTCGCTCTCACCGCCAAAGTTGTCTTTGCTTCCGCCAGAACGTGCTCATCAACAGCCAGGATGAGCTCGTCAAGCAACTGCTGCTTCAACGTATATTCCTCAGATATGCTGGATGCAGCGGCAGATGCTTTCTCGCTACTGCGATGATTTTCGAGGAGCACATTGAAGCGAGCCTGAGCTGACTTCCCCGCGATCTCTTGTTTGGTAAAGCCGTCTACCGTCTTCACCTTTTCAGCTGTATCCGCCAGGCATCCATGAGCCCGCCCCGAGCACACGTAAAGGGGAGATCAGCGTTGACTTAGCGAAGAAGGACGAGATCATCATACTTGCTGACATTTTTGCGCTTTGTCTTCTACCGTGAGAGCATTCCGCTCGCTGCCGACGAGACTGAAGTGGAGGTGGCGCTCTGCTCGGCAGATTCCGGGGGATCCTGACGACTTTGCTTCGAGACTAGCATCGAGGTGAGCTGGTAGACAAAGGCGAATGTTGGAAATGTGTTGCGTCGATGGTAAGTAGTCTAACCTGCAGCAAGCGCTAACCATATATTGTGGTGTTGGGAAGAGGCATACGCGACCTTTTCTATTTAGTGCACGCCTGCTTTTTATGGATAGAAGTGGGATTTGTTCCGAAATTTGCTCCTGGTCTTGGTCCGCGTCCGAGTTCACGACCGGGAACGGACTACGAAAACGTTTAGCTACGAACCTTTTTAGTATTGAAGAATTCACCTTACCGAGTATATATGTGAGCCATTGGGTGCACGTGCATTTGTTGTGATCAACTTGGCCACACTTCGAGCAACTCGCCTTCCGTTTAGCCCTGCCAATTAACTGCGCTGTGTCACCCCTGCTGGGGTGGTGCCGTTGATTATTGCGTCCAGCCACCTTGTCCAACACAGGTGGCAAGTCGTCCAAGTTTGCAGCTCGTACTTCGAAGCGCTCGATGGTATTTCCGCTTGTAGACCGTGCAATATTTAGAACGACTCGGTTTTGAAACAATTTCCACTTCGTTGAACAGTTCATTATCTCGGCTGGAGTGATGACGGGCGGCTATATAGTGCCGATGTGGGATACCATGCTGATTGAAGTCGCTACGACTGCAAATACGTGTGGAGAGGTCGACATGGGCGTGCTAGAACTGGACTGCCTCGAAGGTTCAACAAAAATGATGTTATCGTCGGGTGGTCGAGCTTTATAGTACACAGAAAGTTCATGCTGCTTCTGTAATTTCGTGTGGGTTCTGTGGGTTAAAGAAACACTTTTTTAATCCACTCAGCTACTGGATTGTTGCTTTCGTAATCACTCTCCATGAGCTTCTTCATATAGAAAGTAAATAATCCAAATGGCAGAAGGAGACGCGGCTGCAAGCTGCTGTATACTGGGATTCGACAAAGTTTGTAGTTCTCCAACCGTACAATCTGCAGGACCCGAAAGCAGTATACGGTACCCATTTGGTGGGATCAATCGCCTCGATATATTTTGCAATGAGGGGGTGGGTCAACTTCAAGCATTCAAGCCGTGACTTATACTCTTCGGCGGAAGATGAAGCTTGGAGTCCATAAAGGACCTTGGTCATGTCTACAGAGGATTGGCCCTTAAAGTACTTGCTGACGTTCTGCAAGATGTGCCTTGTATAAAAGCGAACATTATCCAATCCAAGCTTATCGAAAGCCGCGAGAATGCCAGTTCCTCTATCCCAAAATAGTAAGCTTTGCCGACGGAACCTCAGCTCGTTGATAACAGCGTAAGAACTAAACACAATTTCTTCAGATTCAGAAATACAAACAGCGACTCCCAGAATTATTTTGGACATGCTGCCATCTCCGCCCACCAAAATTAATTGTGTGCTCTTAAATTTGCCGCGCTTGATGAGCGCACCACTAATGCGGACAACATTCTGTCCACGGTGTTCATAGTCATTGCGCATTTGGACTACTCAAAAATGCCCGACGAAAGCGACACCTTCATCTATGTCGATAGCGGTGAGGCTTGTTGGATTTTTTGTTTCGTACGTTAAGAGGGGCCGCAAACGATAAAATCTTCGATTGTGCCAAAAAGGTTGTCTAAAATCATTTTTTCCCGCGATAAGCCTCTTTAAGAGGTGTATCTGCTCCATTTTTTTTTAACGTTTCACTTGGTCCACAATCATTCGTCCAGACACGTTCAGATCCGAGGAAACTAAAGCACGAATCGGTTCCATTTTACGCAACTGCGAAGCCGAAATACGGGATCGATCACTGCACATATTGTGTTGAAGGTTGCACGTACCGTACGATACCCTTTCAGTGTATCTTACTGTGAGCGGTAAGCCGTGATCTTGAATCGGCATAAATTGCTTCCCTTACACTTGTACCGCAAAAAGGCCCCACCACCGGCAGCTGGATCGGTGACCACCCTCTTCCCATGAATGGAAGCAAAAACCTTGATAGCTCTGGTATAGTCTCTCGGGGGGGGGGGGGGGGCGCGCGTTTAAAAATCTAAAAGAAGACGGAGAGGGGTGATCATCCGTGCAGTGGTTACGAAGTTAGTATTATCGGCTAAATATATTTAATGTTGTATACCCGGGGTAAAAGGAAGGAAACAATGCGTCGTGGTCTGCAGCCCGGCGCTAAAGCAAGCGATTGCTTAGCGCGCGTCCACCTTGAGATGAGTTAAAGTGCTGGAATCACCGATGCAACGAATGCTGAACTTGTTTGAGAAACTTGGCATAGGCTGCGGAGTAGGCTCTGCACAACACTTCATGCTGCCCTGCCTTGCTGGCCGCCGGCTTCGGTTGGACTGTCGCTATGTACCCCCACGAATCAATAATAGATTCTTGTCAAAAAAATTATCAACATTCCGTATATTTTGTCTCGAAAGGTTGGAGATGTGAGATGTTTGCTGATCGCTCCGTATTTTGTGAATACCCGTCCATAACGGAGGTTCGAAGCATTTCCACTGCACCAAATACGGATTCATCTTTTGCTAGTCGGTGCTCATCTAATTTTTAACAGAGTCGACAACTGATGCAGGCCTCGTGCTAAGGCTTGCAGGGCAATATACCAATAACCAATAATAAATACGACCCAAATACTGCAATATGATACAGGCATTAGTCACTGCCAGCTTTAGCCAGCGTTGTCACATCCAACATGTTCCTGTTCGCGCGATTAAACATAATAATCTTAAAACTCACTTAAAATTCGCTGGCAGCATACACTTACATTGCGGTCTCAGCACAAGCTTGGACTGCGAGAAAAATCGCTCGCACACATTCGAGATGGGGGGTGGGGTGGGGGGAGGGGGTGCTTTAACAGCGAGCTGCAGTTTGTTCCTTCGGCACTTCTGACTTGCTTTCTTGTCCCGACATGGGGAATTTGAGTTGCGTAGTCTTTTTCGCGTGTCTTGCGCTTACTGCCACACTATCCCACCTCGAACCTCTTGACTGCAGCTGTGAAGGGGTTACTTCCAAGGTTATAGATTATGTGAGACACATATCTCACCTTCCCTTATAACATTACTCAGAACGAGATACTTAACGAAATCTCAGTAGGTGGCCTTACAGCCAATAGTTATGCATTAGACTAGGATCTACTATGATAGATAGTGAGTCCTATATATCTACACCACAGGCAGCGCAGTTCCCCTTTTGAAGTAAAGAGCTCATTTTTGCCTTGGTTAAGGTATCGTCGACTCTTGAAGTTCGTAAGTAGTTGTCTTACGGGTTCGTCTTGGTTATTGTATAGAACCTAAGGATATCCACCTTAACCCAAGAGATGCTCTGAGTCTGTGTCTCCCTCTGATGCTAAAGCAATTGAGCCCCGCTGTATTTGGTAGCACTTGTAGTCAGTCCTACACCTGAGTCTTTCGACTGTCCCTGTGAGGATGGAGCAATTCGCCCACGTACCCTCGAACCAACAAGACGGACATAAAAGCTGATGTTCTTGATTGGCCCGGAAGGTGTGGATGAACTGCTTCGCAAGGTCCCGACGTACGTCTGGAGGCGCTCTCTAACTACGAGAATGCCTTGTTGGAGAACATCCAATATAAGATGATTTTTTTTTTGGCGGGGGGGGGGGAGCGCGAGAGTGGGTACTGACGTGTTACACACCCGTGAACGCTGCGTTTCCTTCTTGTGGCCAGCTGAAGCTCCAGCTCTCGCGGTGTTCTCGCCGCCTAACCAAGCATATCGCGTGAGGTTACGCTCCCTCTCTATCCGCCAGGATATGAAGAAATGGGTGGACTTCGTCCAGGATTTCTAACTGCACCGTGGTATGACGGTAGATCCCCTGCCTGGGGCGGTCACCGTGACCATTTTCATGAAAGTCTTCTCACTGGCGTTACCAGGACGGAAGTCTTTCGTGTTCACCCTACCTCTTTTAAAGAGGCCGTGAATGAGGCGTTGGACGCCGAGTTTAACTGTAAGTCTGCGCGACTTGGATTGGAGCACTTACCAAGCCAGCTCGTCGGATCGGCCACGTCCCCGAGCCGATGAACCTCAGCCACGCTGAAGACGAGAAAGCCGAGCTTCTGGCTGCTGAGCAGCACTTCGGCATCCGTCGATGCTTTGTATGTGGGAGCACTTAACACCTGCGTCCAGGTTGTCCCCTGCATAAGCAACGTCAGGCTCTTCCGATCCAAAACTTTGCTTCCGAGCGGAAGTCTGGCTTGTGGCGTGAAAAAGCCAAAACCCAGTAGGAACGGGGCGGCCTGCTGGGAAACATCGACTAAGTTCTGTTAAGCCTTAGGAAGGAGGCCATCGGGGCTTAACCCCCAATATCACCGTGCTATCTAACACGGACTTGTATGCAAGCCGGGTTTGCTGGTCGTTGAGGCAACCGCGAAGGGCTTCAACAAGCCTCGGACGGTCTGTTATCGAAACTCTGGCGTGTCGGGCAATCACACTCGGCGCTCCACGATGGAAGGAAGCCAGCAGGACGCTGGGACATTTATTGCGCTTACGAGTGACATAATCACTGTCTGTCTTGCGACGGGGACCCGCGTCAATATGAACCGGGGCGTGAAGTTTCTGGACTTCGATAGCGGGAGGCTGTCTGGGCCTTGACCTGAAATCGAGATGGCGATGGCATGACTGGAACGCAATGAGCTGTGGATTGGTTGCCGAAGACTTGCGCTACACGATATCGATGCCAAACAGCACGCTGATCCCCCAGTCGAACCCAATCTGCGTGAAGTCGCCGTACTTGTGGTCGCTCAGGATGGGCCAACACGTCGCACCCAGGCTAAAATCGTCATGACGAAGCGCTTGACTCCTAGTGAAGCTTTGCGAGCCATGAAACCACCTCTGTTAAAACGCAAAAGCGCCACTGGTGCGGACACTGGACCGAGTCGGTAAATGTGGTCGGAGTATATGTTAATGGATATTGATGGCTGTGGACGATTTTCGAGCACTGTTCGTGGGATGAACATGGAGTGTTACGTAATCCGCTGAGCGACGCTCGTTGCGATAATGAGACATCGCTGCATGCCAAATGCATGGTCCCCCCCCCGTGCGCCGAGGCATCACGAACTCGGCCCTGACGATGTGTGTGGAGTGGCACATAACCCGCTGGGTGGGGACTGCGAGTCATGAAATTCTTCGCCGGATGTCGGTTTGCGACATGGAGCCTCCTTTGGAGCAACAAGAGGTGGAGACACGTGTTGACAATGGTAGTATGAATTTGTTGGCCTCTACGGGGCGTACGGCTTCCGCGAGGACGCAGTAGCCACGCAGCATGGCGACAGCGAGATTCAAAGCGTCTGTCCTGATTCACGCCGCGGTAGACACTCTGTTAGAGCTGGACGAGATGTCCATTGCTGAGTTCGGTGATACTGTACCTTGAAAGCGGGCGAGTTAGCCGAAATCATCATTACACGACCTGAAGTGAAGTTGAACTCCTCGTCGCTTATGGATGAAGCGGTCCTCGAGAACACTAAGCAGGCGCTTAATGCGCTAGTGGGTTGGCAATCCTAAAGGGTCCCTCGGACCCGTACTATCCTTTGGTCAAGGAGTACCGACGTTATCTCTAAAAACCCGCCTTCTGACCTACCTCCGGATCGAGGTCTGCGTTACGAGATTGACCTAGTTCTTGGAACCAACTACTCCGTGACCGAACAGTGCCCCTTGCCCAAGGAACGTGAGATGTCACTGCGCGTTTTTCAGTGCAAAGCACGCGGCGGACATGGTGCGAGAGAGCAAGTTTCCACACCCAACGCCGCCTTTCTGTGCCAGAAAGCCTGACGGCTAGTGGCGTATTGCTCATGCTTTTGCAAGCTCAACGCTGCCACCATTCCACAGTCGCCGATTGCTGGGAAAGATCTTCTGCAGAACAACATTGTGGGTGTACAATGTGCAGTGCGCGTCGACTTAGGCAATGATTATTACCAGTCGCTCATGTGTGCGAGTGACATTCCGCTAAAATAGGTCAGCTCTCCAGAGGCATGGTAGTGGCTGGTCATGCCCCAAGGGCTGTCGAACATGCTTGCGACGTTCAATCGTCTAGTGACGCAACACTTCAGTCCTCATCGGGCATATGCACAGACATACTTCGACAACATCTTCGTCCACAGTCGTGCAGAGCACGTGAAGGAGAGTCACATCGACCATCTACGAATGGTGCTCGAGTGCATATACACTAACAATCTGTACGTTAAATAAATACGTCGAAGTGCATCTTCGGTAATGAAAATATTCCTTTCTTTGATGCTTTATTGGGGAGCGTGGCCTTTGAGCGGATCCCGCGAAGGCCAAAACCGTTGTGGATTGTCCGTTTCCTAAGAACGCGAAGGACTTACGCAAGTGGCTTGGACACGCCAATTACTTGCACAAGTACAGTGATAATTACGCTGATATGGCTCGGACATTGTCCAATCTCCTTAAGAAGGATGCGGACTGGTACTGGGACACCAATAAGCCTTTGAGGCGTCCAAGGAGAGTCTCCTTCATGCACCGATCCTGACGTTGCGAGACCGTGTATGTCCGTTCAGTGTCGTCTGTGACGCATCCAACTTTGTCATAGGCCGAACACTGCTACAAGCAGACACCGACGGGCGTGAACGCGTGATTGCGTTTGAATAGCGCCAGCTTAAGACTGCAGAGAAGAACGACCCAGTTCATGATAAGGAGCTACTGGCAATGAAGTGCGCCCTTGTCAAGTTTAAGGTTCACCTGCTCGGCTCTACGCCGTTTGTGATCTTTACTGATCACGCGTCGCGACGCAGTCGCCTCGTCTCTCGCAAAGGATGGCCCGCTGGTTGTCCTTCTTCGCGGAGTATAACTTCACGCAGCAGGTGAAGTACAAGCCTGACAGGCAGAATGGTCTCGCAGACGAGTTGTTACGTCGACCGGAATATTAACTTTCTCATGTCACAACGGTGACCTCGTCTGTGACGAATTTGATCCGCGTTGCGTATGCGCGCGATGACACTTATGTAGCTCTGCTACGGCTCACAGGAGCAAGGCGTTTTACGACTCGGACATTAAATCTCGGCACGCTTGTGCGCGAGGCTGAATCGCTATTCCGCCGATGACGGACTGCTGTTTTACAGCAATAATCCTGCAGACGGACCTCGTGTCGTAGATGATGAGGATTTAAAGTATCGCATCTTCTATGAGGCGCATGATACGCCGCTTAGTGGCCACCTGGTTCGTGAAAAGACCTACTATTGGTTACCAAATTGCACGAACGGACGAGCACATACGTGCGTACGTGTGGTGAAGCCCTTAACACATGCGCCCGCGCCACTGGCAAGTTTTCCTGTACCCTTTGGGAATTGGGAGTCCATGGGTTTGGGTTTGGCGTTCCGAAGGACTCGGAAGGCAACACGGGGTCTTTGTGGATGATTGAGCATGACGGCTCACCTAGCGGTGGTGCCGGATACCATTGATGGTGAATATACAGCGAAGATGTTTTTTTTCAGTGTGCTCATTCGCCAATACGGGCTGCCTTCATCGGTTATCTCGGAATGATTTCTCAGAACGAGATCCTCGCTTCACTGGGACGTTCTGGCACCAGTCTTCACAGTACTGGGCCTAAGCTAGACATGTCCACGACGGATCGTCCACAGACCGACGGTCAAACGGAATCCGCGAATCGCGTTGGGGAGGATATACTCGTAGCATTTGCGCTTAAACGCCGAAGCGTTGGAGCACAATGGCTTCCGCTCGTCAATTTGCATTGAATAATGCGGTGCACGCCTCAACGGGCTACACCCCGTTCTGCGCGAACGGCCCCACACACCAGCGCGTCCCGCGGACGCTAGCACTACGTGGTTCTGGACTTGGTGGGGGAGAGATAGCCGATCGGCTTGCTGATGCCAGCTCTATCACTGTTCAAAAACAGGTTGACGAGTTTCTGTTAACGCGTCTGAATGTCTTACGACATGTGCGTGACGCTGCCACTGAGAGCCAATACAAGCAAAAGAAACACGCGGATTTAAGGGGGCACATGCAATATGGAAAGCCTTAAGGTTGGTGACGAGTTTGAATGCTAGAAACATGCAGTTTCTGCGGTCTTCAAGACGAAGTTGCGTCCGCGCTTCGTCGGGCCGTTCAAGGTCGCGGCCAAGAAGACTAGCGTACTCGCTAAATCTTCCGAAGAACATGCGCACATATCTCGTGTTTTATGTGGGCTTGCTCAAGCCATACCGGAACCCGGAGCAGATGGGCGCAGAGGCGTAGGGGGCGGAGCCACGGCGCTCGGTTGGAGTCTCAACATCATGTCGAGCTGCCCCTCCAGGCTAGCCTCACTGCATTCAAGGTCCAGAGTACTCAATTCCGGGTTCTCAACCCAATCCATACGCTGACGAAGATCACCGCACGCAGTCCAAACTGCTCATAGGCCTGGTTGGCCGCCTCAAGTACCCAGCGGAGCCGCTCCACCTCGCCGTGCAGTCGACTCACGGAGTCTTGAGTTTGCTCGAACTCCTCTTGATGAAGAAGGGGAATTGCGGTGAGGATTGCTAAAGCTCGTTGGACGCCTGAAACCGGACGTGATGATACGTGACCCCCCCCCTCCGTTCATCTGTGCTTCTTTAACTATTTTTTTTCCAGCAGCAAGACCTCCCTCCATTCCCCAGTCGCCACAAGAAGACTGTGTCGACGAAGGTGCTTGCGCAGTTGATCATCTCCGACACAGACCATCTTGTCGCCGAACGCGTTGCTGACGAGAAACGTTTCGCGGAGAACAAGGGGCGCACCATGACGACATAATCGCCCGTCGATGCCGGCGCGTGGTGGACGTACGATCGGGGAAGTCCAAGCCAGAGCTTCCTCCCGTCCACCACGCCGCTTTCGACACCTTTCGTGCTGAGCGCATCGCCAATTGCGAAGAAGGAGGCCTCGACGTGCAGGTTGGACATACGATGCGAACCCGTGCGTCGGTCGCGAAAAGCTTCTCGCTAACAAGAGTAGGCTCTACGTGAAGTGACGACGCAGAGGACGGAGAGGGGTAGCTGCTGGACAGCGACACGGATTACGAGGACGAAGGTGCTGGTGCTGCTCCACTAACACTCGACTCTGGAAGGTCTACGGAAGATGCGGACGCGGATGAAAGCGCTGCCTCTTCTGATGGTGATGGCGACGAGGACGCTGTTCGGAGCATAGACGACGGCACAGGTAGCTCTGAAGGGGTCGGCGAAGGCGCAGGCAGCACTGAAAGATTGGATGGCGAGGAGTCCCTAAGCAGCAGCGATGATGTACCGGCGTCCGGCGTTCCACAGAAATGACACCGGAAATTTAACCGGAAGAAAGCCATAAAATCAGCGCGTACGGCAAAGACCATCTCGCCGCGTGATGAAGGCGATGGTGATGACGGTAATTATCCGGAAGGCTTCCCGTATTGCTAGGCATCGTGGGAAGATTTCCACCGTGCTTTCGACGAGTTCCATGCTGTGACGTACCAACAACTTTTAAGTCGGACAAGCACGTCTGTTGTCAGTCGGAACAAGTAAATACGCGATGCTGTAGCGCGTAAAATCAAGACAATTGACGATGCTTTTAATGTAGTGGAGGCGCGCAAGGATCGCGATTCCTGAGGACTGGGGTAAGTACTGAAAGACGCTTCGGTGTACGCATGGTCGCAGACAACCTGCGCGCGGAGCAGGTAACCGCAAGCATCGCAAGGTCCGGACAACCCCGTGCACTACTAAGATCAGCGCTCGCGTGGTGTCCGAGAATTTGGCTGGTGCGTCGTTTTGAAGGCGTGTGGGAACCACAGCAATTCTGTCACGAAGCACCAGTGTTTCAACTACGCGGAAACCGCACTATCAACGATGAAGGCTTTACAGGTGAGGTCGCCAAGATGCACAAGGCGAGTGCGCACGCAAAATGAATTCTGGCGTATCTGCGCGTGCAGTCTGGTGAGTATTATATTTTTCATTGTTTCCTGTTCCAATCCGTTACTGATACATGGCTTGTATACGCTATGGTGTTCATTGTTTCTAGGCAAATTTGTAGCTCTCTGCGACGTCCACAATATTCTAACGGTTCAAAACAGAGCAGAAGGCTGGGCTGACGGATGCGAGCCGTGCTCTTGCTGTTTTGGGCGCGCTAAGCGCGGAGTGCGATGGAATGTGGCTGAGATGATGATGGACGCTGAATCAATAGTAGTGCGCGTCGTTACGTTTCAGAGTGCTCGCATAAATCGTTTGTTTCGTGCTCCCCCGGGGTCGTGCTGTCGATGCACGCACGACACGAAAAATAAAAAGCGCTACAAGCTCTTCAGTTTTGCAGTTTATGGTGTGTTCGGCAAGGTATGTGTAGCTTGAGCATGTTACCGTTTGAAACTTCTACGTTGTCTGACAATAAATCCCATCAGGATCAATACGTGTTTCATTGTTTGATTCAGAGCGAGGAGGAGAATAACCTCCGTCTAGCTGCCAAGAGCTTCTAATCTTTCGTCTATTCGAAAGGCACCCAAGGATATCAAGACGCGACGGACGCGCTGCTGGAGACACTGGGTGAGCAGGCGGATCACCCGCTGTACCAGTTTTTCCTGAAGAATTGGGACGAAAATCAAGACGAGTGGGTCTCATACCAAGGGGTACATTACTGACATAGGCAACAACACGAACAACCGGCTCGAGTGTAAGTGGGAGAAGATAAAACAAGTGGTGGAGGCGAATTTTGCGCTGGACAAGACGATATCTACACTGATTACAACTCAGCGGACTGCTGAAGACGAGTTCGTAGCGCAGTACCACAAGGTTGGTAGTCGTCCAGACCTCGGCGAAGATCCGAGCTTGGAACTCAAATTACGATTACGCGCTGAACATGGTGGTGGAGCAGCACTCGTCCGCAGTCGGCCCCAGGGATGACTATGAAATGTATCTCAGCGTACCTGGCAACGCGACACTGACACAGCCAGGCACAGGAAGCGCACATGTGGTGGATACTTAGGTAGGAATGCATTGGAGTTTGCAGTTTGTCCGGTACGGGTCCGGTCTGTTAGCTATGTAAATTCTGATTGAATATGTGTTATGTTTTGTAGACTCCTTCCTGCGACTGCAGCTTCATGAAGACGTGTCGTCTTCCTTGCAGAAACGTCATGCATTTTTGCTTCAAGCGCAATTACGAGACGTAAGCCCGCCGTTTCGGACATTCTCAACTCGCTGGATCGTGCACCCCCCCCCCATCAAAACAACATAGACGAAGGCGACGTCGGGGTTGGAGGGTTCTTTATGAACACTCCAGCAATTCGCGAGCAGGCTGCGGTGGCTTCAACAGACAAGTACATCCAGACGAAGGCATTGACGGAAAAGATCGTGGACCGGATGGCGTTGCAGTCAACATCAACGTACCGTTGCTCTAGCGTGGTTGAAATGCTTATACGACGCGCTGCAATGTGGGGGCGTGGCCAAATTTGTGATGAGGGAGTGAGTTAGCAGCGCTTTAGCAGAGCTATCCCTGGTGTCGTCGGCGGGTTCGACGGCGCCCACGCAGATTTCCTTCGCCAGTCCGCCCCCCTCAACACCAATCACACCAACAGGTGAGAAAGATGGAGACGACCTGGAGGAGAAACGTGCTGCTCTGAACAAGAAGCAAGTGAGGATACACCACCATGTTACATTCAGCGCACCTACGAACCGCTGAATGTTGCTACAGGCGGCTTCGAAGCCTGCACTTGTTCTACACTGTGGCGCACTGTCGAGGTTTAGTTTGGGGTGCATTTACTTTGTTTGTCAGCTCGATACGTGTGTCCAGATCCGTCTGTGGTCAAGGAACGACTTTTGATCTCACCTCAGTGATCCATTTTTTACGATTCCAAAACAATTATCGGGAGCAATAAGGCATGCATTACAGTTACATTTGAGCTGCTCTGCGTGCTAATTGAGCCCCAAAATGCAGCCGTCTTGAATAAATTAAGCGAAGTGGGATATAAAACAGTCACATAAAGCTTCGAAATCGTCCATAAAAACTGCGAATTGGGCAAGGTGCTTGGTCGCTCTCGGTATGGCAGAAACCTGTCCACTTTAGAGAGACTGAAAGATCTATCTTACCAATTTCAAGGAGCATATAGATCAAAAAATTAGATCAAAAGCCATTCGTTTTTGTGAGCTGGGCTACATAATCAACGATCACTTTTTATCTTGAATATTGTAAGCCAATCTTGAGTTCTGTTCTCTGGATTTATCCAGAATTGTTAGAGCGATACAAGTGCCAGTACTAATCACTATAGAAACGAATAGCTTCTATATCTTTATGCTTTTTTTCGTTACCTATTTGCTCCAAAACGTCCTTACATTACTTTATGATTGGTACTTGTATGGATTGCATAATATATATTGCGAATGCTGCTTGAGTCTTTTACGGTCAACCTTTGCGCAACAGGGCAACGATGAGACCACGCATTTTTATTATGAAAGAACAAAGATTCTTGGGATCGTTCAGCGTTCCGAAAATCCTGGTTTTATCTCAAGGGAGGGTGGGTTAAGTTTGACGTGGGATAGACGGACAATGGGTTTTGCATTTATCAAGCCCTAATGGACTACTCGTTTTTACTAAGCGATAACAATTTTGGCATATTTCAAGTCACACATTTTGTCATGGTGCTCGTGGCCATTCACCATACTAGCGTTTCGACGATCGGGACCCGACCTCGTTCAACCATTCAGACTATTTGCCACACTGTCGATACTCCACGGGGTTTAACAGTTGCCCGTGGACTCCGATAACGTCAGCGTCATCTGCAGTAAAAACCTCGGGCTCTTCAGGGTCTTCTGAGTTTTCATCTTCGCTCGGTGCTGGGCGCTGTAGATGCGCTGATCAGCGCGTTTCGTCTCAGCTGAGACGCGCATGATCTTTGTTGGGATTGCGAGGCCGTGCGCGCACTTACAGTGGCGGCGGAGGCTGTTGATCTTGTCCTTGGCGTATGTGTTGCCACAGGTCGGGCAGCAAAGACCCCATCCGATGCTAGTGCTGTTTGCAAACACGAGCAGTGCAGATTGTTCCAAATGTTCCGAGCAATTCCGAACAGTTCGGAATGCTCCGATTCATCTAAGTACGGCGAATCAAGCTAAGTACGACTTTAAAGTGGCGAGTGCGCACTCAAAGGAAACACACGAGCGCACACGCAAAGGGACCCTCGAGAGTTGTGCTTACATGCTCACAATATGCTAGGGGCAGAACCCAACGACAACGCTATCCCTGCAGGGGCGAGAACAATCGTTCGCTCCCAATTCAAAGCGAGAGGCGATAAACGCGGGAGTTTGTGTCACACGGACGCTTTGGGGATTGCCTTCCTTCTGGACCCAAAGCACAGACATGTCGTTGTTCGTCGGTACCGATGCGGACGATTCCATGGAGCAAGCCTGCAAGAAGGCTGATAGGTTCAAAATGTTGTTAAACATCACCCGCGAAGCGTTCAAGAATTATCTCTACGATATTGGAGCACTGAAAACAGAATAAAGCGCTGAGAAGAGGGCCACGGAGCTGGTGGAGCGTCAACAAGAACGTGGATGAGATGCACCGGAATCTTTCTTACATCGCTGATATCGTGTTTTCCATGTCGACGTCAAGTACAGCAAGTGAGAGGGCATGGAATATCATGGACTACATTCACTCAAAGAAGAGAAGCTGTCTCAAGATTCGAAACCTGCGCGCAAACAGCACTATCCGATGCACTAAGGATGACCTCCATGTCGTCAGGTTTCTGGAAGTCGACAGCGACTCTTCCCAATCTATTCTTAGTAATCAATCAGATCTTGAAATGGCAACCCTTCGCCAGAGATGAGTTTTTACCAATTAGCTGTCGTGTCAACGGGGTTTTCTGCCAGTAGAACGATAGGTTTTCCGAAAGGCAGGTGGGGGTGGGCGGGTGGGGCTTTCGAATTTTATCCCTATAATCCCACCCCAAACGCTTGCGGAGTGGGAGGTGGACGAAATGGTTATTCCCAACCCAAAAAGCCCTACTTCGAACCCTGGGACCGAAAAAGAGTTCTCAGATGGCATTGTTCCCGTAATGACGCGTATCGAAAAAGAAGTGGAGATCAAAACGACTACTAGAACGTTCAATGTCACGGTAACTCAGGTTCCGCTCATACCAGCCTTCGCGATCTCTAGCGACAAGTGCCAAGGTGAAAAAAAAATGGTTTTGGGGCCATTGCGACATCCAACACGCCACAATTCCCAGCGGTCCTCGTTCTACGTTCGGTGGCGCTAGTGAAAACAATAAAGCAGCTATATCTCATGGAGCCGTTGGCATTAGAGTTCCTGCAATACTTCAGACCGGCAGACGAGGCCTGGCGAGAAACCGCGAGGTTGTTCAAACGAAGTCATAATACTACATAAACATCCAGAGCTTTTCCGTGCCTTGGCATGGTTTAGTACAGTATGCGTCAATAGTGACCGGACATGGGCACCATGATTAGTAATCTAATCATTGATTACTGAACACCCCCTCCTTTTCTTGACATTCGTATGATGTCTTAAGTGACCGGACATACAAGTATGCCTCAGACGGATAAGGTTTTCTCTCATTAACATGTCCCATTAGCCTCACTCAAACCGGCATGGACTACCAGAATGAACAAATTGGGCTGCAGTTCTCGCTACCCTCGCCTATGAGTGATAGACCGAGTTTATGTGTGTCATCTTAGGACAAAATTATTAAGTCAGTGGTAAGTATGCCGACGAAACAACAATCCATCCAGTCGTGGAGCGATGAATCAAATGAAATTTTAGCCTAGTAGCTCTTTGGATGTGGTTGATAGCATACTGCTAGACAAATATACCGCACGCATCACCTGACTACACGATGGCAGAAGATATTGACCGTATTTCTTGTTTCATCTAGCTTGGGTGCAATGTCAATTGAGCTTCAACGTTCGAAGCGCGACCTGATAAAAAAGAACCCTCAACGAACAGCTAAACGACATGTCAACAACAAAAAAGAATCCAGTTGCAGTGCCCTATGAGCGTTGTTTTGAACACAGATTGATTGACTCAATCTGGGGTGAGCATTTTCAAGCGCAAATCGGCTTCACTCTGAGAGAAAATGACGGCAAACTCAGCACTTTATTTCTCCTTTTGCAGTCCAGTTGTCGATGCCAAACACCAAATCATTCTGCAGTGATGACCCCGCCAAGCTCGTACCGCCACCGAAAATAAACTCTCGAGGCAGCTCGGTGATCACAGTAATCACGTTGCTCCTAATTGGAGTCGCAGCGTGTGATCTCGCGATCGAGATGAACATTTTATCTGGCAGCTCTCACTCCCTTTTGCCCAATAAGCCGAGCGAGCCCATCAATGACGTTAACGAAACCAAGGGTAGCAACGACCGCGTCCAAGAGTCAACGTGCAGTCCAAGTACTGTCAATTTGAGCAACATCGAGTATCATTCCGGCCACCGCTACTATAGCATCTTGAAAGACTTGACGCCTCTACCACCCCCAGTCTTTCGAGGCGACCACACTGTGCTCTGCAACGGCAGCGAAGGACACAACCTCGGCTATGAATATTGTCTCCCAATCTCAGGACGCAAGGACTCTCCGTTTTGCTTCGGAGCCGATCGAATGGATGTGCTGACTCAACATTCAAACCTCACTCGCTGCTACGCTAGTGTGCTGCACATGCTGCTGGTTGAAGTGTACGAAGAACTTCAGGCGTTCGGAAACAAACCAATTGTCGTCTTCGGCTCACTCCTCGGTGCAGTTCGCAACGGGTCCATGATCCCCTTCACTGAGGATACAGACATCGCATATAGCGGCCAACTCGTCAGTGATGACGAACTAGGCCGCGCTTTGGTAGCCAAGGGGTATCACTTCTTCTTTTTCGGCATTTGGCGCGTTTGTGTGGCACCGACTCATCCTATTGCCACCAGACTATACGATCAGAGTCTACCAATCACTAGAAACTTTGCTGTCCCGTATGTCGACTTGTACGCCATGGAGAAGCTGAACGAAACGGTCTGGAGCTTAGAGGGGTTTGATGGCAACACACTACCGGCCGAAAAGGTGGAGCCATTCTCTCAAGTGATGATCAATGGATTGCCATTCGATACAGTACACGATCCGAGTTACTTCTTGACCGAAATGTACGGAAACGACTACATGACTCCAAAGCCACGCGAGTAAATTTTTTCGTCGGGCTGGCAAGTTCCAGAGGTTCATAATTGCTGCTGGATAGTGTGCACTAATGACGAAACAAGAGAAATTCCTAACAAGAAGTACACGTACTAAAGATTTAGGAACTAAGTTTCTTTCTAAACTGTATCGTCCGTTGATACGAATGCATGCTTCAGGGCCGATTCAATTGTCCTGAAGAACTTGAGAGTTTGCGACTTGGAATCTTTTCTAGCCTTTGATGTCATGTCGTCAGCACTGTACATTCTTAAAGTGCTCGGGGCGCGCACTGTATCAAACTGCTGGCTGTTAATGATGGCAGAATGACCACACTTTATCGCCAGGCACCAGGCAAATGCTACCGTTAGATTTATTCATACTCTTCAATTTCCCACTCGTCGGTGCATTGTTTTTGATTCTGTGGTAGAGATCCAGGTACGGAACACTAAATGCAGCGGAAATAGTTGAATCGTACAGCTTGGCACCTCTGCTTTCGTTTGTAGCAAAACAGTTCTTAACTTTACTGTGGACACTGATCTCGGGTTGGTAGTCCTTTTATTGCAAGTGAAACCCCAATTCCCAACGAAATTGATCCATCCCCTATAATGGTGACTTCGGAAGCCGACAGTACCTTGAAGTTTTGTCGGTGTCGCATGACTCAGTCTTAGCCTAATCTGAGCAGAGCCGGCCACTTAATCACTTGACAACCGATTTTTTTTTTTTTAATCTAGAAAACGTTTTAAATGAGTATCAAGGATCACAAACGAAATTCAACCAACTAACCTTGTACAAACTGCTTTGCTGTCGTGGAAAACGCAAAGTGTGGCCACCTAACAATGACTTCAGCGAGAACCCAGTCGTTTGGTCATGTACTACGCCTGAACACATCCTTCTAAAGGATTCTGAGTATAGTAATAATTCTCCAACGGCGAAAGCTTTATGAAAGTTGTTAGGATTCAACGCGTCCGGGAGTGAATGAATACTTTCTTCTAGTGGCTAAAAATTTAACCGTCACCTCTTGCTATCATAAATAGATGTTCATCAGTATGCCAGTTGGAGCCCAGACGTCGGATATTTAAGGAGAATTGAACCCTGCGTGCTGTTGCATGGTAGACAAATCAGACCCTCATCCAATGACCCATTATAAAATTGGTGCTAGCGAGCATCGGCCAATCAAGGACGATGATGTTTAACTGACAGCATTCCTCAAGCTAAAATATGTTGCTCTTAACTCGAATTTCTTTCGACTATAGAAACAGCAATTAAGATGCAAGCTACCGTCGCATCAGGTCGGCTACACGTCGCGCACGTCCCTCGCGGCAAGGGTTCGAGTACCCAATGCTCAGCTGAATGTGCTATTCGCCAAGTGAAACTACACCCTAGTATGAAATTACACCCTAGTATGTAGACTATCGCGTATTCCTATCCGTATGTAGTCCAGCTGGCCGGTGATAACCTGTCCCCACTTCGCAATTCATTATTAACATGTCTGTACGCCATCTAGGACGCAGCTACTGGTCATTCCCCTCCTCCATTCCTTGCATCGCTTAAGGTATTTTCCGATACCTGTCACATTCGGACACTGTATCGGTCGAGGCGCACCTGTCCGCCACGCCTCATTTGCTGTGCAGGGATCATCCGTCATCAGTGGTGCTACATGCTCGTCACGTTCAGCAAGTCCGCCACCATCAAGGGGTACTACGAGAAAGGTAAGCTTATGTATCCGCTCTACGCTCTCGCTACAACACGCTTGGTATACGGGTCCGACGGCGTCGACGTGGGAGCTCGTACCGGAGTGGACAACCGCGATGCGATCCGGTTTGGTGATGCTACTTAGCTCGAACGACTTCGTAACGTCCCGTTCGGACACTAACTCTCAAGGCTGCACAAGGGGCAGACGACAATAATAAATTGACGATGTGATGATTTCCAACGTGTCTTAGCCAGCGCGACGCATGAAGGTGTTGAGGGTCCTCTCTCTTCAAATACTTTATTTAGGCTATTGGTCACCGCTTCCGCGCTTGAAAGGGCGCACGGTACGTTACAGCACATTAGCTACAATACACATGTGGTGCACCATGAACATGTAACAATGAAGGATGCCATTGATTAAGGTATGTAAGCCCGTAACAGAGAAAGCACTGTATTCGTTATCCGGAATCGCGCCTGACGTTCCGAAAAAAAGGTAAAGTTTTTTTTTTGCCGAAGCACAATGCCTCGCGTTATGGTCATTCCTGCCCCCCCTACCTACATGTGTCATACGGTATGACTCGCATCCTTTGGCAGCTTTGCTGTTTGCGGTTCCGAAGGGATCGCGGCGAATAATCATGGATTGTTGCTGCTTCAAGAAGGTTCACATGTCTGGTGCATCGACACGGACAACCATGTGTCCTCTTCCAAAATTTTAGCCCTCGCTTTGGTACCCACTTTTCTGGGATCTCACGTTGTCCAGGACCCAATTGCTGACTCGAGGCGATCGCCGCGTTGCGATTTGCTTGCGCTATGGGCACCAGCTGATCACGCGGAGTTGACGTCGACCAGCACTCGATTTGGGTGTAATCGCTGCTTATGGCACTCGACCCTCTGGATTTTGTGGAGCCTCCAGCACATGACACTCAAACACCACGTCGATATCCGCCAGCTCGGGTCGAATTAACCGTCCACACACAAACTCGTCCGATATGATTTGAGGCGGAGCGGGTCTGTGTGCGTGCAACGCCGCATTTTTCCGTTCGCACAGTCGTCCATTTGCACGATTGGATATGCGCGTCCTTCTTTCGCAGTGCGCACAGAGGCGGTGCCGCCTGATGACAAACCCTCAGTTCATCTTTTTGTCAGTCTGGCACACACAATTGGCAATGAGGGACGACAGGAAGATCCAGGTGGACGAGCCCGAGCCCGAGACGGCGCACCGTGTGCACGTAGCTGACAAGAAGAAAGTCCTTACGTCGCACCGCCGCTACAAGGACCTTTGCACCGGGATCATGGTGCTGCCGGTACTGGCACTGGCGCTAGTCGGCCTCGTGGCCTTCGACATCATAATGGAGACGAACATCTTGGCACGCGTACCGGCCGCAGTGCTGTCCAGTGTCGGTGAGCGAAACACGTGCACTCCGACGATTGTAAACACCAGCAACATCGACTACCATTCCGGCCACAGATACTACGACGAGCTGAAGGACGTGAGTGTGCCCGTGCCGGTCTTCCAAGGCAAACAGACCAAGCTGTGCGACAAGAAGAAGAGAAAAATGGCCAAGTACGAGTACTGCCTGCCCATTTCCGGCCGAAAGGATACGCCGTTCTGCGCGGCTGCGGACCGGATGGAGCTGCTGAACGGGCGCACGTCGAAATCGATCTGCTATGCCAGCGTGCTGCACATGCTGCTGGTCGAGGTGTACGAGGAGCTACAGGCGAGTGGGAACATCCCGTTCTTAGCATTCGGGTCCCTGCTCGGAGCGGTGCGGAACGGATCCATGATCCCGTTCACTGAAGACGTGGACATTGGCTTTGTGGGCGAGATGGTCACGACCGACGCCGTGAGGCTCGCGCTGAGGAAGAAGGGCTATCACATGTTCTTCATGGACATTTGGCGCGTCTGCGTGGCGCCGACGCATCCGTTGGCGGGACATCTCTTCGACTCGAACTTGGCTGTCTCCAAGACCTTTGAAGTGCCGTACGTGGATCTGTACATGATGAGACAACTGGACAACGGAGACTGGGACATGCAGGAGCTCGAGGGTAGCAACGGCCACATTCTCCCGCACAACAAGGTGCAGCCGTTCTCGCAGGTATCGATCAACGGAATGCCGTTCGATACCGTCCACGACCCCACGTTCTTTTTAAAGGAAGCGTACGGAGAGGATTACCTCACTCCAAAGCCAAGGCACGCGTAGCTGGCTGGTATATTGGCCCACGCGTTATTAGCAGCTCATCCATAGCATCTAGGAACGAATAATGCTGCTGTAGTATACGTTATTGCAACTCGAGGACGGGCAAAAATCCATATCCATGAGATGGAACTCACGATCGGTCAGTCATGAGGGAGGATATTCTGCACAAACAGAGAATGGTACCGGTATTGGCTCGTGCTGTCGTCTAGCGCAGTGTGGCGTACCGCAGTCTACCGGATAGGCACATTCGAGGCGAGATGGACAAGAAGCTCAAGGATGGCGACGACGAGGACAAGGACGATAAAGCGCGCCACGCGAAGGTGCAGTGGAAGGTCTGTACGACAGGAGTGACGGCGACGCCAGTCTTGGTGCTGGTGGCGATCGGGCTGCTGGTCATCATAGAGACGCGCATCAATACACGTCGCGGGTCTCCACAACGGACGGGAACGCGTGCAGTCCCAAGGTTCTGGATGAGACTACCATTGAGTATCATTCAGAACACCGATATTATACCGGACTACGTGCCATTGGAGCTCTGGCACCGCCACAGATGACGGTGGAGCATTCGAAACTCTGCAGCAAGAAGAACCAAGTCCAAGCCAAGTACGCATATTGCTTACCGATTTCTGGCAAGGACACGCCGTTCTGCACGGCAGCAGACCGGATGGACCTGCTCAATGTAGCTACCAAGTCTATCTGCTATGCCAGCGTGCTGCACATGCTGATAGATGGAGGTGTATGAAGAGCTTCAAGCGACAGGGAACATGTCGTTCCTTGCGTTTGAATCGCTATTGGGAGCTGTACTTATATTACAAAACAGTGATAGCCCTCCTCCGCAGTGGGAGTTTCACCTTCTCTGCTGTGATCATCGCAGAGGGTGACCTGCTAAAGGATGCGTTGGCGCCACGCAGACCCGGCAAATATCCATTTACATCCATATTATGGATATTCGGCGGGTCTGCGTGGCGCCAACGCATCCGTTGGCAGGTCATCTTTACGACCTAAGCTTGCCGATTTCCGAGAGTTTCGCTGTGCCGTACGTGGATTTGTACAAGATGGTGCAGACGGAAAGCGGAGACTGGGATATGCAGGAGCTCCAAAGTAGCAATGGATGCACTATTCCTTATGAGAAAGTGTGGCCATTTGGGCACGTAACGATTAACGGAGTCGCGTTCGAGACTGTATGTGACCCGCACTTCTTCTTGACGGAGGCTATGGGTTGGACTACATGACACGTAAGCCACGACACGAGTCGTTGGACTCGCCAGACGCGAGCCCCCGACGAAATATCCACGGAATGCAATGTTCCGATTACGAACACAATCGGAATAGTTTGCAAAATGCAAAAGTTTAAGTACTGTATTTCTACTCAAGCATTTCGCTTGCATTTTAAGAGTACTCAACATCGTTTAAGAAAAGGTGGTTGAGTTACCTTATATCCCTGGGAGTACTCAACTTAAGTACTCCCAGGGATACAAGGTTGAATTTCAAAGAGGGTATAAGTCTTGCTACAGCACCACCGCCAAGACTATACAACGTTACTTCGGTTGCACCACGGTCCGTGGCACGGGCGTTGGCACTGTCACAGCAGCAGTACATGTCCTTTACATGTACATGTACTTGTCGATGCGTTATGGCCCTATGCCATAACATCCCCATACATGTAGGCAATGCGACCCATAATGGGTATCACCCCCTGGCGTTACGATATTCCTGGTAATCCGGATCTTCGAGATCGACTCGAACAGAGCGAGTGCCTGGCACACGCTGCCGTAAACGCGAACGCGAAAAAGAGAGAGTTGGAGTGAGCCCTTCCACTGTCACGTGTCACGCAGTCTTTCATCCGCCTGCTTTTCATTCTTGCTTTCGCAACCAGCAGCTCAAGCCACGAATTATCCGAGAAAATCCATTTTGCCAGGCACGATGGAGAACAGCGAGATGAACACAGACAAGGAACTTGAGGAAGGTGTCGAAGTGGTCAAGGTCGCCTCACCTCGTCCCGTTGGCGTCGTCGATAGTTTTTTCTTAATAGGATGCAGAGACTTTTGGACGGGAGTAACAGTGATCCCAGGGTTTGTAGTGGTGCTGATGGGATTACTGACGTTTGGTTTCTTCATGGAGACGTACATCATCTCGTGCGTACCAGAAGTTTCCGTCCTTAATGATACCAAAGTGTGCACCCCACGAGTCCTGAATGCCAGCATGATTGAGTACCATTCCGGCCACCGCTTCTACTTTGAGCTCAAGGAAATGGATCCGCCCATAGTACCAACGTTTCGTGCGAATCACACGGTGCTTTGCCACGAACAAGTGCGAGCGCAAGCCAAGTACGACTACTGCCTCCCGATCTCTGGGCGTAAGGATGTGCCGTTTTGCACCGCTGCGGACCGTACAGACTTGCTCAATGCTCATTCACCTCAGTCCATTTGTTATGCGAGTGTGCTGCACATGTTGATGCTGGAGGTGTACGAAGAGCTGCAAGCGACAGGAAACACTCCGCTGATCACGTTCGGCTCACTTCTTGGCGCCGTCCGGAACAGCTCGATGATTCCTTTCACGGAGGACACTGACATCGCATTCGTTGGCGGACTGAAAGCGAGAGAAGCCCTGGAGGAGGCGCTTTGGCGGAAGGGTTATCATATGTTTTTCCTGGGTATTTGGCGAGTGTGTGTCGCGCCAACACATCCACTTGCTGGGCATCTTTACGACCCCAATATGCCACTGACGAAGAGATACTCCGTGCCGTACGTGGATCTGTACCAGATGAAGAAAACTAATCAGGGAGTTTGGGACGTTCAAGAGCTCGTAGGTAGCAACGGACGCTTTCTTCCGGCTGATAAGGTGGAGCCGTTCTCGCAAGTGACAATCAACGGTCTGCCGTTTGATACGGTGTACGATCCGCACTTCTTCTTGAAGGAGGCATACGGGCCAGACTACATGACGCCGAAGCCGCGAATGGCGTCGCGATAGACAGATACCAATAGAGCAGGTAGAAGTAGATTTTATTGTATATACCACATTTCCAAGATCAGTTTGTCAAGTTAGAGACGATAACGTTAGTGTAACAACTCCACGACTCGAGGTGAGAACGGGAATATCCATGCCACCTGGATATGGAGAATATATCACGAAAGGCGCCCATTCTAACAAGTCCAACACAAAGGATGATATGAACTATATAACTCTAGGAGTAATGTACGAAATGTGCATGTTTCGTTTTGGTTTTCAATGAGCTACATTTATTGTACATGTATGTTTTCACTCATTTAGGCTAAGCAAGACAGACCTCTGCCCGTGATATCCCCACTTGTGATACGCCCCAGATAGGGATAAAAGTCGGGTTCCTTCCTGATGACTGTCATTTTTTTACATAAGTTACAAACCAAGCCAAATGTACATTGAGAAAATTTCAAAGGGGGACTCGATAATTAGGCTGCCGTTAATAACTATTACGAAACACTAGATTTTACAAAGCCTATATCTTCCAGGCGTTATCGCTGGGCGGCAACGGCGTAGATGGCGCGTAACGTCATGAACGTACCGCCCGGGCGACCAGAAGGAGCTCAGAGCACTTGGAACAATCACAGAGGTCTGTAACAAGCAGGGAACAACAGAACTCAGACACATGTGCTTTCCACTCAGTGAGGCTGGGATTGAGGAGGAAAGCCAACGGCATAAAACCCCCTCTGAAAGTTAGAGCTACAGATCTCCTAACTGTCGATCCTCTGTGCCAGGTCCCTGAGACCACGCTCTTCGTTTTTTTTTTTAGCTTCAACTTGATTAACTTTCACGTTCGCGTTCACCACTCACACTCCCCCTGAACGTGACGGGTAAGTTGCGCTTGCGCTTCTTCTGCACCGTCACACTCGGGTCTTCTTCTTGCCGACGCTTAGTGCCCATGCTGCAAACTTCAGTGACGTCGTCAACGCTGAGCATCTTGCGATGCTTGGTAAACGCTGGTCCTGGTAGAGCCTTTGTTAGAGCATCAGCGACCATGTCGGCTGAAGGGCAATACACCACCTTGAACTCCTTCTGCTCGACGAGATCACGGACCTTGTGATATGATACTTAATCTTGACTCCACGAATCTTGAACTTCTTGCCCGTCATCATGAGACTCGCAATCGTGCTTTAATTGTCTTGATATAGTACCGTGGGCTTGTGCGCGACCTAAAGCTGAGTGCATAAGTTGTGCGCCCACACAACCTCCGTAGAGCACTGGCTTGCAGCCAAAAACTCCACACTACACCATGTCATCGACTGCTGTCGTCTGCAACTTGCTGCTGCATCATAAACGCACAGCCGTTCAACCGCAGAACATTCGCCGACACCGACCGATTGGTGTCCGGGCAGTTCGCAAAGTCAGCGTCTGCATATACCCCCATTTGGAATCCTGGCTCGCCATCTAAGGCACGATACACCAACCCGTAGTTTAGGGTACCTTTCAAATAGCACACGATTCGCTTCGCCATTGTAAAGTGCTGCTGCGTGTAGCAGCTGTTGAACTTGTTCAACACTCGAACTGCATCGGCAATGTCCGGCCTCATGCCTGTCACAAGATATTGGAGAGACCCAACAAGTTCCCGGTACGGAATCTTCTTCAGATTCATGTCCGCACTGTACGACTTTTCCGGCTTCTTAGTGACCAGCCCTGGGACCTCTGGCGTCCCGACGACATTGATCGGCAAGCCCAATGTCTCGATGGGTTTCTTCACATACGCGGTCTGTGGAATGGTGACAGAATTCCTGGTACAACCACAATCTCTGTGCCGAGTACATGCCGCACTGCACCAAGATCCTTGAGCTCGAACTCGCATCGTAGCTCTCGAACCACCACGTCAATACACGCGTCCGCCCCAAATACCAGAAGGTCATCAACATACACCGTGAGAAAACTTCAACATCACTCACACAGCGCCAGTAGACTCCTGCATCTGTGTACATCCGTACGAAGCCAATCTGAACCAAATATTTGTGCAGGATCTCCCACCAAGCGCGCGGGGCCTGCTTCAGTCCATAGAGATTTCTCAATAGGAGACAAACACGACCGGTGCAGTCGTCGAAGCCCTCCGGTTGCTCCTTGAAGATCTCCACGCCCACTTCGACCGGCCCATTCAGAAAGGCCGTCACGAAGTCCACGTGGCGGCACTTGTAGCCTTTATTGATCGCCACAATGAAGAGAAATCTGGCAGACACCATCCGCACGACACCAGCATAGGGCTCAAAATAGTTCACACCGTGTCGCTGGAGAAATCCGCGAATTGTGAGTCGGGCATTATACCGCACGACCTTACCCTTCTCGTTGCGTTTCTTCACTAGCATCAACACCGAGACACCTGGCGGTCTGTCCACCCGTTCCCGTTTTATTCTTCTGGAACAGGAAGAGTTCCACGTTCAATGCGCCACTCCATTGCTCAGCATCACGCGAGTTCATAGCTTCAGTAATATTTCTTGAATTACCACCGTCCGACTCAATAAAAACAATGAGCTTTCCCGGAATCAGACTTGGGGGGATCCAACTCAAAATCAGGATCCGCGAGACGCGAGTTCAGCCGGCGCTTCCGTATAGAACGCCGCTGCCCAGCCACTGTTTGTGCTGAGGCTGGAAGACTGCGAGTTAGAGAGATAATGTCATTATCATCATTCTACCCCTCTCTGGCGTCTGACTGTGCGTTTCTCCCCCTGAATTCTGCGTCTGGCATCACCATACTTCACCTGTTCACTGTCACATTCCGGCACACGCAGATCGTGCTCGTTGGGTCCAACTAGTGACTCCACCTGTTCCTCCGAAGAAGAACCAACTGGATCACCACGAGTCTGGACTTCCGTGACCCCCGATGCCGGTTGCTGCTGTCCGGTAGGACCAGCAGCTACCCCAACCGGCGTCCGGACACAAGACCCACACCACCTCTCCGCGAGTGGATCGGAAGCCGCCGCTGCCGGATCCCCCCCCAATCATTGTCGTCGTCTGGGTCGGCCTCATCAACCGAAGACTGGCCTTGTTGATTGCCTGGTGGTGAATTTGCGCCAGACATACGATCACCCACCCCAGTTACAGGAATTAAAGATGGCTGGCTCAGCTGACCAACAACCGGATAATTGACGTATGGAATAGGTCCAGGCTTAACAGCTTCGCCACAATGATACTTGGCACACAGGAGTTTTTCCACATAATCGCGAGCGACCGTCCAGTCCTCACGAAACTCCACATCGCGCCGCTCGATCAACTTGCCACTAGTGAGACGCAGTAACCGATACCCAATCGAGTGCCGTGGAATACCCATGAACAAAGCTGGAGATCCGGGATTCTCGAGCTTGTTATCACGGTGCTTTTTCGGGACGAAGTAGATCGTGACGGTTCCCCACGGGTCTAACGAAGCTGTCTCGTGCTGACACTCAAACCTCTCATCATACGGCGACTTGCCGCCCAGCGCCGCAGACGGAGTCACATTGACGATGCGGAGCACGTAATTGAACGCCTCACACACGTCGTCAGATTGGCCTGCAGCGGTAAGCGACGCTCGCAGCTTGACCAACACTGTGTTGTTCATGCTCTCGACCAGGCAGTTTTCTTCCGGAGAATACGCGTTGGCCCTCTCGTAAATTCGTGCCATTTTCCTCCAGAAACTGCTTCATTCTTGTTCACAAGTTCTTTGCCCTGGTCGGACGCGAACAACTCAACGTGATGACCATGCGCCTCGAGGTTCTGAATGAGCTGGATGCAATTTCCGGTTGCTTCATTCTTCGTGTTGATGAGTGCCCCCGACAGAAATCTCGACGCCTCATCGATACGCAACTGAAAATGTTTGTTTCGTCCAAAAGTTTCTATATTGACGTAGCATACATCAGACATTACCTTTTGATAAATCCGCACAGCTCGGTTGGGATGGAGAGACTAATAGGACATTCGCTTACGCTTGGATACCACGCAAGCTAGACATTTAAGCTCTCGAAATGCAGCATCGAGATCCATGTTCGAGATAGAAAGATCCTTCAGGTGCATCTTGACCCACATGCAAAGGGCCGGTTTTCCCAAATGCGCCAAACGATTGTGCCACAAGTTTAGCAAATCAATCACACCTTGACTCTCTGAACGATCCGATACCTGATCAGAGCCATATTCTAAATCATGCTTTTCTACAAGTGTCACCTCCCGAACACAGTTGACCGACGTGTTCTGTGTGCTGGCGGGGGCTCAACTCAACAAATCAACCGCTGCAGCTGATGCAAGCTCAGCAGGTTACGGCGTCAGTCGCAGTGAATTGGACACCACGCATCGGCAGCGTCACCGTCCTGTTCGACACACTGTCCTTGACCTTGAGAACCACATCGCCGACAAACTGACCCTGAGGCTCGCGACCATCCCAACCTGTGAACGGCCCACGCGCCCCAACGCGACGATTGAACATGATCTCCTTGGTCACACACACGTGGCCAAAAGCACCACAGTCGAAGAACCACTAGTTACTGACGTCCACGTCCGGACGGTCACCCAACAGCACCGCGAAATCGAAGTCTTGTTCCCCGGCCACCATTCTGGAACCGGCGGAACTCCGCATTCCCGGAAATCGGATTGGCCATAGTGCCTTTCGGGGGCGACGTGCACTGGTTCTTCCAGTGACCATACTCGTCGCAGTTATGGCATTTTCCACGTCTCATTTTCTTCTGCTGGTCTTGCTGTTCATCCTGCGTATTGTCACCTTGATTATGGTTTTTGCGCTTGCTTTGGCCCTGACCTCCGCTGTTCTTGTTCTGGTTGTCAGCCCTCCATCTTCCGCTGGTTAGACCGGCTACCCCTCCGTCCAGCTTGGTCCACATGTAGAATCTTGGCCTCACAAGACACATCCGCTTTCACCTTTGCTACGCGATCATCCACCTCCTTTTCAATCCGAAGTTGTTTGATCACCTCCCGAGACGTCGGACGGAGCCCAGAGATTATACTATTTGCGTCGAAAGTCCGATAAATTTCACGACGAGTAGCCGACACGATGGCCTGCAGAAGACGCGCATAGAATGGGTAGGGTACCGGCTCGTGAGCTGGCGCTAGTAGTCTTCCATCTCGCCAATCCACTTGCCCATATCATCTCCCTTTCGATATTTGGAGTTCACCGAGTCCGTGAACACGTACATGCTGTTTGTGTAATCACGCTTGGTCTTATGCGTCACAAGAGCCTCCCACATCTCACGTCCAGATGGCTCCATGTTGACATGCTTGTGGTCTTCTTTACCTACACCTTGCAAGATACTATCGCGGAGGAAAATACCACAGAGGTCCGCTTATTGTAGCCCACTGCATCTGCCTGTGGATCTGGCTTGGGGATGGATCCATCCAACACCTGAACTGGCACCTTTGCCGTTGGACTACGTTAACTACGCCATAGCTGAAAATGAGTGACGGCGGACGGCGCTCCTTACAACATGCTGTTACGATCGTGGATCGAGAGCGATGTGTACAGTGGATGGAAGGGGACGCTCTTGAGCGCGCCTACATTGGATGCAGAATTTCCTGTAGGCAATATCGGATGATGCAGTGCCGAATAACATCCGTGCATGATGTTTTTCGCCATATCAGGTGCTTGGGGCTGGTATGCAATTCTGTTGTTCGACGTCGGAACTTCAGAACGATCACCGACGGTGATTACTGTACATGGAAATCTTGGAAGTAGAGAGGCATTGTAGCTTTGCTATTAATACATACCGGTACATGCAGTCGATTCGTTAGGGCTACAAATTCATATCCATGCCCCACCCCCTCTCCACCTCCTCCTAGGACCCAGTGAAAATATTCTAGAAAAAGGGGCAAAACGATCAGACAATTCACGTTATTGGGCGCTCGTTTTCGGCGTTTTCGTCGTCCCTCGCTTTTCATGCTGATCTTTGAATAACTCCCGATTTTTGTCTTGATTGCGTATCTTAAAGCTAGACTCGGGTTAGGACGAGTCGCTAACAGAAGACCTGAGACCTGCGAATCGCAGATCCCAGGCTGCGATCGGCCGTCCCGGGTGGGTATGGCTTTTTAAATACATTTACAGATTAGGTTTTGGCTCGCAGTTGATTTCTACTACCAGCATTTTTAGCTCAAAAAGACATTAGACACCCCCCCCCCCTCTGGGATAAGAAGTATATAGGGTTAGCTAAGCTGTACGCGGAGGGATTCGCTATTATTCTTGGGGCTAGGCTGGGGTCGTAATGACTTAATATGGCGATTACGGACTTAACCGAATTTATAACTTTTTGAATAATAAATTACGCCTGAAACTTTCTTAATTCATCTGGAGACATCGTCTGATTAGTGATCCCTCTAAATTGTGCTAACTTGTAATGCTATTACTATCGAGAGGATCGTCTGCAGCAGAGTCTTGTGACAAGAAATACGGCCATATGATTTGTCTCTCACACACGCGTGAACACGACACGCCCGGCACTGCCACTCGTCTCATCGTGCCATTTTCTCTTGTAGCACACGTATTAGGCCGGCGCTCGAGATCAGCGGAGTCGAAATGGACAAGAAGCTCGAGGAAGGCGTCGACATCACCAAGTGTACTTCACCACGTCGTGTAGGGGCTGTTCGCAGAGCTTTTATTGGGTTCAGAGACTTCTGCTCGGGCGTGACGATGATCCCGACTTGCGTAGTGGTACTGATCGGGCTGGTGCTCTTCGGGTTTGCCATGGAGACACATATTCTAGCATGTTTGCCAGGATTCTCGGTCTTTAAGGAAGAAGGAGTCTGCACGCCGCGGGTCTTGAATGTCAGTGATATCGAGTACCATTCGGGCCACCGCTTTTACTCGGCTTTAAAGGAGATGGAGGGACCGAAAGCGCCAACGTTTCATGGTAACCATACCAAGCTCTGTAAAGAAAGTCAGCGGATCAAGATGAAGTACAGTTACTGCTTGCCAATCTCCGGTAGGAAGGATACTCCCTTTTGTATCGCGAGCGACCGGTCCGATCTACTTAACATTCGCTCGCCAAAGTCGATTTGCTATGCAAGTGTGCTGCACATGTTGCTCGTAGATGTGTATGAGGAGTTGAAAGCGACGGGAAGTACTCCGCTAGTTACGTTTGGGTCGTTGCTTGGAGCTGTTCGAAATGGCTCGATGATCCCTTTCACAGAGGACACCGACATCGGCTACGTCGACAGACTCCAGGCGATTCAACCGCTGCGAAAGGCACTTTTCGACAAGGGTTATCATATGTTCTACTATGGAATTTGGCGCGTTTGTGTTGCGCCGACGCATCCGCTTGCAGCTAACCTCTATGACGCGAGCTTGCCACTTACGAAGGACTACGCTGTACCGTACGTCGACCTGTACAAAATGAAGAAAGTCAAGAATGGAAATTGGGATATTCAAGAGATGGACGGCAGCAACGGACGCCTCTTGCCTGGGCACATGGTAGAGCCTTTTTCGCAGGTCACGATCAATGGGATGCCATTTGACACGGTTTACGACCCTCATTTCTTTCTGACGGAGGCGTACGGACCAGACTACATGACCCCGAAGCAGCGCACAGAGGCTACATCGATAGAGGACGCAAGTAATAGTGCAAGCAACATAATAAAAGAAAAGAAAAAGTGAAGAGCGTTGTAACATGAAAAAATAAACTTAAGAAGGATCTGTACATGCCAGTCATCAGACAGATACTAAGGCACTTTACTATTTATATTTCACAATGGCGTACAGCACCAATTATTACTACGTGCTGGACATGTACATGTATACACACTAGTCGTCAACGGCTGAAACTTGCGCCAAAATTTGGCTCTCGCAACATCAATGTTAGTTTTTGAGCACAGGCAGCTTGTCTCGAGAGGTCAAGCATGTGTTGCGAAGTAGTCTACGTCACGTAGGGCAAAAATACATGTACCTATACGGTATTGTAGTAATCACATTATCTTGAGATCTGACTCAGGCCTTTCCTAGCAGGACGATCACGGCATGAAACGCGTCAGATGGACGCGGTCCTTTCAGTCATTGTTGGCTTTGCATTCTGCAGCTCAAGTCGCGGGTCTCCAGCCACGCTACTTACTACTACTACAGAGCGAAGTATGGGCAGGATACTCGAGCAGGGCGTCAAGGTTGGTGCACCCCAGCGCATTGGTGTACGTCGGGTGTTTTCCTTCGGGTGGACCGGAACGATGGCGACTCTGAGCGTCGTCTTTGTGCTGGTTGGATTGCTAGTCTTCGGTCTTATAATGGATATTCAGCTCATGTCCCCCACGCCCGACGCTGCTATCGTCAAAGAAGAAGTGTGCTCTCCGCGGATCCGGAACGCCAGCGACCTCGAATACCATTCGGGCCACCGATTCTATTCTGCGCTGAAAGACATGTCTTCTTCACCTCCGCCAGCCTTCCGAAAAACTCACACGGCGTTGTGCAACGAAGACATTCGAGCCCAGGCGGGGTATAGCTACTGCTTGCCGATCACTGGCCGGAAGGACACACCGTTTTGTATCGCGGGTGACCGAGCAGATTTACTAAACGTCCACTCCCCAAAGTCGGTTTGTTATGCTAGTGTGTTGCACATGCTGTTGGTTGAGGTCTACGAGGAGCTGCAAGCGACGGGAAACACCCCTCTGATCGTTTTCGGCTCGTTATTAGGAGCTGTACGAAATGGTTCGATGATCCCGTTCACGGAGGATACCGACATTGGATTCGTGGACAGACTTCACTCGAAAGAGATACTACAGGAAGAGCTCTGGAACAAGGGTTATCACATGTTCTTCAAAGGTATTTGGCGAGTGTGTGTGGCGCCAACGCACCCACTTGCAGGTCGCCTGTATGATCCGGATCTGCCACTCAGTAGAAACTTTGGCGTGCCGTACGTCGATTTATACCGGATGAAGAATCTTAACAATGGCAACTGGGATATTGAAGAGCTCAAGAGCAGCAATGGACAGCTATTATCGAAAGACAGAGTGGAGCCATTCTCACAAGTGACGATCAACGGGATGCCGTTCGACACGGTTCATGACCCAAAGTTCTTCTTGACGACAGCGTACGGACCGAACTACATGACGCCAACGCCGCGAATGTCCTTCTCTTCAATGAACCTTTCTGCGACGATGAAAGCAATGCTGAAGCTTGTCGATAAAAAGAAATTAACGGAGGTGCTCAAGAAGATCAGGGAAGGACCGAGTCAGCCATAGAAGTCCAGGATACCGAACTTAGTCATCTGGATGCTGGATTTAATTGGACTGTACATGACGACTTATCTATGCATAGCTTTTTCTAGCACTGTATATGTGCTAGAGCGTTTGATTATTCCATCATCATCGCTTTTACTGCAAACGAAGAGCAAACCGCGTGATGAAAACAACCTCTTTGCGAGAATATAATGATTCTTGTGTTGCCAATCGCTGGCCGCTTTATTTTTCTCTTCTTCGCTTTCAACCGGAATCACTCCTCCATATAAACCAAGACCACCGACTTTACATGAAGACCATCCATTGGCCACACACACAACATCTTTCAGACGTGCGGTGAGCAACACGGCCGCCAGAATAAGTTTTGTACATCTGAAAATATTCGCTTGATACTCTGGACCTTGTGTTGCGCCTGATAACACCGTGAATCAATCAACTGAGTGACTGCCTGTGAAGCTCACGGTGTGAACTGGGCAGGGTTCCACTATGACAAGTCTTGAGATGGCTTCAATCAGCATACGGCAGTGCTTACGTAACTTCAAGGTACCCTTCTGTATCTTGTCATCGGTTATGTATCAACTGAATGCTGGCGCTGGCATAAATCAATATAGCACCATTTCAAACGGCATTTAAGTCCACAAAGGTCTTTGGGGCTGATTTAAAATGGCTAACATACAGCGCTCAACGCGAGAGTTGTCGTCTCAGTTTAAAAAACGACAGTCAGCTGTGATGCAGACGATTGAAGCGAAGGAGGCAGCCGGGAAGGAGCGCCATCGCCGCAATATGGCACGTAAACGCGCAGCTTTCAAGGCGAATCTGGATTCATGGCGCGAGGAACTTGACACGTTGTCGGGTCAGCAATTCTCGCTGCTGGAGGCGTACTGGGATCGTCAGTCTGGTCTCCAGCAGGAACGCCACACGTTGCCACCTCCAGACGTCGACAAGTCGCCTGCATGCGAGGAACAGATCTTGTCTACCACGAAGACGTCATCGCTGTGCGATGCCTACGTCTGTGCCGTAGAGCTTGGAAACGCGATACACGTCGAGAATGAAGAGATCAAGAAGCGACTGGACGAGTACGAGAAGTTTGAATCGCGGCTTCATCGAGATGTGGCACAGCTCGAGAGCAGCGACCGTGACGACCTGACGGGTGATTCTCGTCGACTGCGTGCCGTATCAAGACTATCCTCCCAAGACGACGAGCTATTCTACTATGAGGCGGTAGATGCGAGCACCTGCCATGACATCGTACGACGCAACTACCCGCTGTTCTGGGATCATCATGCAAGGTTCATGCAAGACGCGACTCTGACGCACCAGCCGTTCTTCGGGTGGGATGCAAGGAGACTTGTGAACAACGGGCATCACTTCCACTTTTTGAAGCGGATTCCGTGCAACAATGGTGCTAAGGTGGCAGAGTTTATCGGCGATGAAGCCTGGCGCATCTTCAACACGTCCGAGCTGTATGAACGCCTGTATACCAGTCGAGTGACCATGCACGTGTGGCAGCGTATCGATGACAATACCACTATGGCGCTGCAAAGTTTACCAGCTGCGGACAACTCAATGAGTCGACGGTGCCTCACGTTAGCGTCCAAGATCCTCAACATGGACGAAGCTGGACATCGAATCGTAACCGTCCTGCTGCTCGGGGTCGCTCCAAATGAAGACGTGGCGAAGCGGAATGAGTCGAGCGTCCAGTTCGTCCAAGACACGAACGCCTACTTGGTGCTGCACCAACGTGTGGACGACGACGGTCACGAGTTCGTGGAGATGGCGTTTGGTCTTCATGGTCAGTACGCGAGCGACGCCGAAGCTCGCTTCGGGTTCCTTGAGACTGCGAGTGCACTGGTTCGCTTCGAGCAAATGGTGCTGCCTCACGATGTCGTAGTCGCCGAGGATTAGGCAGTGTGCGACCATCTAAACACAACGAGGAAAGTTGAAGTGTTTGGCTCAGGCGGAAAGGCGCACGCTACGTTACATGTAGCTCTCCTCGAACTGTCCATCGGACCAGGACTCTTCTGTCCATGCCTCTCCCTCCGTCCCATCTGTACAACACACCCGCATATTATTTTACACTAGATGTCCACCAAACGTTGTTGGAAAGGGGCTGTCTATTAGAGAGATTTCGGAGCGCGACTTGCCCGCACCTTGCCCCCACAATTCAGTAAGTTCGCACGAAATGCACTGTTTTTGATGATGGTGACGTTCAAAATCCCAACATTTTTTTAATTCCAGGGATTATTATCCTCATATTCACCTCTTTAATATAATTAAGTTCGCATGCGATTTCGCACTCACATGTAAATATTCTTTAATGTACCTGTTAAAATAAGTACGAACCTGGTCTGATTCTGAAGGTAAGGGTGGGGGGGGACGCTCCCGAAATCTCTGTGCAGAGCGCATTAAGAACACGCCCCCCGCACATATGAAGAGCGTCTAGGGCGTCTAGCGGCACGGGTCTCCTAGAGTACCAGAATGCGAGTGTGATGAATCTGAAGAGCCATGCTCTCACGATCCATTAACCAAAGTTGCCAGCGCCGGAGCTTCTCAATCTGTAAAATCTGGTGATCAAGGAGTACAGTACAACAGTTAGAACTCGAACATTTACAACATGAATGAGACTGCTCTGTTCATTTTCCACAATCGCAACACGAGAATCGAGTTCCGTGTGGCCAAGGACGCCAACGTGAAGTCGTTCGTCTTCGCGAAGGGGTCAAGACTTTCAATACCCCATCCCTTTAATAGTGCCCCACCTGTGATAGTGCCCCATGTAAGTTACATGTAGCGTAGTGCCCCACGGGGCAGCATCGCAGGTTTTACAGTACAATATTGGACGTATATATTCATACATCTGCCTTATAATCACACCTTACCCCAGCCTAGCCCCACGAATAATGGCGAATCCTCCAGCGTACAGCCTTGCTAACCCTATACATACTTCTTATCCCAGATGGAGGGTATCTAATGACTTTTTGAGCTAAGAACGCTCATAGTAGAAACCAAGTGCGAAGCAAACCTTATCTGTAAATGTCTTTAAGGTCATACCCACTCGGGACACCACGGCCGATCGCAGGTCCCAGGTCATCTCCTCAGCGACTCGTCCTAACCCCTGCCCAGCTTTAGGAAACGAAATCAAGGCAAAGATCGGGAGTTGTTCGAAGATTAGCAAGAAAAGCGAGGGACGCCGAAAACTCGTCAAACGAGAGCTCACAGTAATGATGGGGCTTCGCCCAATTAGCTTTTCCTGTCCGTTTCTCTTCGTCCCCAGTTGTGACTTTTAATGATTATAAGTATCTTTTTACCTCAATAAGTATTGGCAAAATCACCGTATAATATTCTTCTCAGCCACTCGCATACAAACGTCAAGTTAAATTATTAAAAGAACCACGCGAGTCAGATTCGATCGCAATCAACCTGTTTACCGTAAACGCCTGTGCCCCAGAAGCCGAAGCTTTCCCTTGCCTCACTACATCCTCAGTGGGGATTCCTCACCATCGCTCGCCAGCCGAGCGCTTGAACTTCACCAGTCGACACTCCATTGACATTATCAACCAGGGAATACCTCGGGTAATGGCAACGTCCGGCGGGTACTCGCCGCTGTCGCCGACGGACCTGGTACTGAGCGCAGTGGAGGACGCAGACGTGGACCAATTAATGCAGCAGATGAGGGGCGCCACGGCGGACAAGACCGAGAGCAAGGCTGAAACCAAGAGGCGGCGACACCGAGAAAATATGGCGCGAGGGAGGTCTCGACAGAACACGCTCATGGATTCGATGCGTAAACAGTATCAGCATTTGCACAAGAAGCTGGAGACGGGTATGGTGGCATGGAGACGACGACCACCTGCGAGTAGTTCGTCGAACCGGAAGGAGCTGGACGGTAACGGTTCCACGACCGCCACGACTACTCCAGTGCAGCCGAAAGAGCTGATGGCGCAGTATATTGACGCCGTGGAGACGGAGAATACCATACATCGGGAGAATGAGGCGCTCGCACAGAGATTGGAGCAGCTGGCCATTTTCGAGGCGACGCTATGGGTCGACACACCCGAAGTGGCGGACCCGAATTTGCAGAAGCTAATAGACGCGGAGCGACCGGCAAGGACCGTGCAGGCTCTGAATCGACCAGGGTTCTGGTCATATTTTGCGGAGGACGCGGAACCGTTCTACTATGAGCCAATGTCTGCTGCGACTTGCTACAACCTTATTCGCGAGAAGTACCAGACAATTAAGAGCCACCACGCCATGTTTACGAAGAAGCAGCTGAGCAAAGACCCTTTGCAGTTCTTTGGCTGGACGGTGCAGAGATGTCTGAGTGAAAGGCAAAAGCTGGAGTTCCACTTCACTAAGCAAATCCCGTGTACAGATAGCGACATGTTGGCGGAGGAATTGGCTATTGAAGGCTGGCGCGTCTTCAACAACCCTGACATGTACAGGACGTGCTACCGCTCTGCGATTGATGTCCGAGTGCTGCAGCGTGTGGACGCGTTCAACACGATCCTTATCCGGAACTCCCCGGACGCGAGCCGCTCGCATCGTATCCGCCACATTAATATCTCGTCTAAAGTCGCAGATACAGACGAGTATGACCACAGATCGTTGTCAATTCTCACGCTTGTCGTGCCGCCGCCGGAAGACCTGGCGAACTCAAACAGGAATGGTGTAGTATACCTACGTGACGCGTATACTTACATGCGGTTCGATATGTTTGACGACCACGTGCAGTTCACATACGGTGGTCACGGCGACTGTCTGAACGAGGCTCAAGCCAGATACCTCTTTGTTGAAACGGGCAACGTGCTCTTCCGCTTCGAGCAACTCATCCGCCGCTCAAACCTCGTCACGCTCAGCTGACCATCGAGATGTACTGTGTCGTTCATGAGGAGTAAAATTCAGAGTTAACTTATCATTATCTAAGATTTAGCGTTTGACTAGAATTCTCCACCGAACTCTTCGCCTCCTCCATTGTAAGCGTAGCATGTATCCACGCCATCGCCATGGTATCCGTGATGGTCTCCAGCGTTATACAGTGCTTGACCAACAAGAATACCTCCAAACATGCCGGCGACACCTCCGAGCATTGCGCTTGAGCCGGCACCCATTCCTCCATTGGAATAGCCTCCGCCGCCGTAGACCGGTCCGCCATATACAGATCCAGGTGCATACCCGTGCGCGTATCCGGGGGTGTATGCGTTGGCGTATCCGTAAGCGTGTGGTGGGGCTTGAACAGCCACAGGAGTCATTGCTGGATGGGAAAGAGCTGCGTATCTGTTCGCTCTACAGCAAGGACAGAGACACCAGAGTATCGCGGAGGCGACACACAAAAGACAAATGGACCCAAAGATCGTTCCCCAGTTTGCTGGGGATGAAGTGGTAGGACTCGTCGACGAAGATTTAGGTGCTTTGGTCTTGCTTGTCTTGCAGTTACAGGCGTAGTTGCTCACTGTGCACGTGGCTTCACGCGGGCAGCAACAGCGTTGACGCTGGTTCGCCCGGTCTATCCAATTGCCGCAGAATTGTCCAGGTCCGTCAAGGTAGGCGTGCGAGCAGTCCCCACTGTTGACACATATTTGACATCCGGAGAGCGTGACGTCCGAGGTATTCGAGGCGGGTGGAACAGCTTGGATGGATGACATTACGACGAGCAATGCGAGGGTGAACACACACCACAGCCGACTGAACTGGGCCATGACGTCGACTTCGATGGTTACTGGAAAGTAGAGAAGTGCGTCCATACAGGACTCGACTTTAAGCGCGAGGAGCGCTATTTTTTGCTGGATAAGACGCGAATCAATTGAGGACGGGGTAGCGAGCAATTCTAATAGCACTAGACACTCGACCATTGCCAGCAGAGCACTGGCAAATGCGCAGATCTTCAGCCTTCAACTGCTGTAAATACCAGTACGGTTTCTTACTGCAGTAGCGACGACTAGCGCAGTTATGCAAGCCATGAGAATCCACTATCGCGCTACGGCGTTGGAAACGACATCAGGAGCACTGGGGAGCGGCACCTAGGTGCTTCGTGTGCTCACATAACAGCAACACGGCAGGCATAAAAATGCTGGTCCAGCCAACCGTTTAGGTTAAAGTTGCCCGGCGCAAGATGGCTACATTGTGCGGGTTTCGGCCTGTCCAAACGTGGATCTCCGCGCAGATGATCAGCTGACATTCGGATGGCGACCGGGTGACACCCCAAGTACGAGCCTTAGCTGCCGGTCTTGCACTTGCAACACCAGCATGAGTGGTGCAAATGATGCCTTGCGATATTGCCACCGACCAGGCCCGCTATATCTGGCTTGCTTTTCGCTTGATCTCGTTCCCCATTTTTACGTGTAAAATCGGGTCACACGTTCTTACAGGGACGTATATTCAACGTTATACCTTGAACTAGCGTTGTCAAATATAGCTCTTGCGGCCAACAACCCCCCCCTCTGCGCACGGACCCCTCCAAATTTTTGCTCGTCAGCCTGTTTTTCCCGTCGGATAGTAGCTTGTTACAATATAAATAGTAGCCATCTTTCACGCTAGTCCGTCTTGCGTCGTGCTGTTCATATGCGTGCACTCCCCGACGGGGGCAAAAGTAATTGGCTCGCCAGTCACACGTCGCCGAAACAAGCCAGCGTCTGTCGCGAGCTTCGGTACGCCATACAAAACGCCCAACGCATACTGTAACCTACTCTCCCACTCAAACAACTTTCCACACAAACATTTACCCTAAACCTCTTACAAAAATCCAGTTCCTGTCACAATCGCTTCGATACTTGTTCACTGTGCAAATTCTAACCGACGAGCAACAGCATGGTGCATGCGACCCACGCTTTGCGCTTTTCGGCGCTACTGCTGCTACTCGGCGCCCACCGCGCGCGCGCCGCGAAGTGTACGGCGCTCACGGAGAACGTGCTGACGTCGTCGGGCTGCCCCTCGGGCTGCAATGACATCCCGTGCGTGCTCTACTCACCCTCACAGGACGACTCCTGCGTCAAGATGGGCGCCAGCGGCCCTTGTTACAGCGACAGCAGCTTCACGATGCCGGGGACCTCCACGGAGTGTAACGTGACCTATCAGTGCCTGGACTCACTGCTGTGGGACGGTAACCAATGGCTGTTGGCGCTCGAGGCCAACGCTGTCACCGACATCAAGACGATGGCCTACGTGACGAAGATCACCCAGCTAACGTACAGCAGCTCCACACTCTCAGTGTACGTGTTATGGTATCGGTTTTATGAGGTTTGTATCGGTTACAACGATACTAATCCCTGGTTATGTTATTTGTTATAAACCACATACAAATCTCCAGTCAACTGCAGGGAACCCCGAGCGAATCGACTGAGAAGACGAATATCAAGAACATCTCGCTGGATCAGACCTTTTTCGACACACCCAGCTCCGTCGTCAGCATGTTCTTGCTGGATGTGAACGTGCGCAACACCATCTCGTCAGTGTCTCTCGCTACGACGTACAATACGTTGTATCTGACCAATGCCAACCTCAACGCTGTGCCGGACCAGTTTGCCAACTTCACAGCCATCTCTAAGCTGGATTTGTCCTTCAACTACATTACGGATCTTCCGGATAACACTAGCGATATCTGGACGGGCCTCAGCACGGTCACAGACCTCAACTTGGCCGAGAACGAGCTCACGGACTTCCCCGTTGTGTTGAGCAATCTCCAGACGCTTAATCTGACTGGAAACCCTTACACGACCATCCCAGACAACATTTATACGATGGCAGACTCGGGAGCGCTTAAGTATCTGTACATGTCCAACTGCAACTTGACGAACTTGCAGGTCTCAGCCTCACAACTGGCGCTGCTGGAAAACCTGGCGACGCTCGACGTCGACGTGGCGGTCACCGACTGCGGCTCCGGCTTCTCTGCTACGACACTGACCAAGGCTAACGTGCAGGTGTGCACACCTTCGAGCGATGGGGATGGAAGCAGCAGTCCCACGCTCGCCATTGTGCTCGGCGTGTGCTGTGGTGTTTTGGTGCTGGCGATCATCGCGTTCGTGTGGTACCGCAAGAAAAACGGTGGCCAGTTCTCGACCAAAGGTGGCTCAACGATCTTCGGCACGGACATTGGCTCCAGTCTCACGGGCGGCGACACAACGTTCGGATCGTCGATTTGGGACGACCCGGATCTGTTGGCTGCGCGTATCGAGCACCGCGATGTGGAAGCTGTGAAGCTGTTGTCTCGTGGTGGATTTGGTGAAGTGTGGCTGGGTCTGTTTATGAATGAGAACGTGGCTATCAAGAGGTTATTGAATGACAAGAAGTCAATGCAGGACGCACTGGCGTTCGCGACGGAAATCAAGACGATGGCACGTCTGGACCACCCCAAGATTGTGCACTTCATTGGTGTGTCGTGGACGAATGCGCTGACGATTCAGGCTGTGACGGAGTTCATGGACTGTGGCGACCTCAAGTCGCTGTTGGACTCGAGCCGTGCCAGCTCGCTAACATGGGCCAACCTGAAGTGTCAGATCGCCATCGATATCGCTGATGCTCTCGTGTATCTACACACGCTGAATCCGAAGCTTATCCACCGAGACTTGAAGTCTCGTAATGTGCTGATTGATGCGCAAAGCGGTGCCAAGCTGAGCGATTTCGGTATCTCGCGTAACCGCAGCTTTGACGAGACCATGACAGCAGGTGTAGGTACAGCACGCTGGATTGCCCCTGAGGTCATTCTGGGCGGACACTACACGGAGTTCGCCGATATTTACTCGTTCGGTGTGGTGATGTCGGAGCTGGACACGTGCAAGGCTCCGTTCTACGACGCCACGAACACAAACGGCGGCAAGATGCAGGATGTGACCATCCTCCAGCTGGTGTCTGCTGGCAAGCTGCAGCCGAGCTTTAACGACTCGTGTCCTCCTTCCATCGTGAAGCTGTCGCGAGCATGTTTGTCGTTCGATCCCGCCCAACGTCCAAGCGCCATCCACATTTCCTACGAGCTCCGCAAGATCATGAAGGACGAGCTGTAGACTGGATTTGACACTACAAAGCGTGCGACTATAAGACGTCGCTGATAGCGTGATGTTTCGGTAGCAACGGAGGCTCTTTTGTATTACCTCAGTTAAATTCAAGAAGTCTTTTTAATCTTAACATTACGGACGGCGTTGTCTGCTTAGCGTTTATTACACGTCGTGCTTTATGTAGACAGCGACGTCGAATTGTTTCTTCTCCAGCATCGAGCTCCCTGCCTGTCGTCGCAAGACCGAGTTATTCAGTAGCGCGAGGTAGGCCAGCAGCGCGAGAATTGCAACAGCGAACACACTGAGCAAAGCGCTGACGTGGCGGTATCACTTGCCGAGGCCGAGCGAACTCGAGGCACCTACGCGGCCGGCCATAATGTATACCAGTCCGAAGACTAGTAGTAGAGCTGGTCGTAGACCGATGTGCGGTGGGGCATTGCACGCGGCAATTCCAGAATGACTTCAAATATAAATGTGTCGATCAGTGATTGTTGATGGTACAAAGTGTGTCATCATCGGTGAACACGGTTCTTGTCTATTTACTACTTCGTGTTTGCTAATGCCGAGTGTAGGCGACGCCGACCGAAGGCGCCGGCGACAGCTCGTTGGGCTGTGGACTGCTGTTGCGTTCCAGCGCTCGTCTCCTGCGTCTTCGAACGACGACTAACATGGCACCGGCGATGGTAAGCATGACGGCAAAACAGCGACGACGACGACCACCGCGGTGTTGTCGAAGCAGCCTCTGCTGGGCTTGTGGTTGTCTGAAGCCCCGACATTGTTGTTGTCATGGTTGGAACTGGCTGCGTCGTCGCTGTCATGGTCATCGCCGTCTCCGTCTTCTAACACCCTCACGTGACGGCCATTGACGACCTGGTTCACCACCGCCAGCAACAACAACACCGTCAATAGCTCGCGATGCATAACGCTGGACTTGTTCTTTGTGACTCGGAAGTCGTGAAGTGAGTTGCTCAGCAGTCACCAGGCCACCGCATGGTCTCGGACTTGGGTTCACACACTCGAGTAAAGGATAGCAAAAGCTGCGTTTCGTGCAGCTCGGTGTGCATCGGTCTCGAGACCAGGGCAATCTGCCATTTGCTTCAGTTGTGCTCCCATTTCACACGGACTCTGCTAGAAAATCCGGTCAAGTTTAAGGATAAACCGCAGGAAGAGAGAGAGAGAGGTTAATTTAATGAGATCCCAGCTGCAGAAGACCAGAGGGTGTGAGATCAATGCAGGGAGCATTGTGGACAGGGAGAGGCGCGTGGAGACACTGAAGGAGACTCGTACAGAGCTGTAAGCAACATCCAGCGAGGACACTGATGCAAGGACAGCGGTGGCCACGGGCCACGTAATGGCCTTCCCATCTAACAAAACGGCAAAACGCAGGGTGGAACAAAAGAAGCGAAGAATGTCCACAATGGAAAGTGCGCGGACGACATCAAATTCTCACGTTTAGACGCAAATTCATTCATCTTGAAGGCCTTGATGAAGCATCAGCTTGTTTAGTATCTTTCCTACGAAGTCACTGAGTCTTCTTCCATTCAACCAGCGCGGAGGGCTCTTTCTCGCTCTTCCTACTCGTTACTGACGCAGTGTACGTGTGCCCATGCCGGCCATAGGTCCGTCGTCGGACAGCGGTGTGTAGATGTCCTCCGATCGCTTCTCGGCATTCGCAGTGGGCAGCGGCTCCAGTCTGCGGGCACCAAAACCGGCCATCGGGCTATCGTGCGTCAGCGGCGTGTAGATCGACTCAGATCGCTCCTCGGCGTTTGCAGTCGGTAAGGGCTCGAGTCGGCGCGGACCCATGCCGGCCATCGGGCCATCATCCGAGAGCGGCGTGTAGATGTCGTCAGATCTCTCTTCACCGTTCGACGGGGGCAGAGGCTCCAGTCTGCGAGTCGTTGTGCCGGCCATTGGGCCTTTGTTCGACAGCGCCGTGTAGATCGAATGGCGATTCGGGCCCGTGGGTGTGTATGCGGCGTTCTTAGGCGGCTCAGCTGCGGCTAACACTGCCAGCGCTGCAGTCACGACCAGCAGGCGGGCTAACATCTTGCAAGGTCGTTTCCGTTGCGGCGACTGCTGAATTCTGTCGATCTGCGGTAGCCGGTTCAAGAATACATCTCTGTTCAAGAATCCAACTACATGTATTCTTACTAAGAATATGTTTCTGCGTAGCTTTTCGTTGCAGCGACAAAGATCGCATTTCCTTGCGGGCCTTATCCATTGGACAAAACACAATTTCTACACATCTTATTGGCCAAAACCATTTCACGCGTTTTGCGTCGTTTCAGGCAAAAACCTGCGGTCTCTAATGGGACTCGGCGCAACCGCGCCACGCCTCCAACGCCGCCGCATTCGACCAGTCACACTTTGCTCCCTATGCGGCTGTGTCTGTTGTCCTTACTAACGCTGCTGGCCTCATCATGCGAGGCTGCAGACGCCGAGCCGCTCCGAATATCGCTAGCTAGACGAAGATCTCCCGCTACTGCTAAGATCCAGTCCGAAGCTAAAACATATCACCGCGCCAATGCTGCTGCACCCGACTGGACAATGACGGAGGCAAACGTCACTCAGGATGCAGCTCAGCCTCCACTGCCGCGCGAGAAACGCGTGAAGCTGCAGAACTTCGGTAACGTGCAGTACATCGGTTCCGTGGGTTTCGGCAACCCACCGCAGCATCTGGACATGGTGTTTGACACGGGGTCTAGCGATACATGGATCCCTGGCACCAGCTGTGAGAGTTGTGGGTCGCACTATCAGTTCGACGCACAAAAGTCCACGACTTTCTTGGACACAGAGGAAAAGTTCTACGATGCGGTCCGTCTTCCAGTCATTTTGCCAGTAAATTTGAAGCGGATTTGGAGAAGTTTTGACTGATTTTGTTGTTAACTGCTGTAGTATGGGAGCGGGTCGGTGTCGGGTACGGTGGCTGTGGATACGGTGACCATATCGGGATACACCGTGGACAGTGTTCGCTTCGGGGTGATCAATGACGAGTCCGACAAGCTACAGGAGTTCCTGGCCGATGGGATCTTTGGGCTGGGGTTTGAAGGCCTTGCACACATTAGTCGGCCGACAGTGTTTGCGGCTCTTGCAGGGCAGAATGCAGACCTAGAGAACATGTTCGCCTTTTACCTCACACCCGAGGCCTACCGCACAGGCAGTGAGCTGCATATTGGGGGTTACGACTTGTCGGTCGTTGGCCCGAATGCGTCTTTTCACTACACACCTGTGGTGAAGCTGCCCGAATTCGACTCGTTCATGTACTGGACCATCAAGCTGAACAACTTCTCCATCCTACCGCCGAACAGCGGCAGCACGCAATCGGACGGCGACATCGACGTCACCGCCAACATGTGCGAACCGTTCTGCTATGCCATCGTCGACACGGGCACGTCGCTGATCAGCGTGCCAGCGGGCCAATTTGACGAGGTGGTGAGCAAGGTCACGCGCGGGCTCGACTGCGACGGCATCGACTGCGACGCTGTAGACGTGAAGGACTTCCCGGTGCTGCACTTCGGCATGGAACCGGACAACGTCTTCTTGCTGCAGCCGCAGGACTACGTACTGTGTTCGGGTTGGGGCCAGTGCAAGCTACAGTTCCAGTCCACGACGGACGAGTGGTGGATCCTTGGTGACGTCTTCATCAAGACGTACTACACACTGTTCGACGCTGAGCGCATGCGCGTGGGCTTCGCGTGCGATGGCAACGTGTGCCAGGGCGGGCGCGGCAACGTCTACGGTGACAACGGCGAGGGCAGCGCGTTCGGCGCATGGGAGAACGCCTTCCTGCTGGGCTCCTGCTTCGCAGCCGCGTGCATGTTCCTCTTCGTGTTCCTGCTCAACCAACAGGACGAGGAGCCCTACTTGACCCACGACGAGGGCTTCCTGGGCGGACTCATCGACCGGCGCAACTCGCCGCATGCCTTCCAGACGCACGACCCCAAGCGACCGCTGCTCTACGACGACGAGGAGTCCCAGCACGCGTACGCCACCTCTTCCACCACGACCTCGCAGGCGTCGAGCTACGCGGAGGCTCGTCGGAGCTTCGCAGCACTTCCGTCACCGTCAGGGTCCCATACGAGTGATGGCTCGTGTGTTGAAGTTTAGGCCGCTACACGACCCGTATTTAACGACTCATCATTTCAGTTAAAAACCCTCACGACCAATTTTTTCAAATAGCCCCTCAAACTTTATGCTGTCGAGGACTTATCTTACTTCAGTTACTGAAGTTCAGTCTAGCGATTTGTATGGTCCTGAATTTATGACTTTCGATCTTGATTCATACAAAGATCCAGCGCGAAGTAACCCAGTTCTATGAAGCGGTTAAGTAAATGAACGATGCGGCGCTTCAGCGGCATCCGCGTAAGAAGCACCTCGTTCAATGCGAGGGGCCTGCATAGTGCAATGAACTGCAGGCCGTGCCTCAAGCATCACGGAACCCCGTCAACACCCGGCTGCGGCCGGCATACAGTTATTAGGTTTCGGTACCCCCCTGTCTCTCCCGGTATAATTTACGCCAATGACTTTTTCATGTTTCAGCGGACACCCTAACCCTAACTGTGCTTCCCTCCCCACTCCAAAACAACGAAACTGGGCGCTCCGGGCGAAGAGAAGGAGGCGGCCAGATCTCGGACGCTGACCGAGAGGAGCAAGCGGAAGACTGTAGCAGCCTAAGCGGGCTCCACACACACACAGACTTCACAGGACCGCAAACGAAAGATGCGCGCTCCGTCGAGATTGTTGCTACCGCTCGTGGTAGCGGCGGCGCATGTGCAAGGAGCTGAGGCTGCCAACGGGTCGCTCCCCACGTGGCTGGCCTACGTGACGGGAGGTTTGCTGGTCATCATCATCGTGTACTACTGCTGCCGTCGCGCACGTTTCGACGAGAACTTGCAGCAGCCGCTGCTGGGCGGCCAGTACACGGAAGACGGGCAGCCCATGACGCGCCAGGACGTGCAGGAGTCCAACGACGAAGTGTCGACCCAGTGGCAGTGCGAAGTCTGCGATTTTCACAACAAGAGCTCGTCCAAGAGCTGCGTGCTTTGCGGCACGGAGCGCGGCTTCAGCCTCGGCCTCAACTCGCCTGTACGCCCCGCAGGAACGGGGCCCGTGGCCGTCGAAACCGATGTCCACAGGGAGAAGAGTTTCAACCGCACGCGGTCGTTTGCCATTCGACGCCTTAACATGCTCAACTCCCGCCAACGAGGAGCTAGGAACCGCCAGGACTGGGTGCGTAAGGTCGGCATCGATGGCAAGCGCTACTGGGCCAAGCGAGAGCTGCCCTTCCCGCTGGGAAACGCCAAGCCCAAGGACGATGTCAAGACCGCGGCTGGAGACGACAACAACCACGACAAGGTCCGTATTGACATCCCCGCCTCTGATGCCGACATGCTGTCGCCTAAGGGCGCCGGCTCGGCCACTGCCGCGTCGACGGCTTCGACCATTTCAACAGCATCTGTTGACCCGGACAAGGAACTCGTGCACCAGCCGTCGCTCGCTTTTGTCTCACAATTGGCACAGACCCCTCGGCATCCGGAGGGTCGGATGACCTTTAAGGAATACCGTGAAGTTGACGCCCGTGTGGCATCCCGTGGTTATGAGATTTCGGAGCAGGACTTGGAGATTCTCGAGCAGGTAGCGGCTCTGCCGTTCAAGGACAAGTACGCCTGGTTCTTGGAACAGACGTCAGCGCTGATCAAGCCCTGGGAGGATGGACATTTGAAGATGCGTGTGCACCGTGAGAACATTTTGGTGGAGTCGATGGAGCAGCTTCTGGGTGTGCAAATGGAGCACATCCACATGCCGCTGCGTATTGAGTTCATCGGTGAGGTTGCCATTGATGCAGGTGGTCTGGAACGCGAGTGGTTCTCACTTGTCACGGAGCGTCTGTTCGACGAGACGATTGGCCTGTTCATGTGCGCGCACGTGGACTCGCTGGCTTACGTTATTAATCCGAACTCAGTCGAGGCCTCGGCCGACCATCTGCTGTACTTCCGTGGTGCTGGTCGGTTATTGGGTCGTGCTCTGCTGGAGGGCCAGCTCATGAAGGCTCACTTGGCTTTGCCGGTGCTGAAGCACTTGCTTGGTGTCCCGATCTCGTTCAGTGACCTGGAATTCTTTGATCAAGAGGTGCACAACTCACTCAAGTGGATGAAGGAGAACGACGGCGTGGACGCGCTAGGACTGGACTTTACAGTGACCAATCGCAAGCTAAACGGCGAGGTGGAAACTATTGAGCTGAAAGAAGGTGGCAAAGACATCGAACTGACGGACGAGAACAAGCAGGAGTACATTTACTTGCGCCTACGTTACATTATGCTGGACTCGTACGCTGAGCAGCTCCAGCACCTCATGGCTGGCGTCTTCGAGGTTATTCCGCAAGAGTTGATTCTTGTGTTCGACTACCAGGAGCTGGAGCTAGTGCTGTGTGGCGTACCGTCTATTGACGTGGAGGACTGGAAGGCGCACACTCAAGTTTCAGACGAACTTCCTGAGGAGCTGCTGACGTGGTTCTGGGAGATTGTCGAGGCGTTCTCGGACGAGGAGCGAGCACGTCTGCTGCAGTTCACGACGGGTTCGTCTCGTGTACCCGTACAGGGTTTCAAGGCACTGACGAGTTATGACGGACGTATCTGCCACTTTACGCTGAAGGCCGTGACCTTCCCGGAAAACGCCTATCCGCGGGCGCACACGTGCTTCAACCGCATCGACCTGCCGTTGTACAAGTCGAAGAAGGAGCTGGAGGACGTGCTGTCACTGGTGATAAATATGGAAGTCACGGGTTTCACGGACGAGTAAAATGGTATTTTGTACAGTTGAAGGCTTTCGAGCCGCGGCTGCGCCATCTCTCGCGTCACATCATGCTGCACACGTCGTCGCCCGGCGTTTCGAGTTGGAAGCAGATCAGCCTGAGCAAGGTAAGGCTACAAGGTGGAGATGTTTTCAGCAGCGTCGAATAGGAGACGCGTTGGCGGTGCCACGCGGTTGGATGGATGCAACACGGGGCGGGGATCTCTAGGGAAAACAGGCATGCAACAAAAGCAGGAAAAAAACAAAAATAAAAACTTGGATGCTTTACTCTATATAGCACTACTGTTCAGTTGCATTTGATTGACAAGCCATGCTAAGTCAGAATCCCGAGATAAAAGATAATAATCCCGCAACACGCGGTATATATTTTCACTCACTTTCTCACCGTAGTCTCATTCAAAATGAGCCAGCGTGGCCTCTTTTCGCTTTCATTACTCGGTAGTTGCTCCTGTTTGGAATGGTCATCGCATCATAATCGCCTAGTCACGCAGGGCTGAAGTCCTTCGTCCGGTCTAGGAATCCGCAAGTGAGCCGTCATTACAGATCCATATCCTCCACAACAGCCGACGAGGGCTGCCGGTCGCCTCCCGCAAATTGGAACTTGGACGGGTCTGCGCCTGCAGCTGCAGCGGCCTGTTGGTGCTGCTGCTGCGTTACAAACGCCGCTGCATCTTCGTGTGTGCCTACGTTCACAACAACCCACACTGGGTCGCCGAAGTATCCACTTGAACAGTGCAGCCTCCAGCTACCTGCGTACGAGCCCGGCTCCGACGGCATGCACAGAGCTGCGTGTACGTCTATCCGCTGCCCTGCAAGCGCCGCCACCGCAATTTGCTCCGGTCCCTGGAAACTCGTTCCCTGCGCAAACAGTAGACGCGTATCCTCCGGCCACGGCTCACTGCCAGTGTTCACAAAACTCCATTGCTGCAAAACAAACAAGTAAACAAAAGTGTTAGCACTTTGTGGCCGTCCGTCGTCGCCCGCAATGAATCTGTAAGTCTCCTTACCATATGCACAGGTATCTCGGGGGCGAAGAGCGTGTTCTGCGAGGCCGACAGGTCGCTGACGAACTGCGCCTCGTATGAGGCCGAGTTGGGCTGCTGATGCTGTTGGATCTGCTGTCTATTGGTTGTATCTGTGTCGTCCTCCATATCCATGTCATTGGCCGTGTCCATTCCCTCCATAAAGTTCAAGCTGGGGCCGCTCGTGACCTCCATGGTAGCTAGGTAATTGTTAGCCGCCGTCTCCACGTTCCAGTTGCACGACTCGAGGAAAAAAGTGGCTGTATGCACGTCCAGCTGCAGCAGGTGTGCGAACTGATCCACCAGCTCATCATGGTCGCTGGTGGTGATGTTCTGAAACATCTGCAGCAGGTCTTCGGCCATGACTTCGTGTCTTTTAGGCACCGACTTTGGACGCTGAAGAAGACACGGGTGAGACAATTGCCAAGCTTCTAGGGGGTGTTACAGCGAGATAAGGGCACGTACTAGTAAGGTGAGATTGTAGATGCACGTAAGCGACTTGGCGGGCTGCTGGGGCCGCAGGGAATCGGTGCAAACACGTGAGAAGCTGATGCTGTCCGCGCTCGGAATTGAGTGAGGACTTCAAAAAAGTGAAGTTTCGGGCGAATTACTTGTTACCCGAAGGTTGGGTGAACAAGATTTGGCCAATGAGTCGCGCGAAGGTGTGACGAATGTTGAGAACTGTAAAATAGAATCTTTTTCGGACGTGGGATGTACATGCGTATCTTTCAATTACCCTTGAAGATCGAGCGGGACAAATGAACGGCCACATACCTGCCAGCTCACCCGGTCACCGGGTCGGTGTGAGTCACCGAGGTGACAGGTCCAAGGTGCTGTTCCCTTGCCATTGTGTAACTCACCGGATCCGTCCCAAGTCTTCGTCGATCTTCTCTACATTTGCTCAATGTCGGCGCTGCTTCGCGCCGCCACCGCCGCTCGCGGTCAACTGCTCAAGGCGCGAGCCTTTGCTACCGCCACAGGCACCCCCATTATCAACTCGCACAACGAATGGGACCCGCTGGAGGAGGTGATTGTTGGCCGCGTGGAGGGTGCCACGATCCCCGAGTGGCATGTGGCCGGCAAGGCCGTGTGGCCCAACAAGCACTGGGATATGTACAAGACCAAGGCCGGCCAGTCTTTCCCCAAGGACCTCATTGAGGGCGCCGCCAGGGAGCTCGACTACCTTGCAGAGGTGCTCGAGGGCGAAGGCGTGATCGTTCGTCGGCCCGAAGTAGGCAAAAACGACTTCAATCAGCCCGTGGAGACGCCCGACTTCACCAGTCGCTCGCAGCTGTACGCGGCCATGCCACGCGACGTGCTCATCGTCTTCGGCAACGAGATCGTCGAAGCTCCCATGGCCTGGCGTTCGCGCTACTTTGAGTTCCGTCCGTATCGCAAACTCATCAAGGAGTATTTCCAAAAGGGTGGAAAGTGGACGGCCGCGCCCAAGCCCCAGATGAGTGATGAGCTTTATAATGAAAACTGGAAGGCCGAGAGTGGCGTGTTCAACTCGGTAGTGACGGAGTTCGAGCCTACGTTTGATGCCGCTGAGTTCACGCGCATGGGTCGCGACATCTTCACGCAGCAGAGCCAAGTGACCAACAAGTTCGGCATCGAGTGGGTACGTCGCCACCTCGGAGATGACTACAAGGTGCACGTGCTGGACTTTCAGGACCGCAACGCCATGCACATCGACGGAACGTTCGTCCCACTGATGCCCGGCAAACTACTGGCGAACCCGTTTCGCCCGTGTATCACCGGAAGGCCCGTCAAGACGTACTCGTACAAGAACAAGGATTACCAGTACTGCCTGCCGGAGATGTTTAAGGGCTGGGAAGTGTTCGTGGCGCCCGAGCCGGAGTTATCCAAGGACCACCCGCTCTTCTTCACGAGCCCCTGGACCGCGACGTGCAACGTGCTGGTGGTGCGTCCGGGCACTGTCATCGTTGAGGCACACGAGAAAAAAGCCCAGCAGTGTTTTAAGGACTGGGGGTTCGAGGTCATCCCCGTGCCGTTCCGCAACTTCATGCCCTTTGGCGGTTCCTTCCACTGTGCCACGTGCGATGTGCGCCGCACGGGCAAGCTGCAGTCCTACTTTGACTAGGACTGTGAGCGCGTCTTCGAAGTGTAGAGGCATGTGCCAAGAGAGAAACGAGCGCTGCGCCGCTTCTGGCCTAAGAGCACGCATAGCATTTTCACATAAGCTTTAAAACTACATACAGCTTTTGGTCGGATTTAAATATCTCGCAGCAAATAATTGAACAAAGCGCGGGAATGCAGTCTGATAGTGTAGCCATTCGTACTTAGTGTGATCCAGTTTTTCAAAAATGGGAAGTGCGCGTCCACTAGATCTAGCCTACGCTGCGTCATGGCGCGCTGTAAGATTTATATCCTCCGATTTGGATCCGCCTACGATTCGCTACAAGCAGTCAGCATCCGCTCATACATTGGTCGAAACCCGATGACAATGCAACGACGTGTTCCTACCCTATCGTACAGCATAATTATAAAAGGGGGAGAAAATCGCGACGGGGCGGGAGGCTCCGAGAGAACGTGAAAGTGCCGCGTAAGTCGTCTGTGTTCGCGCAAAGGCCGCCCGGGCAGGTCACTACGCCATCGACCGGTAAGTCTGCTCATCTACTGCTGCGCTCCATGTTGTTCGCCTGCGTCTGCCCCCTCGAAACGCGTGCCGCACGCCCTCTGAATCGCTCTGGGGGCCGTGATCGAATTTGGCGCGTGATTTAGACCGGATCCCGGACTCAGAACGAGGGGGGAAGCGCTGCGTTGGAACGAGCGCCGTCTCTGCTATCGATAGAACCTCTTGGTTCGCCTATATCGACGCATTTTCGGCCATCCGCACCCGTTTCCCACCCCGACTCCGAGACACGCGGAACCGGGCTTCGATTTGGGGCGACCAGGGCTCTCCCAGTGCGTGCTCAGCTGACATGGGGACGTATGTGTGTCTGTGGCTGCGCTCAGATGCAGTAGCGGTGATACTTGGGGGGAAGCACGCACCACGTACGGCGCAGCGTGGGGAGTTATTGCAGGAGTGATGGTCGCTGATAAGTGATTTTATTGTATCGGTTATGTGTTGGAATCGTGGCAGTTGGAACCCGCGATGGCGTCCGACAGCGACGGCAGGGCCAGCAGTGCCGTCGTCCTTAGATCCATCCGCGACAAACTTGTAGAATATAAAGAATCGCTCTTGCGGTATGTGCTTGCCTGTCGGTTGGTGGCGGGTGTTTTCCTGTTGAAAATGGCGGTTCTAACAGTAAAGTGCGTTGTACTGCGTGTGTAGGCAGCTGGTAGACGAGCGAGAGGCGGCGCTAGCTGTCAGCAAAGAGCAGGAGCGCGAAGATGCAAAGGAGGACGGCGGAAATATTGTAGCAGAGCAGGAGACGGCACGTCTAGAAGAGGAAAAGCAGGTCGACGCACCTGAAATTGAAGAGCCTAAGCCAGCGGACGATGGAGAGAATGTTGCGCCAACGGAAGAATCTCCTGCAGGGACGGAGGGCGAGAGCTCTGCGGCAGCAGAGGAGCCTGTGGAAAAGTCGTCACCTGTCAAGACTACTGAGAAGGAGGTCGTCTTAAAGAAGCGTCAACTGGAGGCTGAAGCGGAAAATGCTGGTGAAGGCGAGACGATCGAAGTTCCCGCCAAGAAGGCAAAGAGAAGCAATGCGAGGAGTCAGCAACTGGAGGAGAGTGCAGATAGCAACAGTAAACGCACAGAGACAAAGGAGCGAGACCCGACAGGTGCAGTGGATGCTTCCTTGCAGCAGGAAGCTTTGCTGCAAGGAACTTCGTACCGCATTGTTAGGACGGCGGTGCCTCCAGCCAAGTATTTAATGCAGAAAAGGCGAGAGGAAGAGGCCTCCGATCGTGAGGCACTTCACCAGCAGCCGCCAGCTCTTCTAGTTTCGTTAGCGCCTGTAGTTGCAGAGCATAGCACCTGCAACGGAATTGCGGATGTCAGGATGTCAGTATCAACGCCACGAAGCTCGCCAAGTTCGGTGGATTCGACAAATGCAGAGTTCGAACGAAGGTTGCGCGAATCTGTACGTCTTCACCGCGAGGTAAATAAGCGCAGTTTGACAGTGACACGGAAGAGGCAACTGCCACGATTGCTGACACCAGCGCGTAGCAAGTCTCATTGGGACTTATTACTCGAGGAAATGCGGTGGCTGGCGACGGATTTTGCTCAGGAGCGCAATTGGAAGCGAGTGATGCAACACCGTCTGGCAGCTGATGTGATTATTGCGAAAAATGCTGAAAGTATGCGTCAAGAACAAGAGAACCGTCAGATGGCACGCGGGATTGCGTTGCAGGTTTCGGCATTCTGGCGGACGATGGAAAGAATTGCTGCGAGGTCAAGAGTACGATTTGAAGCTGCAGGTACGGACCCTTCAGATCATGGCGAGATTGACGATTCAATGTCTGGAGATCAGGTCGCTGCTTCTGAGGATGACGGCAAGCGAGGAAAAACTGAGGATACCAACATGGCTGGCACCGACGACGGTGTTTTGACATTGAAATATCATACAATCGACGTCGAAGCAAGCAAAGAAACTGATTCAAAAACCGATGCCAAGACGGGAGCAAAGGCAGAAGGAGTGTTAACGTCTGCAAAATCGCACATGACGTACATCGTGAGCGCCGGTAAACGAGCTCGCAGTGCGATGACTTCTTTGTCGGCTGAAGGTCCTAATGTGGATAAATCTACGACCTGGTCGCTACGTGAGGCGGCTTTCCGGGAATTGCAGGCGCGGTGTAGTGCCTTGCAGGCGAAGGGAGGTCCTACTATCATTTTGGCTGCCTTTCAGCTACTCGCATTGAGGTGGATGCTGGATTTGTATTCCAGTGGTCTCAATATGTTTTTGAATGACCAGCTCGGCATGGGGAAAGCAAGCACTATCGTTGCTTTTCTCAGTTTGATTGATATTGTGTCATCTCAGAAGCAACAACAGGAGCAAGAAGGTGATAAGGCGAACATATCTGCGCCGGAAGACGCTATTGCTGTAAAGCCGATAGGTCCACATCTGATAATTGTGTCGGATGAGGAGCTACATAAATGGCGGTATAATCTTCGGATATGGCACCCTGATCGACGTATTCAGCTTTATGATGGTGCTGGCAAGAAACTATCATATAGAGAAAAGCTGCAGCGCGAGTGGAATATAAAGCCTCGAACGCATGCGCATAAAACCCAAGACGATTTTCTTATAGCCCCGCCCAACGACAATGACGAAGAATTGGACGACGACGAACACGCTGAACCAATTTACTGTGTTTTGTGCCCCGTGAATGCATTCGCGGAAGACTTAGAGGCATTTGTGGCATTTACAAATTGGCAGATGGTCGTTGTGGAAAATGAGCACGGTGATCTTTTCGATGACTCAGCTTGCGTGTCAGCGCTGCAGCAGCTTCGACAACAGCAACGGCGAGTCTTGTGTAATGGTCAATCGATTGAGAATTGGAAAAACGTTGCACTACGACTGCAGTACGCTGACTTTTTGGTTCGAGAAGCTCCTGCTTGTGAGAATAGCAGGGCGACTGAAAGCAACCAACATCGAGTAGAGGTTTGGCCAGTGCAGGAGATGCAAGTGGAGAGGACGTCTGTGGTGGAGGTGATGCAGTTATACGGCAAATCATCCAGTGTACGAGCGTCTCTGTGGAAGGCTTCTTCTCAGGAAGACACACCTCAGTATATGAATGCCTTGCTTCTCGCACTATCTTGTCTCAGTTTGAGGCGCGTTCGCAGCGAAGTCGAGCCAGAACTAGGCAAGATCGAAGAGATTAGCTTGAGTTGCCAACCCAGTCCGTCACAGAAAACGCAGTACCGAAACACATTAAGTGGTTTTGCCGCGACACTCGATACTTCCAGTGGCCGTGAAGAGCGCCTGTGTGTTTGGCTGCAACTTCTGCTACGCCTGCGTGAGATCTGCAATTGTGTCGATATTGTGAATGATGTGGACAAGTTAGGGCACGCTGATATGCGGTTGCTCACAAGTTGTTCCGCGAAACTGGAGGCATTGGAGCCATTATTACGTAGATTGGCGCTTCTTGAAGGCAAGAAAGTGGTCATTTACTGCCAGTTCAACGCCATGTTCCCTGTCCTGGAACTGTTTCTGTCGCTCCTAGATTTAAACTATGTGCGTGTGACTGGAACGATTGTCATGCAGCGTCGTGCGTTGTGTCATTTTGCTGATCGCCCGGTGGTTCGCGTGGCGCTCGTGTCGACTCGGTTATCTATGTCCAAAGGAAGACGGGCGGTATCAGTTTTTGGTGGCGAGGCCATCATTGTCGTGGACGGTGACTGGAACGCCACGTGCGACGCAAAGCTTCGTGCAAGTTGGGCTAAAATGGCTGTGGGTGGCACCGACACCCTCCCCGTCTTCCGATTACACTGCGAAAATACCATTGAGGCATCGTTATTGCGCGTGGGAGCATCACTTACTGAGAAGGTGTTTGGTGAGATGAGTCCACAAGAACTTCTCGCTGTGCCGTCTGACATGGTGTCGAGCTTGACGATCGAAAAACCCAGCTGGTGGTCTTCAACCGCCACCAACAGCGGTGGAAACGGTATGACGGGTAGTGGAGCTATGAGCAAACTTGCAAGTGTGACCGAGCAGGTAGAAAAGGACGAAAAGTACTGCGGAGATGCTAGTGAGCTGGAAGCACCTCTTATTGTACACAACGTGGATCTGGATGCTGAAGAGCATCTCTTGCTGGCCAATACGGACGAGCTGACTCCTGTGGAATGGTATGCCGTTAATTATGTGCACGCTGTAACCGATAAAAAGCAGCAGCAGGGTGGCGAAGATAAAGCATTTGAAAGAGAAGCTGACAGTGTCGAAGATGAAGGAACGGCTTGTTGGAAAGAAAGCAACGCGTTCTTCCAGTCAGACCAGCGCTCATTTGAAAAATTGGCCTCATTGGAAGCAAATCGTCAGTGGCAAGAAGGCGATACAGCGTCACAGCTCTTTTTCACTCTCGATTCTCGCTATAACGGTGCGGTGGATGACAACGCACTCGAAAATTTGTTTATGGAGATGCGTATGGAAGGCATGGAGACGCATTTTGATGTTTATAAGCCTCCACAACCACCTTTGCCGGACTTAGCGAGCTCACCACCAGTCGCACGTCTTTCGTCAGAAGCCGGCTCGAACACGGGCAACCAGATGGCCTTCCGGGTATCCTATCGTGTACCAGCACCTCTGCCACCAGCACCACAGCCTGGAAAGTCAAAGCTGGATCATGCTGTTGGGCAACAAGGAGATTCGTCCAAACCTACCAAGTCCGGCAAGAAACAGAGGGCCAATGCTGCAGCTATGGTAGCAGCAAGAGCTGGCATGTCTGGATTGGCTTCTGGAAGCTCGGTAAACGCTGCAGCAGCCTCTGCAGGTGTCAAACGCAAGCTGGAATCGCAATTGGGCGGTATCAAGTCGGGGCCTCTAAAAGAGCAGCGCGTGGATCTCGAGGGGATCCCTGTCCCCGATGTATCCGAGTTCGCTGATGACGATTTCTGGGGCGACACGAACTTGGATGCGCTTGATTCAGCCGAGTGGGATGACCCCGCGCTACTTAGCGGCATCCTGGGCGTTGGCGTAAGCGGCACGGGGACGGGGGCATCATCTACAGCCTCTTCGTTGGGCACGGCTTCTAGTGGAGGCGCGTCGGCAGCATCAGGGAATGGTGCGGCGGGAAGTGCGGCAGGTGCAGGAGTTTATGCGGACTATGGCCACTCTAAGACAGGTTCCCAGAAGAGCTCTAAAAAGTCGAAGACGGGAACAGGACGAGCTCGTAAAAGCAGCATGTCGATGTCTGACTCCGGGCGTGATGTCTGGAGTATCCATGACGATATCGTCCTCAAGAAACTCTTCGAGCTCTACGGAGCCAATTGGACACTCATTGCTCAGGTCTTCAACTCGTCTACCGCGGTCTCTCGCTTTGTCTGCAAGAAGCGCTCACCACGACAATGCTACGACCGTTATGGCAAGATTATATCTGGCAGCTTCGCTACGTCAACTGGTGCTACGAGTGCAACGAAAGATGGCAAGTCGGGTACTTCGCTCAAAGCCCAGCGAGCAGCGGCGGCTGCTAGTGTCGCCGCTGCGCAGCTCACTCCGGCGGTGCTCGATTCACGTATCGGATTGCCGCATAGTGAGCTACTTCTCACGTTCCCGCGAAGTCATTCGTTACCTGGATTACCGCCGCCGTCTATCGTGAGCGTGCCCAGTTTGGTGGAGATAACGCTCGCGCAGGGAAATAAGGCAATTACTGAGGCTGCCGCTGGCAAAAAGACCAGTGGTGCGCATGCTGGAGCGTTGGACGATTTGAAGTCGATCAAAACGTCATTCGACGCTATTATCCAATGTATGAAACACAAGACGTCGCCACCACCGATTCCGATCCCTGTCGGAGCTGGTTCTACAACAGCGGGGTCGACTACAGCACCATCTGCATCAGATCTAGGGACTAAGGCGTCACTCACCGCAGCATCGTTTCCACCTTCTCAGGTTCCGACATCAAACGCACTAATTCCAGTTGCTACAACTCCAACAAAATCCAGCACTAAATCTCTCAAGAAAGCTACCGTTTCTCCGGTAGCAGCAGCAAGGGCGATGCCTGTGGTGGTGCCGCCGCCGCACAAGTCACACACGGATATGATTTCACTTCTGCCTACAGCGGTGCTAGGTCCAGACGAAGTCATTAAGCGCAGCAAGGAAGCTGCAGTAGTGGCTGTGCAAGCAGCAGCTGCTGTAGCCTCAGTTGGACGTGACGGTTCACCACTCTCAGCTAGTGGCGATGTTATGTTGGGCGCCGGCTCGGGCTTTGGTGCGTCAGTGAGTGGTTCAATGCCGCGACGATCGCATGCTGCAAGTCTGACGAGTGAAATGAGTGCTGTTTGTGTGGTGACCCCATCGACGATCCCACCCATAGTTTCGGCTACTGGTACTGCTGCCGCCACAGCTACGTCTGGAGCACCACCACACGCAACGACAGCTGTGACCACAGAAACCTGGGGCGGAAACATGGTACAGGCGAACGGATTAAACGCTAGTGCGCCAATGGATTTGAACGCGGCACCAGGAGCTGGTAGCAATGAGCCGCAGCGAGCGCCAATGCCCGTGACGACGTCGACGCTACTGCACGTGCTTGACCGCATGCCTGAGATTAAGAACAAGATTCAGTCGATCTTGAACCGTACGGACTGCTCGGAGTCGCAAAAGGTGGCTATGATCGCGCGTTTGCTGAGTAATACGAACGCCATCAGCAACACCAACGCGCTGGCAGCGTCTGAACCGATAGCTGCGCCCGCTACGGCGACCCCGAACAGCAACGCCGTGTTGTCGGCGCTAACTGTTGACGCCAGCATGCTCAGCTCGTCCGATATCCTCATCGACACGGAGACGCCCATTCCAATGCCGGCGTCGTTAGCCACGCCGTCGCCGCCGAACGTGGCCACCTCGTCTGCGCTGGCTTCGCAAGGACAGCCACCAGCAGCGTCGCAGCCTTGAAAGCCCAACCCTGTAGTTGCGCAGTGTATCTATGTATACAGCCAGCCAAGACTGATCCTGCGTCCGAGAAACTTGAAAGGTACCAGCTCAAGCTCACGAAAAACAACAAATAGACAGCCAAATAGTATGCAACTCATGTACAATGCCCACAGGTCTGCAAGGTCACGTTGGAGTCTTTTTCTCGATGTCACTGGACTCACCAGGAAGAAAACGCGCGGGTCGGACAACGCCATCTCCCGACGTTGAATGCTTATCCTACACCCCCAAACAGCGTCCGCTGTCTTTGGCGCCAAGAATCTACGGCTGTCGTTGAACCAACTGCCAGTCAGTAGACATCTGATTGTCTTTGCAGAGCAGAGCAACACCCGCGGATTCTGGCTGGCCGGTACGGCGGCGACGCCATTATGGCGATGGTGTCTACGACCATAAAATAGAGGTAAAAGCATAGTGCTCTAACGTTTTATCCATTCTAGCATTCTGTGGGGTCTTAACGCCGGATAAGTCCGCAGTGTTTACTTACATTAACCGACATCACCTCTTGCACGTTGTGACGTCACGCTGTCGGCACTACGATTGGCTATAAATCATGGTGACAAAATCCGATTGGTTCTTGAGCTAAAGTGTGCCACGCACAAACTCATCCTTGCGCCCCGTCTATGGCGTTTAAATAATCAAAATCACGGCGGATCCCGAAGGTCGTGCCACCACCACTGGTACAGTCGCGCGTGACTCGGTCTCAGTATACTGCGCGCCCCTCGGCCACACCTTCAGCTTCAGTCTCCGACTTTCCAGCTGCACCCCAAGTGTGTGTGTATTAACTGAAGCAAGTGACGATGGTGGATGGTCCCAAGATAAAGCGCAAGATCTCGTGGCACGAGGTGCAGCAGCACTCGACGTACGCCAACGCGTGGGTCGTTATCCACCACAAGGTCTACGACGTCAGTAAGTGGGACTCGCACCCGGGCGGGATGGTCATGCTCTCGCAGGCGGGCGAGGACGCCACAGACATCTTCACTGTCTGCCATCCGACGAGCTCCTGGAAGCTACTGGAGCAGTTTTACGTCGGCGACGTGGACGAGAGCACGGCCCCAGGCTCGGAGAACCTCACGGAGGAGCTAAAGGCCAAGAAAGCCAAGACCGACGAGTTCATCAGCGCCTACCGCCGTCTGCGCATCAAGATCAAGGGTATGGGCCTCTACGACGCCAGTATGATTTACTACGTGTGGAAGATTCTCAGCACCTTTAGCCTCTGGATGGCCTCTGTGGCGATCTGTTGGCACTTCGGTAGCTGGCCCATGTACATGCTCGCGGCCTGCATCATGGGTCTCTTCTGGCAGCAGTCGGGCTGGCTTGCGCACGACGTGCTGCACCATCAAGTGTGGGAGAACCACATGATTGGCAATGTCATGGGCGTCATCATTGGCGATATCTGGATGGGGTTTAGTGTGCAGTGGTGGAAGAACAAACACAACTTTCATCACGCTGTTCCAAACCTCATCGGCGACGCCAAGACCAAGTATCTCGGTGATCCGGACATTGATACTATGCCTTTGCTGGCTTGGAGCAAGCATATGGCCTCCAAGGCCTACGAGTCGAGCTGGGGCCCGTTCTTTATCAGCAACCAGGCTGTCATATACTTCCCGCTGCTGCTCTTCGCCCGCTTCAGTTGGTTGTTACAGAGCTACTATTACGTCTTCAAGGGCTTTGCGTTTGGCAAGTACGACCCCGTGGACCTCCCGAATGGCGAGAAGTTTGGCCTCATCGTGCACTACATCTGGAACGTGCTGCTACCGATCGTCACGGGCATGTCGGTTGCTCAGGGTCTGGCCTTCTTCATGATCGCACAGATGTCATGCGGCGCCTTCCTGGCCGCTGTCTTCAGTGTTGGACACAATGGCATGTCGGTGTACGAACGTGAAGAAAAACCCGACTTCTGGAAGCTTCAGGTCACCACTACACGCAACATCACGCCTGGTTTCTTCATGGATTGGTTCTGTGGCGGTCTCAACTACCAGATTGAGCACCACTTGTTCCCCATGATGCCTCGCCACAATCTCCAGAAGGTGAATCCGTTGGTCAAGTCGCTCTGTAAGCAGTACGACGTGCGCTTCCATGAGACGGGATTCTACCGCGGCCTGGTTGAGGTCGTAGACGAGCTGGGTGAGATCAGCAAGGAGTTCCTGCTTGAGTTCCCCGCCATGTAACTTCAACCAGAGCGAGAGGAAGGACGCAATCATCACAGAAGCGTAAGGATCAAAGGAGCGCATGCATGTTATCGATCTCTTCGTAAGAGGGTCGCAAACCGTTCAGATCCTAGCTCGTCAACAGCAGCATCTGAACGTGCCCCCCCCTTTCAGACAACCAAAATGAAATAGCAACAAATTGTTGTTATCGAAACACCCAAACCCTATATTAACTCCTCGCAGCGAAGTAGTGGACGTTGTAGTAGTAGCAATTTGCGCTCGTCTCTACAGATACCGGACTTGCGGACGTGGCGGAGGCGGCGCCGGCTGCTTCTTCTTGGTTGCTGCATCCCCGACCGCGAATGTCAATTGCAAGGTGAACGTCTTGCCGACTTTGTCCCAATTGCTGAAGAACTTGCCCTCGCTTTTGTCCACCTCGTCGTTTGGAATCTTGAACGCCACCGTCTCGTACGGCTCGCAAGCGAAGAGCAGGTACTGCCAGCGCTTGTCGGGCACCTCCACCTTCTGTTCGAAGGACGACATGAACCTGTGGCGCGGCTGCAACTTGTCTGCGATCTCCGGGTACGCCACTTGAAACAGGAGGATCCTACCCCCCGTGTCGGGGTCCCGCTGCTTCGTTACCTTATAGCCGGGCAGCCCGATCTTGAGCGCCCGCGGTCTCGCCGCTGCCGCCGCTGCCGCCGCGCGCGCAGCCTGGAGGTTGGCGGAGGCTGTCGAATGTGCTGCATCTGCCGCCTCCTTGGCCGCACGTCGGGCCAAGTTAGTCTGGTGGCGCTTGCCCTGCGTGTGCGCCAGGTAGTTGCCTTCATTGTTGTGCAGCGTGAGGCAGAGCTTGCACTCGTAGCTGCCCAGGTGGTTCTTCATGAAGTACGGGTCCTTGGCCAGATCCACCATCTCCAACGCGAGCCTGCGCATCCGCTCGCGCCGGTCCACATTGCTCTGCGAGTCGGACGCGACGCCGCCCGAGCCGGGCTTGGAACCAACGCGATTCTGGAAGTCCATGGCGCCGGTGTTATAATCAATGGATCTGTACAGGAGTCATTGAGATGACCAAATATTGGGTAGGATCAAATTTTAGTCATCTAAATTGGTATCTTCTTTTTTTGGGCCGTTTAAACTACATGTACAGTGGGCATTATGGAAGATTACATATATGTATATGGATAGGGCAGGCGACTGTTTCTAAATTGAGTTTAGCTCGTGTACTGTAGGTAGATGGCTCAATATCTAGGTTGAGAGGCCCATTTACTTCTAACCGCTCCGATTAGAGGAAAGTAAAGTCCTCTCAGTATAATAGCGATGTTCCATATCGTGATAGCCAGGCATCTTCTGTCTCGTCTCTCTGCCTAGTTTACCTAGTTCATTTTCGACAGGGCGGTCTGAGGACCCCTATTCGGCACGTATCGCGGCTCTGAAGGCGCTTCAGTGAAGGGGGGGGGGGGTAAACTAGGCATTGACTTGATTAGCTAATCTATATGTCTTGACTAGCTATCTACGCCAAACGGTATGTGCCATGCCGTACACCACGGTTGAGGCCTAGTTTGCCACCTCAGTCCGAATGTCCTTCTTTGATGAGCTGCAGCAGCTACTGCATTGGCAAGCGGAGCGATGCCGAAGAGCTGCTTCGCCTCCAGTTGCCCTTCTAAAGCGTAGCTAGTTAGGCGCACCGGTGAGATCTCATTACACCTTTGAGAGAGCTGAAATCGCATTTAACTGAATGAGTACCAAGCGGGATCGATGTCAGCCCTACGAAAAACATAGTGAGCATAATAAAAGCATTCTCATGATCCACATCACTCCAAGCTTGGACGAATTTTATCTGGCAAAATCGTAGACGACCGACCATCTTAAAATCCTTGTTGCCAAGATAAAGTTCTTTCAGGGTCATGAATTGTTTCCAGGTCATACTTCAAACGGTGTTACCGTAGAAATTTTTTAATCTGCAGAAGCAACTTTCGAAAGCTGTTATATCGTTGTCAACGACATCTCGCGGCATGGTCGGCATCGAATTCGTTGTTCACTTTGATCTGGATGGAGTTTACTCCCTTTATGAAGACTGCAATGACGCGAGATATTCCATCTATCAGCGCAAATCGTTCGTTGTCATCGCGTGTCTCATCATACATTGCAGGCTACAATTTGCAACTGCGTACGGAGCGGAAGTACGGACGTGAATCGCCACTTTAGTGGTGCTGATGATAAGTTCTCTGTCCAGCGTATCTTCCTCATATTTGAGTTGCGGGCAAACCCCAACCATCGTCGAAAGGTCTGGTCGGCCCGGGGATTGAGCCCTGGCCGCTTCCGTCCGACACTGGATGCTTAACCAGCTGAGCTATCTGAGCTCACTAGAAGTAGGCGGCTCACCACCACCTGGTTCATCGGGTTATACTTGGTTTTGTATAGACCCCATCGGAAAGGTCCTGCAAATGTCCAACTCGACACAGAGACGTCTCGGGACGTCCACCAGTTTCCTCCTGGACACTAAAATGGGTCATTCAGGGTACCCACTTTCGAGAAAATGGACCTTTTGGACACCAAGTGGATACTTCGTACCCAAGTTTTGGGTCCACATGACCCAAATCGATCCCAATTAGACAAGTAGGGTAGCTAAGTAGGTTGCTTACTAGCCTTAAAGTGTAATGTATTTTTGTTAATCCTCATATTTGAGCTAGGTGGATTCGATCAGATATTAAAGGGCTTCATATTGGCTTTTATTGTAACTGTGTAGTACATCGCCTTGAAACAACGCTTTATTTTTCCGACGATCTCTCTGAACGCAAAAAGTGCCTGCCGCGACGACTAGGAGCTGCGTGTTGTTTGGCTTGGTGTAGCTGTACAATCTCTTCATCGTGGATTGTAAGGAACTCGCAACACTCTGAAATAAATTCTTAACATGTATTGACGCACAGCGGCCTCTGACCTAAAGCAGACCGGACGGTGTCGAATTTTCGAGTGAAGGTGATCTCGGCACCCAGCGAGGATCGAAAATTAACGCACGCGTTCATTGCCTCATGAAGGTTCCCACCTCGAGGTTAAGCTGGTGGCTACCGCACCAGTTGATAGCCAGATGACCGTCCACGAATTCGGCACACGCTTGTTTAATGCGTACCGGAAACATATAGCTCTTAGCGCAACGAGATTTTCGGGTCAGACAAATCGCTCACCCTCGCACTCCCGACTGCTAAAGAGTTTGCTGACCATAGCGTTTCAAGAAGCGAAGGACGACCTCGAACTGAAGTGGACCGGGCACCACAAGAGTGTGTGCATTACCTCCATCTTCCAAAAATGTATCACTCACGCCCGTAACAAATTCAGCATCGAGTTGTTCTTCAGGATGAAGAACAACATCAACAGGTCGGCCATTTGCGCTGAATAAATAGCGAATCGGATCAACAATATCTTCCGGAACCTGGAGATGGTTGCTTTAGGTCGCCGATAGAAACATCACGACATGTTCGACGACCATAAAATGTGATTCGCAAGTCGCTGTTTTCGGTAGCTCCACAAGCTCTACATACTCCGTTTTATGCTGGTCTTTTATGTGAGTGACGATATTCCCGCGACGAGAGCTCGTGAACCCCTTTCGAGGGGTGGGAGACTCGCGTCATGTTTGATCAGAACGGGGGTTGTCATCTTCTCTTTTCTGCCAAAGAACTTGCACAGCGCCTACAGTATCTCGTCATTGAGGCAAGGGAATAGTTTGACACCGTGTCCTTTCTCGTTGTCGAAAGATAACGTTGGCGCGGTTCTGGCTCCTCCAGCTTGACCTGCGCCAGTTTCACTTGGCGTTGACTAGGTGGTGGAGCTCGCTTTTTTCCTCGTTCTTGGATGGCGCCGTGGTCGTTCGGCTGCCGAAGACGAAATGAGAGCCATACAAGTGGACGTTTGTCACGGACGCAGTCGATTCTATCCGTTACGAAACCACTTTGCTGAAACCAACTTGGCTTCTGTGAGTACTAAATTGGCATAGAGTCCGAAGAATCGAGACAGTACTTGAAGACAGGAGCTAGTTGTCTACAGGGTAAGTTTGGGAGTGAGGAGGAAAGCCTTGCGGCACAACCCCTCTCGTCAACATAGCTAGCTGCTCTCGGATATCCCCCTACATGTAGTACGTCCACGAGACGAAACGGAAGACGCTGTTGGGGAAGCTGGCACTTCCTTAAGTTGTTGTTGCCGATTGTATTGTTTAGTAGAATGCAAAAAGCAAAGTGACTGGCTACGATCTCCTGTTCTCGCCACTGCGAGCAGTGTTCGCGTTAGGGCACCGTGCTGCTCTTCGGTTCATGACTTTAAGCAATGCGGCTGCGGCTGCACCTGCAACTTAGTACCAGCTGATAGTGACTGCAACCGCATTCACTATCACAGTACAAAATGGGGGCAAGGATTTTAACCTGAGCCCCACGCTACACTACACCATGAGCCTCCTAGTAAGAGCTTTCGCTCGCAGGTCTCTTACATTTTCCACTCTATTCATACGTATCTTGGAGTTTTCCCCGAGCTCCGACTTCTCTCACGAGTCCTCGTTGCTCATAGCTTCTACAGCAGCCTCAACTTTCAATCAAGATATTCCTGCTTTCAACTAGGCCACACACCAATTAGGCTTTCAGCCCCTTTTATAGCGAAATGTCTAAATTCCTACGGTGGGGGTCACGATTACGGCCGTTCTCTTAACCACAAAATAAGTGGGCAAACAAAACTATATTGGTTTTTGTATGGGTCACTACAAATTTCAAGTTGTCAAGGGGTAAGTGCGCTAATCTTTCGTTGTGAAGAAGAGAGCGGTTGCAGCAATAGCCATGCCTATTAGGCGTAGCGAATCCGGGTGGGGGTACCCGTGAATTCGGGGCCGCGCATAATGCGCGGAGGCTTGCCCAGCGCAGAGGTTTGCAGCGGGTCGAGCTTCGGCGAGAGATCCGTTTTCTCGCGGCAGCGCGGTGGCAGAATCCCATGACCGGTTAACTTCGGCTACCGATTTGGTTAGCGTAGGTAAATGGGAAGGGGAGACATCCACATACAAAAAGTATGTGCTTAAGCGACCGTTCTGATTGCAGTTGGATCAGCTGACTTCCCTCTTTCTTGAAGGTATTACTACTTGACTTTACAAAACAACTACCTCCTGCTTCATTATAAACGATCAGAATTCTAACTAAAAGCAAATTTTGAAAATTGTCATTTGCTTCTACATACAGGGTTTACATTGAGGTATGCAGCACCATACTCAGACAAGTAGGGCAAAGCTATACCGATTTGAAGAAAGAGCGTACTGTAAGCGACGTCATTTTCCAATAACCAACAAACACTATGCATTCTGTTAAAAATGTTGAGGCAAAAAATTGAACATATCATGATGAAAAATTCGCGTGATGTGGAAAACTTGTTGCACCCAGTCGCTATTAGACACACTGCAAACTGTCGGGAAACGTTTCACGCAGTCTCAGTTTACTCTCGCAAAACTATCGGTCCTGCGCGTCCCTTTCAACCAATCAAATTCACGTATTCGTTTCCAAGGTTTTTATTCCCCCCTCCTAAATCAGATAGTATTTGCTATCTGTAAAACCCAGTTTTTCTTGGGGCAATGCCGTATGGCGAAGAGCACGGACGACGACGACGCGGTCGTGGACGTTCACAAAGTCGTCCGATTAGCAATTGATGTTCGACGGCGAAGACGCCCATGTGCAGGAGTATGCAAAGTTGTAAGTGTTCCTGGCGGAGTCATGTCTCACAGCGTTGCACATCGAAAATTATGGGATAAATATCCATAGAATTTAGGGACAGTTTAGAGCACTTTGGCTCTGAACTGACAACGACTCCGTGTTTCAGTCTGCGCGAGCCTAAGCTGACAACGTTTCAATTTCAGTCTGCACGATTCAAACTGCTTAAACTGTCCCTAAACTTTATCGGCAATACAGTTTAGCGCAAAACGTTCTCAGCTAGTGTAGTGATAGTGTCACGCGATGCTACCGATAGGACCGTCTGCTGTTGTTCAAGCTGACCCACCTGCTGCCGTTCTGTAGCATCATGCTACTAGCATGGAGGAATTAAAGCTGCAACTGGCGTAAAATAACTGCACTAGCTACAGGTTTGTTCATACTGTGAACAAAACTGTCAGCTCGTGTACCAACTTTTAGTTAAGTTTATATCGGTCATGTTAAGGCGGAAATACTTAAATGTGTATTATGATAAAACATGACCAATTCGCTATACTTGATTTAAAATTTAATAAATTCAATTATAGACCAACACTGAACTTTTCGTCGCTTGAAGATCATGCCTAATACAAAAATAACAAGTTGGGAATATAATAAAAATGTAGTAAAATCATAAGAAAAAATATTATTTGGTCTATTTCTATAAATGTTATAGTAGTTCTTTTTTCTTTGGATTATAATAGAAATGTATAAAATCATGAGAATTACGATTTGGTCTATAGTCCGCGACAGTGGTATATGAACACCATCGGTCTCTCCAATTTGTTTTATCAAATTGTGTTTTCATTCGCTGAAATTACCCTGGATTATAACGAATTGCAAGATTTTTCGATTGCACCGACTTTTGATGCTTTCACCTGGTTTTGAAAAACGATGAGAAATATATATTACTTTACGAGGTGCGACACAATATATGAACATAACTTCGGGTTTGTGGAAAGTTTGCGTAAGTTTGATCTACAACCCTCGCCACGCGTTGTTAATGTGTTTTACTATACAGACTGCTATCCCACCAATCGTAGCGCCACTTTTCAATTCGCCAACGATGGCACGAGCTTCGCATCTGTCCGACAAAGAACGAGAGTCAATTCGGACGCTCTCACTGCGCGGTTTTTCGGTCCGGGGCATCGCACAGGTGCTCACACGCTCTGTCGGTGCCGTGCAGAATGTGTTGAAGGCGCCTGCCAATTTTCAGCCCAAGAAACGGCTTGGAAGTGTGTCGAAAGTGATGCGCGTGAGAAGCGGCATATCATCCGCTGTGTGTCCGTGCTCCGTTTGTCCGCAAAAAAAGTGAAAGGGAAGCTCAAGTTGGTGCACAGCGTGCGTACGATTCAGCGCGTGATCAAGTCGGTGAGCTGGCTCAAGTACAAGAAGCGTGGTGCCGCTCCAGCGTTGACGAAGCGCCACGGAGAAGCAAGGGTCAAGTGGGCCGAGCGTATGGGCCTTAAGGATGAAGAAGCGTGGTGTCAAGTGGCGTTCAGCGATGAGAAGAAGTGGAACCTGGATGGCCCGGATGGCATGCGCTACGAATGGGTCGACACGCGTCGCCCTAAGGAGCTCAACGTCCGTCGTCATACTGGTGGCGGTGGTGTCATGATTTGGGGAGCACTTCGTGCGGATACCAAGTCTGAATTGAAGTTTGTGGGTGGCAACCAAGACTTCGTCAAGTATGTGAGCACCCTACGCACGCTTTTGCAACCGTTCATCGATGCGGAAAACCATATTTTTCAACAAGACAATGCGGCCATCCACAAATCCCGCTACACGATGAACTGGCTTCAGGCCCAAGGGATCGATGTTATGGACTGGCCAGCTTTGTCCCCAGACCTCAATCCTATTGAGAATCTATGAGGCATCATGACCCAGCAAATTTACGAAGGCGTGAAGCAGTACAACACGAAGACGAGCTGAAGAAAGCGGTTTTGGCGGCATGGGCTGCAATTCCTCCCAAGACGCTCACAGATCTGACCCTATCAATGCGCAAACGCTGTATCCGGGTATTAGTACGCCGGGGAGCATATATTTCGTATTAGCAACGCGCGAATCGCATCCATAATCTTTAAAACAAATGTTTCGGTCATGTGGAAGTTATGTTCATATATTGTGTCGCACCTCGTGAAGTGATATTTCTCATCGGTTTTCAAAACCAGGTGGAATTCAGCATCAAAATTGGTGCAATCGACAGATCTTGCAGTTCGTTATAATCCAGGGTAATTTCAGCGGATGAAAACACAATTTGATAAAACAAAAAAATGGAGAGACCGATGGTGTTCATATACCCTGTCGCGGACTGTATTTCTATAAATGTTATAGTAGTTCTTTTTTCTTTGGGTTAGTTGTTTTTCTTTGCGGTGCTACGTAAAACTTGTCATATATTACACGCCTCACGTGTCACTTTCACACGTTATATATCAACTGTGGTCAGAAGCAAAACAGCGTACTGTACGCTCTAGTCATGGTCTTGGGTACTTTCGTGCTGAACCAAACCTCTAGGCTCTAGTGTGAGCCGGCGTCCACCGAGCACTCAAAGACTGCAATCTCATTTCGAATAGTTCAGTAAGTTTCCATCTGGAAGGTCGCCAACGAAGATAATGAAGTGACGTCTGGCTCTGGATTAGAGGCAATTATTCCGTGCTGCGTCTGTGGGAGAACTGTGCATGACCTGCTTGAAAACAATTAAGAAAAAATAGCGATCGAAGAAGAATCCACAGTGTCTGCATGCTTTAATGAAAATACCTCGTTTACGTAAAGACACTGCGTCTAGAAGCGGTAATTGGGATAGCATGAGTAGCATTGTATACATATTCTGTAATAGTATAATACTATCTGGTCTATCAATGCACATATTATCTTTATTCTGCTATAAACAGGTGCACAGTTCGGCAATCCGGATTGCTGTGCCTTGATCCACTCAGCAAATCTTGTGAACGGCCTCGATGTATAACAACGTTTCGGCTGTTTATCTTAGGAAAAGGCTTTCCCACTTAGTCGGAGCCACATTTATTCTACGTGGTGGACCGAAGTCGCAAGTCCCCCAATGCGTCTGCCCCGTTCGTCCTTCTTGCAGCTATCGTGTTCTACATAAGCTGCAGTTCTGTAATGATGAAACACAAGCCAACGTAATCGCTACCGAACCTACTGCGCTAAGTCTTGAGGACAGTGGTGCTGCCAGGAGGTTCTTAAGCGCTCCGACGACGACGAGCGTCGAGAGCAACGCGTCCGTTGACGACGAAGAGAGGGGCAACAACAACTTTGTCGAATCTGCTCGCAGAGCTCTGTATAAGCCCTAGATTTCGGGGTGGCTTGTCACGGGCACGAAGCCAGTCCAGGTCTCCAAGAAATACAGCTGACATATCCTTACATCGAATACCCGAACTTGAAGATCTACAAGAGCTATTCAGAAAGCTTATGCTAAACTGCAAAACCTTCTGCACCCCACCGGAGCGTGATACTGCGACAACTGACATTCGCCGCTACCTTCCCACTGCTACGCAGTTCATATTTGAGACACTTCGCGATTTTGCTAGTCCAAGTCTGAAGTGATAAAAACTTTTGTGAACTGTTCCTCGCTCTGCTGCTTTTGGGTCAGTACTATTATGCCTGCTGTTACTTAAGCTCACATGGAAAAACCGCATGCATGCTCAGAGCACTCGTCAAGTCGTTCGGCAAGTATGATACTTCCCGCATTTCTCATGGCACGCTGTTCGGCAAGAAAGAAATGGTAATACCTGCCTTGTATCATTTTCTCGGTTGGAGTTGATCGTAATTGGACGTTGAAATGGGTGGCAACCGGGCTTGCCAAACGAGACTCGAGTGTTTGCGAATGAATATCGGAGCGTCACATAAATACCTGCCCCCTGTAACTTTTCGGACAGGTGAAGAGATTAAGCAACGACTACAAAGAAAGAAGCGGGCGTATTGTTTTGAGGAGATGGCATGCATACAGTACGGCTAGGTCCGTACGTGGTCTAGAAAGCCGAGATAAACGCCATGTATCAAGATAATTAGAGTATGCAATGCGGAATGTGCCTGCGTAGCTTGTAATGAACACACCAGGAATAATTTGAAGGTGTTATGGCATCCATTTTGCTGTATTGTTTGAGTGAGTGAGGTGAGAATAAATCCATGAATGCAGGCCGCCATTTTCTTTATATTTTGTCATTCACAGATTGGAACCACTCAGGTTACCGAGTCAGGTAGGGTCTTTAAGTTGTGAAGATCACAACTCACGGAGATATATGCTGGCAGCTGCACCAACGTCAGAGATTAGCCGGTTGCATCATCCGACGTTCGGATGTTACTCAGTCAGCTGATTGCAGTTAGAGCTGCTTGCTAGTGGCTTGGAGCCGCGGCCAGATCCCAAGCTCGATCTTGTCTGGTATTGAGGGTTGAACTTACCTGTACATGTGTATATAAAGATAGATGCGGCTGGATGTAGCGCAAGTTGAAGAAGAGCACTAGGAGAGTACTCTAGGAAGGAGTCGTGAACCAGGACTTTTTCTATCTGTCAATACCACTCACTTTCCAATTTACATCTCACCGAGCAAGATTCCAAGAACCAAGCGCAGGAAGAATCGATATCCTAGATATTATGGGCCCAAAGTCGCAAAGTCCAAATGACATCCTCCGCGACGACAATTACTTCTTGTGAGAGTTTGGTGCTCGAATGGCAGTGGCGCGGGAGGACTTGCCGAGTCACGTTGATCTCAAGCCCAAACAAGCCGCGCAGCGAGACACCCCCGAATGGAAAGCCACGGACATGAAGGCATTTGGTGTGCTGGTCAAGCTTCTGGGCCCGACTTAGCAGACTATGGTCCGTGATGCCACTTCAGCAGCTCAGGCATGGGTGAGGCCTTCGCGAGTTCTTCGTGAAGCAGAATTTGCACAATCGGGTGCAACTGAGAAAGGAGCTGCATGACTTCGAGATTTCTGCCGGTGGCAGTCTCATGGACCACCTGATGGCATTCGACGACATCTGCCTACGGCTAACCGTTGTGGGAGAAACGCTCGCCGAGGACGAGCGGATTGTCATCCTGCTTGGTAGTCTGCCCCAAGAGTATGACGGCATGGTAAAAATTATCGAAGCTCATGGCAACGTCTCGCTGCTGGAAGCGAAGGAGATGCTGCGCAGAGAACTCACCACATTGCAAAAGAGAAAGTAGAGACGGCATTTCAAGCATCGGGTCATGGTCGTCATAATGGAGGTCGCTGCAGTCGTGGTGGAGGCAACAACCGAGGACGCGACCGCGAAGGTCGTGGATGTGTTGGTCGCGGTGGACGTGACAACCGTGGTGGTCAAGGAGGACGAAGGAGTCGTAATGGCTCTGGCGAATTTCGCGGGAAGTGTTTCTCGTGTGGACATCAAGGCCACAAACGAGTCGACTGCTCAAATGACAATGATCGAGTGGCGAAGATGAGTTTCTTTTCTCCGCGGCGGAAATGACCACATCGTCGTGGCTGCTCGATAGCGGAGCCTCTTCTCACATGACGTGTGACAAAGACGACTTCGTGTACTTCGAAGAGCTGATCACAGTCGCTAATGGTGAGCGACTGCCTACCACAGGAAAGGGCACACTAAAGTTTGTGCTCGAGCAGGAAAGAAGCATTCGCTTGACCGATGTTCTCTACATTCCTGGTATCAACTGGAAGTTGATTTCAATATCGACTTTGACAGCTAAAGGTGTTCAGCCTTCATTCGTCGTCGATGAGTGCTAATTTCGCCCAAGCCGCGAAACCTTCGGCGACGTTGGCGACATGTGGTGCAACCTACTCTGGACCCCATTATAAACGAGTATGACGCCGTCGCAATCGACGCTGCAAACCAGGATAGAGCGAACATCTCACGGCGACAAGTTGGTTACACGGGTGAAGAAGCATGGTCGACTCTACATCCGGGACGTGGCAGCAGAAACGAATCCGAGCGAAGAAGCCGCGGTGATGGCTGCGTCGAGCACGCCCGGTGCGAGTGTTGATGTGTGGCATGCTCATCTTGGCCATAGACCCCCTTCTCGGATGAGAACCACTGCCAAAGCAGTGTGCGGTGCACCGCTGTTTCCCCCAATAGAGACCAACGACGAACCGTGCGACGGATGTTCCCGTGGCAAACTGACGGTAAAAGCATTTTCTCGTCAAAGTAGAAGCCCGGTGAAGACGAAAAATCTTCTGGAGGTGATCCACACTGATGTAATGGGGCCTATGAAGCCGGCATCTTGTGGTGGTGCGCGCTATGTCGTGTGTTAGTCGTCGACAAAACAGTCGTCGACAAAACACACGACATAGCGCGCACCACCACAGGATGCCGGCTTCATAGGCCCCATTACATGGGCTCTTTTACCTCATGAAGTCAAAGAGCGAGGTACCTGACCGCTTTGCAGAATTTAAGGAGCTGCTCGAGAACCAAACCCAGTGTCGCGTCAAGTCTGTTCGCAGCGACAATGGTGGAGAATAGACCAGTCGAAAATTTGTCAGCTACTGTGCGAAGAACGGAACACAACGATAAACATCAGCCCCATATACTCCACAGCAGAATGGACTCGCAGAAAGCACGAACCGAAGTACCGCGGAAGTGGCAAGACCGATGCTGCCCTATCAGCAACTGGATAAGGCATGGCGGGGCGAGGCACTCATGACAGCTATGTACGTCATAAAACGTCTTCCCAGCACTGATCGTGGTGATACCACTTCACACGAGCTGTACTTCAAAGTAAACCTGACCTGGACCACCTACGCGTTTTCGGATCACGTGGATTTGTTCACGTCGAGAAGTCTCGTCGCTCCAAATGGGATAGGAGGCTTACCGTTGCATTTTCTTCGGCTATGCGCCTGGATCGAAAGCGTACCGTGTTTGGGATGAAGAGGACGAACGACTGGTCATCTCTCGTACTGTTCGACTGGATGAGCGTGGACCATCACGATAGACTGAGCTGTCCGGAGAAGCCCTTGGATGCATTCAGAGGATTGTTGTGGATGACGTCGGCGATGAACCTGTTCGCGTTCCATCGGTGACTCAGTCTGCTATCGATGTCGAGATGGAAACAACCAACCAGGAAGATGCAGTCATGGAAGAGGCTCCAATAGAAATGGATATTGATGAGTCTGGAGTACCCAATAATGCCTCACTATCCATTTACCGACAGCTGACTTCTTGTGAGCGCCCACGCATTTCTGCTGAATTTCCGACAAGTACGGTAGCTTCTCTCCCTAGTGTATCGCACAACTCTCGTTCTATGCCCTCGCGCTCAGAGCAAGGGGAGAATCACATCGCATTCCGCAACCCAGGTGGTTGAAGTCGTTCAAGCTATTAAGTATCCTGTATTCTTCCCAGTCCCCCTCTACAAGAGCACAAGTCCAGCGTGAGCCGCTGGCTCTATCTCCGCCGGAACCCCCATCAGCCGGAGAGCCTTTACTCTTAGAAGCACCTCCCGCCGCTGGGTCTCCGACTGCATCGGACGAATGTGGTGAGCCTGATCCTAAGTGACCACGCGTGGACGACGATTTCGAGCTTGCTCTAACGGCAGTAGACGTTTCCTCAAGTTACGCCGAAGCGAGGGCATCTCCTGAAGTTACGGTGTAAAAGTGGAAAGATGCTATCCGTGCAGAACTACGAGCGCACATCAGAAACCATACGTGGGAGATCGTACGCAGGCCACCGGGAGTGAAGGTGATCGGTTTCAAGTGGGTATTTGCTCTGCACGATGAACATGACAGCATCACTCGATTCAAGGCCCGCATCGTCGCACTTGGATTTTTGCAGACTTTCGGGATCGACTATTCGGAAAACTACGCTCCAGTTGCTAGTTTGGCAACAAATTCGCGTTTTTCTGGCGATATGCTGTCAGCTTGGGTACCATATAAAACAATTCGACATCGAAACAGCCTTCTTCAATGGAACTCGAGGAGACGGTGTCATGAAAGTCCCACACGGCGTCAAAGTAGGAGATGGATTGGTTTGCCGGCTGAGGAAAAGTCTCTACGCTTAAAACAAGCAGGTGCTGTATGGTACAAAACGATTCGTGAGGTCTTCCTCAACGATGTATTTCGACAGTCTTTTTTTCCGACTAATATTTCTTTGCTCGCGACAGTACTCGTGGACCAGTGCTGGTGATCCTATACATCGACGACCTTCTCGTCGGATGCGCAGACGCAGCAGAAGCAGCCAGTGTGGAGAATGTCCTGGCCGAGCATTTTAAGGTGAAAGCACTCGGTGACACGAAGTTTATCCTCGGGATGGAGGTCCAGTACAATCGTCACGAAGGTCAGCTCGTTCTCATGCAGACTCAGTTTATCGACAGAATGCTGAAGAACTTTGGCCAATTGGAGTCACGTGCGGATAGAAACCCGAATGTTCCTGGAGAAGACCTTTATTCTGTAGAACGGCTTAGCGACGTTGAACAAGCCGTATCGTGAGCTGGTCGGGTCACTGCTCTACGTCGCGAATGGCACTCGCCCGGAAATTTGTATCTCAACCAGTCTCCTGTCTCCATTTCTGGAGAATCCCATTATGTCCACTGGCGAGCAGGTATTCGGGTGCTCCGGTACTTAAAGTTCACCATCTCAATGGGACTGCGATTTCGGCGAACAAATCAAGCAATTTGCACAATTGTGGGCTTCAGCGACGTAAACTCGGGAGGAGGCACAGCATCACGTCGTTCAATCTCGGGAGTATTGGTCAAGATCGGTGGTGGTCCAGTTGTCATCAAATCGAAGAAACAATCTGCCATCGCGTTGTCTACTGTTGAAGCAGAGTACATGGCCTTGGCAATTGCCACTCAGGAGATTGTTTGGCTACGACATCTTCTCGCCGAAGTTGGATTTCAGCAATTGCCACACTCAACCGTCTACGTGGACAGCAAGGCTACGATCTCCGTTACCACAAACCAAGGTGGTCCGTCCAGAGCAAAACACATAAATTTATGACTACACTTTATCCGGGACCACGTCGATCGTGGAGACATTGATGTTCAGCACACACCGTCCAAATCTCAAAAAGCTGACTTCCTCACCAACGCGCTGCCCACGCCACAGTTTGTAAAACTCACCAAGATGTGCGGGCTAGTGGGTCATGTACCTTGAGGGAGAGTGTTGGCAGCTGCACCAACTCCAGAGATTAGACGGTTGCATCATCCAACTTTCGGACGTTACTCAGTCAGCTGATTGCAGTTAGAGCTGCTTGCTAGTGGCTTGGAGCAGCGGCCAGATCCCAAGCTCGATCTTATCTGGTATTGAGGGTTGAACTTACCTGTACATGTGTATATAAAGATAGATGCGGCTGGATGTAGCGCAAGTTGAAGAAGAGCACTAGGAGAGTACCTTAGGAAGGAGTCGTGAACCAGGACTTTGTCTATCTGATCAATACCACTCACTTTCCAATTTACATCTCATCGAGCAAGATTCCAAGAACCAAGCGCGAGAAGTATTCTAGAATATCTAGTTAGGAAATAGCCGGACTGGTAAGTTACAGAGAACGACGCAGAAATCCGGTCAGCACAAAAATCCGGCAGTGGCACCAAACCACAAAAAACTACTTTTCTTCAGCTAATCCGTAGTTTCGGGAAGGCAATTCCTAATTGTGCGAAGCCCCGTTACTGTAAGCTCGTTTGAGAAGTTTTCGGCGTCCCTCGCTGTACTTATTAATCTGCGAACAATTTCGAACTTTGCCTTGATTGCGTTTCCCCAAAACTGGACAGGGGATAGAACGAGTCGCTAAACAGAGGACCTGGAACCTGCGATCGGCCGTGGTGTCCGGGGTGGGTATGACCTTAAAGACATTTCAGCAATAATGTATCGCACTTGATTCTACTACCAGTGTTTTTAGCTCAATAAGACATTAACCCCCCCATCTGGGATAAGATGTATATAGGGTTAGCAAGGCTGTACGATGAAGGGTTCGCCATTATACGTGGGGCTAGGCTGGGTAAGGTCGTACGGATGGTGATTATAAGGCAGATGTATGTACAACGTCCAATATTGTACTGTAAGACGGGGGGGGGGGATACTGCCCCGTCGGGCTGCACAGCAAGGGTGAAGGGCTGCCGGTTAAGCACAAATGGCTTCGTGTACTGAATAGGTGATACACATACCGGCTGTCCGGTCGACGAGGATACCCTTAAGAAGAAATAAATATTTTGTTCCCGACACTATGCTTAGCGAGTGGACCATTGAACAGCATAGGCGAGGTAGGAATGATATTTGTCTTTTCCGAACGACGTAGACAAACGTCGATGGCGGGGGATTTGTAGGATGAAATAAAATACGAACCAGTTGCATGTCAACCTTGAACTTTGTGTATACCCACGTTTTAAAGACAAACCCGTTCGGGGTATTTGCGTCTCAGCGTGACGTTTTCCACCCAAAATGATTCCTGGTGAAATGGGTACGACATTTGGAAAATTGTTTAGGAAGGATGGTCCCGCGTATTCACGGTTGTCTGCATTACAGAGTTTATCAACAAACTCGTTGCCCGAGAAGTTTCGGCCTGCGTTTTTAAAGCTCTAGACGTGTTGGTATTCACGCATGTATCACTAGACGCCCTAGACGCTCTTCGTATGGGCGGGGGCGAGTTCTTGATGCGCTCTGCACATTATGGACAGCCCCTTTCCAACAAAGTTTGGCGAACATCTAGTTAATAAATATCCTTAAATACCCTTTTCCTGGATATAATACGTATTTTCGGTCAGTTTTGGGCTTTCATGGCATTCTTGACGAATCGAATTCGGTACGGATTATTTTGTCGGGGCCAGTGATTGCAGTTGATACGGTCTCAAACGAACTGATTCTAAAGCGCTATTTGCTTTCCCTCAGTAAGGGCGGGTCGCAGCTGTTCTCGGTTTGGCTCTTTTCTATTAATAAAGCGGTGAGCGGGTTGCAGCTCATTCTGAGGCACCCACGTCTTCGCTGCAGCATTCGCTCAGATTTCATTATGGCAGGACACAGCTTCGGAGGCAGCCGCGCAGGAAGCTTCAGCAGGGAGCTCGGAGCAGTAGCAACAGGAGACCCTAAGCAGCGCATGGAATGGAGTGATGACCTTGTCGAGTCGCTGCTCGGTCTTCGGACGCGCAGGTATGGTCCTGCCTTCAAAAGCTCAGCTGTCGAATGCGCGGAAGCTGTCCTCTGCGCATTGAACCACCGGGCTTGAGCTCTTACGCAGCCCAACAAGAAGCTCCAGGCGCTGAAGACTACCTTCAATAACATCAAAGCGAGCGAGCCGCAGATAGGCAACAGCAATGATCACCTGACCGATATCCTAGCATTTGGCCTACGCCGATAATGTACTTCGGAGATTTGAGTGGCATGGGTAACCACGACTTCGGCCAAACTGGGTCTGGCTCGTCAGGAGCTTCGTCTCCGAGCGCCACGGAAGCCTTGCTGCCACACGCACAGCCATCGCGGAGGGCGCAGCCGTAAAACACAGGGCTCGCAAAATATGGGTTTAGCCAGCGCTGTGGCAAATTAATGGCTGAGTCGCTAAGTACACGGCTGGGGGGCAGCATCAATTCGCGCAGTGAAGGACTAGACCACGATGACCAAAATGGCCCGCAAAACTCACTTCAGTCGTCGATAAACAAGAGCGAACGTTGGAGATGATGCAAACTTCGATTGACGGGGCTCCCCAAGCTAGCACAGCAATTTTGGCTTTCCTGCAGTTTACATCTTCTACCCCGGCTAACCCTACTGGTGCTGCAGGTCGGACTCAGCACGAAGAGCAAACAGGTAGTCTCTAATTGTGTCCCGCTTACCTCAGGCCGGCTTCTCGGCCCCGCCACCTCTTCTGTATCCCACCAGACGCGATTGATCTCCATCCATTCCTCGATACCACAGGGGTCAGCACCGGCGTTCCATCCAGGTCGATAATCCAGTTGTGAATCACGAGGCTGCGTTTAATGATTTGAGGCCATAGCCGTTGGAATCTCCAATAACGGATCCGACTTGGACATTCTAAATTTATCTTCCGAAAGCCTGCTCCACTGCAGTGCGCGTTCGGCTGTGATTGTACCAGCTATTCGCTCTTGCCATGTCCGCGAGAATTGGGGACGGAATCAGCACGTTGGTGAGCAGTTGATACCCTGCGTCTCCAACGAGATGAGTTCCAGGTGGAAATGTAGCGAGCATCTCACGCGTGAAGGTAGATCGATCGAAAACCGACCTGTCATTTCGGGCCACATTATTAAGCGAATATGTCATGAACCTCTGTCGGTGGTTGACGACCGCCATCATGTTGAATGCAGGATATCACGACGGCAGTACCAGTCGTCAAAGTCTGCAAAACGTTTAATGTCAATCAGACATCCGTCCACATCCCCAACAATGCCCGGCATTCCACTCACATGCTCAAATTCAGAGCTGATTAACTCCCAGCTTGCCTCGCTATTTAAAGGCTTGACCGTCCCGTCTACCAACGTCGTCAGGGCGGCTAGCACTTGATGTACGGAAGTCAGCGCGATTATCTTCCCGTGGCCAAAACATTGCGCAGCCTCGTACATTGTGCCGCCGTGCGGCAGATAGTTCATAGTGAGCATTAGCGCCAAGAGGAGGCAACACAGCATTCCAGCAGCTTGAGACTCGGCGGCATATCTCCTCGAACGCATCACGCTCGAGGGTACAGCGGGTGTGGCGACTAAACTAGCCCAAATAGAAAACTTGATGAGATCGAATCAAATACAAGTCGTCTCGGGGGCACTACGAGCTTGCGTTTGGGATGCTCAGGCCATGTGTGCTTGTCGGCAATGGCCACAAAGGGAACATATACAACAGCGGCGGCGCATGCCAACGTCGATCTATTTGCGTTCATGTTGAGGGGAGGAAGGTTTGAAGGTTTGATGATTTGGCGTTTGGCAAAGATAGTTTATTAATTCATGTTTCAAGCAAAAAAAGAGGCCGAAGGACCTCCTTCAGCCCTTTCTAGGAGTGTACATCGCAAAACCGGAAGGTATCCATTTGATTGGCAGCTCATATTTTGGCAATCCCTTTTTTTGACTGCGCCCCTAAAAAACGGCTTCAAAGAGCAACTATTGATAATCGATCTTAAAGGATTTTCTTACAGGAGGGGCCAACCCATCCGTACTTATTTTGGGTAGGTGTGCCGGGTGGATCTTTCACATTACCAAATCTTCGCATCGAAGAACACTGTTTCAGCAACGTCATCCACTAGTCGTGACCCTGCCTCCAGCCACATCTCCCCCGTAAACTGCGGGTCTGAACCCGAACCCGCTGCAGCCGCCTGCTCGAGTCCTGGGGGCGGACCAGTCCCGATTACGCGCGCTGCTGTGGCGCGAGGCGGCGTGCCTTATTCGGGTCATCGAACGTTTCTTAAGATCGCTGCAACCCGGCTCAGGGGAACTCGGGGGGGGGGGGGGGCTGGTGATAGCTCGTGAGATCCTGTTTCAGATGGCTTAAGCGGCGCGTCGGCAGTTGGAGACAATTTCGGCGAGCTGTCCGAGACAGATTCAGAACCATTTGGAATGACGAGGTGCTGTGCGTGAGTTACTCACATTATTCACGAGGCCGAGTAGGGAGAAATGTCTGCAAGGTAAGACAGCGGTGCTGCAAAATTTTCTGTGCTCGCTTTCGCAGATGATAACCCAAGAAAAGAAGAAAAGCGTTTTGACGTCACTGCCCATGATGATTAAGATGGGCACAGCTGTACGTCGGCGTGGTACTGGCGTGAGGCAGCTTTTCGCGTACTATCTTCCTCTGGTTGGTCGCGTTTGCCGGAGCTCATGATGTTCCCTTTACATCATTTCCACGTTTTCGATCACTCGTCACCGCTGTTAAATCCAAAGAGGAGCCTTTTCGGCGAGGCGAAGCCCCACGAGGAGCATATGAATCTCAACGCGGCTTAGGTCGATATTCGCTGGTTAGGTCAACTGATTTCGCACATTTGCGGCAATGTTAGGTGACGTGTTGCTTGTGTTCGTTCGATCAGAGAAGTCAATAGATGGTGGCATTTCACAGCAGGACACGGATGCAAACTACACACTAACTTCTGCCTAGTTCACGTGGGACAAGCCTATCTTGGAATATACACAACTACGTGCTGGAGAACGACATGGACACGCGAAGACCGTGTCTATCGTCATTTCGAAGCATTCTGCTCGAGTGTTGGCCGACGTTTCGCATTCGCTCGGCTAGAAGCATTGTTTGTGGCGTGTGTTCGAACCTGTATACGTGAAGATGAGAACACGAATCACAACACAACTTACTGAGGAGATTGAGCGCCACACCACCGCTGTCAACGAGATGAGGTACGCGTGACTGAATGCTAGTACCCACGCCAAGATGCTACGGACAGAACCGTTCTAATTCGAGCCATGAAATACCACGAGGCGCATTACCGAATGTAACGAGATCTCATGGGTGAGATGTAGGAAATATGGACACTCGAAAATAGAGAAATCAAAACATAGCTTTATTAACCTCAATAAACGACTGCTTTCCTACATCACAGCATTCTCTTCAGTTTTCACTTGCTCATTTAGTCTCATACAAAGCAGGAACTTTTCTGCCTGAAGCGTATAAAACAATTTGGAAGCCTCACTCCCAGGCTGCATCTTGTATAAAGTATTGCGAGAGTTTACCTTGTCGGTGGTGAGTTGCTCTTCAAGCAAACATGCGCTACAGAGTCTCGAGCTTTGTGTCGCCTCCCCCTGGTGGGGTGCTGTTGTGGCTGAACTTCGCTTTCTTTGCCGCCTTCTTGCCGACAGCGAGGCGCTTGGCGAGCGTCACAACGGGAGTACTTTCGCGTGCGACATCCTCGGCGATTTCGTCCAGCCCCAACGCGGACCGTACGCGCGGCTCCCATCGGGACGGCGAATTTGAGGAGCGTGCGCGCGATCTCGTACTGCTCAGCGAGCTTGACTATTTTTGCCCCTATCCAGCATGTACCCTTGCTGAGCTCTACTCACATAATCTGCATACTGCCACTGGCTATGATACTCACGTAGCGCCGTCGCGTGATGGCCTACCCACGTGCTTGGCAATGACCTTGCTCCAGCGATTGGACAGCGCGACAGCCGAGCGAGGATTGCCGTGCAATAGTTCGATATACGTCGCTCAATCTTCTCACAGAAGGTAGTTCCGGTCTGACTAATGCCGACGGCGACATCAGCGCCTCCTTTATGAACGCACGGGCCAACGCGGTGTCCTTAAAGATAGGCTGACCGACTTGGTGGACGACTCCTGGCGCAGCCACCTTGCCTTGTCTCCGTTGCTTGGTGGTCTGCGCGGCACCAAGCCAGAATTGCAATCTGAACATTTTTGACTTGGGAAAATCATTGAAATTTGGATTACGAAAGCATCCAGACCCCCAAAATGTTGGATAGTGTCTTAAAACAATAGCGCGACCTTGAGATCCTCTGAGGGTCGGTTGATGCGAAGAATTTTGGCTATCCCTTTGAACGACGGTCGGCCATCTTTTTCACTATAGATCAAATAAGCTATCACTCCCCACGTTCCGCTTCCGCCATACACCGGACGGAATCCTCCGCATCCGGTTTGTTGCACTTGCCAACGAAATTCAGCCGCACAGTCCCGATGGTGTGTACCTCGCCGTCGGTGAGCGCAAGGATGCCCTTCGAATATCTGCGCCGCGTCCATAAGTTGTCGGAAATAGCTAGTCAACAGCCGCTAGGGAAACATCATATTATTGTTTGATAACCTATCATCGCCATCCATGGCGCTGTCGTCTATTTGGCGCTGCCGCCAATATTATCTTGTGCCGACGTGTTGAAGAGAGGGGCCCAAAGTCTGGGAAACTGCCTAGGGTATCGTTGAGCCGGCGTCGATGTCTGGGTATTGGCAGAAGCCTTATATCAGACAGAGTGCATTTAAAGCGAATCCCTGTCAACTACGGCGTGTAATAGGTCCCGGAGTGCTGAGGTCGAGAGACAACTGGCGGATGGCGATGAAGTGACTGCTGACGCACGAATTCAAGCAGCAGCGGACACATGCACGATGGCGAAGAAACTAGTGGAAAGATCCTGTAGGAAGATCGTACACGTGAGGATCCGCAGTAGGAAGCGACGAGAGGAACGGCAGGCGGCCGAGGCAGTCGGTCCCAGTTACGGATTAGCGATGCCAAGTGGCATCCTGGTAGTATCGGGCACGAGGAGAACACCCGGTACGAAGACGAAGTGCGGCGGGGAATCCTGGCGACCAAATAGTGAAGAATGTCGTAGCAAGAAAGCTACTTCCGATCTACAGGAATGGAGCGTGGAAAAGGATGTTGCGGGGAAGCTACTTCGGATCTAGCAGAGCGTGGAGAAGGTCGCAGCAATAAAGCTACGTCGGATCTACAAGAACGGAGCGTGGAGAACGTCGTAGCGGGGAAGCTATTTCCGGTCTACAGGAACGGGGTGAGGAGAAGACGTAGCGGGAAAGCTATTCTGAATCTAAGGGGCGGCGCATTAGAGACGAGTGAGTGGTTCGAGAGCGGTACGGGGAGTAGGGGCCAGTGTGCCCCGGGTAATGAAGCCTTTTTTTGCGCCCAATGACTAATACTGTAAGGACTGCATGCCCACAGTTCAGCGGCCATTTGGACCTCTGAAGGAGATCACGGATGACATGGCCTGTAATAGTGAGTTTCAGAATCGACTGAAATGGACAAGATTTCAAATTGCATGAGACGAACGAATCCTTGGCATCCCACTGTATTTCACTTCTGTCAAATCCACAATCCCCTGGGGTGTTGGATTTGCTCAGATTTGCTAAGGGGCATTAATATAGACACGCTTCAAGGCTACGGGAGCTACACACAAGTAGAACCGCGCCGTGATGCCTCGCCGCTCGACGCGGAGGACGCTGCTGTCGGGGCTACTAGCGCTGTAAGGGGTTATATTCTCTCGGGAGGACAACGATGTAGCAGAGGCTGTTCCAGTGGCTATCTGACAGTCGACAAAAGCCGATAAACCTCTTGTTTATCAGTCGACAAAAGCCGATAAACCTCTTGTTTATCGGCTTTTGTCGACTGTCAGATAGCCGCTAGTTCCGTCTTTGCTCTCACCATGCTGATATCACCTCGCTGCTCTCATGACGCTAAGCACCAAGATTTCAGGAAGCTCATTCGGATCTCCAAGCGATCCTTCTGCGCGCTACACGACTACATCTACAGCAATCCAGCCTTTCATTCGACGTCGCCGAACGCACATGCAGCAGCCAGTGTGCTTGCAGTTAGCCGTAGGGCTAACGCGCCTTGGAGAGAATGGCAACACAGCCAGCGTTGGACAGCTGCACTGCTACTTGGAATAGCCGTCGTGCAGTACAGGAAGAGAGTATTAGTTGCGCTCAGAGACGTGCGCCTCGTCGTGGTTAGAGTGGCCATGTCGAAGTAGACGCCGATAAATCTCTCATGTGACAACGGCAAAAGGATTTCCCGGTTGCGTGGGCTGTATAGCCGGAATAACGCTGCAACTTGCGCAGCGGCCTGCTATTGATGGAAGCAGCTACTTCGACAGAATGAACGGTGAGGACTACATCTACTTGCATGACAATATCGAGCTAACAGTTTACTTCATTTCTTCAATTCTCTTAATGACAGATATTCAGTAGCAATACAGTTACTGTGTGATAATGACAAGTGCATCATTGCAGTGCAGAGCGGTTGCCCGGGGTCTTGTGCGGACGCCAGTCCTTTCTCGCGTATGGAAATCTATCGTACGAGTCATTTCTTCTCTCGTGGAGAATTTATTCTTGCTGATTCTGCGTATCCGTCTCTCCGCACCGTGCTACCAGCATACCAGCGGTCGTTAGCTGATGATCCGGCAAACACTGAGTTTAACTATTACTTGCCGAAGTCTCGTGTGAGGGCATGTTATTGGAGTGCTGAAGTCGCGGTGGGGTTCTTGCGATAAATGCGCAACCAACTGAGGTTGAAAGCCGAAATGGACGCCTCCAGCGAGTGGGTTAAGGTGGTGTTGTGTATAACATGTTTGCAAAGTTGGGAGATGCTTGGGAGCGCTTGGTGCTGGGAGAGCGACGAGGATGAAGGCGGGTTGGACTTCAGCGAAGTGGAAGAGGAAGGTGCTATCAGAGAGCAAGCGAAGCCAATTACACTGGTCGTACATCGTATGGACAGCAGGCTAGTTTACGTTGTTGTCGAGCCTGCTAATGTGTAGCATCCATTTGCATAGGCTTTCTAAGGTAAATCTAAGAAGGCTTTGCTTCTTCTGCAATGCATCCTTTTTCGATGAGTTAGCTCAGCACTTATAAGTGCTGCTATCTTCATACTCACACGATGATCAACCCGCACAGTCTCCATTTGTGCTTCTCAAACGCAAGTCGATCGAGCTCAATTGCTTGTTTCCCTAACCATTTCACGTAGTAATTAAACACGACCAGAATACGTTCGTAGTGACGATAATAATAACAATGTACCTTTCAGTCTGTCAAATTCGCTAGTCCAGCGCTCTCGTTCGAACTGCAAGCGCTCCATGTCAACTATAAAAGTAATATTAGTTCAAGTGAACAGCAGGGTATCTCAGAAGCGCAACGAACCAGTGGCATTCGTCTTCGCAGCCACTTTCATAGCACCAGCAATTGCATTTTCGGTGTACACCTGCACTTGTACTTGTCGGGGAGGAGCTCAATGCTGGCAGCTCGAACTGTCCAGCTGCTACGGGTGCTGGGCGTTTTGCGCCGGCTATAGAAGCTTTAACTTCTTGCGGTTTTCTCGTACAGTTTTCTCGTACGCGATATGGGGGCCGCTTGATACGGACACACGAGTGTTCCCTGGTATTGGCACGGAGCTGGTCGTCAAAGGCGGCCGCTTGCGTTGGGGCCTTCTGAAGAGGACACTGTCGATATATCCGCTAGAAAGTAATTTGAGTGAGGAAAGGGGACGCCGTAAGTTGCTCGACGTCGGCGTTAGGCGATTTCAATGCACTGAAACTAAAGTCGAGTACTTCATTCTCGCTATCCACTTCAGGAGCGCTTGTTTGGAAATGCAGTTGAGTCGAACGTACTGGGAGGCGGTACGTTCGCTTTAGCACCAAACAGAGCGCTCATCGTTTTGTACCAAGGACACATAGCCTCAAGTTTCTGCCATCGTGTGCACGTCGTCGGCCTCATCGTTGGTTGTGATGCCGGACCTGTAGACGCCTCGTACTCCTTGGTCCTCATGTAGCGAGTCGTGAAGGTCTGGAAGTGCTCCTTCATCCACTGGGCTTTCAGATCGAACCGACCTTTGCTCGTTTTCTTCAGCGCCGCTGTGAAACCATATTTTTAGAGGCCTGCTTCTGTCCGACGACAGCCTTCTTCGTTACCCCGAAGCACTTCTCGAAGTTCGGCGTGTGCTAGAGCCACAAGACAAACGAAAGCAAGTCCTCCTTCCTGAGGTGCTCCTTCGCCATAGATGACGTAAAAAAAATCTCAAACTGACCATATTGTCGCAACAGCAAATCCTACAACCACATAGTTACGGGTCGGGTTGGATTTTATAGGAGCAGCATGGCGAGGAGGCTGAAATGCGACGGATTGTCAAATGTGTGAAGGTCGATTCTGACGCGCCTAAATGGAGGGTGTTTTGGATGAAAAGGTACAATACAAGTTCAATACAGTACATGTACAAGTTGATGCTCCTATCACCATCATAATGCATTCATGTGATGGCGATGTCGCTCCTCAGACTTGTCAACAATTGCTAGTTTTAATGTCAATCTCACCCGACTAACGTTCTTTGTTTGTGCTGTCGGTGTTTAAGAGCTGACTACAGAGTTACGGCAGCGATAGTTATAATAAGCGCTCCTCTGAAGCAGTATTACGCAGACGTCGTACTGAATCGTGAGTCTGCTGCTTCCCTTCAACACGACCCACCGTTTAATTCTAATATAAGCCTGTAAGAAGAGGGGGAAAGGGGCCAAGATGGTGGAAATCGAAGAAACGACAAAATCCAATCCTTCCAGTACAACCACGTAACTAGCATCGTTGGAAAGCTTAGGGCGTGTTCGAGTTGACGCTCAAATTGCTGTTTCGTAGCATAAACGGCTGGTTCGTCGCCTAAGCAGTAATTTTGCTATAAATAGGCAAGGGGAACACGCGAACACAAAAAAAACTGCTTTGCACTCAAATGACTGGTTTAATATTCATAGTAGAGGTGTTTTTCAGAACGAGTCATTTGAGCGTCCTTGAATTATTGACCACAGTTCATCTTGCAGTGAAACCGAATGGAACCACCCACGAAGAAACACGGCGATCATGGACGCGCGAGGAAGCGACGCGTCTGCTACAGCACTACTTCCGCGCACGCAACGACGCGTCACTGAGAAGTGGTAAAGGCATCAAGTCGAAAGCTTGGACGCTCATCATATCTCATCTAGCTCACGATGGCGTCGACGCTGGTAACGTGCGTTTGTCTGTAGAACATCCTTGCAATATTTTGTCGATTTACGTCTTAACCCTTCCTACTAGACCAGTACCGGCCGAAGTATTTGCGGCTGATGTCAGCGTACGACGCTGTGCAACCTGAGTGGTGCTGGATGGTGCAGCGAACTAACGTCGCCGAAGAAGGCTCGGCTAAACTCGCTCAGGCGCAGCCTCGCAATACTCCGCTGTTCAAGCGATTTAGAGCTGAAGGATTTGTTCACGACAACATTTGTGCTCTACAGGAGGAGATTCGCGCCAACGGCAGACAATGCGAGCACCGTCCTGCAATTCGACGCCGTAGCCATTCTAGCAGTTAGTAGCAACATCGATGCCAACAGCAACTCTACACCGGGTTCCCCAGCAACAGCCGAGCAAGAACCAGTATCAGAGGAGCAAGCACGCGTCTCGCCAAGTCCTTTCGCATCGCCATCGGCGCTGTAGCGCACGGATCGAGTCAAGGGCTTTCGTGATGGCCGCAAAAAGCGAGGGAGGATGCTGCTGCTGCTACTTCTACTGTGGAGGAAGATGCTACAGCAAGCGTGGCGGCGTTCGTGAAGACGGCGGATTATCTCACGATGAAGATGAGGATGATGACTTGCGAGCTGGGTGAAGTTGACGATGCGCCAGTTTATAGTTCCAATCCAACTACACGAATACTGCAACATACTCAAACTTTTTCACTCTTGCTTGATATGTTCTGTCGCTTTAACTGTACTTAGTATAAGAAGAATGACTTAAGCCGCATCAAACCCGGGAATCGCCTCCACAATGTTCGTGACCACGTCCCAGTTTCATCGCCTCGTCCCACATTGTCCTCACTCGTCCACCGCCTCGTCGCATATGTCTGGGACAGGGAGATAAAACTGGGACGTGGCACCAATATTGTGGAGGCGATTCCTGGCTTTGTAAAACTCGGAGGTGATGTTGGCAGACGTCCTCATCGACGCCGTCTTCAACCGTTGTATTCAGTCCCATTGCACTGACAATCAATCCTGCTGCTCTTTCCGTCTGTGCCTAGATGACGGTGTTCCTTCCTTTGGGGTTCGACGGCTCCAGCGGCCCGCGTCCAGCCCTTCCTCATTCCGCGCTCCTTTCTCCTGCGGCCAGCGCTCCACCCATCGGCCAGCGACCGCCGCTTCCCTCAACGACCTGCGCTCCTTTGCTTCAGCGGTCAAATGATTTATGACGCCGGTAGCGGCAATGCCGTTGCACCATACCTACACATGAACCTTTTGTGGAAACCGCATAGCTTTAGTAGATGCCATATCCACTCACTCTCTTTGGATTCTTCGCTGAGTGCAATGAGTTCTGCCTCTGCAGTTGAAAAAAAAAAACCTTCCTAGTTATATCCTTTCTCGGAGAGCGGCTTGTGCTTCTTCTTCCAAGCGGGCGGCGTGGCCTCGACTAGCACCAGCGACCGAGATTATCCGTTGCGCGGAAAGACAGTTTTTTTAATCAGGGGGGACGTGCCTGATGCAAGATAGATGTGTCGCACACTACAGTTCTTGTGTTAAAAACATGAGTTCTAGCGTCTCGGACTATGCACGGGTGCGCAGCGCACTCTAGCGTGTTGGCTATAATAATTGAGGGTGTTGCGAGTATTTCACCCACCCAGCGCACTTGACGCCGGGGTGGAATAACTCGGCGAGGCGATCGCATGATGCGCGAGTTGCTCACTGAATGCGGTTGCCGCAATATTCCCAATCGAAAACCTTGTTGCTCCTCTCCCAATCACATCGAGGCCAAGTGTGACACAGCGCAATGAAAAAAAATCGTTTGGGACATGTCGTCGATTTCCAATGATATAACTGGCTGACAATTCTGCAAATAAATTGGCAAAATGAACTTAGCCATAGTAATCGAGCGTACCCATGATCCAGATCGAACATTAACTAATGGATACGCCATCGGCTATCAAACGTAACAGGATACGTCGATCACCGGAATGAATTCATGTCAATGTTAGTTTCGACACACATATTGCACATATTTTATGCAGTTTCCAGTCTTTCACTCCCCGAAATGGCATAAAACTATCTGAAGGGTTTTTAATCGAAATAAATAATTTAAATATAACATATATAGGATTTATTAGATCGTGTTCGACTTGTACAGCCCAATCTAGCTTGATTAAAAATGGGCTGGAACTATGAGCCAGTTGTTTTGCTAGAAAAGCATATGAAAAAAGAGCATCGTGTTTCAGAACATAAAGATCGGAACAAACGACGGCAGTGAGAACCATTCATTATACAGAGGTGATCAACAGGGAGGCGATGGTAGACAGCGATGGCGATGACAACGACCTGTGGCTCTTCCAAGCTCTCGCAAAGATGCTGCAATCAGCGAAGCATGACCCAGCAGCTCAAGGAGACCCCGTGCCGCGACTACAGGACACGGATGGCTATCAAACACGGTTTTTCCAGTCAATCTACTCGAGTCATAATGCACTTCTGTTTAGGGGCCACTTTCAAATGGACAGAGATGCGCTTGACGCGTTGTATGACTTATATGGGACACTTATACCGGCTAAGATAAGTATCGTCGAGAGATTTTAGCAGTTTTTTTTGCTAGACTGACTCGGGAAGGGTGCATCGTGCAGGGATCAACTGGTCAAGCTCAAGATGTCTTTCTCTACATTATACCGCTATCGCCGAATTGACCTTCATGCTGTTATCAAGACTATATTCCACCGCATCGTTATGCCGCGGACTGTGCCCAATTGGTTTGCAGAGGATTTCCCCGATTTCGACCGAGCAGTCGGATCTATTGACGGTGTACATGTACCTGTCGTAGTTGCAACCAAGGACGGGGAGCGCTTCCGAAACCGAATGGGGTGGCTGTCGGGCGAACGTGCTGACAGCATCTGACTAGGAGATGAATATTGGCTTCATCCGTCCTGGCGCTGAGGGAGCTGCACACGACTCTATGGTACAGCCAGGGAGTAAGCTTCTACCCAATATTCGAGAGCATCATTACGTCATTGCAGAAGCTGGGTATGCACTCGCCCCAAGTTCTCACTCCATATATCGGAGTGCGCTACCATCTCAAAGAATGGGGAGCCGAATCTGGACCTTAAAGAAGCTGTACAACCTCAGGCACACAAAAGCGCACAAACGTGGTCGAGCGTGTCAACGGTATTTTGAAGCGGCGATTCAAGATTTTACGAGTACCTATTGAATGTGAGTTTGTCGTTGCCAAAGCGATTGCCTTTGCGTCAGCGTGTCTTCACAGTTTCATTCGACAGCACAACGCAGATGACCTGGCTACGTATTCGAGCGACGAGGAGGACAGCGAGCATATCGACGAAGGTGACGATGAACGATGGGCTGATGCTATTGAAGTTTTTCCATTTGACTTTTCCTCTGCTAGTAACTGTAGAGACTGGATGGGCACGGCCATGCGGGACGAGTACAAGGGTTTTCAGCGTTAACGTCCGGTCTCATATGCAAATACATTTCGCCAATCAGTCCCACAATGTTGGTCCCCGCGTCCCATTTTGCGCCGCCGCGTCCCTGACGAGTGTCCTCATTCCACGTGCCGGGTCCCATATATATTTTATCGCACCAAACGCCTCCACAAAATTGGCAGCCCCGTCACATTTTTGTGATTCAGCGTCTGGGACGGGGTCACTTGTCTGGGACGCGGAGACTAACATTATGGGGCGATTGGCGAAGTGTATTTGCATATGAGACTGGGCAAGGAACAAACGAACGTGCTACACAAGCCTATAAAAACTACATGCGCGTTGCTGCGACTAGTCGGCTTGACTTGTGTCTTGAGCATCCAGCTGCTTGGCTAGGAGGTCACCCTTCAGCTGGAAGTAGCGCTCTTCCGTAGCGAAGAAAGCTTCGATGCTATCGCGCTCACCAGTTGCACGACCAGCATTCTTTTGCGACCGTCTCGGTAGCGCTCCACGCGTGCTGTGCGTTGCGCTGCTGTAGATGAAGCGATAGGCGGCTCTTTTCTGTGTCATCGGTGGTGTTGATGGAATCTTCGACGGCTTGTGCTCCTTCTTGATGCTCGTCGCTTTCGGAGTCCTCTGCTGGACCGTTCAGTTGTGCATGCGTCTCCTTCGCTAGAAGGTCGGCAACGCTCGTGGCGTCTGCTGCGCTTGCTCTCGAGCCACTTGCAATCAGGACACACACCTCGCTGTGCTCGAACCCCTCTTCCCGGAAGCGTTTGTACAGAGGGCCATTGCGAAGCTGACTCACCATTAATGATGCCCAGCTGTCGTCGATGAGAGTAGGGTCTTGGATCTTGTGATTCCAACCAGCGCCACTTAAGTCACACAGCATCTTGAAACGTCATATTCATACATCAGCCTTGAGTACTTGGTTTTACTTTAATCAGTTATACGTACATGAAACATGGTAAATATAATGCCGTGTTCATCTTTCAATTTGCGTTCACTCACCTTTGTCTGCAGTGATACCCTCTTTCGTTAAGCGAGCTCCAATCTGTGCTCAGTCATGGAGTTGACACCCTGGTCACTTTTGAGCGATGCGTCATTACGTGCAGCGAGGTAGCACTTGAGAAGCAACTTCTCGTCCACACGCTTTCAAGCCGCTTGCTGTGTCTTCATGTGCTGCTCCATCCGTTGTTGTCAGGTGAGGCAATTTCAAAGGCGGCGAACGAGTTCGAATTAAAATACAAGCAAACCCTGAATTTTCGCACCCAGTCGTTTTCGGTCATGAAGCTGGTTCGGTTTCAGCTGTTTCAGTTCGCTATCGGCCCGTTTTGGAAATCCAGCTGCATTTAGCTGAACACAGCTGGTTAGGTCTCAAGTCGAACACGGCCTTATTAACGTTTACGCATTTTTATCTTTTTGTTAATTTGTTATCCTAGGACACATGGTAGCGTTAATACAGTATTTTGTCTCAATAGCGAGTTGCTCAAACCTTATATCCGAATAAACCGTATAGACAAGGTTTTGTACCCATTGATCCAGTTATGCACGGCATTAAAGGGAATGCGAATCTCCGTTTCCCCAGTCATGTGTCGCTAAATGAAACTCCGCCAATCATAGCGTTGATTCCGAGGCCAACAGGGAAGTCCCTCGCCGCGCTCCATAACAATGATCCGCAGCTCGTTTCTTAAATAACGCCGATCATCACACACGGCCCACTAAGACGGCAATGCCTGCTTTCCCTACGACCGCTAAAAGGCCACGACCCTTTAAGAAGAGGGTCAGGCTGACGAAGTTGCAGCAGTTGCAGATTTGTGACATGCTTCGCCGGATTCCACGCAAAAAGAGATAGTTTCGTTGGTGCGCATGAAACTCGCATTGATTTCTTGACTCGCAAGAAGCTGCCCCCCCCTTTTAACTGCAACTGGATTAGAGTATTGTCGAGTACTTGATGATGTGCGAAGAGTATCAGCTCTGTCTGTCGGGCGAGATGATCATGCTGCAAGCGAATGTGATCGCGACCCGCCTATGAATCCCAAGCGCTACACGACGCCGATTCAGCTTGTCGTGGCTCCGCCATCTCCAGGCTCGCTATGTCCTTAGATGGAGAAGGTCGCATGGCGAGTCTGGGGCTGTTGTTTAGATGCTGCAGCAGATGGAATTGGGTGTCTGCGTCGTCTCATTAACACGTATCCGTACGCAAATGTGTACAACATGGACGAAACCGGATCTGTTTACGACAACGTCCCTCGCGAATCCACGTGCGTGAACGAAGCCCCCGCATTGAAGCAGAACAAATCTCGTATCACTTTGGCGGTGTGCACGAATGCTACAGGCAGCCACAAACTGCCACTATTTTCCTCAGCAAGTCCAAGAAGCCACGGTTGATCAAGGACAAGCCGTCCGACGTCGTCTACAAGTCGACTGCTAAAGCGTGAATGACGACTGACGCGGTTTCAGACGTGGCTGCTGGACTTGGACAAAGTGATGCGTGACCAGGGGCGGTAAATACTACTTCTAGTCGATAACGCCTCTTCGCATTGTGAAGAGGGAGTTACTCTCAGCCATATTCGTGTCGAGAAGCTTCCTTCCATCACGACAGCCAGACTTCAGCCTCCTGACCAAGGCATTATATACTGCATAAAACGACGTGTACTGCGCACTAAAATGCAGTACGCATTAGAACAGATTGATAGCGCTGTTGAAAACCCACACAAAGTAGGAATGCTTCTTAACATCAAATGGTGTGTTAGCAGCTGGCAGGAACTTCCTTCAGAACTATAGAGCACTCTGATTGCATTCTCGGCTAATCCGCAAAACGGGCATGGACTTCATGTTAAATTAACAAACTTCAGTTAATTCTGTTTTGCCAGTCGCCCGTCTCAACTTCTATAGCAACATTTTACTTGGGACTTATATACAGGTCGGGACCTCGCTTTTGAGGCAAAATACTGTAGTAGCCTATGATACGGAATGACTTCACAGTGAGCGACAGTTGCTCAGCTCTTTCGTGTTCCGGAATTGTAGACGCACATCATCACGTTTCCTTCCCATGTTCGGGTATTGTATTAAGAGGCGCGATGCGGCGACATCTCCTGACTCGACAAAAGAGTTTCAGGTGATCACCGTGGATGCAAGATCGCCAGTAGCTCCAACAGATCTTGCGCTTCTTATCTACAGCAGCGATTGTGGATTTCTCTTGCCGTCACGCGACGGACAGCATTTTCTCGACAGCGAACGTTTTCTTCCTTATGTCGACCAACAATTGGCAGTGGCAACGTCGCAAATGCCACATTGTGTGAAGAAGCTCTGACCACTTCTAGACGGTTCGCTCATTTCAAAACACATACTAGTCGATTTCCAAAACTGGGATCAGATATGATCATAGTTCCTATGTGGGAGTACTACTAGAGGTTGATGTACTGTTATAAGCCTCCAATCAAAACCAATCAAAAGTGAAAGGTGGTGTGAGGATAAGAGGGTTCGCAGTATTTAAAATATGGCCAACGACACCTGCTTTTTACCTCTTCTTCCGTCACGGTATCCCATGGCATTGCCCCACGGCAAGCGGCTGTGGCTAGTTTCCATAAATGAAGATGCTTGTTATTGTGCACGAACAGATTATGCAGCACGGCCCACATGAAAATTTCGAGAAATAATATGGCGTTTGATTGGGCGCCCATCGAGAAGAAATTCTAGTGGGCCCTTTAGCGAAGGACTATCTCCTTTGCGTTTTATATATTCGGACTAAAACACTACTGCATAACATTGGAACAGGTCAAATCACTCCAAGGTCAGACGTGATCTCTCACGAGCGTGCAGGTTTTTTTTCTACTTCATGCCGGTACTACCCTGGTCTCGTTTCCTCCATTCGTTTCCAACTTTTCATGTTGAGCCGACGTCTCTATGATGGTATAACACTATACTAGAGCCCGGCAGACCACCAGAAGTGTGACAACAGCGCTACTGGACCTGAAAGCACTGCCGCGCGTGCACGTATCGTACGTCACCAAGCCGAAGTGACTGCTCCTGCTGGAAGCCTTCATTCGCGCAACACACGGGTCTGTTTTTGCTGATGGGTTCCATGCAACTAACACACACGCCGACGAAGAACCTAATCTGGATCTGGAGTCGGTGCGCGTTAACGCATACCCAACGGTGACGTCGTTTAAGTTTCTGAGGGCTGAAAGAGGCGCTCGTTCGCACACCCACCGTCCAGACGTCGGCGTCGCCGCTGCAGCGGGTTATGGTAGTCGTGGTCGAACTCGCCGTCGCACCAATCGTATTGCAGCTGCGAGAGGTGGCGCTCGTAGGCACAGCCCCCGACACGACACACTGCTGTTCGACGTGAGCTGTGGGAAGTGGAGTGCATCGGCGCATAGCTATTGCTGCTGCATATGGATGCTTCCGTGTCGTGCCGTCGATGTGACGTCAATGCCCTGATGAAACAGGCGGTAGTGGCGTTGTTAGAAGCAGTGGCAACGGCAAGGAATTATTTTAACCGAGTGGATATCCACTCGGATGTTTCCTGGAGGCGACTGAAAGCAACCCACTCACTTTCAAATTTCGAAAACATCAAAATGTCACGTTATCGTTGTAGTTGTCTCTGGCACGTAGGCACCTAGTGGTTAGGGCATCATTTGGTCGTTGTCGTCGTCGGGATAACGCTTCGCAGTGGCCTCTCGCCTGGTGAAAGGACTGGAAGGATGGACTTGCGTTGCCGAAGAAGGTCGGACGCCCCGGAAAATTTGGAAACCGCACCTGCTCCAAGTGCGGCCTAGGCTTGAAGAAGCACCTTGCCCGGAAGCTCAAGTGCGATCGACGCTCTGTTGCGGCCCGATTGGCCGCGCGCAGAGAGGCGAGGCGTTTGGCAAGCAAGTGTTGCTATGCTAGAAAGAAGTCTGGTATTTTTCTTCAGGCGTGGAAAAAATGTTCCCCATTGCATGTGAGCTCGTTCGCTATCGTTCGGCGCTGTAAGAAGACTGGTGGTGTTAGACGACCGCGAATAGGCTGCAGTGTGCAACACTACATGCCAGCAGAAAGAAAAAGCTTGTGGTGCTCAAAATGTGTTAAGAAAAAAAAACTTTTCAGCTTTTCATTTACAAAATTGATTTTCATAGTCGGTTGTTGAGGTCCTTCCAAACTCATGTTTTACTCGCTGTCGGGTATTTTCCGAAATCGTTTTTGGATCGTTTATCAGCCATTCGGGCATAGTTATCATCGGAACCAGCACAAAAATCACCAAAACCAGAACATTTATCATCAGAAATGTTGTGTTTTTCATCAAGTTTAAAAAGAAAAAAAGGAGAGCTGTATGAAATATGCAGAGCATTGTAGAAAACGCTCAGGATCCTTCGAGCAGCACTTCATACTGCCCTTGGTCTTTCGGCGCTTGGGCTTAAACCTGGGTCCGGGCTTCAACCCGCGCTTGTCTTGCTCGGGTGGTTGAATTGGTAGTGCAAGCGCAATGCTGTGTCCACGTTGAGATGCCCGTCAACTGGTAATGGGACAAATCGGTACGTGTAGGTGGCTGCGAAATGCTTGATTGACTCTCTTGGTCGGACGCGCAAGGGTCTCTTCGACAAATGGCTTTGCAGAAACCCAACGTGCTCAGATGGTTATGACTGAAATTGGCTCGAGTCACTTGCCACTTGCCTGTACCCCCGGAGACATTTATGAAAAAAGGGCAGCATGCTTTTTGGATTGGTATGCTGCTGTCGAAAAATTGCAGCCTATTCAACCGTTTGCAGACGTATTTTTCATTGGCTGTGCTGCTGCTCGATACGAGGTGTTGAAATCCACACTACAAAGCAAACTGCTTACACCGTTGTTGAATAGAGTGGTGAGAATCGTACTGGTCCGTTCCGATGTTGAGTTTTCCATCACTAGCTAAGCCGAAATCAGCCACCCATGCATCCGCGAATTCATGGGGGTGTCGTCACGCAGAAGCTCCAGGGTTTTGGCTCTTGACAGATCGGAGGCGTCTAACACGAAGTTGACGGACCCATACGACGGAGGCGTCTTCGCCTTCGACTTCCCCATGACAAGGTATCAGAGCAGGCACACGGGGCGAGGCGATGGTCGAATCGGCGTCCAAACTGTTGTTTGAGCACGCTCAAAGTCAGCAAGCGCGCCTAGCCTTAGCTATAAATAACTGAAGAGGTTCCGAGGACGATGTTGTAAGGCACTCAAAAAATCACACCAGCTCCATAATTATCATACTCTGGTCCAAGCTTATTTAAGCAGCGTAAGCAAACACTCAGAAATATGAGTGGATATCCACTCGGTTAAGATAATTCCTCGGCAGCAGCCCTGAAAGAGATAAAGAGGAAGCTCCGCCAAGTAAGCCGACTCTTATGCTGACACCCCCCGTCCCTCCCCGTCCGTCCCTTTGTCCACAAGCGACAGCGCTCAAGTTCAGTGTCTTCTGATTTATGTGACGATGCACCCGCACGGAATAAGGATAGAAGAAGGGCAAAATAGTTTTTATGTGACGTGCGCTACAGTAAAAAGTGTCAATAGTGTGGGTTCCTCTTTGGCGTGGCCGCACAAATATATATGGCCACACTATTTACGACATTGCTGCCGTGGAGTGCTCAACCCACATTATTTAGGCGCCGGTGCTTCGAGCCACATTATATGCGCACTAATTCTTCAATACACACCACCCGTGCGGCAGAAGCGGCTATGGTTGCAGTCTACAATTTGAGCGCGAGAACTTGCATGGATTTCGCCTGCAATGGCTGCGCCTCGACACGTCGAGTGTCTCGCATACCTGCGACGTATACGGCAACCGAAACCATCCTTTCGGTGGGACACCAGTTGAAGAGAAACAAGGCGGTCATGTTCGATGCACCGATTGCTCAAGTCTGGACAAGCCCAAAGAACTAAGCCTGGTCAAGCCAGCATCAAAGCCTCTGACACAAAATGTGAGGGCCGACTTTTCCCGCCCACTGGAGGCCGAAGCTTGCCAATATGATGAGGAGAATGGATTTGATTCAAATGATGAAAGCAAGCGCAACGAAGACGACGGTGAGAACGCCCTCCGTCGTGATGATAATATTGCCGTCGTAGATGAAGGTCATGCCAGGGCGTTTCGTCGATCACCCCAAGTAGTGGCTTATCTCAGCGACCGAACAAAGTGGTAGCCTACATGCAAGCTTTGCATGATGCAGGCGCGACATTATTGCCTTCAAAGGCTGTTGCCAAATTTCCTGGTCTTTTCACTGGTAACCAAAAGGACAACCTTCAGATAGCTAGTCGGTGATGGAAAGAGCGTGAGCAACATAAATCGAAACAGCGGCGTACGTGGTGGCCGTCCAAAATGGTGTGAAACAAACGCATGCGTAGTAAGGCAGCGCCTGAACGCGGGAGGAGGCGAAGACCTTGGGTTGAATGGCTGTACAGTCGGTTGCTGGGGGAGTTTTGTCGGCTTCGAAAAACTGGTCAATTTGATAGGATTTGAACCTACAACCTAATGGATTTCGAGGGTATTACTGCAGTAAATTGCTGTCTACATTTTGGACCATTCAGAATGTGCCTTTCGACGTACTACATTGGACGACAGGGCGTGCAGCTTTAAGACCGCATTACCTACCGTTGGTTTTGCAGTTGCTTTGACATTGTCTCTCGCAAGCAGAGTGGTCGACTGGAGTGCAGTCCTGAAAAAGAGGAGGAAATTGAGAGCAGCGTTGCTATTCATCTGGAAAACCTGAAACGATCTTTTGACAGTGGAAAGCTTGGCGAAAACGAACTATCCATCGATGAATGAGGAGGGGATGACCTAGCGCACGAATCGAACCCCCCATGGTCATATTTCAAAATCGGAACCGCAGCTATCCGACCCCCAAGGTTAAGGATGATGTACCGGGGGCACATACCGGAGTGGCCCCAAAGGTTGGATGGACCACCAGGTTTTTCGTGAATGGATAAAGGATAACGCATGCAACCCGCCGTCCCCCCCCCCCCCCCGTGACACAAACCAGGTTGTGTATCTTGACAACACAAGTGGCCATACTATAGACGAGTGCATGACGTACTGTCCGCCGAAAACATGAGTGTTCGTTTCCTCCCACCGAATGCTACGCATTTGTGCCAGCCAGCAGATCCATCCATCACCAAGGCAATTAAGGAAATGTGGACGATTTTTTTTGAGTGGGACAAAGAGAAGTATCGCTTAGCAGAGGAAACGCAATTTTCTACAGCAAAATCAAAAGGAAAGTGGTCGGGCAAACTGAAGAACCCTGGTAAGCTGTCCACACCACACTCTCATAAACCCACTGGCGCACATTTTGCAAACGTGTAGTCAGTCCGCTAGAATTTCCAGTCATTTTACGCTCGCCGTCGCTGGTAACACCGAGCATGATGACTTTCCAGATTGGGCAGATCACGTCTAAAACTTGAGTGACGGCATCAAAAATGGCACCAACAGTATGGCTACCACTCATCGGGATCGCCAGTAAATGCAGGTTTATCAACGTTTGATTGTGATAGATTCGAATTCTGGTGTCCAAATACGATATGGACATGCGCGTCGACATATCCAACGCTAATCGAGAACGTCCAAGCTTCGGATAATATATGAGTGATCTTCTGCAGGTTCATCGCGCAGACAAATCGCGCATACTTCGATGGAAGCCCAGGTGAGCATGATCCGATTGAGGCCAGACCAGTGCGATTTTTTGTCTTAGCCTAGACCGACAAAGCCATTCGAAATGACATCCCCACGCTCAAATAAATAGTCGACAATCAGATAAACTGAACTGGGTTCTTGATTGTCGAGATGTACTGTGATTCAGAGTCGTTTAGATGCAAACCAGTCATAGTTTACTTCCAGGCCACATCATTATCGTCATCATCGAGCAGTAATTGGGTAACGATGACATCGATAATGGCTCGGGCGATAGACACGACAACAGGTACTTGCTTTTCGTTAGCAAAAGCCAACATGCTAGCACGAAGCGGTTTAATGTCGTCGAAGTATGCACGCTGTTCTCTTGTGTTAGTTGTTTATAGCTCCCCCATCGACTTGGGTGCTGATTCACTAGATGTTGTCTGCAGTACTCAGGATGAAAAGGCTTCTTGAAATACTTCGTATTCGCAGTTTGCTTGCGTTTGGCGCCAACTCTTTTTCTCGGCCGAAAGAAATGCAGAAGCGACAAGCAACTGAGATCACCACACCTTTGTCGGGATGTCGCTCAGAAATACGAAACCCATACTGAAGCTGATGGGCGTCTTGAAACGAGGTGGAGCGTCCGGACGCAGTTCTTGAGGCTGTCGTTTGTATCTGAGCGTACGGTACCTCATCGCTGCGATGGGGCTTGCCACGTGCCATCCCAGCACGATCCTCTGCCCACCGATGACTGCTTCAACAGGGAAAGCATTCAAGAATCCATAGCAGTAGAACAACAAGACGTGCAAAGAGCACGCGGAATCTCTATGTCCGTTTTGCCAAGGCTCGACCGATACACGCGCTCAACCCAACTCGATAGGGCACCCTCCCAAAATAGGATAGGGCACGACTGCCTTGTTGAGCGTGAAATGCCCTATCTATAGATGCCTGTGCATGGTAGATGACATCGATCGTTCAATGCGCGTTGAAGTCATCTTAAATGGGCATGACTGGAACGGTCGCGCTCGGCACGTCCCCTAAAGTGGTGCTTTGGAGAGCGAAGGAATAGTACCGAGTCCACCAACCTTCTGCATTAGTATATGCAGGGATAGGGCTTTTCCTCGAGCTTATGGACGTTCGACCATAGTATGCAGCTAAACCCTTGCCTGAGCCGCGTGTTTCCTCCGCGAGTTCCGCGTCGATAGACGACCGCATCTTCAGCACGATCCACGGGTCGTACCGCTGCCGGCCATGAGTATCGATGTCATTCGCTTTACTTTTAACCACACCTGTTTAGAGGTACGTTCGCCAACTGCGCATATAGGCACGTAGTCGAACGTAATGGCCATTTGTCGTCGCCGAGGACGGTTGCAATGCCCTCCTCGACGACGCGGCGGTGCAGCGTTTCAGCAATTTCCTGCGCTACAGCAGTGGAGGCCGCTGTTGTGGACTCCCCCAGGCGAGTTTTCGCTCTGAACTGGAGGATGAAGCGGGTGGGGTACGCTTTCATCCATGTAGGCGAGACGTTGAAGGCTCATCGTGCATTTAACAATATCTGCTGCAACATCCTTTGTCGTTACGGCACACGGCCACGCGCTGCTCGAACAGATTAAGCTCCGCGTCTTCCGAGAGCATCTAGGCGGACCCCAGCCAACGTTGTCGTTTCAGCCTGGCCAGAGTGGCGCTGACGGCCGTGCTGTCGGTGGTGGCAGTTGTGCTGCCTCCATCACAGGACGACCCGCTTCTTGGAAGTGTAGGCAGGGATGCGCAGAGCCACACTCGGCCAAACATCGCGAGCTGCGGGCATCGAGTGCATGCCGCATGAAGCAAGGACAGCAGCTTAGACTTGAATGCGGTGTTCTAGTTCTTCCTCATTAATCTACTCTAGCCGTGATCAGCGCCACCATAGCAGCACGATACTGCTGCGGTGTGGAAGGTGATACTGACAACGCGCCTTACGCTGTCGGCAGCGTAAACTGGACTATGTACAGTACATTACAAATTTCCAAAAGCTCCACACGGATGGCTCTCAGTGCTAGCAGATGTCCTGTCTGACGGCCACACAACACAACAGCGCCAACGCCAGCAACAAAACGGGTTTCAACGTGCAATAACTGCAACATCCAGGCTAAATGCAAGAGGGAAGACAATCTACACGTGGAGTAGCCTCGAAGGAGGAGCTGCTACCTCGTGGACTGCGCCTTCGCTCTGCGATGAAACGCCAGCTCGATGGGCTTTCGCCCCAATCAGCACCGCAATTACCTCGGCTACAGGCTCATGTGATGTCTTCGGCACCGTCTTTATTAGAGCAGCGGTCACTTCCAGAGGAATCACTACCACAGCTGCATGTGTCGCCTCTGCATCCGGTGGTCCTTTCGTCCAGTGCCGACACTGCAATGCCACGCTGGCAAAGTGTTGCAAGTGCTGGTACTAGGGGCTCACTGCTATCGATTCTGGCCCACCCGGCTGGTACGAGGCAGGATCCGTTCGACTTGCCGCAAGACGAACAATCCTTTGTTCCCCGGAGTTTCGAGCAATTCAACGGACAGCCGTTATGGAGCCTGCATTGCGTGGCGGAGCAAATATTTCCCACTTGCGGAAGCTAAGCGCGCACTGAACGCTTCAGCGCAACAGAATGGATACGCCGTTGTCTACAAAGGGACAAGCTACGACAAGCAACGCCAAAAGCGGCTCATCTGCTACGGGTGCGGTCGCCATGGTGCACCCAGGAACCAACGCGAGCACTCTGTTCCATGAAGGCGACCGAACGTTAGCACGCGAGAGTGCGGGTGCCCCATGGAGATATACCTCGTGCGTGAGGTTGACAAGCACGGTGAAATGGCTTGGGAGCTTCAACAGCGCGGCCGCATATTCGAACATAATCATCCTCCATCGTTGCATGCAGCGTCGCACCCGATGCATCGACGGCTTTCACGAACAGATGCCGTTCGTACAGCGATTGCTGTGGATGGTGAGACTGGGACTACCGCCAGACTGACTATACCTCGCCTACTGGTAGAAGATTCGAATCTTCTTCTCGTTCTCCGCGATGTGTACAACGAGAGAGCACGTGTGACTCACGCTGCCCTTGGAGGCCTGTCCCGGATCGAGCATCTTCTTCAAAAGCTGCATGAGGGACCGTTTCAAGCCAACTACTACGACGACGACTGCCACCACTTGACACATCTCTTTTTCGCTCATAACGATGCTATTGCCATCTGTCGCGATAAAACGATGTCATCCTGATGGACTACACGTACCGCACGAACCGGTTTAGCATGCCGCTTCTCGACCGTCGGAGTGAAGGGCATGAAGACGACCATTCATATAGCTCAAGTCTTTCTCAGTGGGGAGGAGGAACCCGACTATCGATGGACATTGCAGCAGTTGTAAATCTTCAATCTGAGAAGGGGATTCCTCCTCCGCAGGTCTTTTTGACTGATCGTGATTTAGCGCTATTGATAGCTCTCGAATATGTTTTCCGAACGCTCTGGCATTGTTGTGCTTATGGCATATCATGAAAGACGTCCAGGCTCACGCCCGGAGGGTATCTTTCCCTAAAGGAACCGACACTGATACCTGTATACGTCAGGACACAAAGGCACACCAGACATTTTGTCAAGCCTTTTTGTGTGTAGTGTATGCGTCGACCGAAGAAGACTACAATTTCCGCCGACAAGACCTGCACTTGCTATCTGCTGTCGAAGCCGCTTATGTCGACAATTTGCTGCTCGACATCTGGAAGCGACGTACTGTTCACTGCTAGATGGATCGGGTGCTTCACTTCGGAATGCACGCTACATCACGGGTGGAAGGTTACCACGCGACGCTAAAAGGTTGGATAGGATCGTCCACCGATGACTTACTGACGATTCACCACTGGTATGGAGCATTGGTGGCGTCACTCAATTGGTAAGCATTGGATTCTCGTATCCAATGTAGTAGTCTAAGTGCCGGTCAGACGTCTAGGGATGTTTTTTTGCAGTCATCGTCCGCATCATTCATACCCCCACGCTTTGCTTCGTTGCGTGGATTTGTTAAACCGTGTGGACGACTCACTCAGACACTGCACGGGTTCTCACGAAGGAATCCTGGGTTTCTTTGTGCTCACACACTCCATCAAAAGGTGGTTGAGTGTGTTGGGTTGCAACCAAGTGACTTTCGCCCACACTTGTGGGTTCGATGCCACCAAACCCCGCGTGAGCGACCGGCCCGAAATCTTGAGCCGGAACGAATTCAAGATCGACGGGCTCGTAGAGCGTTAGAGCGCAGAGCCCAACGTCACATTGCTGGAAATGGACCACGAGGTACACGAAGTACCATCTCACTTCGAATCATAGTAAATTAAGTAAATTAAACTCGTCTGTACCAACGTTAATTGTGCAGCACAATACTAAGGTAGGTCTATGACACCCAAAACGGATACATGACGGCCACTACGGATCCATGAAACAAGAGTAGTGCGAATCCATGATAAGCCACACTGATCCATGATGATCAACATGGATCCATGGTACCCGACACAGATCCATGAAGATAATAATCGGAAAGAGAATACAGTTTCGCGCTTTGGATTTTGCTTATAGTTTTCTAAGGCCGATTATTGTTTTAAATCTACGACTTATCCATCAGCGCCGTCGTCAACGTTATCACCAACGTCAGCGCAATGGTGAGCTTCGTAGGTGTTTTTCTTGGCGAAATGACGCTTGCCCCCTCGCAGTACGCACCTTTGTCGTTGTTCTTCTTACGCTTCTTTGCCATCTCTTCTTTGTCGGGGTTGTCGTTGCAATAGCAACGTGGTTCGAAAGTGCCCGTTTACTGTCGCACCTCTCAAAACAGTGAAACACATCGAAAGAACTCCCACGCCACACGTTCTACGACCCCCGCGTCGTGATTTACGCTATCGACATTCACGCAGCCTTGAATGCGAACGTTGCGCTTCGCAGTTGCCACTTCCGCATGAGGCAGATCTCCCCGACACATTATCAGGTCGCCAGGTTCCATATTGTTTAGAACCACCCACTTCTCGTTTTGTGCATTCCCCGATAATGCGTCCGGCACAACAGTCAGTGTCCTATCGAGCTCCAGCACGAGCAAGAATGACGCGTGCACCCACTCCCTCTCAATCACAGTTTCTGCGGTATCGCAGGAGAAGACGTCCGGCGGGGGGGGGGGGGGGGCTCGGCCTCCGCACGTGGCTCCGAGTCGAGCACGGTCAGCCCTCCAGCACGCTCCACGACCGGTGGCTCTTCGATGCAAAGGCGATAAAGCGTTCCACTATGAGTCGGAACGCTGGATGGACTGCAGCAGATTGCGCCGTCATGTCAACAATCATGTGACGCCTTATCTGGTTGTTCATTTGGCGCAGGCATTGACGTGGATGACTCGCGCTGATTGCCCGACGCACAATGTCTACCTCATTTACAGTCAACATCCCAAAAACAGCTGTGTAACCTTTGTTCCAAAATGTTGCTATGATCGACGTTGTTGATGCGGGACTAGCCGCATCGCTATCCATTGCACGTGGCGCGGCCTCATCGCTCGGGCCGACAGACGCCATGACGCTGACTGAACGATTTGGTGGACAAACGTCCTCGTCGCACCCAGCGCGGCAACCATTTTCCAAACTGTCAGCCACAATAGAAACAGAGTCTCCATCACCATGCGACCCGTCGATATTGGCCGGATCACCGACAAAGCCAGCCGCGCGGGGTGCAAAACTATACTCCGCCCTGCGATATTTGGCCTTCTTGGCTAGTGCCGTGCCGGGTTGACGGCGGTTTTTTGGGGGCTAGTCGCCACCCTACATGCTTGACTCGATGTAGACTATCTGATTGCACCTTGTTCATCATCGGCTTGTCGCGTTAGGCGGCTGCGGCGAGCGACACCAGGAGAATCTATGCTGTCCCCAGCACTGGCACGGGTCTCAACAATGCTGCGGTCGTCAACTTCCTCGGCGCCAGCAAGATCATCCCCCTCTTGGCCACTTCCATGGGTGACGTCTGCGATTCTCCCACCAGCGCTCGAATCATCGGCTCGAGCGATGCTGCCTGTCATGGGTGCTCTTTCTACGCGGGCCCTGGCGCCGCGTTTCTTGCTGCTGCGCTGTCAGCGTTCCCAGCCACCGCTATGTTTTTAGTGCTGCTACGCTGGTCAGCGATCCCGGCCACTGCTGTGCGTTAATGTTACTGCGACGACTGCTGGCCTGGGGACGAACAGACACCTTCGGAGTGGCCTTGGCTTGCGGGGATGGCGGGCTCATTGTTGTAGGGAGGGTTCTTGAGATGTGTGCCGCTCTCTGAGCCATCGCAACCACGCTTCCGTTCGTACCAACCTTTGGTACTCAACAGATGACGACGCATGTCTGTCCTTTTTCAGTTTCGTTTCCGCCGCCGACAGTGCGCCTTGCGCTGTTGGTATAATCTCCCGTGCGGTGAAGGATGGCGGTGGATTAATTCTACATTGACTGGACGCGTCGTGGTGACAATAAAACACTGCTTCGCCCGTTGACTGGGTGAATGGGGAGGGAGATAAGTAACACAGGGTATTACAGTAATACCACCGAAAATGTAAGGCCCAGATCTGTAATTTCTGGATCCCTCTTAACCTCATAGCGAATATATAAAATTAGGGAGTCCTTTTTCGGTGTATATTTTCTGTACGACTACGCCATAACGCCGAACTCGCCGTTGTAAGCAAAAGCGTCGGGTCCGAGCATATATAATCACAATAGTGCCGGCACTTGGCCATCACATTCGTGCAGATTCAATCTGGCTAAACACCCTAGCGGTCATAAGAATACATACAAGTGACCTGCAAAAGAATGTACAGTAAACATTTTCTAAATGTGCTGGTGCATTAGTTTAGCTACGATAAACTACCACAGCTTATCTGTTTACAAGTTACACAGCTTCGACGCCGACAAGAAGCTCTGATCATGCAGACGTGGAAGACTTGGTCCATTGTATTGCCCACACCTATCCCCAGAGCGACAGAGTTCTGGTTTCAAAGCGACAGCTTATTGGTGCGGAATTAAAAACAAGTGGACCGCCGGCATGCGACCCGCTCAGCCCCCCTTCCCCCCCGAGTCCGACTGGGTATATGCATTGTGGAGGCTGTTTTCTGTCGTCGCGGTACGGTAGCGTGCAATCTTCAGTTACGCGAACATGGAAGTGCTTCAAGCCGAAGGAGCGGTAAATCAACTTCATGCCCTGACGTTGTTGCACACCGATCGAAAGGTGTGAATAGGGTAGTCGATTAATCGTAACGGCTCGATCTTCGCCCCGCTCAGTCTCGTCTAATAGACTGCCTCTTTGTATGGTGAGAGTTGAAGCTGTTGCAGTCCCCTAGACGCTTGCTGCGGTAGGTTTGGCAGGGTTGTGTAACTGATCGTCCCGTTTGCCGAAACGTCGTCAAAACGCTCTACAATTGGATGAAATTCGCACTTTCAGATGCACGGATTGGTAGAAATACATCGGGGAACTGAGCGGCGACGTCCTGCAGACGAATGCACACAACCGCAGGAGAGGCCGCCCTTTCTGCAATTATGCTCACCCCCGCCGTTTCCGCATCGAGTCCGGTGTTACGGCGCTGGATGCAAACCTGTACGATGAGCGGCGTCGGAGCGTTGGATGCATGCACAATAAAAGTATCTTGATTAGAGGAACAACATGATGACAGCGGTCGTGTGAGATCGTGTGAATAATCATCGTCTGCACAATCCTGCTGTGATTGGCGCTCGTGCCGCTCATGATGCCAGCGGTGGTAGCGACTTTGCTGACACAAAATAGATCCTCCGAGAAGCAAATGCAGACCCAACCCCCTTCTAGGATCTACATCTAATATAACGCTGTCAGTCACGGCTGTCAGACGGCGTCGGCTCGGCGCAGCGGCATCAATGCAAGTGGCTTCAACGCGAGTAGCTTCAACGCGAACGGCAGCAATGCAAGTGGATTCAGCGCTAGTGGCTTCAACGCGGGTGGCTTCGAATCTAGGTGTTGCTTAGTTATCGTACTTAGTTCCGTCAACTCCTCGGTGCTGCTGCCCAACTATATCACCGAAGCCGGTGACGCCGCCGTCTGATATCTCGTATTGTACCAAACGCTTCTCCACAGCTTGATAGGCTCCACGTGTCCGCCGCAGCTCTACCACATTAGCTCTATGGCAGCATTTCATTCGCGCTCGTGCACTGACTTTATCTGACGCCGAGCGGCATTAATTTGGTGCAGCCGCCGGCCGCGCGGCAGCAGCCACTGGACCAGCGCGACGTAGGCCAGCGCTAGCACCAGCACGGCACCGCTCAGTACAGGCAACCCGCCCAGATGTTCAATTGTCTCTGCAAAGGTCACACTCGTGCCGTCGTCATCCTGCGCGCCCGCAAGCGGCAGGAGGAACAACAGCGTCGCTGACCCCGGTACGATCCCCATCTTGGTTGAACAGCCGCAAACACGCCCTGTCAAAACCGACAATCGGGTTTATCAGGGACGTTTGCAGCCGCTGATTCCCCTGGCCCTCACCCTTCCCTACCTCTTCTCCTCCAATCAATTCTCTCCTAACGTGCCGAAATGATTGTGGTGATAAGACTTCTTGTTTGTATGCTGCGCGAGCCCAGCGCGGCAATACAGCGATTGGGGGCTTTTTCTCCCTTTCATATTCAAAAGGCGAGCTCGAAGCGTGCGCGGCAACTCAACTCGAGCGGCAACTAGCAGAAGACACAGCCCAGCGGCACACAGCATCAGTGAACTACTCGTAAACGCCGGCGGCCTCAACACCAGCAACACATTTCGAGGTACGCTACAGCGTCGCAATAGAAGCCTGCAACTTGCTGTAGTCTCGCCACGTGGGATTGCCAGCTGGGGCGAGTTTTTTTCATTGAGATTTCTGCCAAGTGACATTCACTCCTGCCATCACATGTTCCCCCCTCGCTCAACACAAACAGAGCCTCAGCGCGCCAATCCACCGCAGTTCAAATTTCCGCAGCCACCCGAGAGAAAGAAGGGAACCGCGCGGCAACAGCAACGACAAACGCCAAGTGCAGAAGCAAAGGTACCTAAAGTGAAATGAAATCCATTGGCGCAAAAGGCAACGTGCCAGTAGGTTGCCTTTGCATCTCAACTGGCAAAAGGTAATGTGTCTCACCATCACTGACGGCGCAACTGTGTGTTTCTGTAGACCTGCCCTCCCAGGAGGCAAGGACGTTTCTGGTTGATCTCCAAGCTGACCGTAGATTCCGCATCGACCCCAACAAGCGTTAGAAAGCAGCAACATCTTGTCGCAGTGCTTGTGGGTCAGAACCCGCAGTGTGATCTATTGAGGACTGGGAATTGTCGCGGTATATTTAGGAGCGGCTGGTTTACTTAAGTGTGGGCGAAACGGCGAAAAAGGGGGAGAGAGAGAGAGTGAAAGAGACCAGAGTCTCAACGCTCCAGTTTGTGCAAGTTCACAGAACGACCACCGCCAGTGACCAACGAGTAGGGGACGCCGCCGGTGTATAGGTGACTGAAGCGGCATTCTTCGAGCAGACGCCCACAACCCGAGCTGACACAGAACTGCCGCGGGAAGGGGCAAGGGAGTGACGAGCGTGTTGAGGGTGAGTCGCAAAGTTTAACCACTTAAGCCATTGATCTTTTTCGCGACTTTAAACCGAAGATGCAGTGCTGACCAACTAACGTTCTCATTGTCTCTCTTTGTTTTCGTACATGCTAATGCTACCTCTGTCTTTCGGGTACCCATGTTGCAGGCTTCAGATCCGCTGTCCATTTACACAATGCCGCGACCGCCTGCCAAAGTAAGCACGGTAGCCGTGAGTGGCCAGCAGACGACAACCGCTACACCGTCGCAGCCACAGCAGCAGCAGCCCTCGGTGCCGCGCTCGCAGCAATTAAAGGAAGAAGCAGAAATGCAACAAATGCAGCTCCAACAGCTCCAATACCAACAGCAGCACCATCAGCAGCAACAATTTCAGCTCCATCAGCAAACACAGCTCCAGCAGATGCAGCAACAAGCACAGCTTCAGCGACAAGCACAGCTTCAGCAACAATCTCTTCAGAATTCGCAAGCAATGGGCACGCCGTCGGGCACGTTAGGGCAAAGCGCGACGGCCAACAACCTCGTGTCGGTTGCCGTGCAAGCTGCGACGAATGCGGCTAATGCCGCCAATGCCGCCAATGCTGCTGCTACAGCTGGAGGTGCCACTGCCGGAGGGGGTTACGCTTTTCCTCGTAACTCGCCAGAATTTGCATGTGAAAACGTTGGGGAACGCGTGAAGGGGAAGCGGCGAAAATATTGTCCACACGAAGTCACGGCCCTAGTTTTGGGAGTACAGCGGTATGCAGACGATAGTTGTCCCTGGAGTTCCATCCTCCGAGATCCCCACCTGGGCCATTTGTTCCATGGCCGTAGTGGAGTTGACTTGAAGGACAAGTGGAGGACGCTAATCAAGACTCGACCAGAACTCGCAGCGTACACGGAGAATCGCAAGAACCACCGCAAGTACCGGCCGTTTTCAGCTACAGAAGAGCGAGCATTGTTGGAAGGAGTCAAGAAGTACAACGGACAGAGGAATGTATGGTCGCTTATTCTCATAGACAAGGAGCTTGGACCGCAGTTCAATGATAGATCCAACGTGCAGCTAAAGGACAAGTTCCGGACTATGAGAAGAGCAGGTGCTACGTCATCGCTGCTGATTAGTGGTGGAGGTGGCGCAGTAAGTCGGCGGACGTCGGCTGCATCTACACCAACGTCAGTCAGCGCTGCGACTAGCGGAACGTCGACAATGACCACCTCAGCGACCTCGAGAACAGTCGCACCGACCTCTGCGGCATTATTGGCGTCTGGAGGATCAGGAGCGGTCAACGGAACCACCCGAGCGCCTGTGACGGTGACTTCGGCGAGCCAGCAGGCAGCTACATTGTTGGTGCAGAACAGCAATGCAGCGTCGGCCATGTTTGCAGACCCGAACTTGTACCTGGCGGGGTCGTTCACAGTTCCGCCGCATATGTCTCAAGGCATGAGCATGCCGCAAATGGTCTCGTCGCAGTCGCGGCAACAATCCGCTCAAGCTCATGCCCATGCTCACGCGCAGGCTCAAGCACAAGCCCAGGCACATGCTCAGGCCCAAGCGATCGCGAACGCCCAGGCTCGTGCTGCCCAGGTGCAGCTTGAAGCGCAGATGCAGCATATGCGGGCGCATGGAGGCCAACAAGTGACTATCAAGCAGCAATATGAGGCATTGAATGCACAGGCATTGAATACGCACGGTAGCGCGTTCAGTGCAGGCATCCCAGGCTACCAGCTCGTTGGCAACCAGATCGTTCCTCAGCAAGCATTATACTACCCGATGGCGCAGAACTCTCAGTCCCAGCAGCAAGCTCACCTTCAGCAGCAGCGACAGCTCCAGCAGCAGCTCCAGCAGCGGCAACTTCAGCAACAGCAACAGCAGCAGCAACAACAACAACAACTAGCTGCGGCTATCGCTGCGGCTTCCAACAACTCTAACCAGCAGTCTCAGTCGAAAGCACAGTCCACAAGCTCTGGTCAGCCTACTGGGACATCTCGAGGTGCGTCAGGTAGCCGCGGTCGTGGTGCGAGTGCGCAGTCTGACAAACACAATGATGGCAACAGCGTGAGGGGGAAGAGACCAGCTTCGACTCCTGCTGAGGGTCACTTAACGCAAGGAGGTAGTGTCAGTGCATCCACAGGAGCTGATACATCCTCTACGGGTAAGTTTGCTGTTCAAGTATATGTTTGCCTCAATTTCAAGGACTGACCGCGTACTCGTCTCCTTTGTGGCACTCAGGTGCAGAACACAACACACGTACCATTTAGTGGAGGGACTGACTACGAGAGAGCAGATACAATAGTTTTTTGCCACTGATTTGCGTCACTTTGCCGGCGATACCCCAGCTCCACCGCTGGAGAGATAGCGTTCGCCAAATATATTCGGGAAGGCGACTAATAAGAAGTGAGAGGCGCAAGTTGTTGATATTGTCAAGCGTACCATAGCGAACGAAACAGAAGCTTCACAAAAAAAAACTTAAAAGCAAAGACCGCTATTGCCTCGCTGGACTCGCTCCAGTTGCGATGCGGTTCAACTACATGGACTGGCAAATCCGAGACTCATACCCGGACGAGCTGGATTATCGTTGCTGCCCAGCGGCAGCCACTTGTATTTGCTTTATCGACAAGTATACCGCGCTTCACTCGCTTCAGTACACTAATACCTAGTTTTAAATATGTCCGAGCATCCGCGCTATTTCACCGCAGATGAATTCTCCAGCGCCTTACCACCTGAGCCATCGCATCCTTACATCTTGCCCTCTTGGAAACACGATTGTAGCCCGCTAGTGTGCCTCGATAGTTGCACCAGCGCGGGAGGTCTCGCGCGTTCATCCCGCTGTTCCTGAAGAATGCCGCAGTCAGACCAGCGGCATCCTTTAATCTCGAGTTCCAACACTCAAAAGCAGCATCGCCGCACAAGCAGATACAAAGCTCTTCTCCGCTCGACTCGATTACGCGCAGCAACCGTTCCCCATCAACACAAATAACATCCGCGACAGCTACCTGCACCAACAAGTTACCAGGTGTCGACTCTTCTCGCCGGAAAAGCCACAAGAACGCGTGGTCCAGGACGGCGAACACCTTTGTCCAGCAGTTCGGGGACCGGGTGGGGTCACGCTGCCAGTACACCGAGCCAGTCAAGTGTGCCGAAGCTGTTGTGGATTCCTTCAGCTTTCGTTCTAATCTGTTCATCTCGACTGGGTTTGTGTGGTTTAAGACGCTTGGGTGATGCAAGAAGAAAACAGTTCTGAGTCTCTTTGTGGTAATGAGCAATGATAAGGACCGTCACTCGTCCAAGTTGAACCTAGACCATCACTCATGCAGGTCAAATGAAATGGGTTCAGTTTCCCGGCAACAACAAAAGCAACCCTCCACATCAAGCGAGTTACCGAAGGGTTCAGGCTCGATGCAATGCGACACCAACGTCGATGGGGGATGATGCCCGGGGTTAGCTACCGTGATATTTCGCAACGATGCTTTTGAGATCGTCCTCGTTCGCCCCCAAGCACACGTAACAGAGGCAAGCAGCGTCGGACGAGCGAATTTGACAGCATAAGCGAGTGATAGTGTTGATGCATCATGATGTTGTCGTACCCGGGTCCATTGTCGATTTTACAGTGCGGCGGCGGGCGTAGTTTCTGTAACACACCCGCAACAGAATGCAATTGCTGCGTGGTCCGCTGCCGGCAAATATTATGACCGCTAGGGCACCATCAATTTGCCAGCACTGTAGCGATGATCTCCTTCGAGCTGTCCCATTCACCAGAGACTTTAGCAGCCGGTACATCGAGCCATTCTCAAGCCACTGATCATGATTGAATCTCGAAGTTAAAGGCAAGTCGGATAGCTCAGGAGTCGCTCGAGCATGAGACCGCCTGCACGCTAATCGCCGGCGAAGGCCTCAACGCAGATCCAGAGTCTTCAAAGTGAATCAAGTGTATCACTCTGATACGTACGTTATGGTGGCTCGCACTTGTAGGCGGAATTTCTCCCGGCGGGGTTGAAGGCAACCGATGTTTTCTTCTGCATCGGCCAATTTGCCCCACTGCCGTTAGCAATCTCCGGAAACGCATGGCCTATTTTTGCCTCATCCCATACGATGATTGGCTTTCGTAAATAGAATGTTGTAACTTAGACCAATCGGCACGTACCTACGTGGCCATGCCGCCGTTATCAGATCCGATTATCACCGCAGCCAAGCGCCAAGCGCTTGGAGCTGTCCCACACGCGCCCACCCTTCAGGCTTTGAAGGCTTCAGCCCACGTAATAGCTTCTGTGCCATTCCCCAATTGGCCCATTAGGGTTCTAGCGGCAAGGGGGCAATGGCGTTCCCCACGTTAGGTCGCCGGCATGTGGCCACACCGATCAATCGCTGCAAACGAAGATCTCACCGCTCCACGAAGCATCACAGTGACAAGTGCAACAACAATACACCAACACGATCTTCTTCGCCTCAGAAATGCGCGCGTAGCGACTCGCTGCGGTCCACGTGGATGACCAACGGCAGCGATTCAATGGTGGATGACCAAGACCTCGGGCAAGAAACTGACGCCGATCCCGAGGCCTGCAGCGAGCTCCAGGTGTTCGTTCAATTGCAACGACCGCTGAGTGACTGGGTCTATTGGCAGAGGGACGCCGTGGCGCTACCAGACTGCTGGACGCGAGTCTTCGCCGTGTTCTATGGTAACACCCTATGGCTCTATCGTTACGAGAACGCGTCAGCTAAGAGTTTGCTGGTGCGGCTTCGCGTCACAAGGCTGGACGTCGGCGCTGACTCTCGCCAGTTGCAGTTCCGAGGCGCAGCTACAGCAGCCGGCGTTCAGCTCTACATGCCTGACGCTCCAGCATACTATCGTTGGTATAGTCATGTGTCCACAGCGATGGCGACGTTTCCTCCGTTAGCGGAAGAGGTAGAGAGTACCAGGCAACACGCAGCGGTGGTGTCCACAGTTGCGCCGGCCATGAAGAAGAAAAACTTCTGGAAGACTGTGGCCACGGCAGTGATTGCAGAGGCCAAGATTTCGAGATATAGTCGAGCTACAGGGCATGAAGAGAACGTGGTTGTCGTCTACGACCGAGATCACGGCCGGAATAGGAGCTTGGGCCAGCGCTTGAAGAACGTCACGACGACTCTCAAAAGTGCGTTGAAGCTCCAGAGACGACACCCACAGCTCCAGCTGTGAGGAAAAAGAAGAACGGCGGTTGAGAGGAGAACGGCGGTTGAGAGAAGATACCAGGTTGGGGTGGGCAGTATGAACCCCGTTGTGTTGCATGGGTCAAGTGCGTATGATTAACTTAACGTAAAAAATACTTCAAGTAACTTTCTTTCGTGGCGTAGCCATGTCATGCTTCGATTACTGGACGTACAGTCATGTGAACAGCTAATGATTGGTCGCTCGATGGAAAACATCCAACCGAGGCGGGAGAAACCAATGATAACAGCGCATGCAAGAAGCACGCTCTACCAAGGAGAGCCGTCGCTATACAGAGCTCTGCCGCGCACATCTCGTACGTTGGCATTTCGCGTCCGTGTGACATCTCAGCCGGCGGGGCTGACGGAGGTGACAAGCGCTGCGCCGCCGAGAAGATGGTGCGGCGAACGCTGGATACGTTTTCGGGGAAGCGCAGTGGCCATTCTACTGGATGACTTTAACTTGCCTGCCACACCTAGTCCGTTTGCAAGGGTAGCATATGCTTATAGCAGCGACGGCAGTAAAAAGGTCATGGAGACAGTGTGACAGAACGGCGGAGTGTCTACACTACAGACTGCAGCTGGAGATAAACTGCATCACAATTGGTGATTACAACGGCTAGAAAATCACAGATTCTCCTGAAATTGTTGGACCGAATGCTCGGTTTGGTATTAGATACAGAACTCATGCCCCTGACACGTTTTGCTGGCCTTGTAGAAATTGTACAGTGTTGATGTTTCCGTGACATATATCCGGATATATGTTGAACGTGCATCATTCTGGATATGACCGTGAGATGAATTTCGTGGCGAATCTTGTCAGAGAGCACGCGTGTGAGCTGATACACGAGCAGTATGTATATGCGCTAGGTCGAGCTGCTTACGATTTTTACGAGGGTTGTCCGGGCGTCGACTTTATCAAAAGCACGTATATAGGATACTGAGTAAGAGACTACATGCGCGGTCAGGCAGTCCGTATAATATACATATACATGAAGTAAGGAGTACTGAAATATTTGTATCGGAAAACGGACTTAGCAGTCAGCACAAAACAATTAAAAATAACTTACGTCAAACGTTATTTTATATTCCATGACGTATTAACTAGAACCACCTCAACGCTGTCGCCATCAAGCGCAAAGCTAACAGCTGCATGACAGCCTTCGACCTGCCGCAATAGCCTATTCTTCCTCAGTTTCTAATCTACCATGATGCTTAAAACTACGGTCACCAAAAGGCAAGTGTGCGACTTCGTTTTTCATGCCTGTCGTCGATCACCAAGACGAGCCGACGACATACTTGCGCTGTCACTGCTCGATACCCCGCAACAAAGGCACTAAGACTAGCTACACGAACTAGATGGGTCACGTGACGTGATTCATCAAGCGCACGCGTGACTCACGTGTGCGCTCAACACCCCAAATTTAGAGACCGGGATGCAAACAAACAGCCTTTGGGGTGAAAATAAAACAAGATGGGATGCGAGCAAAACCAAAAAGGCTTGAGCAAAACCAAAATGCCGTTTGGGGCGTCAGCAAACATATTTGCGGGGTCCAACAAAATCGATTTGATTGATCGGGCAAACACGATGTGTGAACGTAAATCCACGGGTAAAACTGGCTTCATCAAACCTGAATATAGCTATCGTCAAACCCTTCCTTGCTGCCAACTAATCGCACTAGCCGCGGCAGCTTTCGCCCTTCCAGCATCCGAAACCGTCACGGACGGCGCGTTGGTATCCGTTTTGTGGGGCCCTCAGGCTACACTTAACGATGGCTCCAATAACGTGGACGATGCTGGCAGAGCACACGTCCCGAGATGATTTTATCAAGCATCAACTCGAAGCGAGACCTGGAAAATACGCCGATACAGCTTTGATAAGCTTCCAAAGCCAGGTCGTACTCACGTTGGGTCCTTACACTTACCATAAAAGTGCAGCGAGATGGTAGGTACGTGTACGATCCATAAATCAATAAGTTATCACAGGGTAGCTTAGATCACGAAGCTTGAACGTTGCATCGGTGTGAAAAAGTCTGAAATGGTCTTCACTTCGCAGCTGGTTCGCATTCGAAAACAGCTTTAGCGTAGTCACACCCACAACGAATTGGTCGGCACCCGTTTCTTTTCCTACACGTAAAAATTCATCATCATCATCGTCGCTTTCAGGTCCAAATATAAGGCTTTTGTAGCGTCGATTCCATCATAGTAAGGGTACTCCTTTACCAACGCCTGTACAGCTTGTCGTGTTTTACGCGATAGGTTCTTTTTTCCGGAGACGTTTTACACAGTCAGAAATTTGCTGGAACGAAGGTAGTCCTCGTGAGGAGGTGGCACATCAGGCACACGGCGAAGACCACTCAAATTATGTCTTGGTTGCATTCCACACGAGTCCATTCTAGTTACGTACTCTTTCACTTCAGCCGTGATGGGTACGTGATGAGTTTCATTGCATTCCCCGTCACGAAAGTGATTATGGTTGTTGGTGTCGACACGCCACGCCGACCTCGATACGCACTCCCAAGTCTTCCACTGCATAGGCCACTGTGCACCACCTTGGTTATCCTCTTCTTGTGCACATGCCTGATTTGTACATGCTATTCGGCGCTCGATCATTGCGTGGTCAGCTGTGCATATCTTGCAGGCCAACTCACGCTTCACGTAAACTGCAGAGCACCAGAAATCGGCTGCACGATGCTTGATTATGGGCGACGCTGAGGTTGCACAGCTAAAGCAATTAAAAGCGTGGCTGTGTTTAGCGAAAGCAAATCCTTGATTTGCTTTTTTCATGTCCTCTACAATGTGCACAAGCGAACTAGACATCTAGAACGAGACCTGGAGTATCCATATTTGCTGGAATTATGGATATGCATTTCACAACAAGCTATACTGAATATTGTACGGTTAAGGATCGTGTCCTTTCGGAGTGGAGATTGGAGCCGTGTCTAAAACTTTCTGCTGATTACTTTGAAGCGCAATGGATTGAATGTCGCTTCTGGAGATAGCAGATCTATCGCTCACCATCAAGTTATGCTACGACAAACAATCCCTGTGAAGTTGTTAATGCTAGCGTGAAACGACACGTCCAGCGTAAGGCACCTGAACTGTGCGTGCTCTTACGAAGTATGATTACACTGGCTGAAGATGTGAGTTGCGATGTACCTTCGTCATCGGCGTGCATTTTATTAATTGCGGCCCCGAATCCAGCGATCAAGCGAACAGCAAAGTGGATGCTGAAGGCCAAAGTTGTGGCAGTAATTGCCACTACGCAGGCTGAGTGCTGAACATTTTGGAAGTGCATACTGACGCAGAAGCCATGACAACCATGCGGAGACTAGCGAATTCCGTTATTGCCGGAATAGCCTCCGAACCTTCGCTGAACTTGTTAGTACTTGACAAGTCGGAGAAAGCGAAAGCATCTCGATTATACCGGGGCACGGCCTAGTGGTCGACGCGCAGAGCACATCGACTCAATATGCCTAACGAGGGATGATTAGTTAACCCTGAGGAAAATATTTGTGCATGCTCCATGTATTTGAAATTTGGAGTATGCTCTGATGGTTTGGTGGCACGCTCGGTTCTTGACATTGCCACCAGTGTGGGTTACGGCGATAAGCTTATGTGCAGACGTGCGAGAAAAAAAACAAAGAACACAACATGCTCTGTGCACGACAACCACATTAGTCGCACCTATTGCCCCTGCAGTGGAAACGATGGTTGCAGGATTAACAATGGTTCTGGTGACCAGACCCTTAGTGTGCTTGGTGACACCAATGTTGCCCCCCCCCCCCCCCACCTGAATATGTTGTACACAGGAATGGCTGGTGATGCTGGCTTCAGGACGTCAGTAGTCCGCGCACCGACTGCTCGCGAAATGGCTACCATGGATACGTGTGCTCAAAGCGATCATTTCAATCAAGCTGGGCTGGATGTGAATTGGGTCAAAAATGAGGTCATTTTCTACAGCACTCAAGATTGTACGTTTGCTTTCCCGATTATGTCGCGTCGCGATCCGGTCAGAGATGTATTTAGCAGTCCGCTGCCGTTTGCGTCTGAGGGGGGCACCCGTGAGGACACTGCATCACTTGCTTAACGAGGATGACCAGTATCACGAAGATGTCGCTCCATCAAGTCTTGCATTCTCGAGTATTCCCGAGAGCAACACAAACTTAGCCGAATTTCAGACGGTGTATGTTGATAAAGGCTTAATCAACGAACAAGTTCAGGAACCGGTCCGCGTACTACAGACGGCATACGAGGATAACCCCGTTTTGTTCGGTATACCGTCACCTCGGCAGATAGGACGACCTCCTCTCTCGACGCGCGCTCTTGAAATCCTAATGTTCGAGACACCAGTTCATTCATCATTTCACGTTTCGAAGGACTCCCCCCCCCCTCCCGTCGAGAAACGGGTGAGGTCAACGCTTCTCTCACAAGGTATGTTATGTAATGAGGTGGGGCGGAGGAGAAGGAGAAGGAGTTGTCGAGTAGGAAGGAAATTTGGAAGTGATTCATTTTGGGCGGTCCTTAGTTCGCTAGCGCTATATCTAAGCCGCCATGGAGGCTCTTGTGTGTCCTTTGTGCCACGCTGGATATTCTCCGCACGGTGACCAACCATTCCTCTACATCACATGCAAACCTACACGTCACACTCTATTGACTATCTGATTGGCTGGAGACTCTGGGACATTCTCTGGTTTCGTCATCATGATAATGATTGCGTGTACCATGAGTGTAGTTCACATACGTGATCCTTGGAAGATGTCGTGGTGTCGCGCGGCGCCTCCTTATGTGCAATTTATGCAAAATAGGCAAAATAAAATGTATTATCGATGGGACTCGAACCCGTGACCTTTGCCTTGGACGATAGAAACTTTACGTCTGCACCAGACTGTGCGTATATCGATTGTGTCGGGACCAAAGGTTTTACCCATACGTAACCGATGTAAAATGTGTCGTAATTGCAAACCACATCCTTACATCCTCCGGCGAGTGACTTCGAGTCGAAGCTTGTGGAACTCTTCGACGAGAACCTTCCAGTGGGAGACGTGGTTGATGTCGCTTTCATATTCCCATGTTGCCTCGTGGTCTGGGTATCCGTTCCACTTGACCAACCATTGTTTCTTGCGGTTCACGATTCGGTGTTTAAGAAGTTTTTCGACGAAATACATTTCTTCACCGGTGTTCTCGTCACGACGACCCGCGATGTTTTGGGTATTGGTCGGCTCTTGAACCGCTCGTGATCTTGGACAAAATGCGCTAAAATATCCACATTAAATGTGGGGTTCATTCTCTGCATGTTTGCGGGTAATTGGAGTTTTGCGACGTTTTCCCCGATCATTTTGACGATTTTGAATGGACCGATCTTCCTTGCTGCAAGTTTTGCACGTTTAACTTCCATGTCCTGTGCTGCGTGTCGAAGGGGAAGACGGCGAGTGTCGAGCATCACCAACTCGCCCACTTTGAACGCAACGTCATTGCGCTTTTGGTCATAATAGCGTTTTTGTGACTCTTGTGCGTGCTTTAAATGCACTCTTGCTTGTTCGACGAGCTTCTGCCGATCTTCGTGGAATGTTTTCGCGAATTCGACAATGTCGAGTTCGGGGTTGTTAGCGCTCGTAGCTAGCGCTGTTGGGAGTCCGATAGGTAGTCGCTCTCTTTGCGTCCCGTGTCGATTTCTAACGGCGACAGTCCCGTTGAGGCACTAGTTAGAGTTGCGTGTGCATACTCTGTCGTTGGTAATTTTTCTGACCAATCCTGGCCATGATACGAAGTCATACAACGAAGTGCGTCTTCCAGAACGAGATTCTGTCTCTCTGTCTGGCCGTCAGCCTGAACTCGGTGCGCGGTTGTCATGTTCAATTTGATGCCCATAATTTTAGCGAGCGAACGCCAAAATTTCGATGTAAATTTCGGGTCTCGATCGCTGATGATGACTGCGGGTATTCCATGGTGTCGCACGACATTGTCGAAAAAGATGTGGGCAGTTTTCTCTGCGTCGTCCGTTGTATTCACTGCGATGTACTTGGGACGTTTTGAGAGTTTGTCGACGACTGTTACGATCGCATCAAATCCGTTGGATTCCGGTAAGCCGGTGATGAAGTCCATTGACACCACTTCCCAACATTCTTTGGGGATTGGAATAGGAACGAGTTTCCCATTTTTCTTGGCGTTGCTGTGTTTCCATCTTGCACATGTTTCGCAACTTGTGACGTAGTCGTAGATGTCTTTCTCCATGTTTTTCCAGTAGTACCATTGTGCAACCCGAAGGAATGTGCGCCGAACTCCGGGATGTGCTGCAATGGCTGCGTCGTGCAAACCCGAGATGATATTTGTGCGAAGTTGGTAGTCGTTCGGCACACAAAGTCGCAATGTCTTGTTTTGCGTGTGTAAATATACTAGCTCGTCGATTATCTCGAATTTGTTGGAGTTGATGCCTTCTTTAATGTCCTTGTCGCTTTTGTAACCTTGCACAAACATTTTTTGAACGGAAGGTGCGAGTGTCATAAAGCTGTGTGACACAGTCATGGCGGAGGAAATTTGAGGCAAAGACGCTCCCCCGACAATTTGCTTCGCCGTGGGTGTGGCACGAAAGCTTTCTTTATACGCAATTGCATGCGTCCTGCATTTATCCGAGCAACGATGGAACTGGATAGAGCTGACGTCGGTGGGTTGTTGCGATAATACGTCTGCAACCGCATTCAAACTTCCGCTAACATGATGGATCTGGAAGTTGAATTGCGCGAAAAATGTCAAATAGCGTGCTAACTTGGAAGACACTTTAGGATGGTGCAACAACCATGAGCATGCGCTGTTGTCGGTGAAGAGGACAAAAGGCCGTCCGTAGAGGTAGTGACGCCATTTCTCGAGTCCTGTTTTGATCGCGAATAATTCCTTCTCGTGTGTGGGCCAATTCAGCTCGTGTGGTCCCAGCTTCTTCGAGTAGAACGCAATTGGATGGTCGTTTGTGCCATATTTTTGCGAAAGAACTCCACCAACACAGTGTCCCGACGCATCCGTGGTTACAATAAATTCGCGTTCGAAGTCGGGCAATTTAAGCACAGGCGCAATTTGCAGAGCGTCTTTGAGTGCTTGAAATGCGTTGTTTTGCGATGCGTGCCATTCCCATTTTGCATATTTCTTGACTAACGCGCTCAAAGGCAGCGCTAGTGTAGCGAAGTTGCAGATAAACCGACGGTAGTAGCCTGTAAGTCCTAGAAAGCTCTGAAGCTCTTTGGTGTTTGCTGGTGTCGTCCATTTGGCGATAGCCTCCGTCTTCTTCGTGTTGACAGCGATGCCTTGTGCGGAGACGGTGTGTCCGAGGAAGTTAACCGATTTTGCGCCAAAATGACACTTGGTAACTTGAGCGTACAATTTCTCGCGTTGCAGTACTTGGAACAGCGTCTCTAGATGCCCAATGTGTTCGTCCATAGTCTTGGAGAAGACGCAAATGTCGTCAAGATAGACCACAATACATGAGTATTTGCCAAACAGAACCCGCATGAGACGTGACCACACGCCCGGCATGCCTGCAAGACCCATTGGTGCAACAGTGATATGTCTCTGTGTGAATGCGGTGTATTTGCGAGACTCAGGCGATATGCGCATTTGGTGGTAACCCTGCGCGAGATCGAGCACTGAGAACACCGTAGCACCGTGCATTTTGTCGAACAGCTCTTCCATTCGCGGTAAGGGGATTCTTGGAACTATGGTTTGCGAATTAACATACCGATAGTCAATAACCCAACGAATCGGTAGTGTTGCATTCCCGGATCGCACCCACTCCGATCGTGAAGGTTGTGTCCCTGTTTGCGGATCTTTTTTGCGAATACCAAACACATTGGACACCCAGGGAGAATCGGAGATTTCAATCCATCCCTTCTTCAGCTTCTCTTCCACAAACAGGTCGAGAGCGTCTTGCTCCGTCTTGGACAACCGAAAAGGTGGACGATTGCTTGGTTTTGCGTCTGGTTTTGTTGTCAACTCGAACTCGACGCGGCGGTGAGGTGGTAACCCGTCTGGTAATGCCTTGGGGAATACTTCTTGATACGTCGCAATTAGCGACTCGATGCGTGTTGGTATAGTTGACAGTTGCGTATCGACCTGGCACACCTTGACGCGGTAGACCTCTTCGTAGCTTTGTTGTTTGAGCCTTTTTGCAAACTCCACACTGGAGACTCATGCCACAATTTTTATCGCAATTTGTGTTGCGGGTTGCTCGTATTGTGTGCGTTCACGTTCTTGTTGTGATATTTCTGGTCGATGGTCGGGTTCGATGTCCAAACTTGGCTTAGCGGTTTGTTGAGCAGGATTCAATACACCTGGTGTGGGTTCGATTCCCAAAGGTCACCTTTTATTGTTGCCTTCCTCAAAGCTGACTTCGTGCGTCTGATAGTTGATCTGGGGATTGTACCGATGGTAAAAGGGCTTTCCCAGGATCATGTCTTGTCCATCGCCCATTTTCCACTCGATGACGCGGATGTTGAAACCTCGGCCCCCTACCTCGAGGTCCACCAATCCATGCTTGGCCTCTTGAGTCGTGGTGGTTGTGCCATCAAACCTCTTGACCTTGATGTGTTCGGAGGTGGCCAGGTGGCCGAGTACTCCAGGCTTCACAATGTTGTCGGTGGCTCCACTGTCGAACATAACTATCACGTCGTTGCCGTTGCACTTGGCAGGGATACGCACTAACTCATGTTCCCCGTATTCCTCCTTGGAGATGGGGGTGTTGTGGTTAACTTCCACTACAGTCTCCTCTCTCGCACTTGGTGTTGGATCGACGACGAATTCCACGGTGTTGGTTTCCGTGTTGTGAGTGTCATACTCTTTAATGTCGTGAGTACCATACTCCTCGGTGTTTCCCTCCTGTTCGAAGTAATTGACCGCCGTTCTGCGCCAAGGCTGATTTGCAGGGGCACCGTTGTTTTGTCTGCGTGCATCGCTGTTCTTCTTCTTGTAGCATTCGCTGTTCTTCTTCTTGTAGCATTCGCTGATGAGATGCCCAGTCTTCTTGCAATACGCACAAACTTTCCGTGGCCGGTGTGATGGTTGCGGATTATACCGAAGTTGTGCGTTGTCGATTTCCATGGGTTCCGGACCCGAATTACGCGGCTGGTATGGTCGACCAAACTTCGTGTTCCTGGCGAACTGGGGCGCTTGTTGCAAATACCTTGGTTGACTTGAGAACCTTTGTGGAGGTCGCTGGTGGCAGTCATACCGTTGATTGAACGATCCGCCGAAATGAGTGCGTTCGTACTCGAGGGCAACTGCAAAGCACTCCGAGATCGTGTCGCATTGGCGGTATTCCACTTCGCGGCCTAATTGGGCGACAAGTCCACGCGTAAAAAGTACGTGATTTTGTCCAGTTCACTAATGTCTTTGACTTGCGTCAGCAACATTCGGAACCTGCCAATGTAGTCTTCGAGGGACTTGCATCGATTCTGACGCAACTGGTATAGTTGGTCACGCAACCGACGCTGATTGTCCCGAGGCACAAACTCATTCGTGAGTAAGTGCATGAGGTCTTGCACGTCATGGACATTGCTGCGGTTCAGCATGTACCACGCGGCTGCATTTCCTCGGAAGTTTGCGCTCATCATGGCCACAATGCGTGAGCCGTTGACTGGGTCTTCCCAGTTGATGTTTTTGGCCTCAAGGAACCGCATGACTTGGTCAAAGTATAGATCGACCGATTCTCCAATCTCACCCGAAAAATGTGGGAGTGAGATGCCTTCGACTCGCGTTTCTTTGCGTGCGAGTTGCTCCATAAGTTGTTGCTGCCTTTCGGTGAGCTCTGTCATTTGTTTCACTAGATCGCGGGTACTCATTTTCCTAATTGCCTCTTTTGTTTGTTTGTTCGTTTTTTTTTTACTTTTGTTTTGTTTTGTTGGGGCTCTGCTATACCAATTTGCTATACCAAAACAAATTAGCGCTTACTATTAAGCCCTATTAGAAGTTCCTGACTTGTTTCTGCGGATTTTCTTGTACGAGGTGATCTGCCGGTCCGTAAAAGCGGTGAGTAAGTCTTCGACCTGCTCGAGACGGTGATTGAGGCGATCCGTCAGTTCTTGCAGCAGGTTGCGGGCGTCCGAGTCCTTGGCGTTGGGGATCTCGTTCCGAATAAACTTGACAAGCTTTTGTTGCTTGACGAGGATGCCAAATAGGTCGTGGCGAAGCTTATCGATTTTAGCTTTGTCGCCAGGGTACTTAAAGAGATCACCGGTACTTCTGCAAAGCAGGCTTCCGTTTCCCGGGTTTTTCTCTTTCCCATACGCTTGGGGTCGAGAGGGGTGACCTTGCCAACCGTCCGGACAACTGTTGCGCAACCAGCTAGTGTACGACACGCTATAGGGAAGTTATCCTCCGTGTTAGCAATGGCGGGGCAGGCACACGGCACTAAACCACAGACCCAAAGCTTGGAGTTCCCTATGTGATGCGCGATTGTCACCAGCAACGGCACAAACCAGTCCGAAAACCAGACAAGGATTTGTAGGAACAAGTCACCTTCTGGCTATGCCACCCAGTAATTTGTTCGATGTGCGAGGGAGACCTTCCGGCGTATGCCACCCAGTCAACCACTCGCAAATGGGACCTCTTGAGCAGTTGCAGACCCTTCGGAGACTTGACCAACAAGTGCTACCACTTGTAATGAGGTGGGGCGGAGGAGAAGGAGAAGGAGTTGTCGAGTAGGAAGGAAATTTGGAAGTGATTCATTTTGGGCGGTCCTTAGTTCGCTAGCGCTATATCTAAGCCGCCATGGAGGCTCTTGTGTGTCCTTTGTGCCACGCTGGATATTCTCCGCACGGTGACCAACCATTCCTCTACATCACATGCAAACCTACACGTCACACTCTATTGACTATCTGATTGGCTGGAGACTCTGGGACATTCTCTGGTTTCGTCATCATGATAATGATTGCGTGTACCATGAGTGTAGTTCACATACGTGATCCTTGGAAGATGTCGTGGTGTCGCGCGGCGCCTCCTTATGTGCAATTTAAGCAAAATAGGCAAAATAAAATGTATTATCGATGGGACTCGAACCCGTGACCTTTGCCTTGGACGATAGAAACTTTACGTCTGCACCAGACTGTGTGTATATCGATTGTGTCGGGACCAAAGGTTTTACCCATACGTTACCGATGTAAAATGTGTCGTAATTGCAAACCACATCCTTACATGTTACCTGCTTTCAGTCTCTGATGAATAACTCCTAATTTTTATGCTAACATCTTGCCTTTACTTTTGTTTTGCTAGATGGAGCTTCTAGATATCGCTGGCAATGAGCCCCCTAGGTGATGCTACCGTGAATGTGCTGCTGCAGAAGTTATTCGGGTCCCGACCGGACGTAGTCTATATGAACCCGACTTCTATCGCTGCAGTGATTGATGGATCGATTACCGTAAGGACCGATACCTGGGCTGAGCTTTTCTTCGGGTTGTCAGAAGAAACCGTTTTGGTGCCCATTAACTTCGACGGCATTTACTTGTGCGGTATCATGATCACGATCACTGACGCTAAAATGTTCGTATACGATCCGATGCGCTCAAGCTACGCGAAAGTGCAAACGCTGTTGCTAAGATATTTCTGCCGTTGCTTCTGCCGCCGCTTAAACCCCAAGCGATACCATATTCTACCGTACGAGTCGCAATTTGGCATCCAAAACGATTCGTACTATTGTGGTATCTTCGTGCTCGTTGCGTGCGAAGTATTTTGCGGCTCAAGTGTGCCAGGCACCAGGAGTCGAACCCTTCTTAAATACTTGCGGTACAGATACATGACAATGTGCTTATAACTAGCCCGTTTAACCGGGCAGAAAGTTGTAGGACAATTGATTGTGCTTGTTCTCCTCTACCTCATTGCCCTGTCGATCGGCAGAAGATGCTTCGCGGTGATGCTTCTAGTGCGGATCACGCAGCATCTTCTAGGCGCTTAGGGTCGAGCTGCTAAGGCTGCAGGCGTCGCACCTCCTCCCCATTGTTCTGCTCCTGCGTCCGGTGGGGCTGCTGGACAGGGGGCTGCACGGATCCGGGGCCATGGGCCCGGACACTTTCCCAACTTCGTCTAGTAAAATGAAGTGTTAACGCTTTTTTTCCCAATCGCACTCTTTTGATCTCGATCGCTCCAGCTATCGGAGCTCTGCTTGCGGATCGGCTAAATCGAGATTGAAGCACGAGGAGGTGACACAGTCTGTTTCTCACTTTCTGTCGGCTGTGGACATCTAAGGGGCCAATCGTGTTTTGGTGGCACCCCCTTTTGTATTTTGTTGACACCAAGTCACGATTTTGTTGGTACCCTTTACACCCAAATTTACTGCTTAGATCGTCAGCAGTGGGCTCGATAGCGGCACACTCATTGGGCTCGTCGAGAAGAAGAGCCATACGCTCTATTCCTGGATCGACTGGATGGTCTCATTCAACCTGCTGCGAGAAGGTTGCAGTCGTTGATTGATGCGTAAATTGCGGGGCCCAACGCGTCGGGCAGACCTGTGCTGAGTTGAATATGCACATCTTGGGTTATTACTTTCTTTTAACTTGAATGCCTGTATTGTCAATTTTAGGGGGAAATCAAGCTGAGCCCGGTCGTCTACATTCAACAATGGTTCACCGCTATTTTGCTCTGAAACATGTTGGTTCCGAGTCGAGCGAGGATGAACGCCCTAGATCATGGTAGTCCCAGTGTTGGTCTAGAGCTTGAACCTCATCGCCTTTCTTCGAGCTGTTATGTTGCAGAACGGAAGTGTCTGCACCATTTGTGGCAATATATACCTGTAATTGACGTTGTGGTTCCCAGAAACCCTGTCAGTCATGCACCTCAGCTATCTGGGTGTTGTGTAGTGCTGGTGTGGAAACCAGCAACCGATCCGACGCTATGCAGTTCATACACCTCCTGGCCCACCCTTGTGCAGCTAGCGTAGAGCATCGTTCGAAGTTCACAGGCTCTTAGGCTTCCATTACAAGGCAAGCATGAAACTCGTCCATCACCTTCGCTAGCAAATGCAGTGCCTCATGTCGCTCGCCTAACGATATAGTAGAGAGAGTTGGCAGATCAGTCAGTGCATCTATTTGGGTCTCCAACGGCGTGCAAATTACCCACTAAACCATGCGATCAAAGCTCCAGCACCAAGAATCCTTGCACGTCGTCGCTTTCTCTCTGGTGGCATGAATAGGATGCTCCGCAACACGAATCCATCACTGCCCGAGGCTTGGCGCTGTGATCTGCAGGACACCACTCCAAGGCGACACCGCAATACGCAACTTGCTGTAAATGTTGAGTGTCCGAGCGCGTATCTGCTCGTTCATCGTGCTGTACTCGCTCGCGGAGCTAACATCGACTGTACGGCACCGAGCTTGTCGGAGATGTCATTCTTCTTCCCTGGTGGTATATTGAATTGTTCGGATAAGGCCGCCAGCTTCAGAGCGACACGTAGCATCCTTGTCATCTAACTCAGTGGAGAATTCGCCCATGTTGAGGTGTACAGACTCTTCCTCTCCTGTAATACGGATCCTACTAGTTTTAGTGGCAAATCCCTCCATGGCAGCAGCATTTATCACGAAACTTTCCTGTTGGTGACCACCGACGAAATCTTCCGTCGTTGGCGTGGATCAAAGCTACACATTTGAGTCGTCAGCCCCATTGATCATCAGTGAAGAGACCGATTGGCCGCAGGAGTGACCTCTGCCTTGTAGTTGTCGCAGTATGTATAATACACCACTGTCTGGAAGTTTCCTTCGCGCTCGCATGGTCACAGCCTCAAGAATGCACATTCCCAGAGCGTACACGTCTGATTCCATTGTTAAGGGAGCACTGCACGTGCTCTCGTGACGAAGGCGAAATCTTTCAGGTGCTGTCCAACGCAGAAGAGTGTCGAATTTACGCGTGGTATCCTTTAGGTTGTATCTGTTCCCAAAGACTGTAAGTTTCGCCCGTCCGTCGTTTCCAATGAGAATTTCTCGACAACGCAGTCTGCCGTGTACAATACCTCGTTCATAGAGATACTCCACGTGAGAAGCGTGTGGGTGGACGTGGGAGTCCCGCGTTCTTGATGTTGATTTAAGAATTGCCCTTCTGTGCTTGCTCGCATACAAAGACACAGAGACGAGTGCTCTCAACTCTCTTCGCGACGGGTGAATGCAATACATCAATTTCGTTTGTGTATGTAGCCTGCAAAGCGTTTAAGCACAACAGGGTGATCGAGCCGGAACCACGTCTACACTTGACAGTCAAAAGGCGAGGCATCTTCTTCTACTTTCCCTTCTCCGCTACGTTTCGCGTCTATCAGTTGATCGCCACAGTCGTGTCCCATCTGCCCGTGAACAACGAGCTCGAGGATGACTCACTGGAATCATCCTTCTCTTGATACAACCAAGACGTACTCGTGAGCGGGGATGTATTCTTTGCTTCGTAGGCCGGAGCGTTCCCATTGTCGCTTGCTGCCTTTTACATAATTGCCAAGGTATCAGCGCCAGCAGATCTGCTTGCCATGACCCAGCAACGTTTTCGAATATTCAAGCTCACTTCTTTGTTCTCACTGGTGTGTTTGGGTCGAGGCGTCTCTCGGGTTCAGTTTCCTGGTGATATCGCAGCAATGTCACAACTATTCTGACCACGTCGCGCCCAGATACGATGTCAATTCTGACATTGCACTGAAGATTTTGCACACTTGGCTCCTCTCACACACGCTGCTATTGGAAATGCGAATACCGCTTCATGCCGGCAAGGCCGCCAAGGCATGAAGCGGTATTCGCATTTCCAGTAGCATCTTGAAGTGCTCGGATTGTTTGGCACATGCTGCTTGCCATTCTTCTCGCCAACCCAGTTCAGCATCGTCTTCGCCGTGCAGAAACCCTCGCAAAAAGTCGTCAATGGGCTCGTGAGCAACCTATGCGAGTTGTGAGCGTGCTACTGCGTCGCGTAGCTCTCGTGGCTGAGAGATTCTGTCTTGATTTCACGCTCTTGGTGACGTGCACTAAGTGCGACCTGTTTAGTTGATGCAGCAGGTTCACAATGGCTTCGTCGCCTTCCACCAACGTATCCAGGTCGTCACTCTAGCAACAATTTACTCAACATTCGGAGTCTAGTGAGAACCCCCAGCAAACGCAACGCACGCCCTATACACTGACGATACAGCTTCTCGAGCAGAGCAGCGCTTGGGTCAGCAGCTCGACGATCTGCGCTAGCGTCAGCTCTTCCATGGGATGCGCCCAGACGAGGACGAGAGCTTCAGCTTGGGACGCGTTGAGAGAGATGATGCGTTGAGTGAGATGGATACGAGTATCCATCTCACTTTAGTTTTCTCCTTCAGGCTAATGGGCCAGAAATCACCTCATAGCGACATTTATGACATATTTTTATTTAAGTTGATGTCAAATGTAGCCATCACATGACCATATCATTATGTGGTGTTGTCGTTAACCTGGTTATTCGTTGGTCTTCGCACTTCAGAGAGATATCCTCTTAACCAAGCGTAGTTATTAGCGTCTCGACCGTTAATAATGGTTTTGCCGTGCTGATAGCGGTCGCACGGGTAGCCTCCGCCGTTCTCAGTGGTGACGTCGTTGCCGCGATAACCCTGCGGTCCACGATAAAGTGGTGGACAATCCGTGCAGTCACTTATCGACGTGACACCTTCATTCATCGAGTACTTGCCGTTCGGACAAGGGCCCGAGCACTGACTTGTGGTGAGCCCTACGGTCGCCCCGTAGACGCCGGCAGGGCAGGGTTTGCAGTCGAGGATGCTCTTGGCGCCGAGTTTGTCGTTGTACGTTCCCTTTGGGCACTTGGCCGTGCAATCCTTTGATTCCAAGCCGGGGCTGTCTCCGTATACACCACGTGGGCAAAACTCGCACTCGCCAACTGTAATTCCCGCCCCACTCGGACGGTACATTCCTCGTGGGCAGTTGACAGCACTTGGCTGCACTCCCATGTATAGACGCACTAGAAGGCACAATGAGAGACCGATTAACCTTAGTGCGAATAGCTCAGCGAAAGAACCAGCCATGCTGTTTTTTGCTGCATACTTTGAACAATTTCGTGTGGTGGGCCATCAATCCGCAAGCTCTGCGGATGTTGTTGGTCATGTAAGCCGTATCCTGAGAACATGAGAGGGTTCATCGCGTATACATGTACAGTATTAAATAATAAGAAGAAATGTTCCAGCCTGAAAAGTACAAATGCAAATGGATTAAAGCATGTTTACCTATGAGCATCACGCTGCCCATTGCGGTGGCACACGACAAAGTCAGGATGCGCCGGAAGAACGCGTTGCGTCGGCACTTCGAATCCATTTACCGAAGAGTCTCTTGTGCTTCCTGCGTGAAGATTAAGAAATGATGCAGGGTGCTTTTTTCAAGCTTGAAGCTTTCTTAGGCAAGATAAGACTTCCAGGCTCTTGTCGAGGCTCTTGTCGATGCCTGACAGGTCGTTGTTGCAGTGATCACTCCCATCTTACCAAACTTCTGAGCTGGTTTGTGCTTTTATTGGTTACCACCGACAAGATGAAATCTCAAGCAGATCTAAAGCTGTATATGTATAGTTGCTCCACCACGAATCTCTCCGTTCAATATCCCCCCCCGTTGAATTTGTCCATGCTGATACTACGTATTTTTTGTATGCTTGTCAAGGGGCCTAGTAGAGGAAAAAGACGTAGAAACATAATAGTCGAAGTGCATTCTCGAAATTGTAATTACCCGCCATGAATGACTGCAGTGTTTGTTTCAGTAAACAACGAAGTGGCCCTTCGAGTTGTATCACCATGGGGTGACGTTGTCGACAACCGCTTTGTTCGTTGGGTGCCGAGCTTCAGAAAGATATCCATACAGCCATGCGTCGTTGTTCACGTCTCGGCCCTTCACAACCGTCTTATCGTAGATATAGTTGTCGCAAGGGTAGCCTCCACCGTTAGTCATCGCTATATTGTTTCCTCTGTAGCCCTGTGGCCCGCGATAATTTCCTGGGCAGTCTAGGCAGTCACTCAAGGACTGTATCCCTTCCGTCATGGAGTACTTACCGCTAGGGCATGGCCCTGTACACTGACTGGTTGTGAGACCAGTTGATGCTCCGTACACTCCAGCAGGGCAAAGCTTGCAGGCCAGGATGCTTTTTGCACCGAGTTTGTCGTTGTAGGTTCCTTTAGGACACTGGGCTGTGCACGCTTTGCTGACGAGTCCTGGACTGTCTCTATAGACACCCCGAGGGCAGAACTCACACTCGCCAATTGTCGTTCCTGCTCCCGTGGGGCGATACATCCCTCTCAGGCAGTCCTCTGGACTCGGTTGTGTTCCCAGATACAGACGCACTGACAGCAGAAAAGGTGAGGTGGACAGGAACCGCAAGCAGAAATATGACTACAGCTGCGCACACTGAACAAACTCGTGCGACAACCCGTCGACTCGCAAATACTTCGGCTGCAGTTGATCGAGTTGTTCATATCCTAGCGCAAAGGGGTTTAGATTTTTAGAACAGCCGATGCTACTATACAAAGGATTCCCGTGTTAGTACAGACCGTGAACAGTATGGCAGCCAGCAACGTGGCACAGAGGACCGCTAAAAAGCGGCGGAGGGGTACTTGAACAGCGCCGCTCATGGATGGAAGCTGATGGTGCTGCGTAAACGAGGAGATGAAAGACGAGATCTGTAGTAAGGATCGTGTGTATCATAGGAACAACAACTTGCAGAGGACAGTTACGCGCACGGCGATGAGGCGTCGCGTAAAGTAATCTTCTGCTAATAGTAAGTGTGAACGGCTCAAGTCATTCATGCTGGGCCTTAATGCATGAATTGTCTCGTGTAGTACAAGTAGTACGTGCAGCAACCAACTTGCCATCAGCTTTGCAATTCAAAGTTGAATTGCACTTGCAAGTGATGTGCCACTATGTACTTTAGGTGTACCACACCAATCTTATGTACATTTGCTGCTGCGACAACGTGAAGCTCGAGGGAGGCAGCTCCATAATCAGCAAGCGAGAAGCTCCGCAATCCTTTCGGCGCTCTGTGCTCTCCCCCCTGGTAGCGATGGCGTCGTTCAAGCCCGCGGTGGTTATCGACAATGGCACAGGGTACGTGCTTCCGCCCTCCCCTCTCTCTGTCTCTCGTCTCAGCACACAATTGCAGCTGCGTAGCAATATCCGTTCTTGTCAGCGACACTAACGCTCTTACATTGCCACGGACAGGTACACCAAGATGGGGTACGCCGGCAACGCTGAGCCCAGCTACATCATCCCATCCACGATCGCCGTGGGCGGCAGCGACTCTAGCACTGTGCGGAGCCGCCAGGGCATCGACGACCTGGACTTCTACATTGGCAACGAGGCGCTGGACCACGCGTCTACCCACCAGGTGAACTACCCCATCGCCCAGGGCATCGTGCAAAACTGGGATAACATGGAGAAGATCTGGCAGCGTTGCCTTTTCCAGCACATGCGCTGCGAGCCAGAGGAGCACTACATGTTGCTCACGGAGCCGCCGCTTAACCCGCCCGAGAACCGTGAGGCCACGGCCGAGATCATGTTCGAGACCTTTAACGTACCGGGACTCTACATTGCAGTGCAGGCAGTGCTTGCACTGTATGCGTCCTGGCCCAAGATAAAGGACCCCTCGCAGCGCTCACTCACGGGTACGGTCATTGACTCTGGCGACGGCGTCACGCACGTCATCCCCGTTGCCGACGGATATGTCATCGGCAGCTGCATTCGCCACATCCCGCTAGCTGGACGTGATGTTACGCACTTTATCCAGAAGATGCTGCGTGACCGCGGCGAGGCCGTGCCCCCAGAGGAATCCCTCGAGGTCGCCAAGCGCGTAAAGGAGGCTCATAGCTATGTGTGCTCGGACCTGGTCAAGGAGTTCAAGAAGTACGATTCCAAGCCCGATAAATTCTTCTTGAAGTATTCGGACCTGCATCCGCGAACCAAACAGCCGTGGGAGATTGATGTCGGATATGAACGTTTCCTGGCGCCCGAGATTTTCTTCAACCCGGAGATTTTCTCTACGGATTTTACGACGCCGCTGCCGAATGTGGTGGACGAAGCGATCTTGAAGTGCCCGATAGATACTCGACGTGGATTGTACAAGAACATTGTGCTGTCTGGAGGCAGCACCATGTTCAAGGACTTCGGGCGTCGTCTGCAGCGCGACATTAAACGTCTCGCTGATGATCGGCAGGCCGCTAACCTTGCCTTGCACTCAAAGTTTCAGCAGGCACATGCCGAGGCGCTCGAGGTGAATGTGCTGTCCCACCGCATGCAGCGTTTCGCCGTTTGGTTTGGTGGTAGTATGGTTGCTTCGACTCCTGACTTCTACCGCGTTTGCCACACGAAAGCTCAGTACGAGGAGGAAGGCCCACGCATTGCACGCCACAACCCTGTCTTCAACGCCACCATGTAAGATTCATACATGGTGCAGGATTGCAGAAGCAGCGCGCAATGAGGAGGTAGACATGGGCCAGTACGAGTGAATACAGTCAGCGTGTCGTGAGAAACTCTGCAATACAAGAAATACAAGCACTCAGCATGTCACGTTGGCGTTTTGCATGCTGTTAACATGTGTTGGTACTCAGCGCTTTACTCTTCTGACTGACATCTTGGTTGAGCTTGCCGATTTGATAAGCAGTAATTGTTGTTGCGCTCATGCGCAGCCTTCTTGCAGCCGTCATACCACATACACCGGTATACGCAATGTTTACCACCGCCATGAGACCAGCCTTTCCTCAACGATCACAACCCTGAATTTGGCATTTCACCCAGCCGCCTGATAAGATATGAAAGTTAGTACCGTGGAATTAGGTTGCCACGTTAGTGTCGTTCCATGTCGCAACCAGTCCAGCGTTATTGGCGCTGGCGTTACAACCTTCAGCAGAGCACTTTAGCCACACTACATGGAGGATCACAAAGGAGACAACATGAAACGAACCTTCAAGAACATTTGTAGAGCTCGATTGTCGAGACATTCTTACCCCATGGCGAGAACACTGCCCCTTATTGATGATGTAGTTCCTGCAGCCTACTCTCGAGCTCTGCGCCTCTCATCGTTGCTTAGCGATTAGAGTTGCTGCAACATGAACTGGAAGGCGATATGGAGTTTGTTGTTGCCGATGCCTCTTGAGCGTTCTCGTAGACATTCTCGGAGCTGTTCATGATGAACGCCACCGACGCCTTGCTGCTAGGCTCCATTTTATTGCTTGACGTCCAGGCTCGACGTCCATTGGCAAAATGACACAAAGCAGAAGCCACGGGGCGGCATGCGCTGAGTTATTGGATTTCGCTCCGATTGTCATGTCGGTACGTTAGGTAAGTATACAACTGCTACGACGTCGTACTTCACTGTCATATATTCGTGGCGCGCTTTTATCTATACGTGTCGCCTAGTTCTGTTGCTGCTGTCTTGGCGCTTACGCCGTCTCTTCGTGGGCGACCACTTCCGGCTTGGACAGTTTGGCGTCGAGCTTCACGAGCATGTCCTCGACCATGCTGTCCAGGTCGAAGTCGTGCTTCCAATTCCAGTCCCGCCGGGCGATGCTGTCGTCCAACGAGCGCGGCCACGTCTCGGCAATCTGCTGGCGGAAGTCGGGCTTATACTCGCACTCGAAGCTCGGCATCACCTTCTTAATGGACGCGGCGATCTCCTCGGGGGTAAACGACACGGCCGTGATGTTGTATGTCCGCTGAGTAAGGCAGTCGTTGGGGGCGTTAATCAGACCCAGTGTGGCCTTGAGACAGTCGGGCATGTACATCATGGGCAGCTTAGCATCTCGCTTAAGGAAACACGTGTACTTGCCGTGCTTAAGCGCGTCATAGAAAATCTCGACGGCGTAGTCTGTGGTGCCGCCACCGGGCAGGGCTTCCGACGAGATGACACCCGGGTATCGCACCGAGCGGAAGTCCACGCCGAACTTATTATAATAGTACTGACCCAGCAGCTCCACATGCACCTTGGTCAGTCCGTACATCGTCGTGGGGCGCATGATCGTCGTGTCAGGTGTGTCATCCTGGGGCGTCGAGGGGCCGAACACCGCAATGGTAGACGGCGCGAATACCCGCAGCTGGTACTGCTTAGCTAGCTCCAGCACGTTCTGAATACCACGCGTATTCACCGACAAAGCGAGCGTTGGGTTGGCCTCGCCCACAGCTGATAGCAGCGACGCCATATGCACGATCGTGTCCACGCCGTGTTCCGTCACGATCCGCGCCATCGAGTCGCGGTCCTGCACGTCGCAGTAGACGAAGCTGCCGTCGCGCGCACCTGCTGGCGCCTTGATGTCCGAGTTAACGATGGCATTGGCGCCGAAGAGCTGGCGCATGTAGGGAACGAGCTCCATGCCTATCTGGCCCGTACCGCCGGTCACGAGGACGCGGCTGGAGCTGGCGGACTGCGAGAAGGCTCGAGCGGCCGGACGAACGGCGCGTTGCAGGCGTGTGGCCGAGATCATCTTGTAGCGGAGTTTGGGTATGCAGGAGCCGGCAGATGCAGAAATGGCAGCTCCGGTGCGCAGGCCGACGGAATGCATTGCCAATGCCACCAGGTCACTAGTCAGACGTCTTTCGTGTCCGTTGAAGAGGGTAAGGAGGATGCAACCAACCGGTAGATGGGTCCAAGATAGACCGGCTATATTTGTGCTGTGTTCACGCAATCCCTCTGTATTGCGAAGTATCACCGAGAAGTAATCTATTTTAAGCGAATCATGTTTCGGTAATGCTTTTTTGCTGCTTTGACTAGCTAAGATAGGTTCGCTGAAGTCTCCGTAAATTGATGGATACACTATTTTTTAGTTGCACAAAATATCAGACGTAGCAGGTTTTGTTGCACCGGTTTGTTGCACAGCTTTGTCGCCATAGGAATATGCGCTGAGCCATCTCGTGGTTGTCGCCGGGGCAACCCCAAGCAGCGGACAAACACATACCCTGCCAAATTCAGTGAAATCTTTGAGTTCAGATCTGCCGGGGCAAAACCTTACAGGGGTATTAATCTATGCTCAGTTGTCGATCTGAATGAACGCATCGTACGGGGAATAATTCTCCGCAGAACTTGAATGCGGGGCCGATGGGCAGCTAACGCGTGGCGCGTCACTTACAGAGATTCGGTACCATGATTTCCAGACACCAGAACCGTGGTTGGCGACACGTGGCAAGGCTGGGCGCCCGCAATAGCCAAGCCTTCGAGCAGTGGTGGTTGTGCCGCTGCACCGCCGGACTGCTCCAGGTGCGAAGGCCCTGATGCTTGCTCGTACATGTACAGACAACGACGGAGAAATGTGCATTGCCTTTCGCGTCTACGCCTCAGACTGCATCCAATCAGTCCCAGTTGATGCCTGTGGATGATTACCTGCCACAGCAGTTGCAATGATAGGACGCCCGGAGAGATTGGCAGCAGAACCTATCCGCAGCCAATTGTAGTGACGTTGATGCTGGTTGGCCGACATCGCCTCATCAATAGCCGTCTTGCAGTAACAAGCGCATCAGAGCCTCCTGTCCAGGTCATAGGGCATACTGTACACGCCCTCCCCACCACCCGTGGCAATTGCCCGTCCTCTAGTCGCTGGTCATCCTAATCGAACGTAGCACACCAACTGCGTCCTTGTCCGGAATAATGTGTCCCTATTGAAGTTGCATTTGGTGTAGCCATCTCTCGACATCCTTATACAGGATACTGGAGCGACTGGTGACGACGAACCAAGTACAGTCTCCATGACCACGCTGGATCTGAATTGTAAGTTCTTACGCTCTCTGTACATTCTACAGAGATATTTGGGCTCAGGGAGCCCCCCCCCCTCTAACGGGTCATATTCGTGTTAGGACTGCATGATCGAGTCGACCGAGCTGTGGCGAAAAGTTTGGCCGCTTCGAATAGCTTCTGGTTCTACGAAGGGATTTAGCGTGATGGCAAGGGCAGAGTTGCTGTGGGGTCTATAGGGAGTAAGTGACGGGAGCAGCGGGCCTGGGCAGTTGCAGGAAGCTGGGGACCAGTAGTTGTTCAACGAGGTTGCTCAGGCCATGACCAAAATGGCTGGACTCGACACTCTGCGGTTGGACTAGTGCACGGAGATCGACGCCGCTCGCACATCTCGAATCGTCGGTAAAAGGCAATCCAGTGTTGAGGATGTCTCCTACGTGGGGGGAATTGAGTTCATGAAGTGCAGCCGAATTACTTGCATCCATCAGCTCAAAAGCTTGCATCCTTCAGCTCAAAAGCTAGACCTTTTAGTAGAAGGTTGTATCATTAATACGCAGCAGAACGATGAAAAAGACGTGGTACATGTATTTACAATGGCGTGTCTGTAAGAAGAGGCCACAAAAAAGTAAGAAAACCGCAAAAAAAAAACATAAATCCGGGAATTGCGTTGTCGATTTGGTATTTTGCTCGTAGCATGCGACGAATTTTCTAAATTGCATTCTGCAGTCGCTATAGCATGACTCGGATGCATGTCGCCTGCAAAATTGCCAATGTCGTCGACCTGGTTGTACGGCCGTTTGGAGCTTTAGACCAAGTTTTTCGAGATTTAGAGAATTTGAAGCCGCGAAGAGCTTGTACCTCCTATTCGTTGCTCATCTCCCTCCCTGACAAGCAGGTAGATTCACATGTTCTTCTAGTTTTGGCACACAAAGTTAGTTATTTCACTTTGGGATAGAGAGAACTCATACACATTCTGGTCGTCTCACAAAGAACTGTGGTAGGTTCACACGAAAGCCGTGCATACCGCACATTTTCTGACGGATCCACACGTTTGCAAAACGGGATTTATTCTGCCCAACCGGTATCCTCGTATTAGCCAGTGCTGGTATGACAGCATGATTAGAAACGTCTAAATGTTTATACTGTTTATACGTTTTATGCTGTGCGTATCCAGAAAAAATTACAGAAAACCCTCCCATAATTGCTCCTCTCATTAGTAATAGTACGTGATAAATGATGAAAAATGCCAAATTGGGAAACCCGCGATTTGTACAACACCAAGTTCCGATAGTTAAGCAACTTATCAATCTTGCACTACCAAAAGAGATAATTTATGAGCACGATCGTCTAATCTGATATCTAGATGGTCTGGAAGTGCGACGTGGTAAGCTTCTATTTTCCCAATCTCAGCGATTTTACGTGGTATTCGAATAGCTACGTTGACAGGAAACGTAGAATGGCTAGGTGATTTCCAGTCTCCGGTCCGACCACATCCAGGCCACGCAGGAGAGTGTTGTGCTGCCAGTGTGAGCTCCTTTTCTGTCGGTACGGGCAAAATGGGAACCTCTTCTTGATCACTCTCGCCATAGACGCTCATAGGGGGTTCAACGCACATCTCTACGACGGTGTCGTCGGAGTACTCGTAGCACAATGTTCTCGTCTGGTGGACACAGGATGTCGTCTATAGAGACTTCCGTAGACAGCCGCAGCATACCCAAGCCCTGTTGAATGTCTGCGATGATATATCGCTCCTCCATCTGAATACCACGGGGGTATGCTCGTGCAATTGTGCTGTGGTCAGCGGAAAGCCACAATGTCGCCAACAATTCATAACAGCCTCTGTCGTCACTTCGTCCCATGCCTGGGTTACCCAACGCATAGCGGTCAGTTGGTCAACTTTAAACCAGTCTCGTTGTCCCTCGTCAGCTAACTTGACAGCATTTGCAACATGTAGACGGCGGTACCGGGTTTTAAAGCAGCGAATGATACCCGCATCCAATTGCTGTAGTCTTAGTAGTAGTGTTCGGAGGTAAAAACACCATCTTCACATTTGATTGGTGAACCACGCAATGTGAAGGGGCATTGCCGATCAGAAGGACGATCTTTACGATCATTGCGCATCATCATCTCGTTTATCTTGGACGTCCAGTCGTGAAATAGGACGCCTGTCATCCATGCAGATCCATTGTGTAGTAATACTGAAAACCCAATTGAGCTGCAGATCTCTTGCGGAACACACGAGGACGTCTCGCCTTAGCAATGATAACGGGGTCAACCTTTTCCGTTTCACTCATATTGACGGCCAGCCCAACCTTAATACGTGTCTTGTCTTGTTTACTCCCCCGAATTCGCCGCTCAGCCAGGCCAATTGTCTTTTGAGGCCGACGCCGATAAAACAGGTCCGTCTCATCGAAGTTGAAAACATCAGCCGGGTCGTACCGGCTGATAACCTCTAGTATGGCTGACATACTCTGCATCGCTCCTTCTACATCCAGCGAAGCAGCCTCACCGTGTAGCGTGATCCCCTTGGAGCCATGCCGGGATTTAAAGGCAGCAAGCCATCCGTTCGAAAATCGAGGTTCTTGTACGCCAGAAGATGCGGGGGCTGCTTGCTGAAGCACACTGAAAAGCATGCGGGCGTCTTCTTGCATGATGCAGTTGGTGGTGGGAACGCTGTTTGCTTGCTGGGCAAGGACCCAAAGATAAGTGAATCGTCGAGGGCCGGATATCTCACCGTGTGTCGAGTCTTTCGGGCGTCTGGTACGGATGGATCGTCGAGATGTCTTGGACGCCTGAGGATGTTTGATATGGTCGCTTGATCTGGGGCCTTGGATAGACTAAATTTTAGCAGACACCATTCCGCAAGCTCGCTTTGGGTCATCTTTGGCTCTCGGATGCTCTTGTCGACCAGCATTCTCTTCTCTCCCTGCGTCATATTTCCTTGGCGGAGAGTCTTAGTCTTGCTCGGCATGGTCAGTTGGTACTGTAGCGAGGGTTGGTTGCAGGAAGCGGGGAATCGTAAGTGCGAGCGCTGTTAAGTGTTGGTTCTCTATCGCCACGAATGAATGGCACGCATCGTGCAACCTTTACCAAACCCCACCACTCTAACAAATGATAAAATCTCAAACATGATATCTGATAGCATGTCGTCGCGCTCCCTTTATAATTACTTGTGGGAGGGTTGTCTGTACCGTAAAAAGGCAAACTTAGTTTTAATATACCATGAACCCAACAGGCTACTATTTGGGTCTCTAGGGTACCCACTGGTTGCTCTGTAGTACACCGTGCCGCCTGAACGAACGTATAAATATTCAGTAAGAACGGTAACAAACGTTTATACAGTCAATATAGGAATTATGACGTGTGATACTTTGGGACGTTGCGCTCTCCTTTGTCATGGCTTTGGGGCCAGCCTCTTTATGCCCCCCCCCATAAAGAGGCTGGCCCCAAAGCCTGGCGCACTCAACCAAGTGGTAGCTGCTGCGCGGTCCGACAGCGTGCCCAGGCAGCTCAGCTAAAAGTCACCGCAGGCAAAGTACGTGCGCACGCCGTGTGCGCAGTTGGCGCACAAGTTTAAACGCCACCGAAGAAGAAGATACCCGTCCGGCTGTTGGTGGTGAGAATTGAAGAGGTGACTCAAGAGTTCTAGCATCAGATCGAATTATTTATTGAGCGATGAGTCAAAGCAAATATCTGCTTTCAAATTGATTTATGCGTCCTGAACTTGATCATGTGGATGCTCACACAGACATTCGGCCTACTCGCGCATCAGTGCTGGTCCATTACGAGGAGGGCGGCCGACCGGTAGGGCTTCTGGTCTCGTTCATTTTCTCGCGATTATGCGGTTCATCAAAATCTCACGTCCAGGCAAATCCACCAAAGACGACCGCTGCATCGCAAAATGTAAGTGCTCACAGTAGGCGAACACTTACAGCTGCATGTGCGTTGTACAACATCCACTGCCCATCCGATTGGAGGTTGGCCTTCGATTTTCATGCGAGCATAGTTACACCAAGTTGTGCTGTTACAGCCAAATATTCCTCGGTGCGCCTTTTAGAGGGCATAAACACCCGTTTGGCACGTTTTGCCACAACAACAACCACACCACCACCACTGTACTGGAAGTCCAAGTTTTCCCCAAGCCGCTTATCGCGCGCAAGCTGCCTCACCCGCGTAGCTAGTGTACACGAGGGCTCAGGGATTTCACGAAGAGTTCTCAGGTTAACCGATTCATTTGTAACGCATTGAAACAGTAGAAGTAGCAAACTTCCCGTCTTCTGTTTCAAATGCAGGGAATAATGTTGATTGAGATGCCTGTTGAACTGCGCAATAGGGTTATTAGTGGTAGCAAACCTGGGAGGAGTACAACCGCATTGCCACAAAATAAAGCGCTTGTTAAACCACTCTTTATTGAAATATACAGCGAACCCAACAGCATCTGGAAGTGTCCTCCACCGCTTTAGAGACTCATCGGCCAATCGTAAAAACTCCTCTCTCGATGTCGAGAAATGAATGTTGTAGATATCACTTCTGATCTTCGCATAATTGTACACGAAATTCTGCGTAGTAGGCAATGCTGACATTGCATCAGACGCAATCTCGAAGTTGGCTCGCAAAACGTTGTGAACGCGGAGTGGTTTGAGACCTTCAGCTGCCATCAATTTGCAATATTGCTTGTGAGCATCCTTCAACGCTCGGGTAGGCGGGGCATTTGCGTCAGAGAGGTGCGTTCCGGTCTCATAAACCGATGCTAAACCCGATTTGGTGCACGTTGTCATTTTGCCCCTCCACTTGCATTCAACACCAGGAAAAACAAGCTTGCATGTGTCTGACGAACTTCCAAGCAACCTGTATCGCAGGGGGTGCGGGAGTGCCGACGCACACATCGTGCAGTTCACGGATTGACTTTTGCCTGATCGCCGCTTCTTCCCTTCTTCAATTATAGTTTTTACAGCGACAGGTGATCTTATCGCTACTTCGCGCCAAGGATACTGGGAGCCATCTTTCACTTGTCCGCTACCAAATTATCAAACTCCTGCCCTGCGCGTTCACACACCCAGCACCACGGTTAGACCAGCTACACGATCAGCAACCACTGCGCCATCTGCGCACGTACCCTGCCTGCGGCGACTCTGATGAGCTGCCCGGGCCGCGATGCAGCCCTGCTTCCGCCGAGTGGCTGTAGTACAGTGTGCACGCCTTCACTGGAGATTTCAATGGACGTCGTTGCTGCATGAGGTGCCAGTTGCTATTGGAGGGGTTGTCGCTTTAGAATTGATGTTGCATGTTTATGGGATAATGATTCGCAAGCACGCACCGACCGTTGTGTGGCGTCTCTAGCTTGCATGTGTGAATCTGCCAAATTTTGTGTGCTTTCATGGATTCAGCTGTGTGATCCTATTTCGCCTTCCTCCCTCGGATCGCTCCGATGGGGAGAATTGAATACGTGTATTCAATTCGCCGAGCATATCGCCCCTTGACTGCCTTGTCCCGGAAGAGTTCAGCTTCAACCGTTGATGGAAATGTGTGGATGTTATTCGGCCTTGAGCGCTTCCACCCCGCCCAAAATGCTGTCTGCTGGGTAGGTCGTCATGCGATCGCATACGTCACTAAGGCACTAAAGTGAGTATGATTACAGTATAGAAGGATGATATGACATCAGACGCGCATCCCCCCCCCCAAAGGTTTTCCCGAAACCCGAAGAGACAACACAGTAAAGACGTGCTGTTGCCGCGCTAATACAGAGACGGAAGTCGAAAGAATCGTCGTGAAAACACCACAACTGTAGTTGTTATAGGGTTGAAACACTAAGGGCGTGTTCGAGTTGAACAGCCAAAATCGAAGCGGTTGGTGAATAGCTATTTTGTCTCAACCGACTATGGACACTCCTGCCTGAACCAGCAATCTTAATATTTTGTGTTTCACTTGAAAGCAGTTGGTATAGGAAGTGGCTCCTCTCCAGTGATACTAAAATCGAGATTCACATCCTGCGGCGAGTATCGCACACAAACCAAAATGAATGGAGACGACGAGGACGACATGTGGCTGGTACAGACCCTCGCAGTTCTGCTGCAAATAAGCCAAGGCGGAGCCGGTGCCATGCCATTGGTACCGGTACAACGCCTTCTCGACAGTGACAGCAAGCACTTCTGATCGTATATACATCAAGCACCAACCCTTTTCTGGGATCACTTTCGAATGGACCAAGAGCTCTACGGCATACGTTGCGACGCATGCGAAGCATTTGTTTCGAGGAAGATGCAGTACCGACGGGAGGTGATTACAGTGACACTGTATTGGCTCGGGCGTGCGGCAACTTGTCGTGATCAAGAGACATGTTTTGTTTTATTTGGGATGGTCTTCTCTACTGTGCATCGTTATCGACGAGTTGGTTTGTACGCCATACATTGCGGTCTGGCTGGCACCATAGGCTTGCCTAGCTCTGTCCCGGCAGAATTTGTGTAAAAGTTCCCCTATTTCGACCAAGCTTTTCATGCCTCAAGTTGAAAATCTCCTTCACTGTCTGTGGTCTCCCTGTTCCTTCGGCAAACTCTTTGAGATGATAGCGGACTCCTCTATATGGCGTGAGAACGTGTGGATGGAGGGCGCAGCCTGCATCGGCTAGCAAATACATGTTATCTGGTAATTCTTGAGAAAGTTGCTGTGGGCCAACACCATTGAATCATGAGCGGCGCCTTCTGCCGCCGGATAGATGAATGCAACATTAAGCTGCCAATCGGACACAATCAGCACATTTATAGAAGTCCATCCCTTACGGTTTCGAAATCGCAGTGTAGCTTCTACAGAAACTATCCCAAGCACATAACACCGTCAATAGACAAGAAACGTCGTGGTGCGCCTGGACGGCTGCATGAAGAGGCGGCTTAGGATTCTTCGTGTCCCCATTGAGTGCGAGTTTATAGTGGTGAAAGCAATCATATTTGCTTGTGCGAACTTGCACAACTTCATTCGACGCCATAACGTTGATGATTTTGCCGAGGACCTACGTGAAGACGGAGATAGCGAGGACGAAGAAGAACTTCCTGCCAGAGAGAATGCACAGCCTTTCGACGTCATCACGCCGTCGAGCTCCGGTTGCTGAGGGAACGAGCCTGGTGGATGGATGGTGAAGGACGCTAGGTGTGAAACTGGTAGGCGAAGGTGACAGCATCAGCCGCTGGCCTCCATGCGCACACACTAGCCTGCGCTGCTGAAGGGGATGGTGATGAGCACTGAGCGGGCCCGTCGCAGACGGCACAATGCACGCAACCACTACAAGGCGAGGCGCATCGTCGTGATAAGCAACACGATCTGTTTTATTGAGCAGTAATTAATAAGATTGATAATCTAATAATCTAGTGCGCGCTTGTTTGACGTTAGTCTTCCAGGTTCGGCTTCATTTGGCGCTTGGTTCGCGCTAGAATAGCCTCCGGCGCCCATCGCTTTCAGCAATCCAAAGTCCGAATCCCAGCTGGATGCAGTGCGAGAACTTGTAGCAGGGCAGTCGAAAGCATTGAGGTCAACCCTCCAACCACTGAGTGGCATGTCCTGTACCTCCCGTCGAGCTGTGTGAACCCCTTCGTGTGGCTGACATTATCTGCTCTTGCTTTTTTTCAACTTCCACCTCTTATGTTCGGCTGCAGCGCGAAGCGACCACAATGCATTCCTCGGAAACCGGCCGTGGAACCTCTAGCAGAAACGCGATTGAGGTTTTGTTTGGGGTGTACACACGCACAAATCCAGCCTGCACATTTCTTGCGTGCGGATCTTAAGCTTCTTTTTTTTTTTCTGCTGGAAGATGCCGGAACGGTTTAATTTTCGTCGCCTCCACCGTGCAACAGGATAACAGCAGCGTGATCAACGCGCCAACTTCTTGGCAACATCGGTGAGTGTATCCCCGTTTTAGTACGTTATTTTAATTTGGCTCACATTGGTCGTTTGTTTTAGCGTATGCGCTAGGTGTACAGAAGCATTGCCTAGCTCACCCGGCCATCCATATCTTTGTGAAGTAGGCAGCAAAGTTCTCAAGCGGCACCTCATCGGGCCAGCGCGCTATGGCAGTTCGCTTAACGCGGTCGAACCTCGCTTGGCTGCGCGCATAATGCATGTCACACATGTCACGCATGACTGTCTCCCAGGCCGACGACGACAGCGTTTTCGTGTGCTGGTACACCTTTGCTTCGACGTGATACCAACACATGAGATGCATGCAGACGTTACCCACACCGAAAAGCCTCGCTAACGCGGAATATACTGCTGCTTTTGACATCACATATTAAATTTGTATCTGCGTGTTCGTGACCTTAAACAACGAGGCCAGCATCTCCACATAGACTTCTTCCGTGCGCTGCGATATGACAAAGAGCGCCACCAGATGAAACAAGCGGAGACGATCTGATATTCCCACCACCACCACCGACTAAGACGAGGAATTCAATTGGAAACATAACATCCACGTGCAGCACGAAGGTGCTGCGGTCTCGTGCGACTCGCTGCAGCAGGCGCTTCATCGTTAGCAGCCCCAGCATGAACAGGCCCGCGTCAGTTTCGCGCCCGACTGCGTCTTCCCATCGCTCTTGTCCTTCCTCGTGAACGCGAAGCCCTCTTGATTTTCCTCATCTTCAGTGTAGACGGCATGTGCACCTTTTCCATTACCAGATCATGATAGTCATTGAAGACGAGGTACCGCTTTTTGCAATTCCCCACAAAGCGCTGCACGGTGGTTAATTTCGGCTGTCTTCGCTCATCTAGTCAAAGAGCCGCATCAAAAAAAAAAATACAGCTGCGAATTCGAGAGGGTTTAGGACTTGGGTTGCCAGCTCCCGCGCAAATGCTTTTCATCGCGTTTGTCAGCCGAGTCCTCTCGAGCGAACGCACTTGCATCACATGGACTCCGAGTACCGCGACACACACGATGTTAAGGAGCTCGCACGTGTCAAGCTTTCCCCGTCAAGGGTACTTGGCGTAGGCGACGCCGTCTTGCAGGCTGGGCTGTTGCAGTTCAGAAGCTCCGATCTTTTGGGGGTCCAGCATGATCTCGCTGCTAACATTGCGCGGCCAGAAATTGCTTTTTCGTTACCTTATACGCCACAAAGGACTGTAGTAGAATATCGGCGTCACGCCTGGGGTGTGTGTGGTAAGAGAGCGTACGATATTCAAGCGTCGGATCCATGACGGTTGTGAAGCTTGGGGGGGGGGGGGGAGCTGTGGGTATTTAAATTGAGAAGTGTGGGCCACTACGCTACTAGTGTCCTAGGATAACCGATGTAAGGGGGGGGATAAAAATATAAAAATGCGTAAGCTTTAATATATGCTATTTATATTATATTTTTATTCCGATTAAAAACCCTTTTCGAATAGTTTTATGCCATCTCGGGGGAATAAAAGATTGTACAGTATCCAATCTCTCATTCTTCCGGGTACAGTACAGATCCCTCTCGCCGATTTAATGCCATCGGTGGATGCTATTTATATTATGTACAGCAACTTATTAGCTATCAGAGCGGGAACTGTGCTTACAAGCAGCCATAGGGAGCGAAGTCGGTGGATGACTCAACGTAGTAGGTTTGATGAATTATTAGCTTGCACAGCTACTAAATTGCCGAAGGGGAACTGTACAAATATGGTGTTAAGTTGTGTGTCGAAACTAACATTGACTTGAATCCATTCGGTGATCGACGTATCATGTTACGTTTGATAGCCGATGACGTATCTATTAGTTAAATGTTCGATCCGGTCGATCCGTCATCATGGCTACGTTCGATTAGATTGGCTAAAAACATGTTGTTCACTGCCATTTATCTGTAGAATTGTCAGCCAGTTATATCAATGGAAACCGATGACGTGTTCCGAATTAAATTGCTTTATTGCGCGGTGTCACACTTTGCAGCGATGCGATTGGAGGGAAGACAGCAAGCTTTTTCGATAGGGCATATTGCGGCACCGCATTCTTGCGCACATCCCTGCGATCGCTTGGCCGAGTTTTCCACTCCGCGGCATCAAGTTCTCTTGGCGGCGCCTTCTTCGACCCTGGCTGCTCCCTCCATTTTACTGGCCGCTCTAGGCGATGATGCCGGCGCGATACTTACTATGCAGAGCGCATTTCACCATCACTCTTGGTGGGAGGGCAATCATAAAACGGCCAGCTTCAAAACGTCTCATACAAAAACCAAGTCGTAGTCTGTGGTCGGACTACGTATTGGCAATGCTAGAGCTCACTATTCAACTTGCTGCTCCGCACTCAAGGCTACAGCGAGAGCTCAAGGCAGAGAGAGATAACCTAATTTAGAGCGGCCCATCCTCAGTCATCATGGCTCCACAGCCCAGTCACCCCCTCCGGCCCGTGCTATTGGACCCGCAGCTCGCCGTCGTGCACACGTGTGGCATCACTTTCTCGCCGGTCAAGCGCGGCTCGCGCGACATCATCGACACACTTAAGCACCAATGCGACTGCGCGCCGCGTTCCGTGTCTATGGGTGAGTACGTGGCTAGTCCGCGTGTCACCTCAGGCCACCTGCAAGGCTTCGCCAAGGAGTCGGACTATTTGCTGGCCGAACCGTCATATGCCATCGACGTGCACAAGACCGCACCCGTCGACACCCTGCAGAAGGAGAAGCCGAGCTCGCTCTGGGGCTCCACGTTCACGCTGACCAACACCATATTAGGTTCAGGAACGCTCGCGGTGCCCTTCGCCATCGCTTCCAGCGGCTGGCTGCTAGGCAACATCATTATGCTGGCGATCGCTATGATCACGCGATACTCGGTGCAGCTGCTGCTGTCGGCCAGCGATCAAGCGGGCAACAAATGCGCCAAAACGTACGAGAGCCTTGGGCACTTCACAATGGGCGCGCTGGGCACCAGACTGGCCGAGTTCACCTTCATCTTTGGAGGCTTCGGCACGCTCGTGAGCTATTTGATATTCGTCACGGACTTGTGCGCCGCGGTGCTGACAGTTTCCGCCCAGAAGAAGTGGATGATCACGGTTGCATTAGTTGCGACGGTCGTGTTCCCGCTGTCGCTGAGCCGTCGTATAGGCAGGCTGTGGCTGGCGTCCGTGCTCGCTATTCTCTCGATCGGTTACGTCGTGGCGTTTGTCCTCGTGGCTTTCCTGGCCGCGTACAATGCTGATGGAGCGTCGAGTGCCCCTGGAGTGCAGGCTGTTCGACTCGAGCCGGGAAGCGTATACACAGTGACGCTGCTGATCTCCGCGTTCGCGTGCCACAATACGGCGCTACCTGTGTACGAAGAGCTTAAAGACCGCACGTTGCCAAGAATGAATCGTGCTGTCGTCGGAGCTATCAGCGTTGCGTTTGTGCTGTACGAAGTCATTTCGCTGTGCGGATACCTGCAGTTCGGATCGGAGACCAAGGATAACATTCTGCTTAACTTCTCGCCAGAGTATGTTTCGCAGCACAAGTCGGTGGCGGCGCCCCTGCTGGTTGGACAGTTGTGCATGGCGCTGGCGCTGGTGCTCACCACTCCTATTGCCATGTGGCCCTTCCGCTCGTGTGTCTTGAGCGTATATCTGCGTGTTAAGAATGGCGTGCAGACCCCCAGTCACGAGGCGACGCAAAAAGAGTACGTCGGCGTTACGGTACTAAGCCTGCTTCTCATCTTGACATGCAGCATTTTCGTGCCGTCCGTCAAGATCCCCCTGAGTATTGTGGGCTCCGTTTCGGGATCGTTGTTGATTTTCATCATGCCAGCGCTGTTCTTTCTGCTGCAATCGACGGGCCCGATGTTTACTCGTAAGTACACAGGTCCGCTGCTAATGCTCGGAACAGGCGTTGTTGTTGGCGTCCTCGGTCTGTCGTTGACACTGTTCAAGCTGTACCGCGAGTATTATTAAGATATAATTATCTAACTGGGGTAGACACCCTCAAGTAAATACATGTAAGTAAACTCATTTGAATCTCGCTTCACTGTTCTCGGTTTCCGTCTCGCATTGGTCTTAGGTACGAGGCACTATACTCCTCCAACAAGAAGTCTATTGGATCGGCGACGGTATCGTACTCGACTCCGTTTAATCTCATTTTCGAATACCGTTTCTCTTTTACATGTGCTAAACATTCCAGTGTTCACCCTCCTCGGGGTCTGGTTCCATTCGATAGAGATCGAGGTATGGCCCCGTGCAAGACTCAGTTTGAGCAGCCAGCGCTGGATCATACGACCTCGCTGCTAATGGGTGCGTCGGCGCTACACAAACCCTCCATGAAGACGTGATTTTTTTTTGCTTGTAGCCTCCTCCTCACAATGGGCATCGGGTTTTCCTGTAGTTGGTACCTTATTTCCACATCTTTCGTGAAGGACGCTCGCCTGGCACCGTGCCAGTATGTCTGATCGCAGTCAATAGATCAATCCGATCTCGACGTGACAGCTCTCCCACGTCTGGAAATTCTTCGAGCTGGCATCGCACAGGTAATCGTGATGGCCTTCAAACCGCGGAGCTTCCGTCTTCAAGGCCGCCACCCAACGGTAAAAAGGGTCCCTGATATCAGTGACTGGAACTTGTTTGGGGTAGCAGCTCCAGTCTTCCGACGCTATGGTAAAGTGCCATTGGCAGTTTGATGCAAGGGGAGGATGGCCTTATCCGGATGTGAAGCTAACACGCGGGGCAGACTCAACAGCGACAGGAGAAGTGATATTAGTGCCGTAGAGATTATTGATGTTGGACCTTACAATACGAATGACAAGCAAAAATACGGACACATGACGTGAACTATACATTTTCAGATTTAATCTTTGTCTCCACGGGTTTCCAGCAGATGAGGTAATGAAGCGGCGCACGGCCTCCATCTTTTCTGCGGCGCCTCCTGCACTCTCTGCAACCTTCGTGGGCGATAATGGGGTGTTACTGGAGAAGAGTGTGATGGAAGAAATGGGAGTCATGTGGTGCAGGTCATGGTGGGAGAAATGCTATGGCTCTTGTCCACCCCGACGACAGTGATGAAGCCCAGCCGGGGGTAGCCCGTGTCAGCACCATCATGCAGTGCAACCTGCACCTCGACATCGACGACGACGTTACCATGACTGCACTAGACGACGTACCAAAAGGGACTTTTATTCGTGTCCTTCCCGTTGATGATACTGTCGAGGAAGGCTTGCTTGGTGAGAGACTATTCGACAACTACCTGCAACCTTACTCGTTCCGTCCCGTTCAAGAGAGACCTTTCCTCGTGAAGAGTGGGGAAAAAGGCGGGCCGGACGTAGAGTTTGTCGTTGTTGAGATTGAGCCGAAGCCGTACTGCGTCGCCGGCCCCGTGACTGATATTTTCTACAACGGAGCACCAATTTCTCGTCACGATGTTGTGAGGAGCGGGCGATTTGATAAAGCTAGAAATGCTTATACTGAGAGTCCAAATGAAGTAGTAATACACAAGTAGTAATACAGCGCTTGTGTGGTTTAATATTTTACCCGATGAATCGTCGAGTGTTTGAAAGGACGGGCGTTTCAGGTCCCCATTGCTCTAAGAGACCTCGATCCAGCGAGACCAATGGCCAGCTCAGCCACCGGGAGCAATCAGCGCACACAGGCTGACGATGAGGCAACGCGGAAGGTACGCATCCGCGCTGCGTTCGATATGTTCGACAAGGAAAAGAAAGGATGTGTCATCCAAGAGTGAGCTCATGCGTTGTGTCAATAAATTACCAACTCCCTGTTAGATAGTAAATGTCACTTTTGTGCTTATAGAGAAGTGAGCACGATCATGCGGTACCTCGGCGCTTATCCGACCGAGAAGGATATCATTAAGAAGGTCCTTCCAGAGGTATGCAATTAAAGTTTGTATATCAATGCTCCTAAGGTGTTCTGAACTACTACTTTGATTGCTGTCTTCCATTCAACTCTCATAGATGCAAGAGGACGAGCCGTCCACGTTTGTGACGTACGATCGCTTTGAGAAGAAAATGCTGGAGGTGCTGTATACCAACGAGTACGAACCGGATACGGATGAAACGATACTAGCCGCGTTCCGGGTAAGGACTGTTGTTTTGAAAATATATAGAAATATTCGACGGTACTCTTACGATATCGCTTTGAGTAGGTGATCGATATGGAGAAGAAAGGATACATTGAGGCCGAAGTTATGCGGGACTTGCTCACGACTAAAGGTACTCCATTTCGTGAGAAGGAGATGGAAGGTAAGAGGGTTGCCAAGATTTCTAAAGCTGCTATTTACGAGTATTTTTTTTAATAAAAGCACTTGCTCTCGCAGCATTCCTAGCAGCTGCAAAGGACCCTCCAACCGGGCGAATTTACTACGAAGACTACATCGCAATGCTCACCCAGGCACTGGATCCAAAGAAGCATTGAATGTTTCAATGGTGAAGAGATATTATCTTCCGCGGAAGTATTAGTCAATGCTACAGCGATACTGTGACCCTACGAACTGTTTTTGGTACTGCACGAACAGCTAAGACGCGAGATGTTTGTGTCTGCTGAGGTGGAGTCTGGTTAATGCTACAAGACGTTCTACAAACTTCTGAATACATGGAAACAGAAGCTGTAGCCAAATTGATAACCGTGTGTGGAAGTTGTTGAGGAGCTGTAGTGCTGGTTTGAGCGAGCTCGTTCAAGTTGACCCGAACTTTTTGGACAATTTTTCTTGGTCTCTTGCCTGTGACCGATTCTGAACGCGGCCGTGGATTTCCTTCTTGCATAGATGTAGGATGGCGATTGACGACACGTTCCAGCACGGACATTAACGACTTGCTCTCGCTCTGGGGTGACTGCTCCAGACTAGCACATCGTAAGCGTGTCGAGATCCCTAATGTCTTGCGAATCAAGTGTTCTGCGCTTTCGTGCATGCCTATTCGACGCCTCTCAGCTCGAAAGCCCCCGGTATTCTCCTTCTCATCATGCTGCAGAGCCAGCGTGTACTCTTGAATCGCTTGGTTGAATTCGCCCTCGGAATTATAGCAACCAGCACTGTTGAAGTGGGAACAGAGTTGCAAGAGAGATTAGATTGATAGCGAAGTTCATTAATTAAGTCCGCTACTCACCGAGCGTAACGTGCCATGACATGGTTAGGATTCAACTCGAGGACGTGTGAGAAGTCTCTGTGCGCATCGTCCACCCGGCCGCTCTTGAAGAGCGCCATGCCACGACTGAACCGTCCGTGGACATCGTCCGGTCGGCACCGCAGGATCTCTGAAAAGTCCCGTATCGCTTGCTCCCATTGCTTGGCTTTCATGCAGGCATGACCCCGCACAGCACGCGTATGCAGACAGGACGGGTCCGTCTGGAGCACTACGTGACATTCGCTGATCAGTCGATGGATGTCACGGAGACATGGACCGGATCGAGGGTCCGACGTCGTCGAGGAGCTGCTCATTCTTCCTGTGCACTGCGTCAGCCGTGATGCTGCTTCTTTGAGTCCTCGCGCATTCGAAAAGCGGTTTAAAAAAGCACCAAACGGGACAGTCGAGCACATGTCGCCTAGAATAGCTCCAGAAGGCAACTGTAGGTCGAACACCCGGATAGACTGTCTTATGACGTACTAGTTGCGCCTCTTTCGCGAACACCGCGACTCGCAGCCGGAAGGGAAGGACAAGCTTTTCAACCACCGAACCGGCGTCAAGCGCGACTTGCGGATCTTTAAAGGGTCGTAACGTTTCGAGTACATGCAATGCGACGACGGCGTCAATCAGGGTACAGCATGCTGCACATGTATTTAATAATACAAGTTTTGTCACACGAGGCTCAGAGGAAAGATGCAGGTTTGAGGCGGCACTCCGAGATGCTCTTGAGATCTCGGCCTGACGCACAAGTATCTGGCTGCGCAAGGAATGATTAATGCACCGGCTGGTTCTAATCACCGCTCCACCGAGAGATACGGCACCTGGCATTCCGAGCCCGTGAAGCATCTTCCTGTCGTGCTAACGTCGGAACTCTCCATGGCAGTCAAAGCAGCGCACAACGCCTTTACGTGTCCAGGGAGCGAGTGATCGGCACATGGCTGGCGGTGGCCCTTTAAGCGACCGCCATCGCTCTATTCTTTTTTTTTACGACTAAAGAGCAGGTTTCGCATGAAAGTTTCAACTTGCAACGACGACAAAACCAAAAACTTGCGAGGATTTTCGCGAAGAATAGACCGACAATTGCTCCGACCCGGGGTCCAGACAGCTCTGCATCCACAGCAGATGTCAAAGCTTCCAAACTTCCCCACGAATTCCGTGAAACTTCACCCTGTGTGGCTCAAATGGCCATCTGTGCGATGGCGCGGCCGAGACAAAAGCCCTTATGTATATCGCTAAGTCTCATGAATCTACCCGTATCCCCAATCATTTTGGTTTACTTTGTCGCGGCATGCGAGGATGCAATGTGGCAGAAGCTAAACGGAAGATCGTCCATTCCTCGTCTTTGGTATTTTTTCGCGCTCGAAATAATATCCAGGATAGGTATTCTAGTCCGCTGTAGAGGAGCCTTAAAGGGGGTATGGGGGCTCATAACGCACTTGGTGTTACATGTAGCAGTTTCAATAATGCGTGCCCTGTTCCTGGACCAGCTGGTATGGCACGCAATCTGCGAGCTCGCACGCCACAACCTCTCGCCGTTCGCGCAGATCTCTCTGGACATTTCGAGGGCTGCTATCTGTTCAGATTGGACGACCTGCAGGCTCTTGTTGTGAAGTTGTGAGGCTGTCGTTCGCACAGCAATAGTGACGGAACCATATTTGACAGGATTTATACGATGACAAAGGTTCATATGGACAAACCTCTGTATTACGATTTGCTGTATAGCGATATCTGCTGCTTGACCGACGTTTAGTATTAGCGATGAATATCACCTCAGGAACTACGTACCCCGCAAAAACACCAGATAAACCTGTCAAATACAATGTTTTTTATTGTTCCAGAGCTCGAATCTCGGTTAGCTGAAACTTTGCGCTCTGACTCCCTCCAAGTCAGTCCACGCAAACCGTTACGTACATGTACCACGATCCTCGCCTGTCTTACTGATGGCTCGTGGGTAAAATATCCTCCTTGTCTGCCTGCAGCTCGTCGCCAGCCGTGATCATTCTGAATTCTGCTCGCTTGCACGAACTCGCCCTCCTTCCTGCTTCTCTACTTCAGACCTTGAACTCCCGACAACATGGTCAAGGTGGCGATGCCCGTGAAGCTCGCTCTGGCCACGTGCATGTACGCGGCCGTGGCGTCAGCAGAGACCGTCAACTTCATTAACAAGTGCTCGTTCCCCATCGAGCTCTACCACAGCCAGTCAGGCTCGGCTGCTACCAAGGTGGCCGACATCCCCATCGGTAGCAGCCACACGGAAGACGTGACTGGTCCCGCCAACATGTACCGCCACAAAGCCGACCCGTCGGCGACTCTGCTGGAAATGGCCTGCGACGGTTTGATTTGGCTCGACATCGGCATCATCCCGCCTCTTCCGGGTTCCTGCAGCAGCTACGAGGACTGCAAGGCTGGCGGCACCAAGACGGGCTTTAACGTGCCCATGTCAGTAGTACCCAAGAACAACGTCGGCAAGGGTACGTGCAAGTCGCTTTACTGCGCCAAGGACGACAAAGACGCTTGCGCCGACGCGTACCAATACCCCATGGACAACACCAAGACACACAGCTGCCCGATTGGCACCGAAATCGACGTCACCTTTTGCTACAACAATGGTGATGATGCTGACCAGTCCCAGCAGGAGCAGTCTGCTCCAGCATCGACTACCGCTGCTCCTACCAAGGAGGTGCGTGGTGCTAACCAGGAGGGAAGCCAGAGCACTCAACAGGGCAGCCAGAGCACACAGCAGGGAACGGTGCAGAGCTACTCGGATCTTGGCAAGGTGAAATCCAAGTACGTGTACAAGGGCGAGAGTGCTGGTAACGTGGCTGGTTCGTACAACCGCGTGACGGACTTGGGTAGCTGCACCAAGGAGTCGGTGAGTCTACAGAACCCCGTTGGCCCCATGTCGGAGCCCGTGACTATGATCTTCCGTGGTCCTATGGAGATTGAGAACATTGCTGTGTACTCGGACGAAGGTGGAAATGGCACGTGGAGTCGTGTGTCTTCATACTCGCGTCAGGACGGCACAGTCGACAACCTCACTTTTATGAACAACAAGAACATTGACTACTCTGGCAAGAACGAGCACGGCCCTCAAGGTTACGCTTCAGCTGACGGTAAGGACAAGGTCGATGAGCCGACTGTGTTTGCTGGTGAACTTTGCGAGGCTTCAGATCCGTTAAAGATTGGCGGAGGCCCAGGTATCCAGACTGGTGCGGAGATCAACATCATGACCGGCAGCAAGTGCGACGGCAAGTGTCTTGGGTTCTCTAGTGACAATGACTACCAGGGATGGGACGGTGGCAAGAAGGCGTTCGTGACGGAAGTCAAGATGCCCAAGGGCGACAAGCCTGACCAGCCAGCTATCTGGATGCTTAACGCTCAGGTCGTACACACGAACCAGTACGGCTGCAACTGCCGTGGTATGGGACCCGTGGGTGGCTGCGGTGAGCTCGACATCGCTGAGGTTATTGAGACCAACGTTGATCGCAATATGGTGACCACGCACTACTATTTCTACGACGGAAAGGTGCTGACCCCTGGCGGTGATAACTTTGCTCCTCGCTCGTACGACGAGACGACAGTGTACGTGACGCTGATTGACGACTCGAACGAGGGCCTCATCAAGATTGTGGAGCTCGCTCACTTCGACTTCACGCAGACGGAGCTTGGCTCGCTGTACCAGCAGCTGGTGGACTGCTAAGCTAGCGATTAAGGCGAGAGCGTGTTCGCTTACATGTGCTCCCATCGGGTTGCTAGTGAGGTGTGCGCGTCATTAACGAGGGAGAAGGAGCCTTCGTACTCACAGCCCTCAAGTTGCAGTGTGTCTATATACCATCCATACTCGGGAGCGGCAGTTTTTTCTTAAATACACGAGCCATTTTTTTGATGCATTCACTCCGTAAGTCGCACAATAATACAGGCATCCTTGATAGTGCCTTACCTCACTATTCTGGATTTTAGAGTAAATCAAATATACTATATTCTACAGTATTACTACTGTAGCACGTGTAATACAGTATTACTACGGCAGCACATGCAGTAAGTTTAATATAAGTTAAAAAAATAGATCATACTCCACCAGTAGTACTGTAGATTTAAAAGCTAGTCCCTTTACTTTTCTGGTCAATTACTACTGTAGTAGTAATTTTGTTGATAATGTTCGAAAATTCAGACCATTGGCGTTAATTTTTAGGAAGAGCGGTTAATGCAGGTTTGCAAACACCATGGATTTACTGAAGTTTCCAGCAAGCGATTAAAACGAGATAGGCGTAGAAATTCCATTTCAAATAGTAAAATTTGAAATGGAATTTCTGCAATTGATATGTTATACCTCAGAAAAGACGTATCTCCCTCTTGTTCTTTATCTAAAAGCGCAAGGCTTTCGATATCTAGCTTACCAAGGTACAATATATACAGTGTACATACAGTGCGCGCAGAAATGATAGAAAAAATCAGTTTTTCGATCGAATTTTTGTCATATCACGTGCAATAGATTTCCGATTTCTACCCAATCATAAGCAGCGCGTTGCGGTCCGTTTGCGGTGTTGCTCTCTATCAGCAAGGCCAAGCAACCGCATTTAACATCTTTCGCGGTTGGTGCTATCAGCGCGAAAAAGATAAGCATTCTTGCATCTTGGAATAATAGATATACCTCCTACAGTGCTCCAAACATGACTTTAGATAACCTACCCACACTGACAAACTTTGACATACATTAGTAGCAAAATGAGGCCACAAATAGGTTGGATCAGTTATATAGAAGTAGGCTCGGGAGTGGGGTTACGCGCACTTTGGACTACCTCTGTGGAGGTTCTATCGAGCCTTGAAGGAATATTGACTACCGACACGCTTCATTTAATGTCACGGACAGGGTATAGTTGCCACATCGATGCACACATGTTTGACAGCTCTGGCCACCCCGAGTTTGCGGACGACACGACGTATATAATTCCACAGACCAAAACCAATATAGTTGCATTTTGTCTAGTGGTGTCAGGACCTGCATACTCTCAAACTCCTCAAACTCGTTGTAATTACGTACATCGCATCGTTATTCTGCCGTTAGGTAATAGAAACAGATTAAAAAGACATCAGGAATGCATGTATCGTCCTTGTTATGCGATGTATTGGTCTCCTGATGACCCGCCTACCCCATTTCCGAGCTATCGTTTATATAGCTGATCCAACCTGTTTGTGACATCATTTTCTCTTAATGTGCACCAAACTTTGTCAGGGTGCGTAGGTTAGCTAGGCGAATGTTTGAGCACTATATGATGCATCTGTATTACTCCAAGATGCAAGAATGCTAACATCGTCTATCTTTTCCGCGCAAAGTCACTTTTGACGAAAATAGATTATGGTCTCAAATTGAGTACTTCTCCGGCCCGCTTCAAAATGCCAGTTGGGGTTATTTATAAATCGTACTTACACGCGTTTTCTCACTGAAAGCGAGCGCTTGATTCCAGTCCACTAATTCGCTGGCTGGTCGAGATTAACTCGCCGCCAGTCGGACAGTACTCACTTTGCTTTTCTCGCACCACCTGCAACAACACTCCTGATGCCTAGAGCTCCAAGGCAAGCCGATGTATCGCCTGATACACGCCTACGTGTCGCCCTTTTTCTCGCCGAGCGCATTGTTCGCGGTAGACTCCTGCGAGGAGCGGTCCGTGCAGCCCGGACAGAATGTTCACTTTGCCGCAAGACGGTGAAGAAGATTTGGAGTGCTCGTGTCGACGTGGCGGTCATGACAGCTTCGAGGCGACTGCAGCCAAGACGTTGCCGTCGTATGTCGCCTGAAGAGGTGGCGGAACGTATCTAAGCAGTCCCGCTATGCCAACGCCAAACGCAGCGAGCACTGGCCACTGCGTCAGGGATCCCTCGTTCTACTCTACAGCACCATCTAAGCGATGGTACGCTTCGCCGCGCGTCCGCGCGTAAAACCGACTCTCACTACTGCACACGAGTTGAAACGCCTTCAGTGGGTGTTGTCGCATGTGGACATTTCGCTAGGTATTGTATGATTAACTAATATCTTAATCAGAATTAATTTGAACCGAGACAAATTAATATTGTGAAACTAATTTCTGTCAACGTTCATATAGGTAGCCGAATGTACCGCATGCATCACATGTACGCGTATATGTTGACGAGAAAATGGTTTAACCTCTACAAAGGTACCACAAAATATTATCTGACAGCTACGGAACAGTTACCCTACCATTCGTGTCCGAATAAGAGGTATATCGGGAAGATTATGTTTCTAACTGTGGTAGCGCGCCCTCGCTCTGACTGTCATCGGAAACAGTACTTGGATGGTAAGTTGGGCATATGGTGTAACGGGGTTACATAAAGAGTGCCAAGTCACTCTTCTGAGCAAGTGTACCCAAGTACACTAAGTGATGTTGCCAAACATCACTATGACGTCGACGGTAATGACGTCATGGATAGGTACCACAGATATGTTACAAAGACCTCAGAGCCACTCAATAGGATAACATCTAGGGAACTTTATAGGTGACTAATAGTTAGTATGTAGATGCATTAAAAGTGGTCACCTATAAATATATTCAGTGTTAAATCTACCTAATTTTGGTAACAGTCCCACAGGCCAGGGATTAGTGAACTGCCGTTCACTGAGAGGTTGTATACTCTCCGGAAGTCACTGTGTGCAAGGTGTTGTGTGCCCCGTCACATATGGCCTATTGTGGAACACACAGAAGCTCGTACCTCTATGAACCGGCCTAAGGGCACCATGATAACGAAAGGTGTATTTATGACAATGTCAACTTACCGTAAGTTTCTTACTCGAAAGAGTTTTTCCTGCTATTCGAGCCAAGATGCCAGGTAATTGTATTACCCCTCCTTTTTGTACTAGCTGACTAATTAATTATTTTTAAATATTTATCAATAATGTTGCCGTTCGCAGAGACTCTACGTGTTTTGTCCAGCAGGACAATCCGGGGTCCACACGTACTCGAAGACGACGTTGAGTTTGAGGAAGCAGGAAGAGTCGATGGCTGGAAGATCAAGATGCGATGCCACCACCTCGGTCTCCTGATCTAAATGTACTGGATTTGGGATACTTTGCTTCAATTCAAGCGTTGCAGTACCACAAAGCTACCTACGAAACGGACAGCCTCATCGATGCTGTTCAAGGGGCATTTGAGGAGCTGAGGTGGCAGACACTCGACAACTGTTTCGTGACCTCCAGAAAGTGATGGAGGCTATCCTGCGGAGCGGCGGAGGGAATGAATTCAAGCTTCCGCGTGTTAGTAGTAGAGGTCGGAATTAAATATGGCAATACAGTAATAAATTGGGATTTCCAATAAAACTATGAATTATTTGATCTGGCCGACTCCAATATAATATTTTATTGAGCCATTATTGGCAATAAATACGGCAAAAGTAAGCCTGAAAAGTAAGACAGCAGGAGCTTACGTGTGCCCTCCTTTGAGATCTACCACACAATGGTATAATTTGCTAAAGCCGATGATATCAGCAGTGAAGTATTCTACACCACTGTCACGTCACCAGCGATCCGTTGGCTGGCAGCGCATCGATCCATGGGTGATTCAGCAGGGCTCACAAGCCTTTAAGAGCTCACCACTTCATGTTCCGCGAGCTACAATGGTCGCCAACAAGAAGACTCTTTCTTCTTCATCCCGCTAGGTCAATGTCTATTTCGCTGCCACCTGTGCTGCCTCGATCGAAGACAAGTTCCGGTCTCGCGATACTCCAACCTAATTACCCACCTGGCTGGGCAGGATATGAGGCTCAGTACGCTGTATCTGTCTCCAGCGTCAGCCGTTCCCTGTAGTCGTTTGGTTTCGTGTGCGAGGAAGCAAGCCATCTATTCCAATGGATCCGGTGTATAGTTGAGCGGAAGATGCCTGTCCACTAGGTTGAAGATGTACTCACGAGCCATGATCAAGTTGCGGCCTGTGACAGTCAAGGCCGTCAAGAAGTGTATGGAAGGCATTGCCATTGCGGTCGGTCTCAAGCTCGAGAGGGAGCTTGGAGCGCTCTTCGACCTGCTGTTAAACGGCCGGGCACATGATGGTGTGCATTAAATCGCCCTCTACGCTGTCTACAAGGCAGATGACGAGTTGCACGTTCACCTACTGGGCTTATACCCCTCACCGATGGCAGCCAGACGGCCGATGCTCATGAGCTGTTTGAGAATGTTCTTAGTGTCTACAACAAGACCAAGGATATGGTGGGGTTTCTGGTGGGTGACAACTGCAGTACAAACCAGTGTATTGCGAACAAGATATGCATTCCGTTGGTCGGCTGTGCAAGCCACCTGTTCAGCTTGGCTGTCAACAAATTCTTGGCGCCGTATGATACGATTTTAGATGAGGTGAGTACCCTCATGGTGGCGCTATGTCAAGATGTTGTCAAGGAGACGTCTCGACCAGCTACGGTATACCGGTAAGATACCGGTATGACCTTTACTCAGTGGTACTGCAATCATTCCTGTGATTACGAGACGAAGATTTCGTCACGGTGTTTATGGGACGGTGTTTACGCCACGGACGATTACGCCACGGGTGGGTACAAGATTATGGGTACATGATGGGCTCTACATGGCACTCCCTGATTGGCTGAAGTAACTCAGTATCCAGTAGAGAATCCAGTAGAGTGTACCCAGTAGGAAACCCAGTAGGCTTAGAGGTAGCAAGAAGTTTGCGAACTAAGGACCTAAATCAATCACCTTGCATTTTGCCATCAAGTGACCAAGCCTTTTGGTTATGAGCCCAAGCCCCGTCTTCCCTTACCAAGACCTAGACCCCGACTACGACCGGCCGCGTCAACAAGTTCGACGGAACCAACTTCCACGCGTGGAAGTTCAAGATGCAGATGGTGCTCGAGGAGCGCGAACTGTGGGAAGTGACAAGTGGGGAAGTGAAGCTGGAGCACTGCCAGACGGCGGCGGATCAAGCGCTCTTTCGGAAGAAGTCGCGTAAGGCGCTGGCGATGAACTGTCTCGCGATGGAGGATTCGCTGCCGCTTGTTCGCTCGGCGAAGGACGCGCATGATGCATGGTCAAGACTGGAAGGACACTTCGAGAAGAAGAGTTTGGCCAACAAGGTCTTCCTCTATCGGCGTTTCTTCACGACGATGATGGAGGAAGGTGATGATGTGCTGGAGCACATCAACAAGATCAAGACGCTGGCGGAGCAGCTCGACGCAGTGGGCGCTCCGGTCAGCGAGGACGACTTGGTGATCACGCTTTTGGGAAGTCTGAGCGAGTCGTACCAGTTCCTGATCACGGCGTTGGAGTCGAGAGCCGACTCACTATCGTAGGAACTCGTGACGTCTCGGCTGCTGCATGAGGATATGAAGCGCAAGGAACAAGGTGGAGGTACGGACGGCACCGCGCACGGTCAAGGTCAAGCGTTGATGACAAGCGACAACAAGCGCAAGGGTCGGCAGGCGCAGAAGGCTAGTGCCTGTCACTACTGTGGCGAGCACGGACATTGGATCGCCAACTGTCCGGTGCGAATCTGCGAGACCGCGGAGCGGCTGAGGCCGCAACGAGCGAATATCGCGCAGAGTGGAGACGACTCTGGTGACTTCCTCTTCTCGGTTGGTGGTAACACGGGTGCCTCCAAGTCGAATGGAATGTGGCTGGTCGACTCAGATGCGACGCAGGACATGACGTACTCGAAGGAGTACATGAAGAACTACAAGAAGATCTCTCCGGTGGACGTACATCTCGCGGACGACGGTATGGTTCAGGCTGTGGGGACCGGTGACATTGTGATGTCGATGAAGACCCCGCGCGGCATGAAGAAGGGTGTGCTGACGAACGTGTGGCACATTCCGAAGCTGTTGCGCAACCTGTTTTCGGTTGGTCGGTTCAACAAGGACGTCGGGCCAGTCATCTTCGAGAGCGACGGATTCTTCGCTGAAACGAAGGGTCTCAAGCGGAAGCTCGGCACTCGTGAGGGCAAAGGGCTGTTCAAGCTGTGCATGACTCCGATGATGCCTGACGAGGCCAATGCGGCAAGTTCGAAGGATCGTATTGAGGGTTGCCGGGTTTTGATACTGTGTACCAGTAACCGGTTAACCCGAACCGGTCCAACACGATCCCGCGATGTTTACGGTACGTTGTTTACGCAACCGATGATTAGATGAGTAGGATGATCGGACGAGTGCGGAGTGTTGGTGATTGGATGCACCAAATGATTGGATGCAGGGCTGCATATCTATGTGGTAGACTGGATAGTATAAGCTCCGATAAATCAATCACTTTCGAATCTTCCTTCTTCAGCTCAAGTGATCTTCACTCCGGTCCCCGCACCCAAGTGCAGAACTCCCTCCGCTCAACCCAAGCCTCGCTTCAAGACCTCAACACCTTTAACAGGTTATGAGCCCAAGCATCATGTCCTCTGCCCAAGACGCCTCGACCAAGGTCTCCATCGATATGTTCAACGGAGACAACTACGCGATGTGGAACCGCTACATGCGCGGCGTGTTCCTGACCAAGTCGACGTGGCAATGTGAATCGGGAAACGTCTCCGTCCTTTACGGACTCCCAGGCCAAGGACGAGTATGTCAAGTCGAGCAACATCGCTTTTGGACTGATGTTGCTTCACATGGACGCCGACTACCATCATGTGGTCGATGACTGCGAGGAAGCATGGATCGTGTGGACGCGCTTGAAGCCGCTGTACGATGGATCGCAGAAGGCTGGTCGCATCTACCTCAAGCGACAGCTCTTCAGCATGGAGATGTCGGAAGGCGGCAATGTGTTGCATCATTGCAATGATGCCAAGCTCAGCAGCATCGGCGCGAAAATGGAAGATGAAGACGTGGCGATCTGTTTGTTGCGCAGTCTCCTCAAGAGCTACGAGAACGTCGTGCTAAACTTGGAGATGGGTAGCGCGGAGCTGAAGATGCAAGACGTCGTGAAGGTGCTCACGGACGAGCGTATCAAGCGGCAGGGAGAGAAGACTCCGTCGGTGAAAACTGAAGACGCGGCCAAGGCGTTCAGTGCCGAGCGAGAATCTCGTCAGTGCACGTACTGCGGGAAACTGGGGCACACGGTGGAGCGGTGCTGGACCCAAGCAGAAGGACGAGAACCGAGGGCCAAGACGCGACGGCAACGGCCGTGGACGCGGAGCAAACCATGTTCAGTGGCGCAACGACGACTACGACTACGACCGTGTCGCGTTTGCGGTTTCGTTGGAATGCGGAAAATCGACGGGCAAGGATATGCCCGGGATGTGGGCGGTCGACAGCGGCGCAATGCACCACATTTTCAAGAACAAGACCAAGTTCGACACGCTGAATGAGCAAGACGAAGGCGAACTATCGGTAGCGGACGGAAACAAGGCCGAGATTAAGGGTGTGGGAACTATCATCGAACGAGTGGTTCTGCCCAACGGCGACGAGCGCGACATCGAAATCAAGGACGCGCTGTACGTGCCGAAGATGAACAAGAATCTGCTTTCGGTGCCGCAGATTAACAAGAGTGGCAAGTTTCTAGTGGCGTTCGACGGTGCGAGCATGCATGTCGCGCGAAAGGGCTCGAAGCAAGTGGTGGCAACGGCTGACCTCGTCGACGGTCTCTACTGGCTACGCATACCACAACATTCGGTGAATGCGTCAACACGCAACGTGGATCTACACGCGCGGATGGGACACGCTCCGATCGACGTGCTGCGCAAAATGGTCAGCAGTGGCATGATTAAGGACGCGAAAACACTATCACAGTCGAGTGGACCAAGCATATATCGCGGATGTCAGCAAGGGAAGATGGTCCAAAAACCGTTCCCAAGCAACCGCGACAAGCGTCACTACGACGTATTTGAGCTACTCCACTTCGACATCTGCGGCCCCACGGAACAAGAGTCACTGGGTGGCAGCAAATATTTGCTGCTCATAGTGGAGGAAGACAGCGGATGCATGAAGGGTTTCTGCTTAAGTACCAAGTCGGGGAGCAAAGAATGCCTCAAGACCTACATCATGAAGGTGCAGACGCAGTTCGGCAAACGTGTCAAGTTCGTGCGCCACGACGGAGCCCGTGAGTTTGCTACTAATTCGCTCAAGGCCTTCTACGAAGATCAAGGCATCGAGCAGCAGACCACGGTTCCGTACGCGCACCAAACCAACGGCACGGCAGAGAGAGAGCTATCCGGACCATCGTTACGATTGGTCGCAGCATGCTGCATCAGGCAAAGCTGGACAAGTGTTTTTGGCGCGAAGCAGCGATGGCTGCAATTTGTGTCAAGAACCGCTCGCCGTCGCCCAAGGTCGAAAATAAGACTCCGTTCGAGATTGTATACAAGTTCAAGCCAAGTGTGAAGCACATGCGTATGTTTGGATGTCGGACATACGTCCTAACCCCGAAGGAAAAGCGACTCAAGTGGGACCCCAAGGCTCGCGCTAGTGTGTTCATGGGCTACGAAAAAGTGTCGAAGGCGTACAGAGTTTATGACATCGAGGCGGGGCAGGTGGTGATAAGTCGCGATGTCACCTTCGACGAATCCAGCTTTGGTATCTCGACGGCGATCTCAAGTAATGACGACAAAGATGTGAACCTGGACTTCGACTCGCTCGAGATTGGCGATGATGACTCGGCGAGTCCGACCGAATTCAAGCAGGCGGGGAAACGCAAGACTCGACCAAGTGATGCGGATAACATGTCAGTGAACTCGCATCCTGTTCACCGTGCGACTGGTTTGGAAGAAGCAAGCGCTCCTGTCACCTCGTTGAGCGCCAAGCCAAACGCCGAGCGAGTGTACGAATGGAACCTGGACTGCCTGATGAAGAAGAGAAGTATGCTCATGACAACGAAGAAGACGATTCCACTCCTCCCGTGTTTTGGCGAGCAAGTGCCAACTCAGTGGAAGCCGGCGAGTTATCTGAGCCGACGACATTCCAAGACGCGGTGAACGGACCTATCAAGTGCATTGGCGCAAGGTTGTTCGCGCGGAGCTCAAGTCGATGCGACTTCGTGGTGTGTTTCGTGCTGCCAAGTTGCCCAGCGGACAACGTGCCATTGGTACCAAGTGGGTGTTCAAGATCAAGCGCAAAGCCGACGGATCGATCGAGAAATACAAAGCGCTCCTGGTGGTCAAGGGTTTTAAGCAGAAGTACGGTATCGACTACATGGAGACGTTCTCGCCCGTGGTCAAGTACGTGACCCTCCGCATAATGATCGCAATTACCAAGTATTTCGACTGGTCTCTGGACCAAAACTCGACGTGGTAACGGCATATCTGCACGGCGTCATGAAGGAAGTCGTGTACTGCGTGGTGCCAGAAGGGGTCGAGCTGGACGATGACTTCGACTGCCTGGAACTGGTCAAGGCGATCTACGGTCTCAAGCAAACTTCGCGCGTGTGAAACGAAACCTTCGACGAATTCGTGTGCTCCATCGGCTTTCAAGTTTCAGCCTACGATCCGTGCCTCTACACCAAGATTGTGGATGGTCACTGCGTTCTGTTGCTGGTGTAGGTGGACGACGTATAAGTAACCGGAAGTTCGGCCGAACTGATCGCACCACCAAGAGTGACCTGAAGACACGTTTTGAGATGACGGACAGCGGGAACTGTGCCTTTGTCTTGGGTATCGAGCTGGTCGACAACGCTGACGGCAGTGTAACAATGTGCCAACGACGCTACGTGGACGACATTCTCAAGCGTTTCGGCATGGATGACTGCAAGGCTGTGGTAAGCCCCGCGGATTTAAGCTCACGACTGGTTCCAAGCAACGCGCCGACCAAGATCAACGTTCCCTCTCGTGAAGCTGTGGGTGCACTTATGCACTTGATGACTGCGACGCGACCAGATATCGCTTTCGCCGTGGGATATGTGTCGCGCTTCATGGAAAACCCTCAAGTCGAGCACTGGGTTGCAGTGAAGCGAATCCTCCGCTATTTACAAGGGTCCAAGTCGCATGGAATCTGCTTCAAGCCCGGTGCACAAGGTGGACTTTCGCGGCTACTCGGACGCAGACTGGACCGGCGACCATTCCGATCGTAAGTCAACTTCGGGCTATTCGTTCATTTGGATAGGCGCGCCAGTCAGTTGGGGAAGCAAGAAACAGTCAAGTGTGTCGCTATCAACGAGCGAAGCGGAATACATCGCGCTCAGTCTGGTCGTCCAAGAAGGCAAGTGGATTCACCGCCTGTTGTGCGAGATTTTGACGGCAGCGAACGAATCGGGGCCAGAGCTTAAAATCCTTAAAGACAACCAGTCGTGCATCAAGATGACGAAGAACCCTGTGAACCACGGTCGTGCCAAGCACATCGATATCAAGTACCATCACATCCGTGATGAGGTCAAGCGCATGAGAAAGCGTATCGTTTCGAAGAGATCAAGAGCGGTCGCGTGCTGGTGAGCCGCGACGCGCAGTTTATGGAAGACGTCTTCGACAGAGGAGACGTGACTACCATCAGAGGGAGGTGGTGGTCATTCAAGATGAAGAGACGACGGATCAAGATTCGTTGCAGTCGGATGAAGACAACAAAGAAGAAGAAGACGAAGAAGCAGCGCGGGACGAAGGTTTTGAACTAGGCAGCAAGCGACACCCGCGGACGCAGTCGCTGGAAGAAGCTGTGGAAGTTCCAAGTGCCAAGCGGCAGAGTCGACACCTGACTCTGACGAGATGCCGGCTGCGGCTCAAGAAAGTCAAGACGTCGAAGCTGCATACGTCGTGAACTCAATAGGAGAAATGCCGACCACGTTCAAGTCGGTGATGGAATTCAGCGACGCAGTCAAGTGGAAGGAGGCGTGTAACTCGGAGGTCGAGTCGCTCCGCAAGATCGAGACATGGATCCTCGTGCCGCTGCCTAAAGGACGCAATGCAATCGGCAATCGATGGGTGTTCCGTGTGAAGGAGAACCAGGGTGGAGAGATCGAACGGTTCAAGGCGTGACTGGTGTCCAAGGGATTTTCGCAGAAGTACGGCATCGACTACGACGAGACTTTCGCGCCAGTGGCCAAGTTCACGTCGATCAGGATCCTGCTCAGTCTGGCGGCCAAGTACAATCTCATGGTGCATCAGATGGATGTCAAGACAGCTTTCCGGAACGGTTTGTTGGACGAAGACATCTACATGGCACAGCCGGACGGCTACATCGATGAAAAGCATCCGGACTATGTCTGTCAGTTCAAGCGGTCTCTTTACGGTTTGAAGCAGTCGCCGCGGATGTGGAACAAGACCATCGACGACCTCATGCTCAAGCTAGGGTTCAAGAAGTGCGAGTCTGACCACTGCATCTACTTCAAGCGTGACGACCAAGACATGATCTTCGTGGCGCTATATGTCGACGACCGTCCTTGCAAGTAACAACGACAAGCTGCTCAAGTCGACGAAGAAGGCGCTCAGTGACCGTTTCGAGATGACGGACCTGGGCCACCTCAGTACTTCCTCGGCATGGAAATCGATCAAGATGTGACGACAGGGAAGGTGTCGATGCGGCAAACCAAGTTTGCGAAAGACATTCTGGAAAAGTTCAACATGGAGAAGAGCAACCCTGTCAAGACGCCACAGGATCCGGGCCTTAAGCTGACCAAGGCCATGTGCGAGGGCGGCTGCAAGCACGACTAGGCCATGGTAAACGTGCCATACCGGAACGCTGTGGGATGCCTCATGTATCACATGGTAGGCACACGCCCGGACCTTGCAGCAGCAGTGGGAGTTCTCAGCCAGTTTGCAGCAGACCCATGTCCGACACACTGGCAGGCGCTCAAGGGGGTCTTCAGGTACATTCAAGGCACGAAGACGCACGGCATCGAGGTTCAAGCGAGCTGCGACGACGGACTCCAAGGCTATTCAGATGCCGATTGGGCGGGAGACATCGAGTCAAGAAGAAATACAAGTGGCTACGCGTTCATGATGAATGGCGGATGCATCAGCTGGAGGAGCAAAAAGCAGCGGACAGTGGCGCTGTCTTCGACGGAAGCTGAGTACATGGCGCTATCGGAGGCGACACAAGAGGACGTGTGGCTTAAAGTGTTCCTGTGCGAGCTCGGCGAGATGACAAGCGATGAAGCAATCAAGATCTACGAGGACAACCAAGGCTCCATCGCGTTGGCCAAGAATCCCGAATTCCACAAGCGCACCAAGCACATCGACATTCGCTACCATTTCGTGCGCGAGAAGGTGGAAGACGGTCAAGTGTGCTGCAGTATGTTTCGACAACCGACATGCTGGCGGACATCATGACGAAGCCAATCTCTGCGACGCAGTTCAGTGTGCTCCGGAGCAAACTCGGTATCGAAGCGCTGAAGGCTGTCGAGCCGAGTGGGAGTGTTGTCAAGGAGTCGTCTCGACCAGCTACAGTATACCGGTAAGATACCGGTATGACCTTCACTCAGTGGCACCGCAATCATTCCTGTGATTACGAGACGAAGATTTCGTCACGGTATTTATGGGACGGTGTTTACGCCACGGACGATTACGCCACGGGTGGGTACAAGATTGTGGGTACATGATGGGCTCTACATGGCACTCCCTGATTGGCTGAAGTAACTCAGTATCCAGTAGAGAATCCAGTAGAGTGTACCCAGTAGGAAACCCAGTAGGCTTAGAGGTAGCAAGAAGTTTGCGAACTAAGGACCTAAATCAATCACTTTGCATTTTGCCATTAAGTGACCAAGCCTTTTGAGATAACAACTTCGCGGATCTTAAGAAGCACATCGAACTCTTGCCTATCAAGCGCAACGTCACCCGTTGGTCTTCAATGCTTATGATGGGTGCTGCGCTACATACGGAATCGGCCTAAGGTCAACCAGGTGGAGGCTGTGAAGCCACTAATTCCGACTGTCAAGAAGCACAGAAAACTGGCTTCATAGTTCGATCATCTGAAGGAATTCGAGAGCATCTGTAAGCGGTTGCAACTGATATTGCAAGGGTCCGCATGATGTTTGATGCCCTTGTTGCGGAGTATCCAGTCATGGCGGAACATCTGAAGGCAACAGCGAGGATCGTCCGCACTCCTGCGTTTGAATCTGGCATTGCCCATTTGATGCCTATACAATGGTGCTCCCCGTCACTTGGTGAGGAGCATGACAGCACCTCATCTGGTAGTGACGGGTCCGACTTTCAGGGGCCCAATCTCTTCACGGTCGAGTTTATCTACGCGAAGAAACCCAACGTGGCTGGCGACGCGTACTACTTCGTTGGCTGGGTTGGTTTCCCCCGACGAACGTGGCAACTGACTTGCCACAATAAATCATCGGTGAATTGAGCGGGAGGGGCTGGGCACTGTGTGGCCGTCGATCGGCGAGCATTCATACTAACAGGGCTGCCTACCGGGGCAAGCGGAAGCGGAAGACGAGTATAGATAAAGTAAATATAAATTGCGGCAATATTTACTATTGCTGTGGCATAAATTGCCGTTTTTATTAGTGAGATGACTGCTGGCCAATACAATTTGATACTGTATTGGCGGACCTCTGGTTAGTACACGTTGCCGTGAATGGAAGAATGCCAATGTCCGTCACAGTGGAGCGGAGGCCATGATGAGCGGCTACATGCACTTGTACGCCTAAGTTGAAGTGTTAGTTCCGTCTGGTTGAGCGCTTAATTTTTAGTCTAATTCATTACTCGTCGATGATTGGCCAACTTAGCTTGCTGGTTGGTGCTTATTACATGGATTTCACCAATAAACCTCACGTCGGTCTCCTCCAACTTGTAGCGCCTCTGCTCCTCTGTACCATGTGGGAGTGCACCCAACGGTTGCTAACCTTACGGCCACCCTGTCCTTAAAAATTGGTAAAATATCGCTAATAATTGACTAAACTGCGAAAAAGGAACTGATAAGCGCTGGCTTTGAGCGAAGCGATCTTTTTCGTGGCTGGCGTGTAGGCGACAAAGAAAATATGCTTATCTGCGGAGTATCGAGAGCTTTGCGGTGAGGGGTTTGGTGTCTAGAGTCGAGTTCTAGTTCCGGAGCTATTGCTCACTATGTGAAAGTAGCATTTTGAACTGGGCCGGAGAAGTGCTGTAGCCAGTTTTCGTATTGTACTGGCCACCCGCATTGGTACACCAGATTTTTCTTTTGGCTGTAGCTTAGCTTCTAGGGCTGCCGCAGGAGTTTTCTTGGAGCTGAAGAAGCGCCTTTCCACGCAGGTAATATATTCTCTATCTGTTAGGCAGTTCACTTTCAAATTTGTCACCATGAAGCCAATTTCCCCCGCCGAAAACAACTGATTATCAGGTCTCACCGCTATATCCTTGCAGAAGCTCAGCAAGGAGTCGACCCCAACAGGCGTGCCGTACGGCTGCGTGTTCGCCAGTGTCTTGGCTTTGGTATGGCTACTATCGCACGTGTCGTTTCAGCCGAGAACAAGCGCGATCGAGGCGAGATCACGGCAACTCCAGCTGAACCATCCGCTCAACTGAAGGAGTCAGTTCAAAAATACGATAAATATTAAGCAAATTATTACCGCACGAAATATTTCCGGCAAGCCCGCCAGGTCTCAGCACATCGCCGACGTGACACAAGATTTGACAGGTGAAAATGTATTGGCCCGCACTGTTCGACGGACGCTACGAGCGAGGAACTGCTCGTTCAAAGTTGGAGAGTGGCGTGATATCCGCGCCGACAGCGAAGCCAATGTTACTTTTCGACTACAGTACCTACGGCGCAAGCGAGCCAACTTAAACAAGCGCACAGCCATTTGGACCGAAGTATACCTAGATGAGTCATATTGCAATCTGCACCACGTCGATCAGCGCACGTGACTGCTGCCCGAGATGAAGCGCTCGCTTCCATCTGGGAAAGGGCGACGGTTTTGCATTATTGGCGCCGGAGCCATCACGCGCGCCGGTAACCATCCACGCGGGGTGAGTGGATCAAAGGATCTGTCAAGGTACGGGCAGCTGATAAAGCTGCCAGCGCCGCAACCGACGACTACCACGGCAACTTTAGCAGCGTGAAATTCGAGAGGTGGTTTGGTCAGCTCTGTGAGACGCTATCGGATGAGTACGGCGAGTGCAACATCGTGATGGATGGGGCGAAGTACCACAAGCGCGACATCGATGCAGCCCCACCTAATGGCAAGAATAAGGGAACCCACGTGACGTGGCTGCTGCGTCAGGGCGTGCCGGCGAGCATGCTCATCAAGAAGAAGGAGCTACAGCAGCTCCTCAAGGAGAAGCGCGGCACGACGAGCTACGAGACGGTGAAGAAAGCATCCAAATGGGGCCACAAGGTGCTCTTTACTCCACCCTACCATCCTGAATTGCAGCCCATCGAGCTCATGTGGGCTGCAATCAAGAACCTTATTGCGAAGAATCCGTGCAGCAGAATGACCGAGTTGGAGGCAAAGGCATCGACGGCATCATGTCCAAGATGTGGCTCAAAGCATACAGGCACGTCCAAAACGTCGAGGAGGAGTACCTGGAGGCGGTGGAGACGGAAGAGATGGAGCAGTAAAATTCAAATATTGCAATGCATGCATTTTTCCATATGTTAAATATGACACTGCAATTTATAGGTCTATCATTAAGCCGAACCCTACTCAGATCTGACAAGAATATATGAGGAGCGAAATTATGTGCCCTTTCGCTTTGGGCCCGCTTCAAGGGCCGGCGGCTGATTGGCTCATTTTAAGGCAGAGACACTGCCGATTCTAACGGTAATCGTACTACAGTAATGTGCCTCAATAGCGAGCGCGTCATATCCTATAGTCTTCAGGAATTGATGCGTCAAAAAGTATACTGTGACTGCAAAAATGATTGGTTTTATTTCATGTATCTGTTTTTATGATATATGTAAGGTGTTCGCTATTGAGGCAAATTACAGTATCGCAATCCTCTAATTAGTGGCCCCAGGGTGGCTATCGAAATGTGGTGTATCAATGCGAGTGGCCACAGCAAGCTGCACCGCAAACGAACCGCATTGATTAGTTTTACATGGCTGAAACGCTCGCTTTGATATCTTTTGACTGGAAGAATAAATACCCAAAACGAGGTTTTCGTCTATCATTTCCGCGCACACTGTACAACTGAAATCCACTCGTTACAGCATCAACAACGCAGTCATCGCTACCGTCAACGCCGCCTATGTCGATAGAACCAGCCATAGCGCAACGTTGCCGACATTCATAGTGCTACATAGCATTGCTCGATGTCGCTATCCCCTAGTCTGGACTGATAACGCTGAAATTAAAAGTAATGTAGAGAGATGCTTCTCCTGTCATTACTAGCAACTCAACCTCATGTGCAATAAATGTGCAACGTACCTACAAATAAGTTCCCCTGGACTCCAAATCCTAACGGTTAACTAAATATCAAGTTCTGGTGCATACTTTTTCCTTTTAACTTCGAGTTATCAGGCAAACCCCTATACAGTATTTCAAGGTGTATATTTGGTAGTGTCACGTCTGATCAAACCAATAAAACCAAGCTCGTGTATTACTACCTTCATACAGTACTTCACCGAGCAAGTCAACCGCGACAAGCTCTAGATCGTCTCCTATTCGCTTATCCAGCGATAATCTGTTCAAAACATTCCCATCCAAGTCAATAAAAGCCCGATACTTCATGATCAGCAGTAACTTGCTTACCTTGGCGATGTGCTCAAGCAACTGCACGTCCACATCGACACTCTCTCCATTCTCGTCTCCGGATAACCGTGCATTAAACTGACGATAAAAGTTGTTAAGCTCATCACGGTCACGCTTGACAAGCTCATACTGCTCAGCATGAAGTAGATACGTCTTCAAGAACAGCAGAGCACACGCATCAATCGCATTCCCCAGCATCACCTTCTTCCCTGTTTCTATTGGTGGCGTATCTTCCTCGCTCGCCATCAGTCGATCAAGCATAAAGTCCATCGCCAGACAGACGTGGCCCAAGCCCGGGTTACTGTTCATAGAACGCGCCTCACTCGGTGGAATAAACGCAAGCAACGGCACGAGCTGCTCTTCATCCACATATCGCACACCATCTACAACAAGAATGGCGTCACGATCAGTTAAAGAAGCAGTCCACTTGGCTAGCAGCAGACTCGATAGTCGCACAATCTCCACTAGCTCGGTCTCCATCGCTCGATGAAAGTCTGTCAGCTTCCGTTTCTCCGTCTCAAGCACAGCCTGCAAGTGATCATGCAGCAGCGTCTGATGCGCAAATGTAAATGCTGACGGAGATCGAGGCGATCGAGGCGACTTGGGGGTCAAACTAGCGCCGAAACCTACGATCGCTTTGCTGCTTGGGGATCGCGTTTGCTTTTGCTTTTGTGTTTTTTCCTTACGTAAGCGAGTAATTTCCACAGACGAACTGCCGAGCAGCACACACGCACGACGGAATAATTGACGACTTTGCTCCATCAGAACCACAGCATTCGTTGGAAACGCTTGACGCCAACGTTTCCGTCTAGAAGCTGTTCCGCTTACAGCACTGAGTAATCGTAGCATCGCCTGGTGTTCGGCAATAACCGCGTGTGTCAAACGATCGCAGTTTGCAGACTCAACGGCTCCTAATAACAGTGCTTCAGCATGCGACAGAAACTCCCACACATCCGTGTCATCAGTATCAACGCCGCCTGATAGACGAAGCAAGCCACTCACGAAGTCCAGCGCAAGACACCACATCTGGTGTGCCAAGGACCGACTGAGGTCTTTCTCTTCCGCGACATCATCCACATCAGAACTCAATGAAGGCACGTAGCCGCGCAACTTGCTGCGAGATTCTTCACGTTCCATCTGAGCTTGAAGCAGCGGTAGTAACTCCGTCGCAAGCATCGACAGTAAACGCAAGCGAGACGATGAACGCGAGCTGCTTTCCTTCAACATGACACGCTGACAGAGCTCAGCATTCACTGGACTCCACACCACAGCAGCTAGACCGCGTAAAACCTGGCAAGCCTCCTCTTGTCTAGCAGCCACTTGCATGGTATACGACAAAGGGCGGAAGCGCTGCACCAGCAAGTGAAAGAGAGTCCCAATGCCCTGCTGATCGTGCTTTAACTTCTTGACAAACGGATTGAGCTGAACTGTATTTGCCATGCGCAACTTTAGCTTCGATGTGACGGAAGCATTAACACTGCTGAAGCTGTCGAGGACCTCCTGGAACAGACACCAACTCAACTGAAACAGAGCTTGGGTGGACGTTTTCGTCGGTTGTGGCCGCTCGTCGCATACACGGATAGTATTCATACAGTGTCCGATCAGCTTCACTTGTAAAAGAGGTTTGGGCGGTGATGTACTCTCCATGGCAGCGTCTCCGTCAGTGATACGGTTCAAATGGTGATTAATCTTGCTCAAGTGACGCACAAGCAGCAACGCCGCAGTGAACAGTGACGTATGCAGTCCATCAGTCACTGCTTCCACCTTTTTCTCAAAGTCCGTCACCAAGCGGGAGATCAGCGGCACTGCGGTCCATTCGATCGACGAGACAGACATCGAGTTACTATGACGACCTTGACGCACCTCACGCGCGATTTGCTTCATCGAGTCGTACACGGCATTCGTGGTCTTTTCAATGATGGTCAATAATTCCAGTGTCGTTCCAGCGTCAAGTTTAAGGTTGGGATCTGTGCTTGTCCCTTCACGTTGCCGCGTCTGCGAGAACTTGGGGTCACGTGTTTTGCATACAACAAGACACAATTGGTGGTGCAGCATCGACACTAAAAGTTGCAGGAGATCCTGCAAGTGTAGCAACACGAAATAATCGAGTGCTTCGTCCTCGTTTTCGTGCTGGTTCACGCGAGTCTTGATCACGTCCGCTAGTACTTGGATCATGCCGAATGATGTGCGATCGCCAGAAAACCGCGACGAAGAAAGCGCACTCTCCGTGCTTGATACCGAAGCTGTCAGCGTTGTCGAACGTACCCTTGAAGCACTGCCTGCGCCACTAGAACTGCTACGAGGAGGTGACGAGATCATCGATTCTTTCCGTTTGAGACGCCTTGGAGTCGTCAACTCACTCAGCTTTTCCGTACCAGATGCAACCTCCTCTGTCCCACCTGCCTGCAGGCAACACAACTCCATAAACACCTTCCATTTGGCTAGAGAAAAGAGCTGCGCATGGAGATAAGCTGCTTGCAGATTGCTCCACTGGACTAACTTTAGCGCACGAACGTCTTCTGGAGACGTTTGCAGCTTGAAATCGCCTCCACCGCTGAGCTGCCACTTGAGTGCGCTGGCATCGCAAATGAGACCTTCGAGATACATTGAGATTCTACCAACCGGAATCTCGCTGAGAAGGTTCGTGGTAGGCATATTTAAATGACAAACACGTTGGATAGTCGACGCGTATTGTTCCAATTGCGCCGGCGAATAATCTAATCGAGTGAATGTGCGTAACCAGTGCGAGTAAAGTCCCTCTTTTCTAAATGATTCCAGTACATCCACCAGTGGATGGTCACTTTGTTTTGAAGCTTGATTATGCCACTCATATGACACCAATTGGAATATCAAGCCGCGAGCGAGATATCCATAAGCACTAGACCGTCCAGTGTAGACTTCGGACGAAGTGGAGGGACTCGTTACATCTCCCCTGCCTTGAGCTGTGGCAGCAGCCAGCTCCATATCCAGCAGACCACGCTCCTCCACTGACTCCAACGGCATGTGGATCTTAAGCGCTCGAGTAACATTCGACCAGAACGTGGGACGCGCACGTAGAGCTGCCATAATCTTCAAATGCACTCCAAGACCATTGTGGATAGCACCCTTCCAGACCTGCACCAAGAAAGTTAGCAGGGCACAGAAAAGATCTGAAAACTGCTCCAGGAGCTTTTCCGAAGCCTCAAAAAAGCGTTCCAGTAACGCCACAAAAGGCAGAGGATCTCCCTCGATGTTGTCATCTTCGGACACCTTGGCTTCCTTATCAGTACCGAAGAGTAGCAGGGCCAGGAAGCCCGGTTGGTGCTCTAAGCATAACGTCAGCATCTCAATAACTTCTTTCCGCAATGCCAGCTGCTGTGGCGATATTCGCAACAGATGCGCAAACATTTCACGCATGCGTGACAGGTCTTGGTTTCCATGGAAGAGTGCAACTAGCGAGTGCATAGAGGACAAATCGCGGCTCTCTCGCTCCTGGCGGTCGTCCAGTACGACAGCTGCATGTTGTAGGATCTGTAAAGACCAGTAAGCAATCCCAGGCGCCTTCTCCAGTGAATATCCGAGATATCCCCCGCAGAGCACGACAATCGTCAACGACTTACGTTTCGTGTGGCTGTCACCGTCAATAGGCGTCAGCAAAATCTTCCGAGCTGCTTGAGCCACGGTATTAGTTTTGTTTGTGATGAGCAATGCCACGAATCGCAAGCACGTCGTCACGAGCGTCTCAAGTTTGACCATGTTGACTCCAGTACTGCCAGTTTCGTTCTCGTATACTAACGGAAAACACCCGTCGCTGTCACAATTTGTATCTGTGTCACTGTCCGTCATAACGTTGCTGTTCCAGTTGTCCACGTGACCTTCCATCGATGACAGCACAGCACACGAACAGCGCAACAGCTTCATAAGCAGCGACATGTCGGTAGATAACGTCTCACGCAATGCCGTCTCGAATGCTGGTACCATTTCATTCTGTTCGTGGATGTATTTACCAGGAAGCACTAGGATATAAAGTAGACGGAAGCAACGTTCCGTCACCTCACAACGCTCACTGGTAGACACAAACTTCCAGCTCTCGTGAGTAGACAACACTTCAATCGCAAACTCTGCTGCACCCACAAACCACAGTCTCTCCATTGAAACAAACGCATGAGATCCCACTGAAGAAATCTCGTCTGCTTTGGTGGAACTCGCAAGTGTCTTCGCCTCTTTCGACAGGAACCATCGCACGACGCTCATGAAAATCTCTTGCGTTGCCAGCACGACCGGGTACTCCCCCGTCAATCGTTCCTGCAACTCAAACAGCTTTCTGGCGCTTTTCACGATCAGATTCACGCACTCTTCTCGTCCACCACCAAGCCAAGAGTTCATCAACAGCTCCACTCCAGATGTAGATGCCAAAAGCGTTCGAAGAGCAATAAAAGACGCTGCAACCAGATGCAGAAGAGTCGCTGACCATGCGCTCTTACCATCCATAGCCATATCATCGTCAGCTGGCGAAGCATGCAGAAAGCCATCCAGAACTCCCAGCAGGAGACGTAGCAAATTCATACCTCCATCCACACCGAACGCATTCCTTGAGCTACTAGCATCACCTTGCGCGACTCCAATATTGCTTCCGACACCGATACCTCCTGCATTGCCAATCTGCGCTAGAATTTGCTCTCGAGTGTAGCGATCCCGAATACCCCATGACACTAAATTCTCTCTCGATGCTGCTAGTAATAGAGGCAGCGCAATATTCTGCCTCACGAGCTGAGGGACATACACTTGAGGTGAAGAAAGTCGGTGCTCAAGCCACCAACGACCAAGTCGCGCTTCACCCCAACGACGCTCCATCTCTTCTACCACAAACTGGCCACCATCATGTTGCTGACCTAGTTGTACGATGAATTCGAAGAACACTGTAAGTACACGAACATCCTCTGAGTTCGTGCGATGCAGATCAGCAAACGATCCCGACTGGAGCCCTGCGACAAAGCTGTCTGCACTTAGCATCAGCAAGTCCCACAAGGAGGAAGCACTCTTGTCTTCATCACTGTCTGAAAGAAGCCATTCAACCTGTACATCCTCACCCGACTGGACGATGATACCGACGGTTCCTGTATGCACTTCCAGTCGACCTTCTGTATCGCCATAAGCAAACGAACGATTGCACTGGACTCGTCCGGGTTCGTCTGCAATGTCACGATAGAATTCAGCGGGTGGCATTGGACGACAGACACCACTGGTGACAGTACGTCCTTCCAGCCCAGCACGCGGTTTACTGAAAAATTTAAGGACCTGACGAAGCACCATTGGCGACGACACGTCCTGATAATTGCAGCAAAGCGCCGTAAACAGTTCAACACACGACAGCAAGCTATGCGGCAGATTGGCTCGAGCTTTCGTCAGCAAATCACGAAGCGCGGTATTGTCTCCGCTAGCTACGAGATCCGTCATGGTGTTGTCTTCCACGTCAATCTCCAGAATTTGCTGAGCCACTTGCGCACTCGAGAGAGCAGGCAACACGAACTTCACCATCGCGTGCAGCTGCTGAGTATCATCGAGCGTTTCCATGTAACCCAATGAGGATAGCATATCGTTCAGAAATGCTGCCACTACGTGCTGATAGATCGAAGCACTGTTCGAGCTGATCTGGTATCGGGATTGCGTTGCATTACTGCCTCGTAAGCTCGCAGATGCAGTTACATTGGGTAGCGTCCACATCTTCTTAGCATGAAGACTCAGAGGGTACAAAAGCGCCGAGGAGTCGGAATCTCCGTTCGTGTTGTGGAACACCAACGACCGCAGCAGTGCGTTCAAGTAGTGGAAGCTGTGAAGCCGTTCAGCCGACGTTAACGTGTGTTGCAGCATGACTTCGAGCTCTTTCACTTCATCAGTTTCCTGGTTAAATTCTGCGACTTGACGGTACTGTCGACCCAGCAGTGCAGCCCACGCCAGTAGTAGCACACCTGGAACAGGCGACGCTTGACTCATGGAATCTGGACGGCCACACAACTCGGTTAAGAAGAAGCTCTTTGTCGCTTGCTGCAGTGCTCTGTGCTCCTGCGCTGCCCCAGTTGTATGCATTAATCTCAGCGCGACGAGTACTCCCACCTGTGTCAACCGCCTTGTCATCTCCTGTGCCACAGGCAGCGTCAACGTATTGGCTGTAAAAACCTCGTCAAACACACGCACTTCCCAGCTATACACCGTCTTGGCAATCCTCACTGCACTCTCCAATGTGGCCTTCTCCCTGGACGTCACAAGCGTCAGCAACAGTAGCTCTCTCAGCAGCGTTTCCTCTTCCAGGAACTGCAGCTCCCACGCCAAGAGCGCCTTGCGCTCTGCTGCCCCCACACCCGTGAAGCTCGGTGGCTGGTAGAACTGTCTGCCGTGTACCTCGTCCAGTAGCACCTCGCGCAGTCCCTCCTTCAGCAGCTCGTCCACAACCTCTTCAGCCGCCTGTGCGTTAGGATGCTGAGCGTTCCTAGCCACGCGCAGCAGCTCCACGCGCACAGCGAAGAAGTCCCTTCTCTCGACGAAGTATTTACGCCTCAGTGTCTCGATATCCAGCCGCTTTTCGTTCGGTTTGTCGTCCTTTTGCTGCTGTTGGAGCGTCTCAAGGGCTTTTCTCAGCTCCTGCTGGCCGCCAGAGGAAGGCAGCTGCACACTTGCGAGCAGGAATGCCCAGCGCTTCTCGTCATCTTGTTCTTGCGCCGAGTTGTCCGCAGCTTGGCCGTCTTTTCCGGCCGAAAAGAGCATCAACGCCGAGTTCTTGGGCGTCGAGGGGGGCGTCGCACCGTCCACGCCGCCGACGCGCCCGCCCAGCGGCACCACTTCATGCACCGAGCGAACAGCCTCTAGCACACGATCCACCGGCAGCTCCTCGCGACGGCCGCGCCGCAGCCACGACAGCACGTGCGACGCAGAGCGCGTCGACTCGGCCTCAGTGCGCGCCATCGATTGCAATCTGAGGGGATGGCTGCGCTGTGGTTGCACATCCAAATGGTGTGCTTTACACAATGAAACACTAAACGAGGAGTTACACTGTACTTGTAACCCTGCGTGTACCACGTCACTTTGACAGCATCTTTTCCCCGTCTATCTTGATGTAGATGACGAATATCGATTATCAGACGGCTTTCTTCGACCGCCTATTCCTCGACATTGAACCCTCGAGCAGCTTTCTCGGCTGCATCTCGTCGCGTGCATATCTCTCTTTCTCTCGTCCCAGCGCTCTGTTGACGCCGCGAGCACCTTCGTCGTGTAGCGCGCCGTCTCTCCTCTCTCTCTCCTGTGCGACGGTGTCCTCCACGCTGACGACAGCTCTGGACCCCAGCGCCATCTGGGACGTGCTCGGTCAGGCCGCGTGGGAACTGGGCGGAGGTCTGCTGGGGCGTATGGCGCAGTTCGCGCACGGTATCTCGGCGCTAGACGTCGCGCCTTCGGCGGCGCTCAATGCTCCCGTGTGGCTGCTAGGCAGACGCTACGACGACGTGGCTGCCGCTGACTTTGACGCGTACAAGAAGAGCTTCGAGGCCATCCTCTGGTTCACGTACAGGCGCGACTTCCCAGCCATGACACCTTATGAATACACAAGCGACGCCGGCTGGGGCTGTATGCTGCGCTCAGCACAGATGCTGCTGGGTCAGGCGCTGCAGCGGTGTCTCCTAGGCCGCGACTGGCGCCTTCCTGCCTTGTTTGAGGCCGAGATTGGCGCCCGACTGCCCGAAAAGTACGTACAATTGCTCCGATGGTTTGCGGACTCCCCAGACGTCGAGTGCCGCTACTCGATCCACCACATGGTCAAGCTGGGGCTGCAGTACGACAAGCTACCCGGCGAGTGGTACGGCCCTACGACGGCAGCGCAGGTGCTGAGAGACCTGGTGAACCTCCACCGTCGCGAATTTGGAGGGGAATTGGCCATGTACGTGCCACAAGAAGGCGTCGTGTACACTGACGATGTGACGAGACTCTGTGTCTCACATATTGAAGACGAAGAGACAGAGGAGACGAAAGTGAAGGAGAAAATGACCGAGGATGGTCACGCGCCAGAGTTTTTCGACCCGCTACTGCATCCACCGACCACGGAGGACAAGAGCGACTGGAGGACGGCGCTGCTGATTTTGATCCCGCTAAGGCTGGGACTGGACCAGGTGAATGAACGCTATGTACCAGCGATCGAGAAAACCTTCGCGTTCCCGCAAAGTGTCGGCATTATTGGCGGGAAGAAGGGTCACTCCGTTTACTTTGTGGGCACACAGCAGGATCAGTTGCATCTTCTGGACCCACACGAAGTGCATCCTGCGCCAGAACTCAATGCTGCCTTCCCTACTGCGGTGAGTTCATTGTCTTAACGAGTTATTTTTTTATTCTAGCATGCAGTAAATTGACGTATTCTGTATGTGTTTATATGACGATTGAAAATGGCAGACACATTTGCGGACGGTGCATTCCTCCCGCCCACTGGTGATGAATGTAACCACCATTGACCCATCGCTAGCGCTGGGCTTTTTGTGCGAGAACCGCGCCGACTACGAAGACTTTGAGCGGCGCGTACGTATTCTTCACGATGACGTTAAAGTTGACGCCGGTATGTGTCCGTTCTCAGTTGCTGCTCACCGACCGGACTACGCAGCAAGTGGGGGTGACCTGCTTATGGCTGACTGCCTCTCAGGCGACGACATGAACGAGGACGAACTTGCGAGTGCCGGTAGCGGTACAGCCGGAGTTGGAGTGGATGATGAAGATGACTACGTACTTCTTTGATTCGGGTCGGAGCCAATCAAGTTAATGCAAGCCGCCCGGTTGCCCTCCTGTATTATAGACGGCTTCATATCAAGACAAGGCAGCTAGTCACTGTTCACTCGAGTCTCGAAGAAGTGAATTCTAGTCTGGTAAGTGTCTATGCGGTTCATGTCCAACCACTCAGTACATATGAGCTTTGCTCTACAGAAGATCACCACTCGTTTTGTTAGTCCACATGTGTGGACAAGATGCTTACCATTTTTGGACTTCTGACGGTCTGTCGATGCTGGTCATCACAGTATGGACGTTTGGAGGACATCGGGGGAACAGGCAGGGCTCTGGGTTGGGAGAGCGGAAACTACCCTTTGCTCTTGAAAGTACGCCGCCGTTCGGGTGACTTCAAAGTCAACGACTCCTTGGCCTCTACAAAAATCTCGTAACCTACCAAAATCGTGTGTCGAGACGGTACTTATTTTCTAAATGTCAGCTGTTTCAAGAAAATAGGGTTCTGAAGCGGGTATTTACCAAAATGTATTTTTGTGCAAACACCTACTTTTTCGGGTTCTTCGTATTCACGTGCTCCTATCCCGAAATTCATTGATTGTCGCTTCACTCAGTGCTACTAATAGGTGTTCTTCATGATGGCATCTTATAGAGATTTAGATCATTGTGTTCTGTCGTAAAATGTTTGTAGCTAGTAATGCTTGCCGAGAGGCCACAAGTGAGACCAGAAGGTAGTTTTTTTGTTGCGGCTAGCTTGCAAATGAGACGCTAGGTTTAAAGTCAACCAGTACAATGCGTTAAGTGTCACACCTTGTACTTTTGTAACGGGTTTGCCGGCGAACAGCAGGAAGACGACGTGACTGACAGACGCACGGCAAGCGAAGTGAATGCCCGAGCGCCTGGAAGACAACGGCAGCAGCAGGCAGGTGGGCGTCAGCCCGACGAACAAAGTGGTGACAGATGGACGGCTCAGAAGTCGCTAGGAAGGCTGACGATGTGCAAGCCCGACTGTTGTAGAAGTTCGCACCGGGGCGATATCTAAGGCGAAGGGTCGCCTCCTCCGAATAGATACGAAACGTGACAGTGGACGGGAAAGGTCTACAGCCACAACCGAATTTGCCGTGGCAAGGAGAAGAGAAAGAGCGAAGCAGCAACAGAAGAAGAAGAAGAGCGAAGCAACAGAAGGCGAAGCTAGGACGAAGGGGCGAGGTCGGGAGCTGACCGAGCTCCACGAGGAACAGAAGGCCGACGTAGAGTCGAAGGGACGAGAGCGAGAGTCGCTCGAGTCTTCGGTATTGAGCGAGACCGCAGCTAGGACGAGAAGTTGGCCGACGGGCTGACTCAGTAGTCGACGTAGGACAAGCGGAGTCACTGCAGCAGGAACAGAAGGACAGGAGCAAGTGTGTCGATGAGTTTGCTAAATGCTTGAAATGATGGTAGGCGCCAGTGGGCGTAAACCCTAGTGGCTAAGTGAGAAAGTAGTGCTAACTGTGCGAGTTCGACAGAGCAGTCTTTGAGCATAAACATAAAGGAATAAAAATAGGCGGTGGCCGTCGTCAGAGACATCAGTTGGTCTCCGAAAGCCATTGACCGTGTTGAAACTGGGCGACACGGACCAGCCCGGTGTGCAAGAAGTGAAGACATGTTACGCTTTGTACGCGATTGATCCGTCAGAGCACACGACCAGAACACGCTGAATTTTCATCTCCAAAAAGCGAGGTGTGTGATCTGGAGCTAGTTCCAGCTTAATTGTACACTTAGAAAAGAGTAAAAATGTCGGAACCCATACGTGCATTCCTGAGCACTGCGCACGACCCAGCGCCTCGCGCAGGGGGTAAATAGTACTTTGAAGTGCTATTTGGGTGAGAAATTTTATGTTATTTGACGGCGACATCACATGTAATATGCACGCGGGTTCCCGCGTTCTGACACCCCTAGTGGTATGTTTGTTTGCATTGCGTATTGCAATTGACCTGATGGTTGAGAGTTGTACATATTGGTGTCGGGAACTGAGCTTGCGCAGTCTAGAAACAAGACGGGCAACGACCTGACGACAGCAAGGATGATATTAATCTATCTGCATAGCGAGGTATCATGCTGGAAAAAAATAAATTATACTTTTGGAATTCTCCGATGCAAAATCTTAAGGCTTAACACTTCTTCCCGTGCTCAGTACGGTAGCGTATCAGTCCTTATAATCGATTGACATATGTCCCTTTGCGTTATTCTGCCCGCATTATTTATGCTTTATGAAATGCCTTTCTTATGCAAAACTCCGAAGTGAGAGCGCTGAGCTTGAAGTTCTCAACTTGTTTTGGGACACCAGTAGTAGCCTCTGTATGAGAGATGGTTTTCTATTTCGTGCGTCAATCGGTCTGAGGTCTTCACGACATACTGCATACAGTTCCCCCTCGCCAATTTACTAGCTGTGGGGATCTGTACTTAAAAGAGAGGAGCAAAAAGACCAAACGTATTCTTGTTGATCGCATAGCTTACGGCTTTTTTTTCGCTGGCTAAAATGAACTTACGTATCGCAAATGCACTGCAGGCAGTTGCAGTAGAGGCCACGCTCCTGCTTCAGTTTCACATTCGTTGAATATAACGCTTCGCGACGCCTGTAAGCGTGCAAGTGGATTTCACCACCAATTCGTCCCCACCTTCAAAGCGCGACGTTGTCAATAGCGAAGCAAAAGGGCACCCATACGATAAATAGTCGATTTGAATGCATTTGCCGTTTTTCAGCAGATTGGCATAGTAATCATCATCGTCACTGTCACAATCGTCTTCATTGTCATCAAGTCGTTGCTTTCTTCGGAAATGTCATCTTCATCCGGCACAGCCTTTACAACAGCCGCAATGAGGTACAGCCTCGTGCGACAGAACGTTGCCACCTCGCCGTTACAATTATTGACGAAATCGCATGATCCATTTCCAGTCCAGCGTAATGCCAAGCTGGCGTCGTTTGTCTGCGATGCCTCGAACTCAGCAACTGCACAGACTATGTCGTCTACAATCTGGAGCTTCTCCAGCTGGTCGAGTCGCTCGCTCAATTTCGACTCGAACATGTCAATCTGTTTCAATTTGTTCTCTTGGTCACGCAACTTGGACTCCAAAATATCAATGCGCTCTAAGAGCAACAGGATCCATCCAGCTCAAAGGTGAAATTTGCCTTCCACGACGAATGGAAAACACGGAGATTGATACTCAATTTGAGTTCGAGCACATCATCATCACGTCAGCTGGCGTTGAAACTCGCTAGCCTCGTCCAGAGCGGAAGCACTGCAACATATCCATATACAGCGGGTTAGTCGCTGAATCCGGATGAGTAGACACAATGACGTGCCTGAAGATAGTCCGCAGCAGAAGCACCCGGAATAGCATTATCCGGCGTCACGTAGTCGGATTTATCGATGTCGCTCTTGAGCCTACAAAGCATAGGAATACAGGTAAAAATATCCCGTGTGGTCAAGCTGACAGTAGTAATTAGTCCGTACCATGGCTTTTTGCTCGTGGTATTCTCCATCCACAACCTCATTTTGTCGTCTTCAAGAGCGATGGCGTAGCGACAGGACGAAGCTGGCGACGACCTCAAAGCAGTGATCCCCTCGAATTTGATCTCTCTCGATTCCGCCATGAGACTGACTACCACAACTCGGTCGTGGCGAAGAATCCTTGTCATCTTTTCTCGTCAAAAGACATATTCTCCATATCAATCACCGTCGAACTTTCCGACAATTGCGAATAGAAAAAAGACAAATTACATCAAATTTATGCGAGTAGACTAAAGTGCTCACAAACTAAAAAAGAAGAAAACATCACTCACTACGCAGGAAATCTTCCATCTCTGGACGGACGAAACCTTGGCTCTTTTCGCTGCGAGCTATTTAGACTCTACCCTTGCATTTTTGGTGAGTACCCGTAGCACCCGCGCTCTGAGCATTGGGAGTCGGCATATCATCTGTCGAGGTACCCGTAGCACCCGCGCTCGGAGCATTGGGAGTCGGCATATCATCTGTCGAGGTATCCGTAGCACTTGCACTCGGAACATCGGGAGTCGGCACGCTAGGATTGATTGCAGTCGTGGGTTCGTCGACGTTAACAGGAGCTGAAGCGGCTGCAGGACTGGTAGGACCCGCAGAACTGGTCGAATTCCGGTAGGTAGCGGTGTTAGCAGAAACCGTCTTGCTACCATAACCAGCCGCCACAATGTTCTCCTGGACCTTATCGTCAACATCGTTTGCCGGGTCACCACTCACCATCACGCCTTCGTAGAAGCTGCCAACAGCGCCATTACTGTTATCACCCCCAATACCCAGAATGATAGCACCCTGTTTCTTCATGACCGTGTAGCCTTTTGGGCGAGCGCCGTCGTACGTAGTCTGTAGTTTACCAGACTCGGCGTTGCCCTGCTTGATCGCAAAAGTCCCTCCCGATCGACCCTTAAGCATGGCAACCAGGAACGGGTGCTTTACCGTTGGGGTATTCGGACAATACTTTGCATTCTCACACCCAAAGAGACCTTCCTCTAGGTCAGCCATGATCCATGGACCGGTACCTTCACCAGAACCCCATACACGAATGTTACCAATGTAAATCGCCTCCATGGTCGCTGGCCCATCGTCCATGTTGGTAGTCTCAGCGTTTCCGTAGTCAAAGCAGCATCCGCCGTTGTAGTGGGTACCGTCGGCAATCATGTACATGGCCTCAGCATCGTCCCCAGTGGCGACTCCGGTGGTATTGTTGTTACGATAGCCCATGCCGGAGTCAATCCACACACCGTAAGCCTTCTGACCGTTGATCATGATTGGGAGACGATCGGCTTTGGCCGGGTCGTCAGGCGTCTTCTTGGCTCCACCTCCAGGAGCTGATGTCAAGTGGTTTTTCTTGTCGGACTGGTCGTAGATGATGGAGATGACGCAGTCTGCACCCTTACAGAAAGCGTCATGAGAAGCAGCGTCTGCGATGCCACCAGCAGTTCGAGGCTTGATGTCGAGCGTCTTTTGGTCTGACCCGCGCTTGACTTGGTAGAGTGCATCGCTGAAGTTATCGTACAGGGCTCGAACAGTGCTGTGAGCAGCGACGCAAGGCGTCTTGGCAGCGTCGTAGAGATCGCAGGGACCGGCGTTAACAGCTCCAAGCAGGATAGCAGCGAACAGAGGAAGACCGCGCAACATTGTACGATAGTGTTCGAAATGAGTGACTTGTGACTGGCCGAGTCAAATGAGGAATGAGGAGGAGGAAAGTGCTCACGAAGCAGAAACGTGAGCATCCATGCCGCACACAGATAGATACGAAATGGTCCGCTCCTATTCACGATTACCGGTGCAGATGATGGTACGGTATCACGTCATGCAGCGTCATTTTGATACTGATTAGCAGGATGAATCGTCTCAAACAGAGCTGAGACGGGCATAGTTTTACGCGACCGGATGGAACTGAGGATGGTTTTCGTAGAGTCATTATAATTTCTTCAAGGTATACGGTGTTCGCTCACAAGATCGAAGAGGATGCCGAGCACATGCGTTGCAGCGAATTACAACGGAATCTTAGGAACGTCGACTTCAGTCTGCATACATTGGATGCGAATTCCCTGTAAGCATTACTAGTACCGGATGATGCAGTGTCAAATACTAGTAACAGCCATGGCTTGATGTTTTTCTCCATACCAGATGCTTGGGGTTCGTATGTATTTCTGTGACGTCGGAACTTGAAGATTACCGATGGTGATTACTGTATACTGTACATGTTAATCTTGGACGTAGAGACATTGTAGCTCTGTTATTTTAAAATTAAATACATACCGGTACATGCAGTTGATTCGCTAGGGCAGTTCATATCCATGCTTGGTATGTTGACCCTACTGAAATTTCTCCTCACATTATACATGCAGATATATAAATATACTAGATGTCCACCAAATGTTGTTGGAAAGGGGCTGTCCATAGTGTGCAGAGCGCATCAAGAACTCGCCCCCCGCCATATGAAGAGCGTCTAGAGCGTCTAGCGGCACGGGTCTCCTAGAGTACCAGAACTCGAACATTTACAACATGAATGAGACTGTTGTTTCCTTTATCACCATCGCAACACGAGAATCGAATTCCGTGACCAAGGACATCAACGTGAAAGTTGTTCGTCATCGCGGCGGGGTTTTACAGTACGTTGTATGTATATTCATACATCTGCCGTTACAACCATCCTTACGACCTTACCCCAGCTTAGCCCCACGAATAATGGCGAATCCTTCAGCGTACAGCCTTGCTAACCCTATATATACTTCTTATCCCAGATGGAGAGGGGGGTGTTTAATGACTCTTTGAGCTAAGAACGCTCATAGTAGAAATCAAGTACGAATCAAAACCTTATCGGTAAATGTCTTTAAAGCATACCCACCCGCGACACCACGGCCGATCGCAGGTCCCAGATCCTGTAGTGTAGCCCGGGTAATTTGAAGCAAAACTTGAACACACGGCAATGCAGGAGCCAACCCGCACGGAAGTAGTAGCCGAATGTATTGATGTAAATCCGACTCGGCAGATTGAGAAGTGAGGAAGGGCGTGAGTCTGGTGCTAACCAGCTCGTCGTCACCCAAGGGCTGCTAGCCGCTCGACCGGAGCGACTAGGCAGTGGACATGAATGTTATCACAGAAAGGGAAATATGCAGTTGGCAACACTAAATCGTCATACAGCTCACCAAAGCCACTGGCTGTCCAGGTGACTGCGGAAACCCCAAGCATCCACTTGGGTATAGCGTTCTAAATTTTCACCCATTGCTTGCCAGCTCAGTAGCTGACAACCACATGGGGGTGAAGTTACCTCAGCTCGAGTCCAGCTGCGGAGAAACCAAGGTAAAACCCCAGACAACACTACAGGTCCTCTGTTTAACGACTCGTCCTAATCCCTGTCCAGCTTTGGGAAACCAAACTAAGGCAAAGATCGGGAGTTGTTCGAAGATTAGCAAGTATAGCGAGGGACGCAGAAACTCTTCATCGAGCTCACAGTAATGGGGCTTCGCCCAATTATATGCAGAGAGAAAACATAACTGTCCAGCACTACACGTGTTGGGCTGTGGGGGTACATCAACCAATTTCCGCGATCAGCCTACGCGGTAAGTTTTTAGTGACGTATTATAACGAACTTCTAGGTTTGCTAAAGGCAAAGACAAAAGAGCCCACAGACACTTCAGACATGTAGTTTAAGTAGTATCAAAGTACAACAACAAACTTCCATTTGCAAAGAAAGCTTTGGATGTGCCAACATGACAGAATAGTCACACTGATATACCGACGTCATATTGGTCCACGGAATGGTCAGACCGGTATACTGATGCCGCATCGGTTCCACTGCGATGGTCACATCGGTACATGCCGGTACGACAACACAGCACAGAGAAATATTAATATTAACCCTCGTAAGGCAGTGTTCTGTATTAACAGAATATGGGATACGACAGGACATTATATTCAGGTGGATTGCCAAAATACGAAAATGCCGCATATAGCTTTTCGTATAGACACATATTAGGGTTTTCTTTCATAGTGGATTCATGAGGGAAAATAGACAGGGCATTTAGGTGTTATGAGAAAATACGATATAAACCTGCGAGGGGTCTGCGGCTCACCTCCTCACCACCGTTCATTTTGGAAACCAGAAAACGATGAACGGACCAGGCAAGAAGACTTTTGCGCAATTCTGGCGCAAGTTGAGGGCTGTAGGATGGAAGGCCCGCTTACATGTTGGAATGTGTCGCCATCATCGCTATGTGAAGCCAGGCGAGAAAGGGCGGCTTGACGCGTCACGTCAAGGCAATTATTTTTGTTGGTACGTTGGGGGGGGGGGGGGGATATGAACGCTTTGTATGCCACTCTATTAACGATGCTGTGCTATCAGGGAGAAGAAGTGATGTAATTTGGGCGCAAGGTCGGCCTGATCGAGATTTCCAGCCTGCTCCCCCCCCCCTCCTGCAACCGCTGTGGCTGCTTCCGCCAAGGAGCCCGCTGTCTCCAATATGCCCGCTGCCCCTGAGACGCCCACGACCGAGACACGTACGATCGAGACGCCCGTTGACACTACATGCCGGAGGCGGCCACGCCCGACGACGAGACGCCGGAAGCACGATGCCCTCACCATCGCTCGCCATCGCATCAGAGGAAGAAAAAGAGGAGGAGCTTGGCGAAGGGACCGCTAGAAAAACTGCTGGGCGGGGACTCGATGAATGTGTTTGCGATCAATGCATTGACGCCATGCACGCCAGCAATTATTTAACCCTGTTGGCGCAGATGGCGCGAACCTCAGTGGATATGCAGTTCAAGCTGATGATGAAGATGAGTCGGTGAGCGATGCGGCGAAAGCTCCCCTGGTTCTGGTGGATTCCTCCGAGAAGTGAAGTGCAGTCGAATAGCGACATTGAGGATGCGTTCAATCTATTTAAGCAACACGACGATGCGATGCGTGAGATGGGAGCGTCTGAATGGAATGTGCACGACGAACACCATTCAAGCAAGTCTGTACAATAAGGAATAGATGTGACTGTACTCCGGCAATTTTGTAGTCTTTGGTGCATTGTACTGTATAAAGCGCTATTGCTGATGGTGTCTGGTATTATTCTGTACGATTCTGATTTTAGGCAACCTACAAGTGATGGAGCCAGCGATATGTACGACGGAGATTACGGTCATACTCAATCTACTGCGGCGTATGCCCACTCGTCCCTGGGTATGTTCTTTTACTTTCTTCCTGAAGATGATATGGTTTCGAATAGCCGACGAGATCTAGCTATATCACGTGGAATGCATCTCAAGCGACGTGGAGAAACAACTTGCCAGGCAGCTTGATGCACAAGCGAAGGCCCACGCAAAACGGTGCAACTGCGGGAGGAGTTGCTGGCGAAGTTGACGAAAACCAAAAGCTCACGAAAATTTTCCATGCCGTGGGGCTTCTGATAGCTCGTTCGCTCTGCAGTCACACAGGTGGTCTGGACAAGCACTGGCAAACCGACGAAGACGGCGCGATTCCGCGCGGAACCTTCAATCGGTTCATGACGCGTAATCAGTTCCAAGCAATCACGAGGTATCTTCATTTTTAGTGCAATGCTGTCGGTGAATCAACGGAAGACAAATCATGGAAGATGCGACCCGTACTACAGGCTCTAGAGATGACATTTCGTAGAGGGGGGGGGTTATCATCTGGGACCACGCATCAGTTTCACGAGAGATCGACTTCAAACCGGAGCAAGGTATCCGTGTGTATAATAAGGTAAGCCGCTGCGGCACAAAGGTGTAAATGACTTGCTATGCGGATTTCGGATACTGCTCCAGGTAATCCTCGTTATTCTAGATGCTACATAATAAGCTTTTTTGTTCCTACAGAATATGCTTACTAGCGACTGACATATTCTGTATGATGTTCTGTATCCTACAGAATCGAAGTCTATTTGGGCGCACAGCACAATCTGTAAAAGATCTGTTCAGTGATCGATTCTCTCAGTAATTCAGTCTGAGTATATATTTACCGACTTACGCCCTTCCTATGCTAGACCTCCCCCAGCTCTACACGTGGTTTCACAATGGTCTAGGGGGCGGATAGCTGCCGTTGCCGTCCACCAGCTGTTATTCCTGCCCGGGAGGAGGGGGGAGGTGGGGGGGGGGCTATTCTGTTTAGGGTACACCATACCTAATATCCATTTTGCGGTGATCGTATTTGTCGCTAGGCCGTCATTCGCGAAAACTGCTTTGGCTTCGTTTTACCTTCCTGGGGGTCTTCTTTATCTTCGGGGTAGGGGGTGGAGCTGGTGGGAGCGTGTTGCTCGTACAGCGTCCGACATACGCACGGACTCGTCAGTTGGGCCCTCCGCTACAAACGGATGCGTAGGTCATCCAAAATTGCTTTCGTTGGTTCCCACGAGGTCTTAGTATCGTCTAACCATATCATTTGACCTGCACTTTTCTGCCTTGCGTCGCTGGCCTTGGCCGGCGAGACTGCATTGCCTCCACCAGATGGCCTCCTGCAGCTCTGGATCAGGGCCTTGGCCTACCGCTGCAACCTGGAGGCATGCCTGGTTATAGCCGCTTAGGGTTCCACTAAATCCTGAACTCGAAGATATTATCGCTCAAGGCCCTTAGCACTCGCTTGGAACCGCGCCGCACTAGGGCGCGCTTATGGCCGCAGCAGCCTGTGACCATCGCAGTATCCACGAATCGCCTTCGTTAAACTTTTGCAGCTTGACCCCTTGTTTCCTTGCACGCCGCTCACGGGCGACACGGTTCTCTGCTCCCTCTGGTGTTTGTCCTCTCCAGGTGCATCCCGTCAAGAGCCTTCCAGGAGATGGTCGGCGATCTCTCCCTCGACCCACTCCTGTCGTGTCGCGTCTGGGACCTGCAGGTGCAGGGGGCGCATCCAGGTGCGCCCTCGCCGGGAGAGCGGCGAAAGCGGTTAAGGGCGCCGTACTCTCTCTCCCCTCCCCCACCTTTCTGCACAGATTCCCTGAGTACGACCTGCATGACTATCAGCAGGCGCGGTCACTCGGCCACAAATATCTTCCGTTCCCTCAACAGAGCATTGATGCGTTTCATAAGCTCCCTGTTCATGGCCTCGACGGTTCTGTTTGCCCCCAAACGCTTTCTGGTGGCGCGCAATGACTTTATTCTTGAAGTGGCCTCCCTGATCGGAGACCTTACACCAAACCGCTCAAACCAGTCGATTAGTGCTTTAGTAGATCTGGTCGGAGCCAGCGTATGCGCTCTACATAGCCGTTTATCCCATCCGTCAGCACTAACACGTACTTGCAGCCGTCTTCCCCTTCGATCATAGTGATACAGTCAAAACGTAACAACTCACGATTCTTGGTAGCCATTAGTGTTTTACCGTAGGGGCGGGGGGAGGGGAAGCTCGATCCCGTATCGCCACCGAACACTGAATGCATTCGTTCACGAATGTCCTGCCATTACTCACCACCTGAACACTGAGAAATAGCAGAAGTCTTGCTTTTGCTGCTCTATGCCCGCTGGCGCCTGGGTAGGCGATCACACAGAGCCGCAGCGGGAGGTGATTTTGCCAGCGCGCCTCCCGCTGGAGAAAGTGGTTTGTCACGCGTACCAGGCATAAGAAAAGCCACAATGAGAGCTGATTGTGCACAGATAGTCCACGATAGAGACAGGCAGATGCCCAAGGTTGGTACATTGGACTTTACTCACAGCTATAGATTTAATCGGTATGCCCAAGGTTGGTACTTTGGGCTTCACTCACAGCTACAGATTTAATCGGCCGCGCTACTTGCAGCAGCGCAGCCTAGTCGACCAGGAGCAGGAACAGCAAGACCGCCAGGAGTAGAAGCAGTGAGGCCAAGCTGACTAAGAGCAGTGAGGCGACGTCGACCAGGATCAGGAGCAACGCGGCTACCAAGTCGACCAGGGGCTGTGGGGCCGGCGGAAGATTGAAACATCGAGTAAGACTGCTTCATTTCACAAGCCCCGGCCAGATATATGAAGACAAAGCGCCGCAAGCAACATGTATTGATCAAAAATGGCTACCTTGCTTGATAACCACAGACAAATCTACTCACCCTTCAACCTGTCCTGAATAGCACGTCTTGACTGTTCGATCTGCGCTGTCCCAAATTTCCCCTTGGCTATCGCCTGCATCGCGTCCATAAGCGTCGTGGTATTGGCGATGTACTTGTGGATGTAACGCATATAGTGATGCATGTACAGCGAGCAGTCCATCGAGTTGATTTGACGGGGTTTTGTGGTGTACGCAAACGCTTGCGACTCCGCGATCCCGATGCTATCACCTTCTTTCTTGGCGCTTGCACGAAGTACCAGTGGAGCACGGCGAATAATGTTTCCGAACTGTGTCCACCCAGAGCAGAGTTGACGTGAAAAAAAAAGCTGATCGAGACGAAGCCTCGAACTGCACAACCAGTAAGCTCCAGTGCTCTTCCGAGCAGACTGGAATCAGGACGTACTTGTACTTGTGCCAATCCAAACTTGTAATATCTTCGAAGGTGCAGGGGGCTCGATGTCGATCTTTACGGTTGTGGACGTCGTACGCGCACTGAATTTCAGGAAACGTTGCCGACGTCACCACGAGCGTCACTCCAGCGGCATCTACCACAAACCGAGCGATACAATAGTTTACCAAGCTGGTGACCATCTCTCCATCATCGAGGCTCTTCAAGTCTTCTGGAAAAACTGGGATATCGACGATTTCGGTCGATTCGTATCCAACTAAGTACCGGAACATTGACACCGGCAGCCTTGTATCACGCCAAAATCTCAGATTGCAAGTTCGGCATTTGCGTCCGCTGCCATCATCGAGCTGGTTATAGCCGTGTATAGTTAAGTCGATTGAGTCTTCACCTCCTGACATCCGCTTACCATTTGTGGAGCACCGGAGCACATCGGTCTTCTGGTGTGCAGTGCGGTAGGATGGGTTCTGACTTGAGCAGCCAGTGGAGGGGTTGCATCTTGCACAAAACGTCTGTTTGAGCAACCTTTGCCACCAGCACCTCTATTGACCGCGCTCTATTGCGCGCTCTATAGAGCGCGGTCAATGTAGAGGCGACCGCGCGGGAGCGCGCAATAGAGCGCGGTCAATAGAGGTGCTGGTGGCAAAGGTTGCTAAAAAAGACGTTTTGTGCAAGATGCAACCCCTCCACTACATGCAGCATGTTCGCTTGTCTGCCCCTCTGGTATCTTTTAGACCTCTTTGCGTGCTGTAGACGTAATAATTAACGGCTCCAGGAGCCCCGCACTTGACTCACATTCTGACGTACCTGTTGAACAGTGGTACTGGAACGGGAGGCGTACCGCGCGAGGAAGCGAGTCACCCATGTTCCCTGTGTGCTGTCTGTCTCGATGGCAAATTCGGGGATCCCGCGACAATAGCGCAGCACATCACGATAAAGGACGTGTCTGGCTTCGCGTGGGCACGTATCATAAAACACCAGCATACGGAGTTCGTAGACAGCCAGCTTGTGAAATCTTCCTCCTCCTTCTCTGCGGATACGGTGGCCAGATTCTGGAGGAATTTTTCATCTGGCCGAATCGCCTGCGCCATCCCCAGAGTGTTGCCCTTTTCACATGGAGGTTTCTGCTTGTCATTACCACGCTCCATTCCGGATTACTGTTTCATTTTGAAAGAAGAACCTTAATGTCCTCAATAGGTGTCTGCTTGCATGTCCGATGGTTCATTGTCAGAGTTCCACAGAAAGGTAAAAAGAAAAAAAAGTGTGGGATCATGGCCTCTACAGCATCCAGTTAATTGAACCTCTCACTTAATTCGAGCAAGACCAATGGATCAGCATAGACATCGCTTACGAACATGTGTTTGTGTACATATACATGTGCTTGAGCCTTCGCCTATACAGATAGGAAGTCAATTCAGAGTTGTTCGGTAGCAGTGCTTCAAATTAACTCGGATAGCATGTAGTCTGCGTTGTTAGGTACCGTGATTCAAATTAACTCGGATAGCATGAAGTCCGAGTTGTTCGACAGCAGTGCTTCAAACTACTCGGGTGATTATCACGTTTGGTTGGAAGGTGTGTAAAAAGTTTGTCTTCATTTTAAAACCGAGCAATTAATGTACCTGAAACCTTGTCAAGCTTACGGAAGCTCTATGGCCGAAGACGAACTTCAAAACATACTCTAGTACTCGAAAGCCGACGGAATGCTACGGGTACCGCGCGGACCGCTTCCCGCAACATGATCATTGCTCCTACGCGCTAACGCTCTTTGCGCACTACGATCGAGAATTGTCCGAGGTTCAACAACTCGGGCCGGTCGTTCTGGTGGGGCTGCATCACGATGGATCCACCAATGTGAATGAAAATCGTGGGATTTTAAATTACCACCTCTCGTCACTCGTTCACGTAGGGCATGTGTGCAAGGGAGTCCTTGAGTTAGTGTATACGAACTGGTGCATGGTTGCAATAATGTATCCGCCCTTTGGTAGGTTTTCAAAGCATGCAAGAGAGCGAATTTGTTAAGTGCACAGTTAATAAATGGCAAGCACAGCAATCCCTGCATTATCTAGGTTCTCTTTCTCGCAAGCAAAAAATCAATTGTGCAGTTACTAAGAAAGCACGCATGCATTATGCAATAGCTCCTTCTTGGTCCAGGCACTCTTGCATCACCTGATCATCCCAGTACGAGCGATTGGTCTTTAGGAACAGCAACCAATTGGAAGTAGGAACGACCGCCGGAATGAGCTGGTACTTGCTTGATCGTTCTGCGACTCGGACACGCTTGAGCACGCGCTCGGCGAAGCTGCCACTCTCATCATCGGCTGGAGGCATTTCCCCGCTACACTTGAGACCTCGCACGGTCAATCGCTCGGCCCGCGTCATTTCATGCTGCCTGTCGGCTTGGATCTTCACTACCGCCGCTTCGAAGTTGGCGTCTTCAATGATAGATGCTCGGGGCCCTGTAAGTAATAAAAGCACGCTAGCCAAACCACTCAGTGCCCTGCATAACCAATAATTTAGCTTACCGATGTAAGATGCAATGCAGTAAAGTCAGCAATAAACGCATCAAATAGAGAGCGCACTTCTCACATCGTTGCTGTTTCGGACTGAATCTGCTCCACTTTGGGCAAGCTCTCTTGACGAGCCTTCAACTTTCTCATACTCACTGCCGAGGGCAACAAGTCGGCGATCACATCGTGACCTCGCGGTCCAGGTGCTCCTGCAGCTTGAAGAACCGCGCCAGCATCATAAAAGTCGAGCTTCAGCGGGTATCCTGCCTCAAGACAGGGCGAAGCGGGGTCTTCAACCTAAAAATAAACTGTCCGATCCAAAATAAAATTAGAAAGACTCAAAACAAAACAAAATAAATGTGAGAGCGTACCTGAGTTTCGCAGCTTGCTTGAGCGTTCGTAACTTGACCATGAGCTGTTGGATGATGTTTAACTGGGGCTCGAGCGTCACACGAGCGTCACCGTGAGCGGCTTAACAGCAAGATTGAGCCGATGGCTCGCGCATCCCACCAATGGGACTCTCATGAGCTCCGCCAATTTCTTGTTCACTGCACCGCTGTCGCCCACCAAAACTGCACATGCAGACAGCTCCTTACCATACGTAGCTAGAAAGTAGCGATGACCTCCTTGTGACTCGCTGCAGACAGATTGTCGTCCGGCTCCTTCATGATTGGGGCCAGCGAGAGCAGCGGCGTCTGGACCACTCCGTCCACATCGTACGAAGCGAAAATGGCGACGAAGTGTTCCGACCGGTGAGACCACCCGTCGAACATGATACCGAATTTGGCAGGAAGCTTCGCACCAACACGCGTTAGGACCGCTTGCGTCAGCAGAATGACAGCATCTCTCAGTACGTCCGCCGAAATCGGTGGCAGTGACGTGTACCTACACAGAAAAAAAAAGTTTGTAGTGTTGTTAGCAATTACGCAAAAGTTGTGTGCCACAGAATAGAAACTTACCGGCGGGTTTCTGCTTGCTCACAAAATGTGAAAGGCAGACGGCCTTCAACGACCCACACAACCCAGCAAAATCGATTGTAGGCTCTGCGGCTGACCCAAGACAGCAAGCTGCCGGTCTGGGTCGGGACAGACGACAGCATTCGGGCCTCGTAGTCGGGAAGCTGGGATCGAACATGCTGCATTACGTTCGAATAGCCGCGGCCAGGGTGGCTGCTTGTAGAGTCTCTCGCAAACCCGGCAGCGGAAGTACGAGGCTGGGTCGCCGTTGTGATTATGCTGGGGCGAGAAGAAGTAGCTCGACACCTGTTCAGGCGAGAACTGGGGGCGTGGAGAGCACTGGCGATTACGAGGTCAGACATGGTGCTTAAGAACTGGAGAGAACTTTGAAACTGAATGACGCGGATTTTGGACCGGTAAGACAAGCTGGCGCCTGCAAATTGGTGGATCTCTATCGGTTTAGGCCGGGGTAAAATAAAAAAAAGTGAAGTATGGTGCTGTTGGGCTCGAAAAATAAATTGTGTTCTTACAGCCAAAGAAGCATGTCAATAAAATATTTACTGTCAAATATTATAAATTATTTTTAGGCGTAATTTATAAGGGACACCTGGATGACACCAGCAAAGAAATACCCGGTAAGGCTCCTCGGAACGAATATCTCGGAGTCGGAAACCTGCGATCAGTGCCGTTCAATCGATTGGTCGCCACCAATGTTCCAATCGATTGTGAATTGTCAAGAAATCGCTGGTTGATGATCCTAACCACGTTTTCAAGGTTGCTCTTGATGTCGTCGCATGCATGCCAAAGTGAGTAACGGAATCTGTTCAACAGCGTACAATTCGTCGACCCCAAATACCCAGCCAGACGTCATCAATGTAGGTTGCCTCAAACCGAGACAGGAAATACAGTACGTAACGGCGGAAGTTATAGTCCTGTTCGGTAGTTGCATTTACAACACGCATAAAGACCTGAAAAACCTCTTGATGTGCATCCGAATCGGAGCGCTGACCCGTCAGAGGGTTGGCTTCTTTAGGAAACGTGCGTCTTCGTGCATGTGCCTGGACATCCTTCATTATATGACGCAGACACATCAGCACCGGATGCAAGGGAACACTATCCCCAACGCATTCTGAAGAGCTAAATCTCTGTTTACCAAAAAGAGTTTGAGTTTTGCAGTGAGGTACATTAATGTCACTTAGCTCTAACGCCACCTAATGCCCATACCCGTCGTTAGCCATTACTGCCACCGTCGTTTTGTGCGGTCCTCATCGTGTCAATACAGGGTAGGGGCCGCGCTCGCCCTAAATGCTACACCGTTTCAGGCATTGGGTCCGAAAGGTCCTCTTTCCCTTGGCCTATGTGCCATTGTAGTACATCCTGTCTGGCGATGTCCGTGATCGCCTTCCATTTTTTCTCTTGGAGACCCGGTGTTGTGGTTGTAACTTGCACCTACACCCCTGTGGACCGGGCGACTCTGGTGAGATCGCTAGCAGCCCTATTGTGAGCGCGCAGTTGCGCCATCCAGCTATGTATTCCCAGTGCATCCGCCAAACGTCTCGCCTTCTAGTACGTGTTCGCTATGCTTTGGACACGTGGCGGTGTTCTCGTTGCGTGCTGTCGGACCACTACACTATTGTCCCCAACTACGTGTACCGGCGCCCAGCCGTATACGTGCGGCCCTCTCATCAGACCAATGTGTGCTGCCAACGCCGATGACGTTGCCCTTCCCCTATGTGTCGAGCTCCTCTCATGTATATAACACCTGGCATTCCCCCGTACTCCGTTAAATTTGCGCAATTTACAAAACCACAATCCCCTTCTCTTGAAGGCGTCGTTGCTCCTCCTGTGAACAGAAGCAGGTTCTAGACGTTGCCGTTGGGACCCAGGGTGGCCGAGCCGTCTCAGTTATCTACTAGAACCGCACAGATGGTTCTGTTAATCTTTAGCCTTAACCGGCCCGCTACCCGTGCAGATATGTTCTGTGTGATATCCGCGTGGCCGTGCTAAATCCGTGTAACGAGTCCACTGGTATGGTGTGCCACCGTAGTATTGTTGAGGGTATCAAAATGTGCCACCTGCCATCTCCAACAGGCAAGTCAGTAATGAGCAGCACCCAGGCTCCCACATTCCGCAGTAAGCCGTTCCACCGTGTCCCCTACCAAAAAGACCTGAGGCGGGGGAATATAGTGCGCAGACTGCAGCTGAAAAAGCTGCGATAGAGCCCAGTGGTAGTCCCATACCTTGTCTCCGCGGAGAAAGACTTACCCAATGTAGAGGGTAGTATTCATCCCCGTGACTCCAACCATGTCGAGTAACGGCATGTTAAAATGGTTTGTACGAGACGTGCAATCAAGCAAAATCACATAATAGTTGCTTCTATAGATGTCAATAGCTCTATGGTCGGCGAAAAAAAGGTGTCAATCGGTGGTCATCGTCTTGTTCGTAGCTCAAGTGATATGGCCCCGATCGGAGCTTTTCCAGCAAAAATTCGATGCGACTCTTCCCTCCAAGCGCTATTAATTCCGCTCGGCTTCGTTCGTTGTAAACATCATGAGGTGTAATAACCAGCGAATGGTTTTCCACCAAAAGAAGAGTGATCGTCTGCCGTGCACTTGTACCAGTCTCACTGACAAGCAACATTGCTAAGCGGACGTCTTTTGTGCGGCTGGCACGTCGAAGAACGGGATGGGAAGCGGAGTGCTGCGATGGAGGACGATTATGAGCAAATGCACGACCGCGATGTTGAATCTTCCAAACAGTTGACTCACCAAGAAGTTTTCGAACCACATACACCTCCATCGGGACCGATCACATGAACCAATTCGTGGGGTCGAACTTGATCGTAGCGCCTGAGACCCGCTTCGCTATCAGATACTGTTGGCACGCTGCTGTGCTCTCAGTAGATTATTTCGTTTTTCTTCCGCCAGTGCTGGACCGATTGTCTACAATATCGATTCGTCTCATCCGCGATCCTTACTCAAAGTGCCTTTGGAAGAAAGTAGAAGAACAATCCGAGTGGTGAGTCTCCAAAAGCGGCCGCAGACATCGTTGGCCCCCAGGGCCTGTGCAGTAGTCTGCTGGAGCTTTGAGCCTCAGTCCATCTGCAATAATAATACAGCAAGGGTTACGTTATCAGATGATCAAACCAAACCAAAAGCAAGGAAGTTCTTGCCTGAATGCTGCTCATCGTAGATCTCCCAACCTTCAGTCGGTATATCAACTGGCGATTCGAGTTAGGCGAAAAGAACAGTGATACGACACGATTTGAATCATCTCGCAAGCTGTCCGATATCACAGGTTCATGCTTTAGCTTGTCATGTAGAGCCTCAATAGGAGTTAGCCCATTTAATGATTGATTTCGGTACTTTGTGATGTAAACGATCAAAATAAGGTAACGCCTGTAAATAATTTTTATATTTAATTAATTTTTCTGTAGCTTTTCTTTTATTATTAACATTACCTGTAAAGTTGTCGATATCCTTGTATACGACCAAAGCGTATCTGTTGCGCAGCTCGGTCCATATAGCTCTCGGCTCGGTGCCAGAGTTACATAGCTGAACAATATGCGATGCAACGTTGTGCTTCTGCATCAAGAAGCGCCATGCGGACGGTAAGGCCGAAATCTCCTTCTCCGACAAGATATGATGTCCCGAATGCGATTCGTAGTAAGTTGTTACAGACCACAAATCATCACCGACATTCGCTAGCTTTATACTGTACTGACAGCCTGTTTTCTTGGTCCGTAGAGCCCTTCTACCCTCGTGTGGAGTCCATCCTTTCGCTTTGTGACTTCTCTTGGCTCCTCCCTGTGAGCAGATTAGTGTAACCGTGTAAGGTGTCGAGCGGTCTACAACTACCGCAAAACCGCTCTGCACTGCATATTCCTTGAGATGTTGCTTAGCCTCCTCTAACGTCGCTACCACTACATTGGGCCGGGGCTTGCTGGGGCAACAATCTGCCGGAGAAAGGTTGTCCATCCTGCGTGTGGTGAAGCCAGAGTGGTCTAGTGCTAACCTCGCTTCAACACACACCAAAAATAAACAAGAATAGGTAATTACGAGGACAAGCTCGTAAATAGTGTGCCCTTGAATTTTGTAGAGTGCCCTTAGGGATCCCCATTTCGATTCATCGGCGATTTTTTGCGATAAGTCAAATCCACGAGGTTCGGCCGGAATTTACAATACACTTGGTCATGTTGATCAAGAAAAGCAGTTTTTCCATAACCTACTCGGGGGAAGGGGTGAAACCGACAAGTTAAAAAAATGTCTGGGAATTCAGATCCGTGTGTGGACCACGCGGACTTAAACCTATGGTTAGATCCGCCAACGTTTTTAGGGTCGTAAAGGGTTAGTAATGATGCCCGTCCAAAAAGCACCTTATGCAATTCCAAATGGTAATAAGTGATCAAAGCCTTTTGGTTACAAACAAGTACTCAAATGTGATCAAGGGTGCTCGAAGGTGCCCAAATTCATGTTGTTTGAGGGAAAGAGCTAGGTCCAAATCAAAAACTCGTAGTGATCTCATAAACTCCCTGATACATGTACCGAGCCGACAGTCATGTCGAAGAGGATGAACGATGGGGGAAGCGCCATGATTTGGGCAGGGGTGAACTGGCATGGTAATACCAATACCATCTGGTCTTTTTGAAGGGCAAGCAAACTCTATCAAGTACACCGAGACACTAAACGACAGTTTGCTCCTTTTATGAGAGAATCTCAATCCAGATAGGCGATTTCACGCCGATTTTTCAGCAAGATAACGCTTTTATATATTCGTTAAGGTACACCGAGGACTTCCTCGCTGCTAAACCACTGTCGTGACCAGCTAAGAGTCCCGTTCTCAACATCGCAGAGACATGCGGGGTCTTCTGGCTCGACGAGTGTATGCAAACGGTCGGACATTTGACAAACCCGCCGATTTGATCAAGAAGATCAAGTTCGAATAGTTTCGCAGCGATCCAGCGTACATTAAGACGTTGCTACGAAGCGTGCCTAAAAGGTTAGAAGCAAGGGGTTGTTGAAAGGAGCTCATACTAGAGCGCTTCGGACTCAGAGCACCACAGTGTGGCTACATTATTGGACGGCGTTATTCACAAAGTCAATACTCAAATTAAAAAATACGCGATCAAATTCAAACGCACCCTCAAATATCATATCCTAATTAATACTCAATAAAATCCTAAGAAGGGCGGCGTCACTCGCTCATCCATCGCTTCTCATCTTGCACAACGTTAAACAAGCAGCCACAAGGAAAATACGCTTGTTTAACATTGTGCAAGCATTCGAAGGCATGCAAGTTGAGACATAATTTGTTTCATCGGATCAGCAGGTATATGCATTTCTAAGATATTATACCTGGCAGTGAGTGTTTTTGAATTTGAGGCGCACTTTTAAAATTGAGTGTTGACTTTGTGAATAACGCCGTGCAGTGACGTATAATTTTGACCCGACCCAAATCGCCAAACGACATCAGCTTTCATATCTTGCTTTTTGTATTTATTTTCTATTGGTTTACGACGCCTATGTGTCGATTCGAGAAAGTCCATTTGCAGGTGCGGCAATAAATTTGGCCCGCACTGTACGCCGTCACAGCTTCAAGACGATGTTACTGTCTTGTGCTATAAAGTGTTGCATTTCGGTATGATGTACATTTAACTCCCCCCCCCTATCCACGAGAGTGAGACACACTTCCGAGATTGTATAGGTCAAGGTCGTGTGAGCTGCAAATGTTGAAGACCCTGATATATCTATCTCGCGGAAAACATCGATGAGTTCCTACAATATCATTTAAACGAAACTATTGCCTGAACTATAAACTCGTTCGTAGCCTGGACAACAAAGATATTTTTTATGAATTCCGCTATCGCCTTGAACTAAAGATGTGGATCAATAAATCAACCTGAAGCAGCTCAGCACTAATCTCAGTTTGGGATTCCACTATCCTTTCATCACTAAAACTTTAAAGTCGCGGGGCTGAGTGCTCCCAAACTTCCTACGATTTGAGGAAAGCCCGTACCGTAACCACAGCAATTTCAACAGAATCCTGTACGCTATTTGTGTTGTAGTACTAGCCGAGCGCAGCCGCGTACGCAGCGATCGTTTTAGTTCTGATCCCAGTATATTGAAAGCTCGTCGGAGTGTAGCCGAGGCAGGCAGGCTACACATATATATATTTTAATTTTCAACCAATCGTTTAATTATTTCCACCAATGGCCGCCTTCGGCGTAATATTGTTTTAGCGAATGAGAGCCGCCTTCGCTGCGCTCAACAGTCAAAGAGATTACGTCTAGAATCACGTTATCGCGTGACAGACGGACGGAGCGACGTTAGCGTTGAGTTTTAGGACTAGCCCAGCGCCGCCCGCTTTGCGGGCGGTGGGTATTTGTTGGGTCCCAACCCGTTCAGCTCGCTCCACTACTGAGAAAAGCTACATACGCTACGCATCGGAAGTAGCGCCTCCGCTGCGCTACTCGCCGTGTTCGATAATTAAGTGAGCTACCTACGCCTTCGGCTTCGGTAGGAAGGGGGGTCCTCCGGCCCCGCTAACACGAAAAGGTAAATGACGGGGCCGCCTTCGCTTCGCTCGGCAGCAAAAAAGGCCGTTTCAGCCAATGGGAGGCCGCCTTAGCTGCGCTCGGCGGCACTATTTCAACCAATGGCAGGACGAATAAACCGCTACGCCAAGTGTGACAGACTGATTGATGGACGGACGGGATACTCTGATTGATGGTGTTAGATTATGGCACAAATGCTAAATCAAAAATCAGGTCGTACACGTCTTTGAGCTGCAAGAAATGGTGATTCGTCAGTGTTGACGTCCCACATGCTGATTCAGCTGAAGCTACTGTGGCTGATGATCGTGCAAGCAGCGGTGCAAGTTGTGCAGTGAGATTCAATGGAAACTGTGACGTGGCAGCCGATCGAAGGGCATTCACCAGGGTATCTGAGGCCACCACATCGGGGACGGTAGCAGATCCCAAGTCGTTTCTCGGCTTCAGTGCTTGAAACAGCAACGTGGCTGCGTCCATGAGCTCTTCCATGAGTAGACAGGCGTGAACGCCTCGATGAAATCGCGCGACTCCCACACCTGGAGTGTGCGATCTCTCCTTGGTTCTTGCTGTAGTCGTGACTGAGAGCGCAGCTTCAAGAAGACGGGTCTGTAGAGGTTTCGGGAAGTCGGTACTGAGCTGCTGCAGAAGCTGCAAGAACGACGCTTCGCTGATGGTGGCAGGACCGCCAGGTTTTATTTTTCGGGTTGGATTTGAGCCTTGATGAGCAGTCGAGCTTGAACGCTGTAAGGACTCCGTACTGCTGCTGATCGACAATGCTGCTCCTGGCGTAGTTTCACTAGCTGCAAGATCATAAAATACCCTCTCAACAGCGGATGGGAACAATGGGCTGCTTGGGTGGCACGAACGCAGAGTGGAAATCACGGCCGCCGACTTATTGGTCACTAGACCTTGGAAACTGAGAATTGATCATCATGCACACAGAATCTCAATAAACACAGGGGGGGGGAATCCTCGTAGTATCCCCATGGGGAAAGCCTGAACTACGTACTGGGCAGCGAGGAACGCCACTGGCACTCGAGGTCGCAGTGTCAACACTTCGGCGATAGCAGTGGCGAGCATGTCCTTCGCACCAGATTTGACTGTTGCCGTTCGCAGACGCACGTTAGCTTGAACGTTCTCTCCATGGATCATGTCATGACATTGGCTTCACCTACTCAAGTAGTCTTCCGGCATTTTAATTGGTGCTGATCGTGGCACTATATCTTGTGCTCGCCAGGGTCGCGAAGACGTTTCATGATGTAAATATGCTACAAGTCTTATAATTGTAGTATACTTGGTTGACTGTAATATATCTACGGTAGTCTCACCGGTGACGAAGGTTCCGCACAAGCTCTTCCTCGTCCCGAAGTCTACGTGTGTGGTCGGTGAATGCCTGGAGCTGTAGCATACTCAACATGAAGTACTTGGCGTCCTCATGGAAGCGGTGACGAGTCTGCACCCCAATATTCCTGCGATCATCCAGTGACAGTGACGATTTAATCTTCAACACGGCTGAGCACAGATCTAAGCTGCGATAATTCGCGGGAGGCGGCGGCAGCAGCAGCGCATCGTCTGACACTATACTACGGTACTCGGACGGAGGCAGCGACGCTGATTGCTGCGTGGGGAACGTCACGCCCTCTGATCGTGACGATACGAACTCGTTCATCGGATAAGCATTTGCCGTCACGATGACCCCACCAGAAGCTCGTGCGAGGTCAAGACAGTCGTCTTGAGCCGTCGGACAGATGAAGAACGAGGCCTGTCCGAACTTCTTGGAGAACTTGATCGCATCCAGCACCTGCATCTTCGTCTCGCTGTCACCAGGGAACGGCTTGTAGTATCTTGTGCCGTCGTTCGGTTTGTTCTCGTGGATCGCTCGTAGCAGATATACATCTAACGGCGGCAGTTCCGTCCGGTGGTTGTTCCAGCATCGAAACACGTCCTGCGTCTCCTTCGACGAGATATTCCACGTCGTGTGTGCGAAGCGCGTGTAGGTAAAGTCCGCGACGTTTTGCGATGCGGCGTAGTCGTCGTCGAGCATTTTCCGTGCGAAATTGGTCGGATCCGCCGTCACTTGACTGGTGTACAGCACTCTAGTGTTCTTGAGCTTAATCGGCTCCTTCTCAGCGTCATTCTGCACGCTCTGCCGCATTAAAAAGTGCTTCATATCCTCATCGCAGCGCATTGTCCGACACAGCACAACATCCGTCAACTCCATGACCGAGCGTGTCAAGTTAACGGGGCGTGTAGCAGTCTTCGTACTAAAGTCCACAGTCGGCGCCATGAGATATACGGGCTTCTGCTTGGGCCAATCCGCGGTCTTGACCATTTCTAGCAAATGATCCGGCGACAGGAACAACATCGGCGTCTGTGGACACACGTCGTAGTAGCTTTTGCTTTGTCTCGTGGTGATGTCGTACATCTTCGCGTGTACAGCCCAGTCTGGCAGCAATCTCGACCGCAAGTACTTGAGCGGCCCCACAATTGCCGCGCAAGCTGTAGGTCCTCGTGAAGAGGACGGAAGGAAGATGTCCACGTCGGGACACTGTCTCAAATGCTGTAGCAACCTCGGGTCTCCGCGGTGTAGCAACGACGTGCTGGTCTGCGGGTTGGGGAACGACCGATCGGCGGCGTGGCCCGGCGCTGCGAACGTCCAGGGCAGGATCGTGTCGTTCTCGACCTGGCATGCCGCCTCCAGGAAGCTCAGATGCAGCAGGTCGTCGGACGAGACCTCGGCGTTGACGCTGCCGTCGATGGCCTTCCACTCGGACGAGCTGGTGACGGACGCGGGCGCCGCCAGTGTGAAGAACCCGGAGCGCAGCTCGCCCGTGAACAAGGCGCTCTGCGCATGCAGCGCCGCCAGCTCCCACAAGACGGAGAATGCGCCGGCCGTGAGAAGCAGCGCGCCCAGCGAGTGCAGCCAGCGCGTCGAGTTAAGCGACGCGAACGGCTTAAGCGGCGATGTCTTGGCCATAACGAGAGGAAAATGCAGAGTGAGTTAGTTACGGCATTGCTGGAATATAAAACAGTCGAGTGTTTACACCGTTTACACGTGTTCGTTACGAGCTTCATTATTAATGGTGGGAGTAACGAACGACGGCTGTAGTATGGGATGATGATGCCCACTGGCGAGTGGTGACCAGTGGTCACTGAACCTTGGTGCCATTGTGGGTACGGATGGACTGCAACCTGATGTACTACATGGCCTGAGATTCGACCGACTGGATGCACTTTGACTCAATAAATGCCAATGTGCGGGTCCAGTTGAAGTGGTCGTTTGGTTAGTTTTGTACTGACTAAGGACCCCGAATTGTGCTTTTCTCATTTCACCCATTTACGCACCCATGCAATGTTGCGTTACTTCATTATGTTTCAGCAGGAGAAACCTCTAGTTAAGCATAATAATGACGGGGTCGACCCGTTTAAGTGCGACTGCGGAAAGGCCGACCAGACGAAGGCTTTGACCAGACAAGACGTCACCTGCTTCTCCACCGCGCGTGCTCTCTTCAGGTCTCTCCTAGACGACCGGCTGAACGTGCTGCCCGCTGACACACCCTTGTCGCTAGGCGCGTCTCTTTCAGCCCTTTTCACCCCTCTCTGACACCCTGACTCCCCATATTGACCGAGATATTGCGAATTCCGCGGCTGGCCTACGTCAGGTCTTCCAGCCCCACAATAATGGCACTTTCCTGGCGTCAAAATGTCGCGAGATGGACGCAGTTCCGGATTACTAGCCGTAAAGACACTAGCAGACGACGTCGGACAGGTTGCAGCGCTCACTTCCTCCTGGTTGTGACTTTTTTTGCCGTTGCAATGGCTCCTTTTGTGACCGGTAAGAGTGCTCAAGAACCTATCATTTATCAGCCAGAACAGGCCTCCGAACGCGCGTACGTCGCGGGCTCGCACCTGTTGATTTGGTGGGGACAGCGAGGCGACGTGAAGAGCGCCATTGCGAAACTCGGCGGCGTCCAGTATTGCCCAGAAAGCGTCAATTTCCAGGTGGACAGCGAGCTCCTCGAGGACGAGATTTCGAGCTCGTGCAGGCAGGAAGCAGCTGATTTCGACGTGAAGGAGCTTATGCGGCCTTCGGATGGGATCATAGTGCCATTAAAGGAGCAGACGGCGAGGTTGTGTCGGTCTGAAGCATGTACAGCTTGGCTGAGTCGAGCTGTGAAGGCGACGTGGCTGCCTGAGTGTAGGTATCGACAGTCGCAGACGAGTTTCCGGTCTTTGGCGGAAACATTGCTGCGTATTCGAGAGGATTTGGTCGCAACGCCTGTAGTTGGAGGGATTATGGCGCCAAATGCGAGCTTGTTTCGTGAACTTTACGAGCTGAACCAACTTTCGAACCTGCTACGTGCCAAGGATGACATCCTGATCGAGGTGGGCTCGCCCATCATGACTGCAAGGCAATTGGCAAGACAGGAGGATTTCAGCCTAATGGGCTCGGGTGAGAGCCCGCAGCTCAACGGCGCGGCAGAGCCACCAGGAAGTTCCAGCGACACCACAGGTAGCTTCAATAACCCCAGCAGTGACTCTAGTTCCTCCAGCAGCTCCGAGACTTTTAGTGGCTCGAGCAGCTCCAGCAACTCCAATAGCATCGGGGACGATTTTCTGTCAGGAAGCGATTTCAACTCAAGTGACACTGCAGGCTTCACCAGTAGTGGCATCGGTCCGCACGCGTCGTCGACCGCCACGACCACCGAGTTGACGCCATCCTATGCCTACGTTGTGGGCGCCTGGGTCCTATTTAACGGCAGCTTCTTCTTCCTCATGCGAAGAAAGTGATCAGTGTTTAGCTCTATTCTCATCGTATACAGTGTCAGCTCCTAGTTTCTAGTTTTGTCCTAATGCTATTATTTGATTGTGTTACAAATACACTTGTCGTTTGCAAGTTGTCACTATTGTATATCCCAGTTCAGCTTTGACAACGACTTCACGGAACATCCATTTATCCCACTTCATGATCTTGGCTCTCACCAACCTGCTTGAGACTTGCTTGGTGGCGGTGTCCTACTCGAAAACGCGAACGAATCTGCAAGACTAACCTGTTACTACGGCCTATGGAGACGACATCCGTGAAGATACAGATGACGCCACTGTAGTGACCGTCGCCACGCCTACTGATCGCTCGGAGTGGGCAGGCCGCTGCGCTGATGCCGATGACACGAAAGATGGACTGGGTGATGGTACAGCTTCTAATGTTCGCCTACGAGAAGCTCCTCGCGATTGTGCCGGAGCAGGCGGAGGTTGCACGCTGTTTGTAGTCAAAGCACGTCTTCGAGCTTCATTAGAAAGAGTACCGTCTTCTTCGTCTTCAGCGTCTTCGTTACCATCTTCATCATCAGGCAAATAGATATTTCGACACATTTCGCACTGCACAAGCACCCAAAAAACAAATCATTAGTACCATTGCATTCGACAACAACACAAGTTTCTCTAATGCGCTTGTTGTACCTGCATAGTCAACGGCCGATTGACGAAGGTACACGACGGGCAAGACCACGGCTCCATCGGTACAATCATCGACTTCTTGCCTGAATATCGTGCATCCAGATCTATGGTCATGCGGTAAGACGATGTTGGCGATGAACACATCGACAGAGATGATGTGCGGCCCATTGCACCCTCCCAAGGCACACGACCTCCACCGCCCGTAATGCCGTCAGCGAACGCAGTCTGCTGTGCAGTCGCTGCTACATCCACCTGCAATGCCGTCTGCAGGAAAATAGCTGCCGAGTCGAGTAGGAACTGCGGTCGTGAACTGTTGTGGTCTCCATTGACTTTAACCAGATTTTTATCTCCACCATATGCCGCAAAGATCTGGTCGCTGTGGTGCGGTGCCACGAACGAATCATGCTCTGCAGCAACAAACAGAGCCGGCACAAATGACGCTGCAGCGTGATCAATTGGCGCTAGACGCCGTAAATCAAAGTGCGCACGCTTCTTCACTGAAGAGCGGATAAACTTCAAGACGATCTTGACGAGGAATCCTGGCAGCGTCAACCCTTCCTGTCGACCGCGTTCCACCACCTCTTCCACAAGCTGCTCCAGACTGGCGAACGCGCTATCCACGACAATCCCTGCAATCGACGGGTCTCTATCGGCATGTAACAGCGCTGTAGCCGCCCCCATACTTCTCCCCCATAATGCTACAGCTCCGATATTCTTCTTAGCGCGAAGGTATGATACGACATCTCTCAAGTCGTCACGCTCGAAGTAACCCAGCGAAATATACTCGCCATCCGACATGCCACACCCGGCTGTATCAAACGCAGCAACAGTAAGACCAGCCGCCAAGCACGTCCGTAGTACGCCCAGCGCTTCTAATCGACACGATGAATTGCCGTGCAGATACACGACACAGGGAATCGGCTGTGTTGTGGAAGGCATCACCGGCCGCCAGTGCGAGCATACGAGCTTCTGTCTGCGGTCGTTCACTACAGTGAAATCTTCTCGAACAAAAACTCGTCCTGCGAAGGAGAACTCGTCCGGTCCTAGATCTTCCAGATCGTAGTCTGTGCGTGGCGGCCGAATAATCAGGTGCACCAGCTCCGTGTATCCGTTCTTGATCAAGTACCAGTAGCTGAGCTGCGATGAGGCCTCCTCCGTCGCCTCCTGTCCTCGTTCAATACCGCCTCGCTCGCGCTGCATCTGCCCGTCAGTACTGGAGCTGGAGCTGCTGCTCTGATGTTGTCGAGAAGGTCGCGGCCTCGGGACGTGGGGTCGGTTCGTCGCGCCGACGTCCCGTTCATTGGGCATGGATGCCGAGCGCCGCTCGTCACGGGTCCCGGGGACGGTCATATCAGAAGAGTCGGTACTCGACTGCGGGGGCAACGAGCGTCGCACAGGGCGCGCACTGCTCGAGCCAGAGGAAGAAGCTTCTCGGGACTCGGAGTTGCCCATATTTAGTCAGTCTTCACTGGATCCTGAGCTTCACAGCGCAAATTGAAGGGTAGTAGAAGGAAAATCGACAGCAAAGACGACCGAGGACACGAGGAATGCAACTGCGGAGGCCGGGGACGTCTGTGCGGACTGCCAACCAGAGCAGAGACGCCGTCCGCGGCTGCTCGGTTGTTGCCGTGTGCGCAGCGTGGCTGTTTTGAGCAACGATGCTGTTATTTTTAGTCGAGGGATCGGGGTAAACTGTTTTATGGCGAATCAGATCTCATCACTGATGGACTTTTTAGCAAATGGGATGCGAATGTTGGTTTCTGCCACGCCATAGGGTGGACTTGCACTGACTTGACCCAGCGCCAAGTTGCCTTTTAAGGACGTCCTCATGATATATAATAGAATCACCCTTTTGGTTGCACTCTGGGCAGCATAAATTTAGACCAGTTTCACGTTGACGCTTGGGCGAACTTCACGCAGGACGCGGCATGCGTACCATTGTTGATGGCAATGGAAATGTAATGTACGTATGTTGCAGGATCGCAAATGCAGCGCTTTGCCATCGCGACGACTCGAAGATGTAGGTCTATGATTTGAATCGGCCAGAACGGAATACAGATCGCCACGACCTCATCGTTACATAACTTGAAAGGTGTGTCAAGTGCCTGGTGCAGTCAAAACGTTGGCTGCATCTAAATGACTGCTCCATATCCTGGCCCTTCACTACGTTTACGCTGCAATCATTCCCTGAAGCTAAACGTTTTAACCAATCAATGATTCGGTTAGATATGGTACCAGTGTACTGGTACCTAGTAATTACGTCGTAAAAAATCCCAGTCGTTTTTACGTGGCTGCTCCGCCAGTCCCAAGAGCCAAACCACTGGCTGTCGCGGGGCTCGAACGCTGCGGCTTTTTGACTGGGCACGTAATTTCTGAAATCGGACTAGAAGACAGGTAGGCCTGCGCTCTTGCTATGGCGAGCGCGATGGCTCTCGCAGTAGCAACAGCAACAGAAGCATGCAGCTAACCCCCGTCTCGTGTGCTCCCTCTTTGCCCGCCTCATAGACCTCAGCAACCATGGTGAACATGCCGAAGGAACGTCGCACTTACTGCAAGGGCAAGAAGTGCCAGAAGCACACGGTGCACAAGATCACCCAGTACAAGGCCGGTAAGGCCTCCAAGTACGCCCAGGGAGCGCGTCGTTATAACGACAAGCAGAAGGGTTTCGGTGGTCAGACCAAGCCCGTCTTCCATAAGAAGGCTAAGACCACCAAGAAGATCACGCTTCGTATGGAGTGCAAGGAGTGCAAGACCAAGAAGCAGCTGCCCATGAAGCGCACCAAGCACTTTGAGCTCGGAGAGAAGAAGAAATCGGCCGGCCACCAGTACTAGGCGTCTACCTGGTCTTTGCTCAACGCTTGGCGGTTTGCTGCGGACGTCGCGATCCTTTGTTGGCTGGCTGCTAGGTGGCGGTTGGTGAACGGTCTTTTCCTCGACGAGGTCACTCTACAATGACCGGGGCTTGGATAAGGGGGACTGACGCGAACAGGACGTTGGCCCGCGGAATGAACATCTTGCTCAGGCTGATGGACAACTGCGGACGGCCAGTCGTGATCGGTAGTGCCTCAAATCAAAGCCATGGTCGTATTTTAGTCCTGAAATCGTTCATGTCGTACCTTTTGATTGTCGCTTGCTCGCCTTAGTGCCAGGAAGGGTATGTCTGCGCAGGGACTCGTCTACAGGTTGCAGGTGCTGTAGGAAACGTTTACAGGGGCAGGAGAGGGCAGTGCCAGCCAAGACCAGATGAAGGACTTCTTTGCAATAACCAGACAGGTTGATACCTCACGTCTTGAGTAGGAAAAGGTATCTTCATGTCCCAGTGGCAAAGTGCAGCTCAGCTCTTTTCAAGGATGACGCTTGGATACAACGAGATGGAAGGCATTACCTCCAGCCCCCTCTAACCGCAACATTTTTAAACTCAGTGATCAACAACTGGAGGATTTGCCGCCAAGAGTATTATAATAGTTTGACTCGACAATTAGCCCGTCTTCATACCTTGCTGGCTCGGCAGGACTGACAACTTGAACGCCTTGAACTCGTTTCCTCCGAGCCTTGATCGTTGACTACGTCACTGTGGTAATCGCTGCATTTACCCCCCCCCCCCCCAACCTGATTATTTGCTTCAACCAAAAGTTTTCACAATTGGTTAGCTGTGCATTTTGATGCCACAGGACGGCGACGGCGTTCAACTGATGTCCATGAGATTTTTTTTCTTTTGTTTTCTGTGGGTATGCGGTATTATACATCTACGACTTGAAAAAAAAACATACGGTACTATGCACTGCAGACTCACAGACTGGGTCAAAAATCCCAGAACTTCTTAGTCAGCAAGACGAGCTGGAGAAATTTCCTCAGTGCTCTTGGTCAAGAAGACTGCTTCGTCGGGAGTTGAGGTTGCATGATAATCCTGGCGTCCAACTTGATGCCTTTTGGAAAGATGCTCGCTCCATATGCTGTAAACAAGCTGAATCGCCAACAAGTCAGCGTGGCCGAAGGCACTTAAGTGGTAAAAATCCGCCGCCAAGATCTGTGTTTTATTGCGGCAGAATAACTTCAACCAGAGTGTGAGACTGACAAGAAACTTGCGTCATCTTGCGTCGAGGCCTTTCAAGGAGATTACTGTAATTAATTGGGTGGCTGCGCTTGCTTTACGACAATTGATGTCAAGTATCCGAGTTTTCCCGTTTCTGCCCGTTGGAACTCAGTGGTGGAAATCAGCAGTATAGATCTGTCGCTACGTCTCGTGCCAAGGATTTTAATCGAATGGTGAGGCAGGTAAAGAAAAGGAAAAATGATTCCGATTAACGTTGATATGCCACAAGGCGACTGCCCTCATTTCAGTTGAAGATGGTGACGACTGGCATGGGTGACATCCAAGTGTTTCCATATCTGCAAGTGGGGGTCGACGATAGCTTAAGTAGCAGGTTTTGCTACTGTGGAACTGGCGCTGCCGAACTGGGACAGTGACGAAATTAGGGCACGCTGCAGATTGACAGTCCCAGCAGATATATAATAATAACATACTTGATTGTGCTTTCAAACAGAGGAGGGCGTCAATTCCTTAACTCTAGCGCAACAATTCCTTAACTCTTGCGCAAAAGGAAAGAATTGACGCCCTCCTCTCTCTTCAGACTAACTATCATGTCAGCTTCACTACTGTTTTCTGAGCTGACATATGGAGACGTCGGTGTCTACATGTACGTGTAGATGGAAGATCACAAAAACATAAACATTGGGAATGAAGGAAACTCATTAAAGTTGTACACAACAGTTGAACAAAGCCGATCGATTTTAAATAAATATATTCGTGAGAGGTCCAGCGAGAGCTTACAAGTCTTTGAATATGTGAGTGGGGTCTCAACTTGATAAAGCTCGAGCACGAGAACAAGAGTATCTAAACGAAGGATCTGACGCAAAATGTGGCACGGGGTACTGAGCATGATCAATCACGAAAAGGTTTTCATTTTTCTTCCAGGAAATATGGACAAAGTTGACTTCATCACAGACGGATTGCTTGCCGACAACGTAAAAGCAAGCTGATGTGCTCTGTTTCGTCTACCACACCACCACAACAGTTTTCCCGACATCTCCACGGAAACGGTATGGTTTAGTGTATCTGCTAGTTGTTACACCAAGCTTTGTAAGTCCAATACTGGCATTTTATCCACACCTCAAAATTAATCGATTTTTCGTCCAAATCCGTACCTTTCACTCATTTATGCATCGTAAAACATTCAAGCAAAATGCTTACTTAGTTGGCGTCTACACTTTCACTCAGCACATTTTTTTCTCGATACACTGCACACTCGAACAAGGTCATGTCGCCAACCAAAGATATCAAACGAGAAGGTATCACTACCTTCCCCGAGCAACCTGGCACGTCATATCAATACTCCATTGAGGTGGCGGCCGCTAATGTGAGTATCAGGATGGAGGACCGGTCAAGTAAGAAACAATGGTAAGACTACGAGAAGCATCCAAGTAGCCTTGGATATATTATTAAACTAAACTTTCTTGTAGGTACAGCGGCGGTTTATCGATAAATGGCATTGTGTTGCCTGGAAACGAAATTCCGAACGCATCTGCTATCGACTACGCCAAGGAAGCGATAAAATCCTCGATTTATTTTCCAGCAACCCTTTGACAACAACAATATGCTGCTGTGCTTCCAGGACTTGTTAAATTATGATCTGACCGCATCCAGTTGTGTCCTCCGAACGCTAATTTTCCTTTCGCCGACGGGGGGTGTTCAACTGGATTTATGTGTGGAAACCGCCTTCCGTCGGACGACTTGGGTGACCAAGCACGCATTAAAGCTCGATCCTGTCTCCGTTAAATAAATTGACGTGTTGGCCTCGAAGTTGCGTGATCAACAAGTTGTGCTTGACCAACTAACAGAACGGATTCACTGTTTGCAGTCTGGCCAGCCTAGTTTGCCCAACTGAAGGCCAATAGCAAGAACAAGATTACCTGGAATCTTCGATGGGATGGAAATAAATTTAAGGCGTTTGTTGTGAACACACGAAGTGGCGCGATCCAATTACTCGCCCTGGCGTTTATTGTGTCAATGGGGCAGTAATCTGCCGCGGTAGCTGCAACAATACTGCACCGATGAAGTTTATGAAAAACGATATCTGTATCCAAAGTATCAGTTACGGATACGTTTCCATCTCTCCTCTGAATTACGTTGGGTGGCTGGAGAAAAACGACGTGCTGCGGGTAACGTGTACGGGTGAACTCCAAGGTACGTCGAGTTTGGCGATTGTGCGATTCGGAAACTGAGCTGCTATCGCAATGAAAATGCAAAAACAAATTGAGCTGTCACGCTCTGTTTGCTTCAGTATCGGAAGTAGCCCAATGAAACAATGGTGATTTCATCTTTGTTACCTTCTTCTGTGTCAACGTCTCTTCTTCTTTTGGTAAAACACATTCTGGTCGCACGATTAATAGATTCGAAGTACACTAGGCAGATTAGAGCTTTACGTGATCCAGATCTTGCCAAGTACAGGACCAATTCCAGGAACACGATATCCCCATAAGCTGGTTCGTTTTAAGTTAATATGTAACAAGTTCCAACCATGGCTACTCTTGACACGCGTGAACCTTGAGATAGCTTGTTAGGTTTCACATTCGAGATAAACCTTCCTCCTCTCCACTCGACCCAGGAAAAATCCAATAAATCAGCGGTACATGTTGTCAAGGCGTCTCGCTAATAAAAAAAAGCAATATTTTCGCTCGAGGAGGAAAGTCGAAGGGCTTGGAAAGCTACAGAATGTCCAATGTCACCCCAGTTTCGGCCGCTATGCCATCGACTCGATGGCACCGGATTGAAGAAGCTCGAAGACGAACATCTAGCCGAGGCTATAATCCTATGCAGGTTTGGATGACTGCTTGCTACATAAAAGTATGGTGCCTTTACCATGCGTGTGGGGTTCCGTCGACTCCGAAGGACTGGAGGTTAATTGGCGTGATGTCCCTGGCTCCCAGCAGCTATGTTAACTTGCTGGCAACTTGCTACAGTATTATTAGTCTCAAAAGTACTGGAATACATTGGTTCAATCCTACAAAGCTTCAAATTCCATTGCTGCCATAACGACTAAAGCTGTTAAGAAGATACAGAAGGCGTTCCGAGTCCTCCCCTGAGACTGACGTTGCCTAACTTCAATGCTACCGTTGAGTAAGAATGAAGGAGTTTAAAAGCATAGCCTAGCCGCCACAATCCATCTAGCCCAGTGAAAAGCACCATCCACCAGGATTACTCTTGTGTGTGTACTGTATTATGGGGTCAACACAAGATATCGAGGTTGAAGGTGTAACTGCATTCGCCCCACGGCCTACCACATCATAATGGAATGGATAAAACGGACTACATGACGTCGTCTAACACAATTACCGATGCGACAGCTCTCGATTATCTGAAGGTAAGCAGCTAAACGGGTCTGTGAACTTCCAAGTGTACGGGAATATTAGATTTGTGTGTAGTGCTTCAACGATGCGCTACCTGGTGAACTGGACGAGGCTGAGGACATCCAGCGCATATTGGAAATGCTGAAGGGTGGAGTTCTTCGACTAGCATTTGCTATCAAAATGTGTCCTTCGCTCGACGAGAGTGGCCAAGTACACGTTTGACCTGGATCCTGTCGCTGTTGAGCACATTGACGTGTTGGAATCCAAGCTGCGCGACCTACAGGATGATGAGTTGGAGCGGCTCCGAGTAGCGGAAAGCAACTCCGTGGATTCAGCTAACCGCTTCCACGAAGAACGGCAACTTGGTCAAATAGAGCAAAGTCGAATGCGAAGAATTTATCGCAGATGGCGTGGATGGCGCGGTAAAGGTTCTGTGTGGAGGGTTTTTTTTTTTACACTATTGCTGCTATAGTGACAGTTACCACAAATCGCTACGAATCTGTCGAGCTGTTGAAGAATGACAATCCCATCCAAGCAACATACCCAGGGTGCAAGCAAGGGTGCAAGTCTACTGCCCATCTCAATTGATTGAGCGTTTGGAAAAAAATGATAGTCTGACGGTGTCATCCACGTGTCACGTTGCCGACACGTGCACACTTTCTATCGTGCAACTGGGGAACTAATCAACCTGAAATGGGCGATGGCACGGGGTTTTAGACACTTCATTTTGTAAGTGTTCCCAATTGGACACCAGTAGCGCGCACTATGTTTGATCGCTAAGATTTTTTTTGATTTTCCGGCTTACTTCGGTAAAGAATACATTTCTGAGTATAACAGCTCCTAGAAAGTTGACAACCCGACCGTGTATTGGTGCCCCCCTGTAGTAACGTTTGTGAGAACTACCCTTCAGGACGAAATGATATCGTGTGGACTTCGATACTCGCCCACAATAGTTCTTCTATTCGAGTTGGAATGCTACTACGTCGAACCCATTTGGGTTTTACGATATTAAATCATAATGCTGTACTTAAGTATGCAACTTGTATAGCGTTACTGCAATGATAACAGTTCTCCGTTAGCCTACAACCAACCCGCTCGACCTATCAAAATTCACGAATAATATGTACATGTTGCAGGTAAGATGTCTTCCGCGTAAAGCCCAACGTCCGGTTCGAAAGGGATGATTTGTTGTCATTAAAATGCGACAGCTATCAACTTACCTCTTACTTCTTTCTGCACATGGCCAATGTGTAGAGGTTATTCTTGCGCAATGCTTCGTAAGTATTGCGCAAGAAAAACCTCTACATGATCGCCATGTGCAGATAATAATGTCGAGTAAGTACAGTCTAAATGACATTAACCAAATTATCTGAGCTTGGATTCCAACTCTAATGAAGCAAAATCTTATAACTGTCGCTTTCTACGCTCTGGAGCCGTTCCTTTGGTGCAATTGGACGGATAGCCCAACTTCACCACAGTGAAGTAGTAGTTTTTTTCCAGTTTAGTTTCCATGACGCACAATGGACGGGGAATGAGTCGTCGCCGATGCTTCGACCCACAGCTCGTCGGCTTTGAACACAGGTGACACCGACAAAACAATCTTCATCACAGCTTAAACACAATAACAATAATAATGGAATCGACTATTGACTATATGAGAGTATGTATCTGTTCTAGTTGTAAACATAACCTTGTCAATATACTTACAATATATACTTTCATAGATTCCGATCTAGTTGTTTCAAAACGCGACGCTTTACCGGACGGAAAAGAATTGATTAGAATTTGCCATTACCGCTTGTGCCTTCGGCTCGACGCCGAGTACGATCAGCGCAAAATATTTTTTCCTGCCTTTATTCAACTCACCGCCAGGGAAAATGTGCCGTCTATGGGGGGGCAAGATTGAGTCAATATTTCAGTGCGAACGGCGGAGATAACATCGTCGAGTTGGACACTTGGGTTAGCATGTCTACCTGTGATGACGGGTATCTATACAAAAAGGTCGTCAAACAAGTTGCCACTTCAACATCGTTTTGTTGCAGAAAAAAATATCTTCCAAGTCCCAGCTATCTGCTTTTTTCATCGAGTCTCGTGAGCACTGAGCCCCTTCCCACTCACAAGCACGCGAGATAACCGCCTTGCCTGCTAGTTCTCACCACGATACTATAGTACTTAGTCACAGGGTTGTCAACTCTCCTGGCGTTAGACGTCACACGTAAGAAAACCACAAAATATAGCGAAATCAAATCGTGCTTGCTCTTTGCTACCAAAAACCTAAATGCATGGCTGCAGCACTACTGCGAACACATACAAAACGAATTGTCTAAAACCCCGTGCCATTGCCACGTCCAGTCGATTAGTTCCCCAGTTGCACGATAGAAAGTGTGCACGTGTCGGCAACGTGACACGTGGATGACACCGTCAGACTATCATTTTTTTTCCAAACGCTCAATCAATTGAGATGGGCAGTAGACTTGCACCCTTGCTTGCACCCTGGGTATGTTGCTTGGATGGGATTGTCATTCTTCAACAGCTCGACAGATTCGTAGCGATTTGTGGTAACTGTCACTATAGCAGCAATAGTGTAAAAAAAAAAACCCTCCACACAGAACCTTTACCGCGCCATCCACGCCATCTGCGATAAATTCTTCGCATTCGACTTTGCTCTATTTGACCAAGTTGCCGTTCTTCGTGGAAGCGGTTAGCTGAATCCACGGAGTTGCTTTCCGCTACTCGGAGCCGCTCCAACTCATCATCCTGTAGGTCGCGCAGCTTGGATTCCAACACGTCAATGTGCTCAACAGCGACAGGATCCAGGTCAAACGTGTACTTGGCCACTCTCGTCGAGCGAAGGACACATTTTGATAGCAAATGCTAGTCGAAGAACTCCACCCTTCAGCATTTCCAATATGCGCTGGATGTCCTCAGCCTCGTCCAGTTCACCAGGTAGCGCATCGTTGAAGCACTACACACAAATCTAATATTCCCGTACACTTGGAAGTTCACAGACCCGTTTAGCTGCTTACCTTCAGATAATCGAGAGCTGTCGCATCAGTAATTGTGTTAGACGACGTCATGTAGTCCGTTTTATCCATTCCACCCTTGTACCTACACAGAGCATTCAATCGGTTAAAATCATAGAGAAAACGGTCTCGAAACTCTGTCTTCTATTCGTACCATTGTTTCTTGCTCGTTCGGTCTTCCATCCAGATACTCAGTTTGTCATTTTTAAGCTGGAGCACATAGCGATACGATGTGGTAGGCCGTGGGACGAATGTAGTCACACCTTCAACCTCGATATCTTGCATTGGTACAACGATCAAACGGTGCAAAAGAAACAAAACAGTCGCAATGACGTTTTTCGGGGACTGAAGTTGCTATAGGTCTCGATACATCGACCATGCCAATGAAGTTAAGCGACTCGCATCGCGGCGTGAAAACAAAACGCGATATTTCACGGAAAACTCGGTCCTTGCGCACAAGCTTCCACCTGAAACAAGGATAACTCGTGACTTCAGGTATGTTTTTCTTCAAAGATCAGAAAACTATATTTTTTCAGGGACGTAGACGCGATCAAAACGCCAGGAAGCCACGTCGCGCATCTGATGAATAAACGGCACTTAACAGCTAGTATATCTTAGGCTGACATCGCTTCCTGGTCACCCACGTTAAACTGAAATGAACAACAACTGATACGGGGCGTTTCGATTAAGAACTCATCTCGAGCTCACGTCTAGGGTGTATTCCCAAGCAAGAAGTGAACATTGCTACAGTTGAATACGATATCTTCACCGCAATTTGTGTGCGATATGCCACTGTACGTATCACCAGGATGCTTCCAAGTTGGAAGTTCCAACAAACCCCGTCACAAAAATCCCGAGATAAATTTACGTCAAGGGAACGGGTAGCGCCAACCAATGACAAGTGAGACACTCGAATCCGCTGGAATCCGATCAAGAGGGCGAAGTTCGACAACTCCGTCGATGATAGTAAAAAAAAATGTCGTGGACGAGTCTGGTCATAGTTCTCGTCAGCTAAGGGTTGCCCGATTCCGTTGCATGGAGTACTGCAACTGAATAAACTACCCGAGTTAATTAAGCAGGACAAACAGTTAGTTGTATATCTCCCGTGACGCAGTTGGAATCACCCCCAGGTGCTTTATCGAACAGATATCACATTTGTTCCCATCGAATCCAATCCACAAGCACGTCGATACAGGCTAAACTTCCAGCTCAAGCGGGATAGTGGGACGAACGTTGCTTGTGATTCACAAATTGTGAAGCACAAAGTATCAGTTACTACATGTACCCCCTCCGCTTCCAACTTGGGGGTACTTTGTGCTTCCACTCTCCCTCGACGACAGACGGGACGACCAACGGATGATGAAGAAGAGCTTGCTGTCGAAACCCTACAGGAATGATTCAATCCGCTGGCTGCACGCGCTGGTCGCGCTGGTTATGACTGTCGGGGTCTTTTCCGTCATGTGGGAGCTCATCGCACTGCACACGCAAGGATCGTCACTTCCTCGCGGCCTTCGACGAGCTGGAGCCCCACATCTCTTCCGACGACCTTTTGCATCTTAACTATCTGCAAAGCGGGTGCCGGGCGGAGAACAAGACCGTGTTCCCATGGACCTATGCTGCTCCAGACAATGACGTTGATCTCCCGGTTCCAGTGCTCGATCCAGCACGTCGCTACTGCATCGAGGCGACCCGAGATTGGTTGACGAGCTGCGCCAATGTCCGGACGTCGACATTTACCTTCCTTCGTCATCACGAGGACCCGCTAGCTGTGCTACTGTCGCTGGACCTCTCATGTTCCTACACTCCAGACTTCTGCCGAATTGGGTGTTTGACGTCGAATTGTACGACTTCGCGTCGCGACAGAAGACCAGCTACTTCATTTTGTGTCCGGCCACGCCCATACTGTTCCTGGCGCCCGAGTATGTCTTGACACTGACAAAATCTCCATCGTGGCCATCCACTAAGCCAGTGTATCTCATGGCACCAGGGCTGGAACTAAAGACACCCTCATCTCCACCGGATCACTTCACTCAGGCGGTACTGGAACGCACCGACGTCGTACTCTGCCGTACGATGCGCTGCGATCAAGACGTGAAGCAGTTTCTGTAGCATCAACCCGATGGAGGTGACGACACCCGCATGACCAAGAAACCCAGAGTCATCTACACCGGCCAGATGACGGCAGACCCGTCCAACTTTGCCCGTCATGTGCTTGGTGACGGTGCAGTACCCGAGAAAAACGTGACAGACTTTGCCAGTCTTCGCTTTGCCCATATGACCTGGGATATCTCGTCGAAGACTACGAAAGATGCGATCAAATGCTGGAGTTCTCACGTGAAAGAATTCCCATCCTCGATGTGTACCTGCTGAAAGAATATCAAGATGACAAGCGTACCGACGGCGAAAGATTCTACAGATCCTTCCCTCGTGACGCCAACACCACGATACAAACTCTGGATCCACACAAATTTGCGCGAGAGTTTGGCAGCAGCTCCTTTTTCATCTGTCCCACGGCAACCGACGATTGTCTAGCCCTCGCTCGAGCTTCTGGTGGTGTTATCGTGACCGCGGACGCCTACCCGATGAATGAGCTGGTCTCGCGGGCTTCAGAAGCCATTCTGTTTCCTACTGAGCAAACGGATCGAAGCCTAATAATACTAGACGACTCGCTGCTGCTTCCATCTCCGTCAGCGCTCTACCACAGCTCAGACCTCTGTGACGCAGTACTGAAAGCATGTGCGTCAACATCGCTGAGTGAGCGCACGTCTCTCGGCACGCAGGCCCGACACCATTTCAACGAGGACGCAAAGCTCTTCATACTGCGCATGCTCGAGCTGCGAGCTTTTGCGCGCCATGAGCACCAATTCCAGGACGTGGAACCGAACCTCCGTCGTCTACCCTAAGTTAGTTATGTTGCTGGTATCGAGTCAGTACAATACCCCCTTACACACACACAAAAGCCCCCACAATCTGTGCCAACTCCATATTTGCCTGACCTCGGGATTTTCCAGTCCGGTCTCCAAAGCTGAAGTGTGTCTGTTATCTACAGCAGCAACGCTGTCCCCACTCTCTACCGCCATACAACAAGGCGGTATCAATAGAGCACAGCAGGCTCCTACCTAAAGTATGGGGGCTTACTTCTTGCCGAGCATCCGGAGCACGTTCTTGCGGATCTGGCCCTGTACGAACACGGGCTTCCCGAGGCGGCGGATGCGCTCGCGCGTCTTCTTCGTGGCGATGTGGCGCTTGTTGGCCTGTGCGCGCTTGACAAGTCCGTTGCAGTTGACCTTGAAGCGCTTCTTGACTGACGACTTGGTCTTGAGTTTGTATCCCATGGCGCGCACTTGCAGCTGCGGGAAGGCGACAGCCGCACGCACGGCGAGCATGGACACGAGCGTCATGGGGGTGGACGTTTTCGAGGCCACGGCGGCGAAGCACGGCGCTTGGGCGATAGCGCGCGGGGCGACAGAGAGGGCCTTGAACTGGCGAGCGAGGGATCTGAGAGCGTGGGGACGGGTTCGTTAGAGAGAGGTGGTGGCGGCGAAAAAGATAAAATGCAATAATCGAGGCAAAGAGATCTGGAAGAGACGCTACGGGCGGCGGAAGCGTACCGGAAGAGCGCCATAACGAGCTTGGTCGTGTCTTCTTGACGTGCGGTCTCCAATGGACGAGCTGCGGGTTGTATTGCATGCGTTTGATTGGACAGTATTCGAGGTGATGATTGGCTGAAAAATATTTATTCAATTTCTCCCTGGGATTACGGACCTGGTCAGTGTCGCACATCCGTCGCTTCTCGATGATTCCAAAGCAGAGAATCCAGCTCGTTTCCCCTTGCATTACGGACACAATCTGAACACTAATCGCAATGCCAACCTGCTCTCCCTCGAGCGTCACTCTGCAACGTACCTTCCTAAAGCCACGACGAAGGTAGCGCGTTACACCACATATACTAACTCCAAGAATGGACATCGGCGCGCACTGCTCCGTGCCCGCATGCCACCAACAGGATTTCCTGCCCTTCACGTGCGACTGCTGCAGCGGCGTTTTCTGCCTCGAGCATCGCAGCTACGACGGGCACGAGTGCCCCAAGGCCGGCAGTCATGATCGCCGCGTGGTACAGTGCCCCGTGTGCAAGCAGCTGATTCGCTGGACGGCCGAGCAGGACGTCAACGCTGTGTGGGAAGAGCATGTGCGTATCGGCCAATGTACGCGCGAGAAGTTCAAGCAGCAACAGCAAAAGCAGCAGACGAAAGCTAAGAAGAAACGCTGCGCCACGGAGGGCTGCCGCGAGGTGCTGCTCACTTCGAACCAGTTCCACTGCAACAGATGCGCCCAGGATGTGTGTCTGAAGCACAGATTCGAGGCCGATCACGATTGCGAGAACAATCGCCAGGCTCAAAGACAACAATGGCTAGGAGGGTTTAAGTCCAGGACAGCAAGCTCAGCTAGACCGAAGCAGACGTCGCAGCTTCAAAAGAACGCGCAACATGCGGCGGCTTCTATGGTGAACGGCACCAAGTCGGCAGTGTCTTCTCTTGTACAGAACGCAAAGGCGGCAGGGAGTGCTATTACCACGAGCTCTGAACAGTGCCCCATGTGCCAGCAGAAGTTCGCGTACGTTAGTCAGCTCATTGCACACGTTAATCGTGAACACCCCGACACATCTGAATCTAGAAGAGCTTCCGCTGCGACATCGCAGCCTGTAGCTCGAGCAGCTGCGAGCGCAGGAGTGCCCGCGGGTAGCGAGGTGTGTCCGCAGTGCCGCGCGATCCTCCCCAATGTGACTGCGCTCATCCAGCACGCTGAGACGGCGCATTCCGGTGCTGTCGCTGCGGGGCGTGCTGGTGGGGCAAGCGGCGACCAGGAAAAGTGCAACATCATGTAGATAGACACCCAGACGACTAGTAAAAGTCGAAGAAGAACCGTTTTGCCCTTAAATGATCCAATAGATACACAACATGGAAAGCTGCCCTCTGTCTTCAACGTGTGCTCAGCGGCGGTCACCACTGCAAATATATTAGTATATCTCCCACCGTGCTCTTCTGTGCTACATGGTAAGTCGTCGTCTGCGCGTCGCGTCTGTTGGCTGAGACCAGGTTAGGCTCAGCCAGACTTGAAGAGCAAGATGGCCACCTGGCCCAGGTAGAAGTAGATGAAGTGCTTGGTCTCGTGCGTCACGTATGAGCCGAAGTTGCGACCTACGATGCAGTGCCACGTTGGGTTGTACTTCTTGTCGAACTCCTTCTTGATGAAGGCGGCGATGTCCTTCTCGATGTTGTACTTCTCCAGTGCCTGGCTGGCGCAGTCAACGGCATCCTGCTGCATATCCTCATGCATGTCTGCATTCTTGATCACGGCCTTGCGCTCCGACATGGCGTCCGTCTAGCGTCAGTCTGTAGCTCCCGATCCAAGGGGCGAAAAGCTCGAAAGTGACTGCTACCGGCAGTTGCTTCTCCCCCTTTGTTTTTTTTTTGGCTCGAAAGCGACGCCTCGTAATTTACCGAGTAGATTCCCGAAACGGACTGATAAATCCTTGGATCGAGAATTTTCGGCGTGGAATTTTGCAAATTTGATAAAACGCATTTGAAAGGTATATGTGATACACTTAGCTCTGCGACGCGCGCATCAAAGCTGTGACGTGTGACGCCACTGACCGCGCCAGTGATCCATACGAGTTGAGCTCCTCGTCCACGGGGCGGTTGTGCATCTTAGCAGCATAGTGAAAGTTGGAGATGGCGCTCTTGCGCGACTTGGACCGCGGGCGCTGGAACTTGGACGGCACCACGTTGTAGCCGCCTTCGAGCACCGAAACAATGCGGCCGTCGCAGCAACTGTCAACACATACGTTAAAAACATTCTCTAAGACGGCAGGCAAACCTCCTATGGACACTTACTCTTCGGCGACGACAGCAACCTGCTCAGTGACCCATCCGTAATCGTCCTCGCTCAGGAAGTAGTAGAAGTCATCGGCGTGGCCATCGAATCCGGCGGACAGCATGATGAGGTCTGGCCGGAACTTGGTCAGCGCGGGAATGAGTTTCTTGGTCACGTTATCACGAAACGCCTTCGACGACTCCTCCATGAGAGACCGCTTCGCCTTGGACGATAGCTTCAACCTCTCGTCGAGATATTTGGGTCCCAGCACCTTCAGTGGAAGATTCACGATGTTCTTGTTCTTCTCGAGCTCCGGTGAGCAGCCGTGCGGCCCCACGCCCGAGCACGGATAAAAATTGTCGTCGTCGTACAGGTGGATAGAGGAGAAGAACACATTTTCGGGGTCCTTTTCGTCATGCCACGGTTTGTAGGAGGCGAACTGCACGGGTGCCCAGCTCGGTGGAAGCGGGTAGTTTTGCTTGTGAGGGATCAAGTTGCGGATTACTTCTTCAGTGCCATTGCCGTGGTGGATATCGAAGTCCACGATGGCAACGCGTTGAATGTTCACACGCTTTCTTGGGTTCAGTAAAGAGTCCGCGCCCATGCTTGGTGTCGCTGGAGTGGTGTAGTACGGAGCACAGTAGTTGTTCATGGCGTACGATGCGCCAATGCACACATTGTTGATCAAGCAGAAGCCGCATGTACACATCTCGGGGCGGAGGTGGAAGCCCTCGCCTTCGACACACCCGTTGGGGCCTGCATGATGACCAGGTGGTCGTACAACGACAAATGCGTTCCTATGCAAGCAAGCAGCAGCACAGATTAGCTATGAATCAAGTCTGACTCTTATTGACGGCCGATAGGACGTACTTTGTCTCGTTGTTAAGGACTTTATCGATAGCATGGCACACGGCGCCTGCAGCCATACGAGCTGCCATGTAGCTGCTCTTGGAGATCGGCGAGTCCATGTCGAAGCTGCCACCGGACGGCTGGTCTTCCACTTCAAAGCATTTATGCGCATGTTCCGTCTGAATTGCACAAATTATCAGCAACCATTCTACAGCGTGCGCCAACGCATAACAAATAACTGCTTACCTGGAGCCATTTATCATACGTGAGCTCCTTGTCGCCATTTTGCTTGTCGTACAGTGTTCCAACCAAGTACTCCTTGTTCTGCTCTGGCAGGTTGCCGCACGCACGCTCGAGGTGCTGGATGTACTCCAGCGTGTGTACACGCAAAATGTCGTTGAGTCGAGCCGGACGCAGCTCGGTCAAATTGGCCCACTTGAGATCTTTAAACCGGTCTTTGTGCAGCACGCCCTCTGGGCCACCCAACACGCAGAGACGTTGGCGACTTTCCTGATGCGAGTCATTGTGGTGATCCAGACACGTGGGCTGGTACACTAGCAACGTGCCTGCAGGTTCATTCTCCAGCTGATGCAGCAAGTTGCTCGCGAGTTTGGCCAGCGTCGAGCTCTTGCCTCCTGCCGGGGTTGACAGACAACCATCATCAGAAAGTGCAATAGAGGACCCTCGACGCACCAATGACTTTTTCATTGCTGGCACTGACGACAGCTCATTGCTTTGACGCTTCCACGAGTGCGCGGTCCCGTTCGGATTAAATCGACCGCTCGCTGGAGAGGGCGCCGGCCGTTTGCGGTGGACTTTCTCCTGGGTCATCGTGTTGAGTGGGATCGACATTCGCATCTCACGGACGTCTTCATCCGTGTCGTCGAGGTACTCCAACCTTGCAGGAGGCGGTCGAACGGCGAAGCGGGCATCGTGAGCTGGCATGGGGTGCCTGATATCTTGCAGACCGCCTTCACTCACCTCTCCGTCTTCCTTGTCCCCGTCGATCATCGCTTTTCTACCATCATCGACCTCCATGAGACTCACATTGGACATCTGATTCAGCATGGGCTCGGACATCACCTCTGAGTTGATCTGGTACCTCGCCATGTAGTGCGGGCCATTGCTATGGTCCGTGGCGGTGCTGCCCGTGTCACTGCTTGAGGAGCTGCCGGGACTCGTGCTCAGCAGCGAGATGACGTTGTTGCGCATGTCGAAGTGTCTGGCCGCCTCCTTCTCCTGGGGTGAGCGCATCATTGGCGGCGTGTGCAACGACAGCAGCGTACGGACGCCGAGGCGATCGCTTTCGTTCTCCATTGGTGGCTCCGGCTCCGGCTTGAACTGCTCCTGGCTCTGGGTATCGTTGTCTCGCGGTGGACTGCACCACATGGACTTCTTGCCGGCGGTCTGCATCGCTTGAAAGGCTTGGGATCTCTGAGTAGACTGGCCGGAATTGGCTGACTGACTGGTTTCTTGCCTTTTTGTTCTTGAGACTGGAGGCTTGGGTCTTGCGTCTTGCGTCGGTCTTTGGAGAATGCCAGCCTGGCCGGCAGCGTCGCGGTCGCATCATCTCGCAGCAATGGCATTGGTGTACACAAATTGTACACAAAGTGCTTCAAAAACCTCTTTAAAGTAGTATGGAATATACATAGACGAGGCGTTCCGTTACAACAGGTAGACAAGGACGAACGTGGATAAATTTGATTGACGCGCACCACCGTATTAAGGGTTCGACGGTCGGTGAACAGGATACAGGATAATAGCTCCATAACCAAGTCGTCATGCAGCAAATAGAGCGTCGCTAACGAGTCCAATTGCTAAGACATCCTTAATGGACGTTCCATGCACATCGTTGGAACGTATCCGAAATGGACACTTTTGTGTCCATCTGGTTTTTCTATTTAGAAAAAAATATTTCACACGTTGCGCAACGGAGCTTAACCCTTTATAGGAAGTAGTATTTAGCGTGCAGCGTTTACTTCGCTGTTGATACATGGTTTCATCCTGACGAACCACTCTACGTCACCGTTTACCTATCTCCGCACCGCCATCGCGTCTGCGGGATCTTTATACTCGTCCTGCATCTCCTCTCCATCATCACAGTCCCTCAGGATACGAGGAACTACGCTGCATCCACCTCACCCGTGCGTAGCCGAGAGGGTTCGCCACCGCGCGCAATCTCCCGCAGTTCCTTCATCTTGGACGCGAAGAAATTCAAGTCGATAAAGTACTGCTTCTTGGCTCGTGCCGCCATGGCCTCGCGCTCTGCCGGGGTCATAGCCAGCACTTTCTCAACAGCTTTGCATACTCCAGAGCCATCCAGATCAGCCGTAAACCCCTCGACGCCCTTCAAGCCGTGTTTTCCGTTGTACTGTCCGCCGAGCATCTGCTCTTGATACGCCCAGCGTTTCACAGGAATGAGCACACCAGACTCTGGGGTCAAAAACTCGTTCATAGGCGGTAAATCAGTTGAGACGATAACCGCGCCGCTGGCACGTGCTTGGTTGATGTAGTGACCATAGCCTTCCTGAAGGCTTGTGCACATAAAGAAGGCAGACTCGGCAATCATCTTGCCGAAGTCGTCGGCACTTGCCCGGCCGACGTGCATGTTCACCTTCGTCCCTCGGACCTTCTCTTCGTAGTGGTTCTTCAGGTTACCATTATAGACGTCCTCGTGCATGTACACATGCAGCGGGGGAAAGTCTGGACGTCCAAGCCAGCAATTCAGCACCGGTCTGGTTCCCTTTTGTACGCTAGTGCCAACCGCATGGATAAACTGCACATCTGACCAGTTCTTCGGCTTGATCGAGTCTTCGCCAAGACGTGTTCTGGCCAACGTTGCGACGTCTGAAGATGTATGCCTCGTGTACAGCACCTTCGTGTGTCGCGGGTTGCCTTCCTGCTGATACCACATTTGCACACGACGCGCACAGATAGCCGTCTTGCACAACACGACATCCACTCCCCAGTAGTGTTTCGCCTTGAGCTCGTACATTTCAATATTGGGCATGAGATAAAGCGGTTTGGTCTTAGGCCAGTCGGGTGAGTCCGGGATGCCGTCCCAGTAATGGTTCAGGAAGATCATGGGCGTCTTCGGACACAAGTCGTGGTACGAGAACGTCTCACCTGTCTTCTTGTCCACGTACTTCATCTCAATCGCCCACGCCGGGAGCATGCGCGACTCTAAAACTGCAGCAACAAGCAACACAACCAACGTCAATACCTAACCCTGAAACACCCCACCAGCATTATTCAGCAACGTACATTTCGTATAGGCGATCGAGTCCTCGCAGTATCCGTGTCCTCGGATACCCAACGGTAGGAAGATGTCCACGTCCGGACACTGTCGCATCTTCTCTAGTAGATTCGGGTCGTCTTTGTCGATGAGCACGCTGGGCTCGGCCACCTTGCCGTTGAGCCCGTAGGTCCACGGCACGACGCTATCCTTGTACGTAAGACAGGCTTCGTGCAGCAGACTGAGGTGCACCAGGTCGGCCTCGTCCACCTCATCTGCCCACTTGGACTCCATGATTTCGACAGGGTAGAAGTTCTCGCCCTCCTCCGTCTCCGCGTGTAGGTAGTCGACGGGCATGACGCCGCTTCCGCGCAACATGGACAGCTCCACCACCAACAGCAGCGCCGCCAGCCCCATCGTGCCCATCAGGACCTGCGTTTGCGTGGGCATGCGGATATGCCTACTTTGCGCATTGTAGACCTTGTGGAACTCCTTCTTAGCCATCGACAACAGTGCTCTACACAACCCGAGGCGCTCCACGCCACACTCCGCTGACTGTCTCCGATATCAGTTTTTTTCTTTCGAATCACTGTCTGATGTGCTGGAATGATAGCAGCATCTTCCAGCACAGCGTTACGTCGTTGCAGTTAATGGTGCCATCATTTCGGGTGGAAAACCGAAATGCAAGAAAGATACTATACATCTGGTCGCTTTTTTGGCGCGGTTGAGTTGCAAGAGGTAAAGTTGCAGAACACAAGGGTCAGGTGGGTTATTTTTTGGCCAACTCGGCGAGTCGCACTTTTAGTTTAAACTTACCTTTTGTATTGAATGTCTCCCATATCTCTTTACCCTAGCCCTCCCAGGAGCGATGTCATCGCGGTGTTGGGCTTTTTCTTCGCAAAGACAGTCGCTGCGCGTTCATCCACCGAATATCGTAATCAAAATGTAGGAAATCCGGTTTGTCCGCTAGCAAAATGTAGCTCATCCGGTACCAAATAGCCTTTATCCAACCTCTAGGGTTAGGCCATACAGGAGGGGCGAAAAACTCACTCGCTGGGCAAGCCGACCAACGCCTGCGGTTTAAGATCCGTGTGCAGAGCACTATAGGGCTTAACCCTATAGGGAAGGGTTTTAGGGTGAGGCAGGGCAATACGATTCCTGTCGACTCCATTTTTTTGTGGAATTGAAGGCCACGACACCCGTCCTCGACTGATTACGATTAGACAAAATGGCGAATCGAGTAATCTTATCCCGTGCGGTGGATGTATCATCGTCCCGCTGCGCTCCTGCGAGGAAAATATACTATGAAAGGTCGTTTGGCCAGCTAAGTGCTCGGCTCGCTGGAAAGCTCGGCGCTGGTCCCACATCCGCAAATTCCGCGCGGTCCTGCTTCGCTGATGTTGTGCCAGAAAAAAATATCTATCAGTTTGTATACAGTGAATTGAAGTACCTTGATGGCTAATAAGTAAAGTAGGCTGTGTTCTAACTGGTTAATAACGGCTACTAGTTAGACAGCATGCCTGTCAACAAAAGATAAGCCGAAGGATGCGACGAAGAGATGGTCATGTGATGCGGTATCACTTCCAAAACTGACGGCAATCGATCAACCACAACATTGCAAGTACAATGACCGCCGATGCTAAGTCTGGTGGCGGTCTCGAGAAGTTCGGAAAGTCCTACACGATGTGGAAGGACAAGCTTCTGACTCAGTCAACCAGTTGGACTATGAGTACCAGACAAAGCTGCTAGAGAAGAGGTAGCCAGAGACTAAGGTGCTCATGGCAGACTTATAGCGAAGCTGCCCTGGTAAGCCCCCCACACCGACCACCATAAATCCTGAGCAAGAGGCGCTCGGAATGAGGTAGGACGTCATGTATTGAAGAGGGGGAAGGAGAGACCGGCAAAACCTTCTAATCAGTTTCTTCCAAAGTTCTTCTTACCGACGCTGCCGGATGTGGTATCATCAATGGACCCATGTGAGGTAATTCGGCCAAAAATATGCGGCGGGCCTCATTGAATTGTTGAGGGCCTGGACTAAGTTGACCCGCAGTCCTTGGCACGACTTAGGGACTATCTTGGAAAAGGCGAGAAACGAGATATACCGGAAGACTCGAAAATGTTCGACAGGACCTGGTGTGGCTTTGCGTCGAGGTCCTCTCACAGTTGCCAAGTAAGTTTTGGGCGTCCTCAATCTCGATGAGACAAGAGGACTTCACGTTGATAAGTGGAGGGTGCCCTGCGCCGAATTTTTGATGATAAGCCCAAGAAAGAAGTGGGACTTATGGGTACGACCAAAGTGATTCCCGCTAACAATATCCGGGTGAATAAAGGAAAGAAGAGAAAGCCCAACGGAAATGAGGGTGGTAGACTCTGCTTTTACTGCGTTCAAAGGGGGCAATTCAGGCCTAATTGATGGACCATGGTACTCGACAGGGAACCACACCGTGAAGGTGGGTCCCTGTCATGACTGACCTGAAAACTGCGCCAGATGCTAAGAAGGCTAAAAGGTCCAATATTCAACTACGATTAACTCCACCAAGGTGGTGGCTCAGGGAAAGCAGCGCCTAAATCAGCGTGTGAAGACCGTTCTTGAAGAGTGTGCTGAAGACGAAGCAATGGACGACACCGCGAGCTGGACCCAGCCCACCATGAGGGGTTTGAGGACAATGGTAACACGGCACAGACCCCGATTGAGTCACATCAAAGTATGGAAGGGATTAAAGAAGAGGTACGTAAGCTACATGCTTCCTATTCGAGGTCCTTAAAGAAGGTAACGTTAATCGATGATATGAGTGTGGTTGATACGGGTGCAGGCGGAGCTATAACGCCGGACTGAAGCTGGTTCAAGTATAGCTTACCGCCAGGTCAAACCCAAAAATATTCACCTACATTAACGGTACTGCTTCACACAGTACACTTAAAAGGACAATAAAACTGAGTGTTTTTAACTCCTAAAGGATACTTGAGTGCATCATCATTAACGGACATTTTGAATGACCGCATATGTGATAATAACTTACTGAGCACATACAATCTCGCTAACCAAGGATACAGGCACTTTCTCAAAGCCAGGAGACTTCTTGTTCTTTTAGAAAAAGGCTTTCAATTCAAAGCCAGGAGACTTATTATTCTTTTAGGAAAAGGCTTTCAATTCAAAACTTGCTAAGTGTAAAACCAACTAAGACGAATATTGTTAGTGCGCAAACTAGCAAATTCGGAGTATTCTTAAGGAATGGCATTTAAGGCTAGGCCAAGTTGGCAAAGAACGCTTAATGAGGGCTATAAACAATCAGAAAATAGAGGGACTCCCTCATATCCCGACTCTGATCTTAAGATAGTATTTTGTTTTAAGGCTGTGCACATGAAGGACCGCAGAATGTCCTATGGGAATACGGTGGGGAGAAAATCCACTGGTCCCCTGCATATCTTCATATGGACTCGATTGGCAAATTAAGCTAACGGTCTATACTGCTCGTTTGGTTCCCCATATGATCTGGCAGTTGTCGATGATGCTTAGAAGTGGTACTTTTCGTGAAGTCGGTTAAAGAGGTACCACGGAAATAAATGATTTTTTTAAGCATTTACCAGCGCAATTCTGTTTAAGGTCAAGCGAATTAGGATTCACGGAGGTTCAGAATCTATAAACAACGAGGTGATTAAACTGTGTATTAAACTCGGATTAGACTCCAAAGTTCAAATGTAGAATTACAAGAGGAAAAAACAGAGCAGAACGATCTCGCCAGACCATAATGGCTGGAGTTCACTGTGCTATTAGAGGAGCTAATATATGACGGCTAAGTGGTGGCCAGAGGCATTTTGATACATTTTAGATGTAACTAATCGTCAATTCATGGCCAGATTGGGGATGAAGACCCCGTATGGGTTACTGCACGTAAGAAGCCAAACGGTCTAGAACTAAGGATTGGGGCTCGGCTTGCTTCGCGCTTGTCTCAAAATCGAAACGAACAGACCCCACAGTGGCTGATAAGGCAATAGAGTGCAAACTTTAGGCCTACTGCACAGTTACAGACGGTATCGCCTTTTCGATGTGAAAGCGCATAAGTACGTTATAGCTCGAAACGTAAAGTATAGCTCGACTGGTACAGAAACTACGGTAAATCGATAATTCCCTATTGAAGATAGTGGGATTGCTCAAGGAGAAGAAATTGTCATTCAGAATCTGGGAAAGCGATCTAGAAACAGTAGTGAAGTTGCAGTGATCACGCAAGTTGAGATTAACTTCAGAACCGGTTCCACGATCATCGACGTCCTGGATAGTGGGAGTAGAGAAAGGGTATTTTTGTGACAGAGGTAGGTCGAAGAGGCAGAGAACTCCAAATCTAAGACTGAGACATTATATATGATGCAGTAACGGCTGATCAAGCATGGATCCCAATTCCGAGATCGATAAGGAAGAATGGGCCAGTCTACATGCCGAGCAGTGGGAGTGTGCAACTAATACAGAATACGATGCCATTCTAAAAAATAATACATGGGGTACCCATTCCTGAAGGACGACGGACACTCGGTTGTCACTTGGTATTTGATGTAAAGTATAACGCTGATGGATCAGTGGGCCGATTTAAGGCAATATAGATTTTTGAACTTGTGTAGCTCGATAGGAGTCTTTGCACCTTTTACTCGGGCTGGCTACAAGGTTTTGGCTCTATCTACACCAAATGAACGTTTCTACATCGTTTTTAAATTGTGCTCCAAGTGATAGTATCTATATGAAGCAGCCACTGGGTTGCCGACATGGAAATGGAGGCATAGTTTATAAGCTTCAGAAAGTCTGTGCGGCCTCAAACGGGCTCCACGAATATGGTATGTAGTGCCCAATGAGCTTCTTAAACGGCTAGGCTTTGTTAGATGCAAGAAATAACATTGCTTGTATTTAAAAAGGTGGAGGGGATTAAAGGCGTCAAGCATATTCTGATAGTATGCGGGTATGTTGACGACCTGACACTTGCAGTCTCACGTTTGAGCTCTTTCTTTTAGAAACGTTTTAGACGCGGGACCGTACGATAGCACCCACACCATAACACCAGAAGAGATAGCGACACAGTCATTTGATTATAAGGGGTTAATGGGGTCCTTAATGTATCTAGTCCGAGGTACTAGATCCGATACAACAAACGCTGTTAGGATTTAAGTAAGTATGTATCTTACTATAAAGTAAGACTCACTAGAGAGCGGCTCAGCGAGGAATAAAGTACTTGAATGGAACGTTGAAGTATAGCATGGAGTACAGCGGACGTAGAACTAACAAAGTAGAGCTATAGTCCGCGACAGTGGTATATGAACACCATCGGTCTCTCCAATGTTTTCTTAATCAAATTGTGGTTTCATTCGCCGAAAGTACCCTGGATTATAACGAGTTGCAAGATCTGTCGATTGCACCAATTTTTGATACTGAATTCCACCTAGTTTTGAAAAACGATGAGAAATATTACTTCATGAGGTGCGACATAATATATGAACATAACTTCCACATGACCGCAACATTTGTTTTAAAGCATTATGGATGCGATCGCGCGTTGCTAATACGAACTATATGCTCCCCGGCGTACTAATACCCGGATACAGCGTTTGTGCATTGATAGGGTCAGATGTGTGAGCGTCTTGGGAGGAATTGCAGTCCATGCCGCCAAAACCGCTTGCTTCAGCTCGTCTTTCGTGTTGTACTGCTTCCCGCCTTCGTAAGCTTGCTGGGTCATGATGCCCCATAGATTCTCAATAGGATTGAGGTCTGGGGACAAAGCTGGCCAGTCCATAACGTCGATCCCTTGGGCCTGAAGCCAGTTCATCGTGTAGCGGGATTTGTGGATGGCCGCATTATCTTGTTGAAAAACATGGTTTTCCGCATCGATGAACGGTTGCAAATGCGTGCGTAGGGTGCTCACATACTTGACGAAGTCTTGGTTGCCACCCACAAACTTCAATTCGGACTTGGTATCCGCACGAAATGCTCCCCAAATCATGACACCACCGCCTCCAGTATGACGACGGACGTTGAGCTCCTTAGGGCGACGCGTGTCGACCCATTCGTAGCGCATGCCATCCGGGCCATCCAGGTTCCACTTCTTCTCATCGCTGAACGCCACTTGACACCACGCTTCGTCATCCTTGAGGCCCATACGCTCGGCCCACTTGACCCTTGCTTGGCGCTTCGTCAACGCTGGAGCGGCACCACGCTTCTTGTACTTGAGCCAGATCACCGACTTGATCACGCGCTGAATCGTACGCACGCTTTGCACAAACTAGAGCTTCTCTTAACTTTTTTTGCGGACAAACGGAGCACGGACACACAGCGGATGATATGCCGCTTCTCGCGCGCAGTCACTTTCGACACGCTTTCAAGCCGTTTCTTGGGCTGAAAATTAGCAGGCGCCTTCAACACTTTCTGCACGGCACCGACAGAGCGTGTGAGCACCTGTGCGATGCCCCGGACCGAAAAGCTGCGCAGTGAGGGCGTCCGAATTGACTCGCGTTCTTTGTCGGACAGATGCGAAGCTCGTGCCATCGTTGGCGAATTGAAAAGTGGCGCCACGATTGGTGGGATAGCAGTCTGTATAGTAAACGCATTAACAACGCGTGGCGAGGGTTGTGGACCAAATTTACGCAAACTTTCCGCAATCCCGAAGTTGTGTTCATATATTGTGTCGCACCTCGTAAAGTAATATTTCTCATCGTTTGTTAAAACCAGGTGGAATTTAGCATCAAAAGTTGGTGCAATCGACAGATCTTGCAACTCGTTATAATCCAGGGTAATTTCAGCGAATGAAAACACAATTTGAATAAAAAAAATTGGAGAGACCGATGGTGTTCATATACCACTGTCGCGGACTATATACGCAGGCGCGAGCTTCGCGAATGCATATGAAGAAAGGAAATCTATTACAGGTTATGTATCGATATTTGCTGGAGCATGCGCTACTTAAAAAAATATTAAGCAAGATTGTATTAGTCTGTATACAGCGGAGTCGGGGTTATTAGCTGCCAGTGAAGGTGTGAGAGAGGCTATGTGGTTATGACTATTATTGAAGGAATTAGGTTACGGTCAAGTAAAACCAACACAGTGTTGGTGTAAAAACACTGCCGCAAAAGGTATATATAAAGGACCCATGTAGTCATTTCTCCACGAAGCATATATATTAGCTCGTGACAAGCATGAAGAAAAGAGTATCAGTATTACATACTGTAACAAAAATAAAATGATATCGGACACCTTATCTAAACCGTTAAGCCAAGGCCAGTTTGAAAAAAAATCCGATTTATGATGGGACTGAAGGAGCCAAACGACAAATAAGAGAGACTAAAAAAACGCTAATATTTGACGTGCTGTTGCACCTCAAATATTACGACATGACCCAAACAAAGATACCTGATTGAAAAGGATGCTATTTTACACGAAGTACAAATTTCTTGATATGTGTAACAAATTACGGAATTGTTTGCCTAAAAGGCAAACGAGGATACGGTTAAGGGCTGATTTCAACGTTAAACTTCTTTTTTCCGACTTACCTAGCCCTACATAAGAAGGTTTGACATGTCCAGGCTATTAACCCCCGTACCCTATGAGTATATTTCACTCGATTTTATGATAAGTTTACTTTCTGACTCTCTAAATTGCCGCCACTAAAAACGTACAAATGGTCTAAGACTGGCCGCTCACGAGGAGCCAAATTATCGGACTTTATGGTTACAGTGCTCCCCAATGAGCGGCTGGTAATCCGTTGGTTGCCAAAAGCCCGGAACCATAAAGGCCGCTGTGGCTTAAGCAGGACCCTGTCGCCAGGAAGAGCACAACCAGCTTGAGACCCCCCCCCCCCGAAGGGCTTTCGTCTGGACCTGCACTTGCGCAGTATGGAAGCAAAAGCGGAGCACCAGCACCAGTAAATATATCGGGAAAGGCAGGGGTCCCATATAGTACATAGTTAATAAATGCAAACACAGCAATCCCTGCATTACTTAGGTTCTCTTCTCGCAGCAAAAAATCAATTATGCAGTTACTAAGAAAGTAAGCGTCCATTATGCAATAGCTCCCTACTGGTCCAGGCACTCTTGCATCACTTGAGCATCCCAGACGAGCGATTGGTCTTTAGGAACACCAGACTCTCCAGCATGGTGGCTTGCAGCGACGCTCTTTCCAATCCAATAGTGGCACGAGCCGCACTGAACAGCCGCTCAGCAACATTGGAAGTAGGAACGAACATGCCGCATTAAATTCGAATAGCCGCGGCCAGGTAGCTGCTTGTAGAGATCTCGCAAACTCGGCAACAAAAGTACAAAAGTACGAGGTTGGGCCGCCGTGGTGATCACGCTGGGGCGAGAAGAAGTAGCTCGACACCTGTTCAGGAGAGAACTGGGGTCGTGGAGAGCTCTCGGCGATTACGAGGTCAGTCCTGGTGCTTGAGAACTGGAGAGAAGTTTTGAAACTGAATGACACGGACTTTGGACCGATAAGATAAGCAGGCGCCTGCAAATTGGTGGACGTCAGATCTCTATCTGTTTAGTCAGGGGTAAAAGCATAAAAATTAACTTATAGTGCTGTTGGGCTCGTAAAGATAGATTATGTTCTTGCAGCCAAAGAAGCATGTCAATAATTATTTACTGTCAAATATTATAAATTATTTAGGCGTAAATTATAAGGGACCCCTGGGAAAGGTGTTTCCTGTTTACATAAGTTAAAGTATGGGGTCTGATTCGAGTGATCCGATACTGTTTTCGAGTGGCATGCCATTGTGCTGTTTACAAAGTATAACTGGATATGCATAATGCCTAATGTTGGGGAGCAACAAATCTGAGAATAAAAATTGAAGTTGCTTCCTTCGAGCAAAATCTGATAATTAAATTTAGCTGCTTCCTTCGAGCAGGATCTTGAGTGGAAGTGTTGTATTAAAAATATCTATCAGTTTGTATATTGTGCATTGAAGTACCTTGATCGACTAGGCTATGTTCTACTGGTTAATAACGGTTACTAGTGGAAGCCTTCGAAACAAAAGTAAAGAAGACAGCATAACTGTCGCAAAAGATAAGCTAAGGATGTGACGCGAGAGAAGTCCATATATCTCCCGTCACATCCTTTAGCTTATCTTGTGATGCCATATCACATCCAAAACTGACGGCAATAGATCAACCACAACTGCGGGCTTCCCGCTCGGGTTTAATGTGTCTACGCGCGCTCGCAACCGCTCTCCTCCGTTGACTGTTTTATGTGACGTTCACCTCTCTTTTCAGTTCGGTGCAGTACTCACTCTCTAACTTTTTGAATATCTTCTAGGCATCGGTTTTGGCCTAAGCGACTTTGGCATGATGAACAGCTTTCATCACAACGCTACTGAGGCTGTCTAATTCTACTATGCGAACACCGATCGGAATCGATGTGACCATTTTAAATAAAAAAGTGACGCATCAGCAGGATCCACCTACAAAGGGAGGTGAGCGGAACGCGATCCCGTAGCCATAGAAACTGCCGTGATATTTGCGAGGTGGGCCATCGCCGAGCCGAGGCTTGTACTGGGCGGGAGAGAGAATCGTTTTCCCACAGGCTGTCTTTGAATCGGGTCTTGGGGGTAAGGTAAAGACTCAAAGTCGTGTGGTACACGTAATTCAAATTATTTTTCTTACGATAAAAACAAATATATGGTTGAATATCATCAAACTGCCGACAGCATAAAAATACCTAGCTTGAGTACCGGATGGTATGGTCGCGTGGGCGAATGTAATCACCACATGATAATCTCATCAAATCATACCCGATTTTTTTAATATTTTGGGCCAGTTAAAATGTTTATGGCTAGGTGTTGTTGATACCGACACGTGGCCTACGCATAATGTCGGCAGCGACTGCCATAAATTGTATCCTCGATAAATAACATCAAGTCATTCGCACACACACGGATATCAAGTTGCAGCCGACATCAGACTCGAAAACAAACAGCATGCAAAACCTTGCCCCTGCAAACACGAAGCGAGTGCAAGCAACAGCGGTAAACGTCTTCAAAGTTTTCCTCGCGTCGCAGAACGCCACTCTCGATTTCGTTCGCATGACACTTCTGGCCGACAACAGTGGTTCCCCCTTCGTGAAGATGCTCGACCGCTTTGCGATGCGTCTCGCACTTGCTCGATCCGAGGCGGCGAGCTACGCAAGCGAAACACCGTGATGAGCTATTAATTCATGGTCAATAACTGTCTGTTAGAAGGTTTCCCACAGCATCGTCATGACATCGAGCAGCGGCTACTCAAGATGGGTCAGACTTTAACGTTACTACCTCAAGCGACAGCAGGGCGGAATTATCGCCAAGGATCGGACATACACGAAGAACGACTTGCGCTCTCTGATCGACGGACTGTACTTTAATGCCAACTTAGGCAAGGAGTACCAAGAAGCAACGCTTCTCTGCATCATGTGGTACACGTTTGGACAAACGTCTGGCCATGTATTTCTTTAGAAGAGCAACCTGTCCGGAGACGTGCTCTGACTTCGTCGGATCCGCGCAAACATGTCGGAGGGACAAGACCTATCTCTATGGTCAGATAAGAGCTTGTTCATCACGTGCCCACTGCATGCGATCAGCATGGCGTTAGCGATGCAAACTTTCCCAGCGTCATCGGTACCCGACCTCGAGCGGCTTCCAAATAGCAACGGGGATGACGAAGGGCCGATGGCGGACAAGACACAATGACGGACGCACTTCTCCACTCCGACGATGGAGCTGAATCAATGCGTATGTCGCCAGATATGATATTGCAGCGCCAAACCTCTTCCCCCTAAAAATGTAAAGTGACGTAAATTGCGTGCTCAAGATTGCAAGTACACGTCAAGCCAAGGTTGGGTCCCGATGGACCTATCGTCGTAATCATTCCGTCGAGGTGGCGCACAGCATGCTAATGCAAACACACCGCTAAGCCCGCAATGTATCGTTGATCATGTAGTTGGAATATGACGGCGACAAACAAGGCATTTCTCTATGTATTCTACACGACAAGCGAGGACAGGAAATTGTCGAAGGTGCTTAGCGACTGGAGGCGCGGAGAAAGCCCCACCATACCGACGCCGAGAATCTTCGACACTGTAACGGTTTAAAAAGCCGGACGTCTGTCGCCTTGTATTCGCGTTCAACTTGGGTGTTGAAGAATCTCCCTTTATCCTCGATCATCGAGTCGCTGACCTTCTCGTGGCGCGTTTTGGTCCAGCGCTTTTCTGAAATCAACGACGTCGCGGATGCTCCCCCCCATCCGTGAAGTCCAGGCATCGCTACTTGAATATAAAAGTCTGCCCCTTTTATCCAAGCGGTGATGCATGAACTTCTAGCTTGGAGTGTGCAACCGATTTACCAAGCAAGCGAGACCTACGCGAAAGAAGACAAAACCCGATCTCCATACTTGGGGCAGTTCTTTAACAGCACTGGCAAAATCTCGCTCTGTGTCGGCGTCCTGCATTTTCCATATCAAACTCTCGAACGCCGGCCCGAAGTGACCAAATTGCTTCTTTAAGTTGCGTAAAGTATGAAGCGTGCAGAAGCGCAGGTTTACGATCAGGCCGGAAACCTTGTAGTTTCGAGGACGGCACCGCGAATCTTTCCGCGATCACAAAATAATGCGCTGTTGTCGAATTGAATGCTCGTTTGCTCGCAGAGACGTATGGATCACACAATATTAATATGAATCTCGAAGTTGACCATTGCAGATGCGAACGTGACGTTTTGGCCGTTGCCATACCGGCCGAGAAAAGACAGGAACATTCCGTTGTACTTGTGATGCTTGGAAAACGTGACGTCAAACCCGAGGAGTGGCGGGAGGAAAGGTTGGCTGGCCACGGCCACGCCATATCCGACGAAAACTCGGAGAAATTGCTGGTGCTGGTCGACATCGTGGTGGACCTTGGTTCCCGGGTTCTTATTTCGAATCTCAACAAGCAACGCTGGTATCAGCGGAACGATATCGATCACTCGCCATTGAGCTCTCCAAGCATATTTTCCTTTGCTCGATAGGTGGCAGAGCAATGGGTTCTGGATGCTGACGTGCTCGGTCGACTGTGCAATATTAGTCAACCTGGATCGTTTCATGCGACGGTCGCTCTCTACAGCAGCTCGAAACGTCGTCAGCTGAAATATTTATATTATCTATAAATAAAAAAATCGATTTTACAATATTTTCTAGAGTTAAAAACAATCGATTAAGTAATGTAACTATTTTTGAGCGATCTGGCGCTTCGACGCCTTGGCAATATACGAACAGAAGTCGGTGTGTTGGTTGCACAATGTAGTGAAAACATAGCTCACGCTGCTCACAGTGACGTGCTCAGAGTTCCCGGGACGACTTCCTTGGCCAGGCTCCGAACGGCTCGCACCATCCATGTGCACGAGTCACCGGTGAATACAACTGTCTTGCTTTTTCCGCCACCCACAGCTACCTTCACCTTTTTGTTCGCGATGAAAGCGAAGTTTTTCACGAACTCCGTCACAGCCTTGCCGGCCGCAAATTCCTGGACATACTTTTAGTTCAGTTGTCCCATAGTTTACCACAAGATTGATTTGAGCGTGGTGGCTGATAGCCAGTGGGACAGGTTCCGCTTTTTCGCGGTGTTGTTGGTAGAAATGTCTGAATGCTGTTGCACTCGACTGCTTCTGAGCCGCTCGCTGGCACGCTACGCTAGCCTTCGATACAACCTCTCCCGCCATTTTCCAGACGGCTTTAAAGATCGAAAACCGCACGAATGTGCGTGTACAACATTTTTCTGGAGCCTGGTCCCCGTTTTGGGACGGTCCCGCTTTTGGGAGTATGGCCAGGACAGGTCGCGATTTTGGGAATATCTCCCATGGTACCATGAACGGTGCTGAATAAGCAGCATGTGGCCACATAATCGGTGCAGTGAAAATGACTTTGCACCGAGATACAGATGCTGTTATTGTTTTTGATTATACAAATTTCAAGTGTAGGCTTTTTTAAACATGCTTATCAAGTATGTCAAACATAGTCTGTGCATCGACGATTTGACTCCGTACCGTACCGTACCGCGGGGGGGGGGTAAGATTTGCTTTGCCCCGTGAGCAAGGCACCGTGGCTCGGAAGAGAGCCACGTGTGAACACTGTACAATCGGTGGGCGGGCGACAACCTTTTGCGGACTCGGTCTACAGCGCAGCCAGAGCATCCGTGTACATTCATCCGTGTACTGTCGTTTTTCGAGCTGCGGTGTCAGAAACAGCGCCGGTAAGTGGACTTTCGTGCGTCGTCAGACATACCGCACGATTACTGGATAGCTTACCCGGCGAACAGAAACGTGACGTCTACATGAAGAGCAAAAGTGGTCGGGTCTCGATTATCCGATCGCAGAGTGATTATGTGGTCTCACCGACCACAAAGGGGTGGCCATTAGCGCTGTCTCAACGAGGACTTGCCAGATTCGTCGATGTTAGTTGAACGGGAACGCCGCGTGGCCATCCTCATTCCCATTGAATGCTGCACCGATAAACGTGCTGAGAGTTCGCCGTAACGATCGTTGGCGTCCAGCTTGGTGCGGCAGTTTTGATTCACGGCGTTTTGGTTTTGCGTAATTCAGCAAGATTTTGTTGAGCTATGCCAAACCTCCGCGTCATTGCATGCAAAATACACAGAGGGTAACATTCTCGTGCGTCATGTCGTGAATAATGGTCTTCTGGACGCGCGTGATGGTGGATTCTTGCGTAGGATTGCAGCGACAAATGCATGTCCAGCTCGCTCAGCGTCACCGTTTGCACCTCCAGGTAGGTAATCATCTTGGCATCTCCTACCGCACTTCGTAAACGGCGATATCTTAGCCTTGCACTGAGCTCACGACAGAACGTGGCACCGCATCAAATGCGCCGTTGCAGATGCACATGAACTGCAACGCATTAGCTTGTTGTTCGATGACTTGACAGCCCTCATTGTTTATAGCAGCTTTCATTGTGCCTTTCTGCCAAAACGCCCTCCATTTTAGGGTCCTACGTAGGAGGAGGGGTCTTACGAAAGCCCTCCTAACTGACTATGTGCCTACCCCAAACTTATCCATACCCTCATCTGACACACATCCCTGATCTGATATGTATCCGTGAAAGGCATAATAAAGGCATTACTGTCTTGAACTTAAAGGCAGTAGCTTGAAACTGGTTGGAAGAAAGTATTCCACTGGTATTAGCAAAACTACCATGTCCCATTCGGCCCACTTTTACCACTGTTGTCTATTTTTGGCCAATATGACCTCAAAGGTAAGTCCTTCGTAAGCGCGTCTAGGGTTAAAGGTATGATTTGTCGAGCCATAGCTGCATAATTAAGTGCATTTGCTTTTTTTGCGTCCAATGACTGATGGGGAAGCAAGACCTACGGATGGGGTCCGATTTGGATTAAGGACCACCTTTAAGGAATTTTGGGCCAAAGGCCACAATTCATCGGCCATTCAGACCTCCAAATATACCATCAGATCAGGATGTGTGTCAGATGAGAGTATGGGTAAGTTTGGGGTAGGCACATAGTCAGTTAGGAGGGCTTTCGTAAGACCCCTCCTCCTACGTAGGACCCTAAAACGAGGGCGTTTTGATAGAAAGGCACAATACGTAACCAATGGAATCTGGGCAGGGAACGTCGAGAACGGCCAAAAATCGCAAACCGTATGCCAGAGCTGTACCGGTATCGATCTCCCACTTTTTCCTACAGACGAGTCTACTACCCGAATCTGAGAGGCCAATTTCGGTAGTCGTTCCCGATTCTGCCCGAATCTAGACAGGATTCATCAAACGATGACAGGATATAGATGCCGCATTGTACACACATCAAAGATGACCTATGTGAATGTTGGTCGCCAACTTCCGATATTTCTGAATTCTGAAGACATCCTTTTTGGATCCAATTGGAGCGGCCGTATCTCGATAGGAAGGTGTTGTGTTTGCTCACCGAGTAGAAGTATTGTGATACAGAAATCTTCATTATCATTGTGTTCGGTGTGGTGGAGATCGAGCAGGATTTCACCCCCTGAACTACTTGAGTCATACGGCATGGAGTACACAGGGACGAGTAAAAGAGCAGAGGTTTTGATCCAATTTAACAACAGTATTTTGTATATTAATGATAGTCACCTATTAGTCAAACAGTGCATGCAGCAAATACCTGTCGCGAAAAGACGTTGCTGCGATCTTGCTGTTGTAGGGTGCTGGATTGATGTTGCGCAAATGGGTTTCCAACGCCATCAAAATGAAGACTCCGCAGTGTATCCATCGTACTGCTCCATGCTCTCTAGTGTAGTCCATTGTATCTTCATACCAGGTGAATAAACGGTGCCATAAGCGCTAAAACGTGCTTCGAGACCTTATCACAGTGTGCATTGAACGGGTCAGACGTAGACTCGTACCGGATCCTTTTCAGCATGCACGACAACACCACACCAGTGCTTCTTAGCTTCCATATTCACTGCAGTCACGTATGTGTATCCCATAATTTTTGCTAGTACGCCATTCATCTCGACCATGATGTGGTGACCTTCCATGTACCGTTTCTTTTCATCGTCTCCCACGTCTGAGATGGATGGCGTGCCTCGCGATAGGCTGGATACTGGCCTGTGTCCCGCAGAGCAGCCGTACTGCGGCTAACAGACGACTAACCCCGTGTCCACGGAGTTGCATGTTGAGCGCCAGGCCTTTAGGCCTGGGGGATTGGGTCCAATTCCCAAGGGGCTTCGACTCTTTGTGATGTGTATTTGCTTTTTATGTGGGCTGGCTATCATTGCGAATGCTTCGCACTCAGTAGTACGTATTGCATGTAATACTGATCTTTCTTTTTTTTGTCTGTTACGACTGCCGCGTACACGGGAATAACTTTGGACCTTGTTGCCATGGCTATAAAGCGGAGGGATCTCATCATGCACTCGTCATCAGATATTTCTTACCTCTGTAACGCACGAAGCTGATACACGGCTTGAGCACGTCAAGGTTCTTCATCGCCTTTAATACTTTATCGTGCGCGGTGTCGCAATCCTGAAATGTGCTTGACGCAGCAACGAATAACTTGTGTGGTTTCTGATCCAGCCATGAAACACACGCCTCAATGTCCACGAACTTCTGAGTCGCTTCATGCCATTTTCGCATTGCTAAAAGCATATCCGCATAATACTGTTGTTTCTTCAGCGGGTATGTGCAACCTCGGAAGACAGGAGTGGTCTATCCCATTCTTTCTTGTGCTTCTCGCAACATTGGTTTGCCATGACGCGGAATTTTTCGAGAAGGCTAGGAGACAATATCTGGTCAATGGATCGAGGGTCACAAAATTCGCGAGTCGCTTTCTTGACAGCAGGCTTAAGTCTGTTGTTAGCTTGCGTAGCGTGAAATCTTCGCAGGTATGACCCGCAACATCCAAGCGAGACGGGATTATTATCAAATATATCCATGAGCTCTTCCAAATTGACGGGTCTCTCTCCGTAGGCACTCTTCTTGGTCGCAAGTATCCGAGCTTGTTTTAGTTGCTTTACTTTCTTCGAATCATTTTTCGGGCGGCCGCTTCGCTTTGTTGTGGTTGCAATTTTGAAGGAGGGTTCGTGCTCATCTCTCCCGCATAGTCTGTCGACTCGAATCCTAGTAGACCATTTTCAACCGCGGGTGCGCCTACTTGAGGTTCGGTCGATTCGGCCGCCGACTCGACGGATTCGATCTTAAGCTCGGAGATTCGGGATCATACTCGGGTGACTTCGTAGTAGACTCGGTCACTCGGTCGCAGATCGGCCAATTGGGTTGGAGTATCGGTGGAATCGGTCATAGACTCGGCGGAATCGGTCGCAACTGCAACTGTTTTGGAAGGATCCTTGGTACAAAATTGGAATGAGTTGATCGGCAACGTGTTCACACGCGGCTGTCTGCCGCTCTTGATCACAGCTTTCGTATCCTCGCAGAAGGCCAACACCTCGAGGAACTCCCGTGATCCTAACCCTGCCGCAATCTCGCAAATCTCCATCATGGTACATCAGCGTGTTGAACTTACCCACAAAGTGGTAATCTCCGACATCGACTTGTCAACGACAATACATTCAATTCGATTGCACGACTCATTAGCATGCTTAAAAAACGCTTCGCAGACACCACGGAGAGTTTTCTTGCGTTCATTTTCTACAAGAGCATGCTACAAATGCATTTGTGAGACACAAAAATACTAGTAGATATATTGCTGGAGATAAAATAGATTCGAATGAGACCAAATCCAACCGAATCCGATCTAATCCAACCGAATCCATTCGGATGCAACCAAGTCTGGGTAAGGATCGGGCATATAGAATATATAGCGGCTCACATACCTGCACATGCTGCCCTTTACCGAATGTGTCATGCACCATAAAACTGAAGAGCTTGTAGTTCGAGTCGTTGGTCCCATGGGTAGCATCGATCAGTATGACTTCTGGGAACGATGCAAATATACGTCGCATATGAGAAGACTGTATGGCAATACCAATTGTAACGGACTGTTAAAACAAGAAAATATATAACTTCAGTAAAAAATTCAGTATACAACACACACCTCATCTCGTACCTCCTCGTCCTGAACGAAACGCGCTGTGTTTCATTCGTCCTCACAGAAATCGTGCAAGTACTCGTCAATTCTTCCCTCGAGCGTAGGCGATGAATAGTTCTGCCTTGCCAGTCGCGCCACGAGATTATGGACGTCTTTCATTGACAGCTCGCTGTCTGCATTGTCTCGAACAATATGCCAAATTGAGCGACGCTCGCTATGATGAGAGAGCATTTGGTTCACGTGACCAACCACATCATTAGGCAAAGTCGTCCGAACGCGGCTGTACTGCTTGTAGACGCCTTCGCTGAGGCGATGGTTGTGCACGCAAGAGTGTAACGTAGCACATATTTGCCAGTCATAGCCGTCAAACTGGACACAGACACTCATCTAGCACAACATAATATCAGTTCAGCGAGGAAATTTAGCCAGTTAGTCGAACTAACGTACCCCGGCAGTACAACCAACGTTGCGTGACTTTTGTCTGGGCCTCTCGCCGCTTCCTCTGTGCCGAGTCCGCCCGTATGCGTGCAGCGTAGGAGCTTGTTGTAGTATTCGAATCGCGTTACTGGAATAACGCGCGTCAATGGTTCGTCGTCTCCTTTGTGCCTTCCTAGTATGCGCTTGTTCCGCGCCGTTGATTTCATTGCGGTCTCACCTCAATAGAGCTTATCGGTGGTTAGTATGCAGAGAGAGAGTGTGTGTGTTAGGCGACAGTGGGGTAAACAAACCTGGAACGTCGCCGCTTGATAGCGCGCGAGAGACGCGTGGAAGTCGAGCCACGAGTCAAACTAGTCCGATCTATTTCTGGGGCAGTCACGCTGATGGCCGCTGATGCTGCGGCATCCACGGTCTCCGATAGAAGGGCTTCAAGCTCATTGTCTTCGTCGTCCGTATCCAGTGTGCGCTTGGCCTTCGATGTCCTCGTCGCTGATTTCCTAGCGCCCATATTCGCGCGGCCACGGGTGGGGGGGCTGAATTTAACCCGGGGATTTCTTGAATGGGGAGGCGAGCAACGACAGCCCTCCATTTTTCAAACTTCTGGACTCCTTAAATTTGGCTCCCGGGCAAGGAGTGATGGTCCTTGATTGGTTAGGGTTAAAGTTCAGAAAGTGTTCAGACAGTTACACAAATCACACTGTTTCTACCCATCGCCGGATTCGGGCAGCAACCACTTCGTTTCCTACTGGTCTTCCCAGGGAAATGGGGGGAAGGGACAAAACCTGCCATCCCTGATCTGTGCCTGCCTTGAGTATCAGTATACTGTATCACTATTCAGGTTAACACGAGCGAGATTTTTATTTATCTGTTATCCTCAAATTGGCACTTGGTTCCATGCCGACCCCTCGTCATTGACGAGCCGTCAATAGACGTAGAGATAAAGACGTTGTCTGCCAATGCATTTGTCGCGTTGCTCGCACGAACATGACTCATGTTACATGAGTACAACAATGCTGAATCCCCTCAAGTTGAGGCTGCAAACTCCTTTTCAACCCGTTGCACCATCCCTTTCTGCTTCGATCGGTTTGAAGAGGATGGCAACCTCGGTACAGTACGGTTTGTGTGCATACATGTAGACGTAGGTACATTACAGTATTACAGTGTAAGTACTACAGTGGAAGGTCGCCGCGAAAATGATCTTCCCTGTTGTCTTGAATTTCGATCTGGAAGCCTGCGGCTCACGGGCGTTCCAAGTTGGAATCCAACGGCAGTCGTTTCCACGTCGCCCCGAGACTGGTGGCGTGCACACTGTGCATTTTACTGCACAGGGCCAGTTTTAGCTTTTCAGACAAGTGTCGTGTCGCTTATTATAGCTGCGATGGACCGGCTGTCGATCGTGATGCCGCACTCACTTGGGTTGAGTATGGCACCGCGCAGCTGGCCATCTCGACGGGACGACCTTTAAAGACGTTCCGAACAAGCAGCGTTCCAGGCGTTTGCCGAGCCCTGGCAGCGCCAGCACGCGGGGGTTCCCGGCTGCCGTCTCCATGGCTTGCAGGCGACGAGGTAGCTTGTGGGTAGTATCTGATGGCAACTTGCCACTGACTATTAATACCTGTCAGCAGCGCGCGGTGCTAGTACCATCATCGTACCCTAGCCTCCCCCTTATAACGCAACCTCCGAGCTCTAGACACTTCAAGGAATCGCCCCGGCTGCCGTTGGCAATACAAATGTATAGGCTTCTGACCGAGTCGGCGCCACTCCGGAGTCTGGAAAGATCCTCTTACAAAACCCAAGCTTGCTCGGGTTTACGTTGCCAAATGAGGGGGTACCCCATTTTTTTCTCCTGCCGTAGGTTCGCCTTTTGTTCCGTCAAGGATGCCGCAGTGGGGAAAGCGGAGCACGGGAAGAAGAGCGGAAGCAGTGAAAGCCCACGCACAAGCTCACTCGGTCTTGCGTCGACATCTCACTCTCATCGAGACACGCCAAGCGTCGGGAGTTGCCCCACCGCGAGCTTAAATTTTCATTCACAGCCCGCCCGCTGCAGCTCCAGTCGTCTCGCTCGACGTTCGCGTACCAAAGTACTTCCTTCGCGCTTCAATCGGAAAAGGGCGAAGAGGGCGACACGTGCCTACGTACCACCGGCCGGTATCAGGATTTTTAGGACTGTAGCAGCCACAGGGTTATTTTTTTAAGGGAATCCCCTTATTTTATAACAGACATAATGCTGGCGATGGCGCAACGCCCCGAGCCCACGGCCATGCTGAACCACCGCGGCGAGCGCATCATGCCGCTGCCGTACCGCCCCAAGAGCAAGGCCAAGACACGTAAGCTCTCGGTCATGGAGGGCGACTATGAGCACGTGCACCCGCTGACGAAGAAGCAGCGCAGCGACTACAACCCCGAGCCCGAACTTGAGCCCGCGGCCTTCGCCATGAAGCGCCAGGAGAGCGCCGAGAGGAACTCCCCCTTCGACCTGCATCTGCAGGCGGTCTATGAGGGGAACGCGGAGGATGGACTGCAGTTCTTCGAGTCACACGGCTACTACGACATCAGCGATGCTAACACGGTGGAGATGTTCCTTCAGAACTTCGGCCTCGGCGAAGGGTTTTGGCTGGGTAAAGAGGTCGAAGAGGAGGAAGACCTGGTGTTCGATTTGCCCGGTCCTGCCGTCTACCCCTTCGGGTCCCAGCAACAGATCATGAGCTCGAGAAACCTGCTGCACCGTGAGCGCACGAACTCGGGCAGGTTCACGTTGCTGGACGATGATGGAAACGAGGTGGACGAACACACGCTGTGGGAGATGGAACGTGAGGACAGGCTGAAGGCTAAAAGTCTGGAGCTGGACGACGACGACCTTGCGGAGCTCGCCCATGATGAACTCGCTATGGTGCAGGCCATTACGGTCATTCGCACCGAGAAGATTCAGCTGCAACAATTCTTTTTGCACGCCTTCCAGGAAGAACAGTCCCGCGCAGTGCACATTCCAGGTCCTGTGCTGCGACAGGCACAACGCACTGAGCTTCCACCGGCCATGCCGCCTGCAGATTTGGAACTGCCGCCGTATTGTGGATACGTGAACTTGCTGAAGGATACAATTCCGTTCTTGATGCGCAGCTGGCACAAGCGCTGGTTCTACCTGGACTTCCAGGCGGGCGTTGTGCTCATGTACAAGCGCAGCTACTGGAAGAGCCCGCGTGGCGTTGTGGACCTCCGTAACGTGGCTCACATCGAGAAGATGAGCCAGTGTGACTTCCGCCTTGAATTCCACGACACGGGTGCTGACGCCCCGGCGATGATGCTCATGCGCTCGAAGACGCCCGAAGAGGCCGAGCTGTGGGTGAACTTGCTGCGTTTCGCCAAGCAAGCATCACGCGGCGCTCCTTGTCTCACGGACTCGATAATGGACAACACGAAGGCGCTGATGAAGAAGGCCAACAAGAAGAACCAAGTGGACGTCTTGGCGCAGCTGCTGCAGAACTCAGCCAACAATGCGCGGTCAAGCAACCTGCGTGCGATTGCGCAGGCCTCGGCAGTAGCAGCATCAGCTGTCTCCAGACGCAATAGCAAACATTACAGACACCATAACGCGCTCACGGCATAGGATCGTGTATCCGTCACACAAACACGCACATGGTGGGTGGAGTCACATCAGCATATACGATGACCAAGACGAGAAAAAGCAGAAGACAAGACAAAAACTGTCAGGGACATTTGACCCCCTTTGTCCAGAAAAATCAAGCATGTTCGCGTAGAAGCTCTATCTATTCCCCGTTCAAGTGTACAAGAGCTTTCAGCGTGCTGCCTCGACATGTTCATAGCCAAAAGTCACTTTCAAACAACCCACCTACCCATCACCACAGAACCAACTCGATGAGCTCCATAACTGAGCGGTGTGTTCTCGCTCGTGCCGCTTTATCGCAGAGTTTGTCAGCTAAACAAGGGAAATATAATTTTCTGTAGCGTACGAACGATTTATTCATTGAGTTTGTGGCTTGCTTTTTCAATTGACCTAACCTTACAAACCAACACTCGGGCGCTGCGGCAAACACAGATTGTAAAAGCTATTTTTGGCAAAGGTCGTGGTCTTGCGCCAACTGCATGGCACAGCTTTGTAGCCTTCTAGCGTCACCGCCTGGTGCTGGATAGTGGTCAGATCTTCGTCGCCAGTGTAGTGCGGGTCAAGCGTGAGGAAGGCGCAGACACCTGCATCGGGATCGTAGTCAACACCCAACAGTGTGAATGCCAACTGCCCGCCTCCCATCATGACAGGCATTCCCTGAGTCTTAAAATGATGCAGCAGCTCCCGCGCTACATCCGGCAGTTGTGCACCACTGGAGACGCTCAGAGAGCGGAACGTCACACCGAATAGCTCATCGAGGACGTAGCCAACTTCCAGACTGCCAATCCAGTTGGTCGAGCCTCGGAAACGGGCAGGTTTGTCTCCCATCTTAACCAAGGCGCTTTGAATCTGCTCGTACGAGAGGAACCGTTGCTGCGTATAGTGCTGTATAAAGAGCCAGGACGCTAGCGTCTGCAGCGATCGGTATGCGCAGCCCCAGCCTTTGTCATTCATACCCTGTTGCAAGTAGTGGTAGTAACCATAAAAACCGTCCACCACAGCCGACTCGCACTGCTCGCCTACACCAGAACTCGAAATACCTTCATGGACGTTGTATAGCACGTCGCTTGCGGCTAGCCACTCGCCTTGCTGAGCCAACGAGCACCCACGAGACACGCGAAAGAGGGACTGGTCCAAAGGCTGGAAGAAGGCGCGGTGCAACCTCTCAAGCGATTTCACGTCGTCTAAACTTTCATCACCACTAAACTCAGGACCCATCGAGTTCGAAACCACCGTTAACGGGAATGCCGCACGAACCAGAGGGAATTGATGCGCCGTTACAGCGACCACCGAGTCAGGAGCTCCCTCAAGTCGGTTAGCAACGTCTGTCAACTGTTCATAAAGCTGTTGGCGAAGCAGTGCCAGTGTATCTCCCATTGACGAGTCGATTGGGACCACAACTAGAGCATCGCAGTGCACGTGAAAACGCTGACGAGGACTCTTGGAGGCAGAAGATACCGGAATCGTAACCACGGGAGCAGCCGCATCTGCAGTGGCATCCACCGGCGCGAGACTGACCAGCAAATCCATGTTCGCAATGGGACCGTACTCCAACGTTTGCAAGAAGAAAAGCTTGTCGTCTTCGTTTCTTCCTTGCTTCGTTGTCTTCTTGTCTGTCTTCTTCTGCTTCTTGCCATTCTTCTTCTTGCCCTTCATCTCTCCAGCATCGTACATGTCGTTCACTTCTGGCAAAATCGACTCCAAGAGGACTGTCTTGACATTTGAAGACACGACGTCCTCTCCACGTTCATTGAGCACTTGAAATCTCCTGCCCTTCTTGCCCTGTGCCACACCTACTCGCACATACAGGTTTCCGTCCTCCCGCGTAGCAGCCTTGTACTTCTCCAACTGGCGCAGCATCGCACTTTTGTCTCCGAGCCCATGCAGATCCACGGCACAGCGCAGTGGAGCAAATCCAACTGCCCGGTGGAAGTCGCGAGCGTGCAGACACTGCACCACTTCAAGCTCCACACGCCCCGCGTTTCCGTCCTTGCAGCAGAACATCCTCGGCGTCTGTGTGGCCAGATCATACACGAGCACGATCTCCTCATCCTTCGTACCTCTAACAGCTTGTAGTGCAGCAAATTCTGTTCGCTCCACCAATAAATAATAAATAGTTAGCGGAATAACACTACTGTGTTATTCCCAATTTGCAGCGTACCGAGCTGCTTCTCATTGTCTGTAGCCCCGCCACGAACGGCCACAAAATTGCCGATGCGGGCGATGCCTCCTGGTAGATTGCGATCGAAGCATTGGCCATCAGCGTCCTCTAGCGACAGGCGCAGAAGCGCCCAGACCGCGAATTGTTGCGTGACCGCAGCGCCATCTCCGTTGGACGTTATGGTGTGTCGTGTACCCACTATCGCTCCGCGGGTTAGCGCGGAGTAAAGAGCAGCGTCGTCGGTGTCCTCGGCCTCGTCGGGCGCGGCGAAGCGCCGCAGCGATTGCAGTAGCGGTGCCGGTAGTAGCCCTTGCATCGGAGTCGCGGATACTGGCAAAAGCACGTGGTAGGCTGAAATGTGAATGGTTTTGGCCAATACAAGTTGATCGATAAGATTAGTTTTGTCCAATGGTATAAAAGTAGCTTCGTCTGCGCGTTGTCCTATCGTATAGACGTAACACCCGAAGCCGCAGTTTTGGACCAATGGGTTGCCGACACAGTGACATGTGCACCTTTCGGGCATGTCGGTAATGGAAGTTTTGGCAGCATGGCAGCCCATTAATACAAGTACAAAATGGATCGACGACGGTTCCTGCGGTAATGCGCTGCGTTCGCCATGTTGTTCGCTGGGCCGCGTCCAACGTTGCGTCTTTCCTTTTCAGTACTAGGCAGACTGACCCTTCAAAGAACTGTGCGGCTAATGGGCCCGACTGCGCCTCCCCTCAGAATATCCAGCCGTCGCACCTGCGTCTCAAGCTCGAACCTTCCGAATCGCACACGGCGTTGATTCCGGGAAGGCATTTGCCCAGAGCAGTGAAGCCACTTGTGTGCTTATCTACCAGCTCTTGAAAATCCGGTGTCCAGAACCACCGTGCATCTGTAAATATGACCGATAACTGTAATATGCAATGCTACATTTTATGCTATTATGCAAAGCGCACTATTTAGAAAGAATGCTAATCGACAACATTCTCTATCCAACTGGTTTCAATATTTTATACAGCTTAAACCAGTTGGATAGAGAATGCTTAAGCTGTATAAAATATTGAAACCGGTTGGATAGAGGATGTTGTCGATTAGCAGAAAACGGACCTCAGTCGGTCGCTCTAGCGCAACTGTCCTTTCCTGGCCAAACTCAGCCCACTATACCCCGTGAGCCAGCCGGAAACGATTTATCCGCAAGGGGGAGTCCAAGTCTTTGCACGGACACACAACAGCAATACCGCCGTGGACCGCTGGCCGACAGAGGGAGATTCGCGTGCGTGTGCCTGAGCGAGCGAGTGTCTGAAGGCGCTACTCGACTCAGCAGTTCCTTTAGTTTCAAGGCCTGTGGCAGTTGCCACCCGTGCGCGCCCGTAATAACACCAGACACGGGGCTGTGCCAGATATAATCTCCCCTCTCGCTTTAAACCAAAACCGCGGAGTCTCCAGGTGGCAAACGTAATTTCACAAAACACGGAAGCACTCCCCAAGTGCCAGTGTCCAACGGCTCAAGGCTGTAGTACCAGGAAGACTCTCACACTTGATCAAGCCAGCATGCCCATGATCTACCGGCGCAACCGGGGGCTTTCGCCCACGCGGGAGCTGGACGATCTCTCGCGGGGCGTGAAGCCCGTGGACATCGACACAGACGCGTCCTTCCTGGGGCGCACTCGGCGCTGGTGGAGAGGGCGCAGCGTACTCTTGGCGTCCCAGAGAGTGTACCAGACCATGTGGCTCGCTGTACTTGTCTACGCATTCGTTGGTCTGCCGGTGCTAGGTCGTGTGTTAAACTTTGCGCGCTTCGTGCATCGTTTCCCCGCTTCCAAGATCGTGCAAGGACTTGTTGTCGGTTTGTTACAGGATGTAGCAATCTTCCTGCAGGCCTCGACCTGTATCTGTCTCGTTAAGGTTTTATTCGATGCCGACAACTTTGCGCCTCAAGGACTCGTCATGGCCGCCAATAACGCGCGTAGTTTCCCCAACAGTGGCTTCTTAAGGGAACGAAACGGAAGCGCAAGGTTTCTACCGGTTTATATGCCAGTACTGGCCAATGAATACGACCTCAGAGACGAAGGCATGGAAGCGCTGGCTTCAGGTGTCGCGACAAACCACCGGACGCTGCTAAGCTTAGGAGCGGCAGCCAACCGACCAGCGCTCGTCGCTAGAACCAAGCGAGCGCTCCATGCGCTGGTGATTGTGACGCTGCTGCAGTTGATTCTCGTGGCCGCGACAATCGCTAGTGTCGCGGATTTTTGCCTACAGGTGACGATGCACCCAAGGTTAAACCGCGCGTTTGTCAACATTTTTTTCAATTACATGAGGCAGTTCACAGCGTCGTTAACGGACGAAGAAGTGATGACGAGGACAGTGGTGGGATCCTGGGCCGTCTATTGCGCGCTGGTGGCCGCACTCACGTATGGCTTTTACACGGGACGATTACCACTAGCGTCGGATTTCCTCCGACTACCGAGTGCGCTTTGCTGCTGCTTTGATCGCCGCTTTAATGCACGGAAAGACTCGATGAACTCTTCAGTCTCGACGACGTCAGGGTCATATATCTCTAATTTGTTTGCATCCTATTGGCGTCGAGCTGGGAAACCGATTCGAACTCGGAGACGGAGCACCCAGGGATACAGTTATTTGCCAGGAGGAGGTGCTAGCGGGTGCTCCAGTGGCTATGCGACGGCTTTTGCTTCAGGATCATCCTTGTGCTCGACGGGCTATGGCTCTTACACGAAATCTGGTCCACTGACAATTCTGGGTCGATGTATTCTTGCCAGTTTGCTGGTGACTGGTGCTGCTCTGTCTGCATCATTACTTATCGACGGTAAGGGCGGCGTGGATATGAAGCTTATGAACAATGCCATGTTTACGCTACAGGTGGAACAATTCTTCGAGCACCCCACTACGATCCACCGCGAAGAAATTAACTGTACTACAGCTAGCAGCGCCTTACGATCGACATTAGGCGTCTCGGAGACATACGAGCTGGATAATCTTGGCAACGATGACAAGTGTGCATTGCTGTGGCGTAAGACTACGGGATATCAAGGTGAGAACATTTTTAACCTGGAAATGAATGCTATAGCTCCCAAGGCTGCAGTTTCTGAAGGATTAGAGAATGTTGGATCAGCAGAGAAAGCCACCAAAGTCCAGCCTAACATCATTGTGATTAACATGGAGTCGTGGAGGCATCTGGATGTCGGTGTGCTGGGTGGATCTGCCAAGAAGGAGACAACAGGCAAGAGTGCGACGCCGCAGTTTGATGAGCTAGCGAAGACTGGTGTGCTCTACAGCAAGCACTATACTCAGTGTGTCCAAACCACGCGTACGCTGCTGACGACGCTGTTTGGTATGTTGCCGTCCTGTACGGAGACTACTGCGCTCAAGCAGTACAGCACAACACTTAACGTACGAGGTCTCCCACATTTTCTCAAGCAGCGTGGCTATTTCAATCTCTTTTGGAGTGCTGTGGACCTCACGTGGGAGTACTGGGACAAGTTTCTGCTCAAGAATGGCTTTGACAAGCTCGTGGACGACCGCAAGATCCGTAAAATGCTTCACGAAACACGCAACTACAAGAACACGCCGGACGACCATTTCTCTTGGGGAATGCATGACCATTTGTCGTTTGAAATGCTGTTATATGCCATCGAGTCGGCCCACAACGCTAGTGTGAACTCCACTGACGTCTCAGTTGTAACAGATGCATTCTCTTTGGAATTTAGCGGTGATCAAGCTCCTCTGGAGACGTCCACAAATGCCACTGAAAGTGAACACACGATGAAAGTACCGGAGGCTGCAGCTAAGGGGAGACACTACCACGCAGCTCACTCAAGTACACTTGAATCATCCACTTCGGCGTCATCGACTGGAGAATCGTCCACAGCGAAGGTTGCCATGGCAACAAAGGCGCCACTTCCTGGCTGGGAAGGACTGCAGACGCCGTATTTTATCGACATGTACAGTATTACAAGCCACAATCCATGGGTGCTACCGAATTTCTACAAGACGCCGGACCTTTCCGGGTTGTACACGCGCTACAACAAGAAGTACTTGGACTCGATGCACTTCTCGGATGAGATGCTGGGCGACTTTATCGCTGCGTTACGTGCCAAGGGACTTATGAAGAACACGATCGTCATCATCGAGGGCGACCACGGCTACGGCCGTCTGGAGCACGATAACAATCCGTCTATCGCTGACTCAGGTGTATGGGATGAGGCCTCTAGGGTGCCATTCCTCCTGCTTGCCGACGATTTCCTTCGTGAAGAAGACAAAGGAACTGTGGTGAACCAGTTGTCGATGCAGTCAGATCTCATGGCCACGATTGCGGACATCGTGGGCGTCACTCCAGAGGAACCACTCTATCAGCATGGCTACGGTCACTCGATGAAGCGCCGTCGTGTGCAGCTAGAGGCTCAAAAGGAAGCGCAGGCTCTAGCAGCCCAAATTGTGAAGGATAAGGAGGCTGAGCTCAAGGATTCAGAAGCTGAAGCGCTAGCTGCTGAAGCTCGGGAAAGTCCCTTGGAACGCCGCGTTGTCCTGTGTAACCCGTTCAACGGCATGAGCAAGGGCGTCCGTACAGAGGAACTCAAGTATATTTTCCACCCGGATGGATCTTACAATGTATTCGAGCCTGCGATTGACCCAGCGGAGAAGAAGCCGCTACGGACGGGGTTCGACGTCGAGGAGATGGACGACGCCACGCGGGACGTGTTTGAGTACGTGACCAAGGCAGTGGACCTGAACCAGTTCCTGTTCGAGGCCAATCGGTTCATGACGCCGCTGCCAACACCCGCGACATCAGCCCCGGAACACGTAGCAGCAGAATACAATCATCTGAGGAGATCTCACGCCCAAAATGAGACGATATCGGAAGAGCAGGTTGAGCCGAAGCAGCCACGTGGTCCGCCAGCACCCGTGAACGCACTAGATTAGACTAGATATGACCAGACGAGGATGCGTGCATGCCGAAAGAGTCTGGACGATACAGAATCGTTTTTATTAGGAAAGAAAATAACACGCCATGTGGTGACAACATACAGTATACTGTTTTACAGTAAAACCAACACGCAGCATTACTGGGTATTAACACAGGTGTTGACCATTCACTTGCTTGCTTTATCAGCCCTGTTATTAGAATATCATAAACATATTTTTTTAAGCAACCAACAAACAAAGGCGACGAAAGTAATGCAGCAAATTCCGGAACGGCAGGCAGACGCTTCTTGGCCATTCTTTAATAAATATTCCTGTGCCCCTCGAGCCTGGTGTTGCTGTCTTAAAACCCTCGTTCCTGTTTCCCATTACGTCTGCTCTAATCCACACTAAGCACATACAAAATAATATTCGGCCAAAGCCCCACTTGTCCAGCTTCAATCAACTGGTCTCGACACTCGTCTGCTCCACCCGCTGGTTCTCGCCGTGTCGTCTCTAGACGAGGCAAGGCCACACGACCAACCAACTCTGATGCAGCACTTATCCACATCTTCCGGCATAAAGCTTAACTCTACTGCAACACACGCCCCTCCTCCGCTATCTTCAGACTTTGGCAGCCTTTGCTACCGGCTGATCAAAGCTGCCGTCTGCACGGAAAACAGCACAGCGTCAGACCCCTCAACTCCGAAGCTCCTCAATGCAGCCAATAAGCAACGCACAGGCGATGACGGAGATGGTGCTCAACCTCAGCGAGTCCCTCCGCGCCGACAGCATCGAGTCGTTTTCCGACTCCTGATAGCAGCACAACACATAAACAGTCGTCAGTCTCCTCCTTCCGCTCTGTTATTGCTCCAGTGATTTTGTCTCCGTACCCGGCCACGCTCCTCGGGGATCGGAGACAACAAAATGGGCTTGAAGCTGGGCCAGTCGAGCCCCAGCTCGTCCTCCGTGAGCACGGGCGCAGGATCGTAGGCCAGCCAGCGCGCCTGCGAGCGCCGCACGGCCTTGCGGTACTGCACAAGGCGGTACATCCAGAGGACCAGCAGCGCCAGAGCCGTGACTCCCAGCAGCGTCAGTGCCAGCTCCGCCACGCCCAGCTCCATGCCCCTCGACGGCTCCTGCCGCCGGCCTCGGAAGTGAAGGAACACTGTGCCCAGTCGGGAGTCGCAGGCCGGGAAGGTGCTCGGCCTGACGAGGACAGGGGATATTGGAGACTGATGAGCGAGGAGCTGCTGGGTTCATTCTATGTCCCGCGTGCAATTTTAGGCGATGGGGATCACCACAGTGTCATTTTCGACTGGAAGTAGATTAGTGTGGCATCAACGCCAATGTAGGCTACATTTCAAAACCGAAAATAAGGTGCACGTAGAGTAAAATTGGATTACATGTGCGTGACTTGTGTGTCGATACATTCACATTATTTGTACGAGATCTCACGATTCATCATTGGACGCCTCGGCAAGCACCAAAGTCGGTCGGGCCTGTCTCGGTTGCGGCCTCTGGTCCTTCCGCTAGCGATCTGTTGAGCTGCTCATGCGAGCCCAACTTGGCCTGCAAGCTGTACTGCACCATCCGTGCCTCCTGCGCTTCCTGCACTATTGCGGCCAGGATCCCCTGCGAGTATGGCTGCAACCGCTTGACCTCCTGTGCCAGCATCTTCTTGTGCGTCCGCAGCGTGCGGTTCTGCTTCTCCAGCTCCTCCAGCCTGCTTCTCTTGCTTATCACGCCAGGAAGTCGCCAAAACCTGCGACGCTGCTAGCTGAGCCTCGAGCTCCATGTTCTCCACGGACCGCCACAGACACTGCTCTTGGAAGCCGACGCATAGTTTCTGCACGCGCTCCAACTCGTTGAGGGCAATCCCTCCAGCTGCGTGCCTGGTGTCACAGCGGCCGGTGCCGTAGTGGAGTCTTCTGTTATGTTCGCGATTCCCAGCGCTTTCGGCCTAGGACTATTACGGTCGCGCATTCGAGTTGTGTGATAGTCTCCAATATTAGCCTTATAAATCCTCGGCGATTTGGAAGCGATCTTGGCGCTCCTTAGCTCCTTTTTGGTGGCCGTAAAACTCTCTTCGAGGTACATCTATCGTTAATTAAGAAGCATTAAGAAGCATATTAAAAATTAAAGTCAGGCTACAGTCATCGTCACGTCAGTTCACAGCACCTACCACATGCGCCTCGAGCTCATGTGTCCGCTCTGCCACCACGGCGGTCTCAATCTGAGAATTCTGCTTCTCAGGGCCGTCACCTACAAACTTGTCGTCGTACGCGCGGTCTTCATCAATACCAAAACTAGTTTTTTTTTTTTTAGGTGCGTCATCCCCCCATCCAGGAAGGTCCTCCGCCAACGTGACCTCTGCAACATTCACGTGGTCGCCGTAGTGACTTCGACACCACGTTACTCATATCCACATTCTCCCATGGAAGCGTCAACACCCCATTCTTTTCCGCGACAAAGTGTCCGAACATGGAGTCGTCATTCACCTTGAAGTCGCAGTGTGTCCGGTAGTATGCCACCTCGTTCTCTGTCCTCCACGCCACATCGTCGTTGATGACGCTGTACGGTCAATGCCGACCTGTTCTCTTTATCACTTGAGAACTCTGCGCTGAACACCAATCCCGTGCCATGGGACGCGAACTTCCAATCACAAACTGCTTCTCATGGACAGCCACCTGGTACTCCATTAAGCAAACAGCAGCCACTTTCTCCTCACATCTCCGTCTCCTGCTCCTCACCTCTGATTTCAGTCTCAAATGCGTCTCTGTAGCTCCGTCCGGATATCTCATGACTTGTCAACAGATCCCATTCAGAAACGTTTTGAGAGCTGTAGATGTAGCCAGAAGTTCGGAATTAGCCACTAACCGACAGATATAATCCCCCAAGGCGATTTCCAGTCGTACTACAAGCTGGTTCACTGGATAAATCTCGGTTTGGCGGCGCAATACGCTTCAATCGCTGGAAGAACGGATGCGAGGGTACCGCACTTTGCTTCAAGCTGCAGCTGGCGCTCCAGGTGCTGGAACCCATACAACTTTCGCTCAAGAGGCAGAAATGGCCATTATGGTGCAGTAGCACGAGCGCGACGGTGTCCTGTGGCGCGTCAGGGGACAGAGGTGAAGGAAGGCACCTTCACTGCCACGTTGATCGTCATTTTTCGAATTGATTTGTATAGAAGAATTTCGGCCTGGGTTAAAATGGGCAAAACGAAACATTTTCTTTCTGAAGTTCTGCACTTTGGGTTTAATGAATGATTATGAAAGGTTTTGGGTGGAATCAAAATATCAATCCCAAAACATGGTCAAAAGGCTAGCAAATTCCCTCTACTGCTACTCTGTCGGCTTCGTACGAGGCAATGAGGGTTTGCAGCCGTGATCAGGCAAAATACGAATGTAGGTCCACATAAGAGTCGACTCGGCGGCCACCTAGGCGCGGAGCCCGTGCTTGCCGTCGCTTTGACCCTGATTTTGATTGTTCTGATCTTGGTCCTGGTCCTGCTTTCCATCGTCCGGGCACGGCGTTTCCGGCGACAGCGTCGATGGCGGCGTGGTTTCCGGGCAAGGCGTCTCAGGCTTTGGCGTCTCGGGGCAAGGCGTCTCGGGCTTCGGTGTCTCGGGACAAGGCGTCTCAGGACCTTCCGTCTCCGGGCACGGTGTAGTTGGCGCTGGCGTCTCGGGGCAAGGCGTCTCGGGCTTCGGTGTCTCGGGGCAAGGTGTCTCGGGCTTTGGTGTCTCGGGACAAGGCGTCTCGGGCTTTGGTGTCTCGGGACAAGGCGTCTCGGGCTTTGGTGTCTCGGGACAAGGCGTCTCGGGCTTTGGTGTCTCGGGACAAGGCGTCTCGGGCTTTGGTGTTTCCGGGCAAGGCGTCTCTGGCTTCGGTGTCTCGGGGCAAGGCGTCTCAGGCTTCGGTGTCTCGGGACAAGGCGTCTCGGGACCTTCCGTCTCCGGGCACGGTGTAGTTGGCGCTGGCGTCTCGGGACAAGGCGTCTCGGGCTTTGGTGTCTCGGGGCAAGGCGTCTCAGGCTTCGGTGTCTCGGGACAAGGCGTCTCAGGCTTCGGTGTCTCGGGGCAAGGCGTCTCGGGCTTCGGTGTCTCGGGACAAGGCGTCTCGGGACCTTCCGTCTCCGGGCACGGTGTAGTTGGCGCTGGCGTCTCGGGGCAAGGCGTCTCTGGCTTCGGTGTCTCGGGGCAAGGCGTCTCAGGCTTCGGTGTCTCGGGACAAGGCGTCTCGGGACCTTCCGTCTCCGGGCACGGTGTAGTTGGCGCTGGCGTCTCGGGACAAGGCGTCTCGGGCTTTGGTGTCTCGGGACAAGGCGTCTCGGGCTTTGGTGTTTCCGGGCAAGGCGTCTCTGGCTTCGGTGTCTCGGGGCAAGGCGTCTCAGGCTTCGGTGTCTCGGGACAAGGCGTCTCGGGACCTTCCGTCTCCGGGCACGGTGTAGTTGGCGCTGGCGTCTCGGGACAAGGCGTCTCGGGCTTTGGTGTCTCGGGGCAAGGCGTCTCAGGCTTCGGTGTCTCGGGACAAGGCGTCTCAGGCTTCGGTGTCTCGGGGCAAGGCGTCTCGGGCTTCGGTGTCTCGGGACAAGGCGTCTCGGGACCTTCCGTCTCCGGGCACGGTGTAGTTGGCGCTGGCGTCTCGGGGCAAGGCGTCTCGGGCTTTGGTGTCTCGGGGCAAGGCGTCTCGGGCTTCGGTGTCTCGGGACAAGGCGTCTCGGGCTTTGGTGTTTCCGGGCAAGGCGTCTCAGGCTTCGGTGTCTCGGGACAAGGCGTCTCGGGACCTTCCGTCTCCGGGCACGGTGTAGTTGGCGCTGGCGTCTCGGGGCAAGGCGTCTCGGGCTTTGGTGTTTCCGGGCAAGGCGTCTCAGGCTTCGGTGTCTCGGGACAAGGCGTCTCGGGACCTTCCGTCTCCGGGCACGGTGTAGTTGGCGCTGGCGTCTCGGGACAAGGCGTCTCGGGCTTTGGTGTTTCCGGGCAAGGCGTCTCAGGCTTCGGTGTCTCGGGACAAGGCGTCTCAGGCTTTGGTGTCTCGGGGCAAGGCGTCTCGATGACTTCTGTGCCAGGGTACGGCGTGGTCGGTCCTGGAGTCTCTCCTTCCGGGCACGGTGTCGTGGGGGCTGGGGTCTTACCTTCAGGGCAAGGAGTAGTAATATCCGGCATCGATTCCTTCTTCGTCGGAGCCGGTGTGGGCTTCTCGGTAGCCGGAGTCGTCGGTGCCGACGTCGGAGTCGAGCTCTTTTGTGTGGGCCTAGGGAGGTCGGTACCAGGGCATGGCGTGGTCGGTGCCGGGGTGGAGCTTGGCGTACTGGGAGCTGGCGTTGGGTAATCGTCCTCGCTCTTAGTGGCAGCAGGGGTCACCTCGGGCGTGCCGGACTCATAGGTTGTCGGGCATGGCGTAGGTGAGGACCCGGAGACCGACGGAAAGACGCAGCCCCAAGTGTCTTCGATCACGATGGCGCACTCGGCATCCTCTTTGGCCGTGCACTGCTTGCCGTCGAAGGAGAAGAGGTACGGGTGGCAGTCGGCGGTAGCCACGTCGCCCTTCAGCGGGCACGCGGTACCAGACGGAGTCTTACCGGCCCCGGAGCAGAGTGCGCCCCGGGAAGATGGGATGGTGTAGGTCGCGTCGAATTGCACCGATACGGGCAGGTCGGTAGCTATGACGTCGGCCGAACAGAGCGCGGCGAGCACCGCTGCGAGTTGAAGACGGGTCATGGTCCTAGAGTCCGTGCTGAAGTCAACGGGGCTGTAGCTTGAAGTTGAAGCTGGAAGCTCGATGAAGGGGTCAAGTGCTCGAGGGCGAGCAAATTGAGAAGTGAGTGACCGAGTGAGGAGGGCGTTTGTGGACCTTCTAATGGCATGTCAGATTTTTTTTTTTTGCGTTTGTAGACCGTGCTGTTTGTCGTGGATATCCGGCTACTCTGCCACTGCAGGATCGGGGTTTGTAGGGATCCACGGCAGATTCTTCTGTCAATATTTTCCGTATTGTCATCATACAAGTTGATAACCCAAACCAACATACAACTTTTATGGGCTGGTTTGGGTTATCAACTTGGATGCCACATGGATATAACAAGTCTATTAAGATTTACGACATCTATGATGCATTTGTGTCTAGGGCTAGCATGCTTCTGCCGATATGAAGGACTTTTGCCAGTATGAAGGTCAATTCAGTAAGTCGGCGATTGAAGTTGATTTTTGGAATCAGTATGCCAGCAGATTGCTTGAAGTTACCAAGCGGAAAAAAACAATGGATGCATCGAATCGATAGTATCGACAGGCAGTCTGCAGGAGGATGCTGTTGTCAAGCGCCATCATGAAGCCCCGACGTGACGTAGTGTTTTGCTCCGATCACTTCACGCTACCGGCCTGAGGTTCTGGCGTGCGGTATGACAATCAGCGCACGACAAACTCGGCATTGCCGAGTCAGCAGTACACGTACGCAAATCTCAAGGCAACGAATGACCTAGAGGGAAGTCCACCGTGAACCCTAATAGGTTCAACAACCATTAAGCGGCTCAAAAATTTCGCGATGGGTGAACCGACCCTTGAGTGTTGCAGCTCTTGATTCTTGCCTTGTTGCCGCGTTGCACGGTCACCACATTACCTTGCCTCTCGGCTTGCTAAGCAGTCAATGACTTATTGCCCCTCCCCCTGCGCCAAGTCCACTGTAGCATGTCTTGCCTCTGCATCTGAAGCGAAAAAAAAAACGACTGTGACATACGACTGCGATGGTCATCCCAATGATGAGACCGATGTTGGATCGCTAGAAACAGATCCGCTGACTCGAAAGGAGTTAGTGGGACGCGTGAGGCGACTTGTGTTCGTAAGCCCGTCCGATCCTTTTGATTGTACAACTCTCGTTTTCTGTCCTCCAGGCAGCATATTAAAGGCAACGTTAGACCAACTTCGCTGCGTAATCTTCCGACTACTTCTAAGAGCCTGCAGACTCCATGACGATAGCTCCCAAAATGCATGTTGAAGGACGCATCATATGTTTTTATATGGATAATATAACCATTTTGCAAAAGCGAAGTCAAAGTAGATTACACGTACTCGAGCTGAAACAAAGGGCTACAAATCTCGCCCCTGTCGCTTTCTATAGACCAGTATCGATTACGGAGCATCGCTGGTTGCTATTCGTGTTGGTTGCAGGGATACCGGGCGCGCGAGAAAGTTGTTGCGGATCGAGACGCACTTTGTGCAGTCATGACAGTGGTTCTTGTTGGTTGTTGAGAACGAGACTCATGTTCCGTATGCCGGCAATACGGCCGATGTGAATGTAGTGAAATAGTGGACGACGGAGTTTATCATGCAACTTTTCTAACTTCAGGTTCGAATAATTAATGATCACCATCCGATCATGCAGGGACTATGCGGCGAGCGTTGCCATCATTCTTCATGATATCAGTGTGTGTTAGGGCTCTCTCGCTCTCGATATCTACTCCATGACCCTGACCGTACCATCGCGCTTTCGATTCTTCTTCAAAGATGCGCCTGTCATTTCACCACACTTCTAGGAAGCAAAACAAAAACTCGTGCCGTGATTGATTTAATGAATCGCGCATGGAAATTTGCGTTGAGTTGCGCATTACCTACAACGTGCATTTCTGCTGAAGATTTGTTTTTGAGCCCACTTTGTAGATACATTGCAGACTCTTGAAACATCTCACCCACGAACCACACGGCTTCTTAGAGCATCTCCACCGGTCGTGTCTAATGCTAAAAGCAGCAACCAAACCTGTGAATTTTTATAAACCGAGTATTTACCGGGCGAGGCTATGGCCATATTTTTTTTTAGCTTCACGGCCGTTTCCATGTCTATGAAGGGTCGCAATAGCACCGAGTAGCTATATCCATTGGACGCATTTTCCAAACAGAAGGAGAGCGAGGAAAGGGATGCCGCGCGGGAAGGCGTGGACGGATCGTGAAGACTCGAGCTTGTGCACTGCGTGGTGCGCGGCGTCAGAGGACCCAGTCAATGGAGGCGACCAGAAATCAGAAACACTGTGGCCGAGCGTGCAGAGAAGTATCGTGAATTGGAGCCAAGCAACATACGTTCACTGTCGGTGTTGAAGATCCGCTGGGTTGACATCAATCGGGAAGTCAGTCGCTTCGTCGGCTGCGTCGCAATTGTCGACAGCGCCAACGAGAGCGGTAGAACTGCTAACGACGCATTTTGTGATGCGCTGAAGCTGTATGAGGCGCGCAAGGTGACGCTTTCGCGTTTCTTGCACCCTACCAGATCGTATCAAGCAAGCCCAAGTGGAGCGCGACCCAGAACAAGAAGCGCCCTGCTGAAAATGTACCAGACAATGACTCGACTGCAGTCGATAGATCCGGGGACGAAGCGACCAGCTGGAACGAAGGCGGCGCTCGCGATTGCGAAGGAGAAGAAGTTACTAAAGATGCAGTACAGCGCGTCCATTTCGATTGCAAAGTCGATGAAGCGCAAGAACGAGATCCTCAATGAGTGGCCGTGCATCGACTTGTTCAACATGCCAGACGTTGACCCGCAGCAGCGTAATCAGATCTTCTCAATGCTGAGGCAGAAGAAGCTCGCGGAGATGAGAGCGATGGTGAACGATTGCGATGATGATGCTGCTCCTGACGGCACCAGCGTGGGTGTCACCAATGTTGAAGGGTCTGCCGCTACCTTGCCAACACGTTCTACTGCTGGTGTAAGTGAGAGTGCTGCGTCCCCGCCTACTGCACACGAAGACACGATGAGCACCAGCACCGTGCAGGAGTACGCCGATCTTTGACGACTAAACACTTGACTAATCAGACATATATTTGCATGCTTCGTTCGTTATGCGCTCGAATTTCCTTTGGTTTCCCATACATGGTTGACCAGGTCGTTCCGCAGTTCGATGGGCTCTTGCTCATTTCCTGCTATACCCCAAGTGGAGATCATTTCTTCGATTGCTGTGGGCTGCTGGAGCGATGCTTAAACGTTGTCGCATGGCAAGTTGAAGTAGTAGTCCTCGTCTGCGTTGTTGACCAGAAGATCTCGCCGACTCTCGACCACCATGTTGTGCAATATGATACAGCAGTGCATCACATCGCGCAGATGTTCGATACTCCAAAACCGTGCTGCGAGCGTCGGCTTTTTCTCGCGCCCTTTGTACTGACCAGCATGTGCTCTGGGACACAATGCTCACTCCCACTTCATGCAGTCAATGGAGCCGAGCATACCAGGGAAGCCACTCTTGCCCTCTTGAGCCGAGAGCATCTCGACGTCATGACGAGTTGGAAATCGCAGGTAGATCGCTCCGAAGCACTCGATCACAGCACGACAAAATCCCCTCAGCACTTGAAATGTGGCCGACTCGGAGATGTGACACATCTCATCTAGCTCGTCACCGGCTTTTGCGTATGCCAGCACACGTATCGCTGCTGTAACTTTCAAAAGGCTGCTAATACCGAGCTTGCCGGCTGCATCACGGCGTTGTCGAAAGTAGGGACAGTCGGCGAGTAGAGTATCGTGGATCCGCATGAAGCCATTGCGCGGCATCCGGAATCGCATTCAAACAGGACGTCGTTTTACGTTGGACTGTCAGCGAAGTATCGCTGGACGAGTAGACTGTGAGCAGTGTCATAATCTCGGTCGCGGTTTGGCGCTCTGCCGGGGAGTGAGCCGCCATGTCGTCGCTTCTTTCTCCATGATGGCGCAAGCAAGAGCGCACACGCGTGCGTCTCGTCGTCGTCGTCCAGCGCTTCACGAAGGAGTCGACTGCGCCACATAGCGACTGATCCGTAAATGACGACTCTGTATGTCTATGCTATATAGCAGCTGCCCAATCAGTGCGCTTTCTTTTTTTTTTAGCCATAGCTGTTTCCAGTGGAGATGCTCTTAAGCCTGGTATTTTCCGGCTCGACTGCAAGGCTCGATTGATACTCGCGCTATGCCTCGTCGCAGAGCAAACGCTACAAAGCCTTCGCTCAGCAATCCGCCACTTCGGCATCCAAGTCGTCACGGACGACAGCGGCTCTCACCGATTTCTCGGCGAACGACTTGATCTTGGCGTCTGAACGAGCAAGAAGATGGCGCTCAAGTATTTTCTGACAACGCGATTGACGAGCTAGGCACACCAACAGTGCCATGGGTGGCAGGACGTGACGATATCTTTTTGCGTCGCCGTTGAGGACTATATCGTCGAGCTCAGGCTCATTTGTTCCGTCTACCACGGCTCTAGTATCTGCAAAATCATCATCACCGTGTTGTTGTCGGCTGGGTTGCTGGGCTTGAAGCAGTGCCGGACTTAATGGAAGTGACCCCGCTCAGTCGAGCAGCTCCCCAGGTGGTGAAGCAGCATTAAACCGTGTCAGTACACCTACGTTGACGCATCTCCCGGTCAAGACACGAGACGGTCATACCGAGGTGTACTACCAAGGCTATTCATACACGCGCTCAAATGTGACTGGGATCAAGATATCATATTGTTGTAGTTCATACCGCGCAAAATGAAGGGACGTTTTGTATTCATAGCTGACATAATATCCTATGATTTCAGCGAGCTTGTACCCCACAGTTGTCGATCGCACACTAGCAATGCGGCTACAATGGAGGATACTAGCCACTCCGCAGATGTGTCTGAGGCAATATATCAGTAAGTCGACAAACTTGCGACAGAAACAAATAAGTCCCAACTGCGATCTGGAATCATGTCTTGGAGACATTCTACATGCAGCCAGGGCCTCCCGTCCGTGGAGTGTCAAAGAACGCAGCCGAAACCGCGTAAAGTATGTTCGTGGCAGCAGTCAGGTGGCAACCGCAACCGATTTATTGAACTGCCTCGAATGTCAAAGTTGCAGGGGTCACAGCAGTCTTTTGCAATTCCAGTATTTGTGGCAAGATGGAATTATGGCTCAAAAGGATTCCGTCGGAATTAGCCGTGTCGTCGGGTGGTCTCACCCTCAACTGCGAAAGTTGCTGCGCATTGAGAGTCTCCCGTGGTTTATAAATGGCACATTTCGCGCTGGAAATGGATACAAACGATGCGTAACGATGATCCGTCTAGCGAGCCCTATATTCCCGTTATCTTTTCACCCACAACCAATATTACGGCCGGGTCTTACCTGACGTTTTTGCGCCATGCCGAGGGCTGATTAGGCAGGAAATTGATCCCGAAGGAGGTCATTTGTGATTTTTTAGAAAGCTCTTATTGGTGCGATTCATGAATACTATCCTGACGTTCGTATTATTAGCTGCTAATTTCATTTAAGCAGGCGTGCCGTCTCAAACTCAAAGCGTACGGAATGCCAAACTAGAAGCTAAGTTAGCGATGGGCTGAGTGTTAAACATTCTTACAGTGATCAACAACAGCAAAATTGAAGTCCAAGGAATTGGGTCAAAGTCAAGATCGAACGAGCACGTGAAGCGAAAATAATGTATTTACGCAGAAGTGGCGTCTCTTTTGGGACTAGTTCCGCAGTACTTGGCTACAACGTTTCCATCCACGTACTTGAATGTGTATGGCATGAGGCGGGAGGTTTGTAAGTCGGACTGATAACCCTCTCGAACGTTTCCACATCATCTGAACTCGAATATTCAAGCTCCTCACCTTCACTGAATTGATTGGTCACAGTGCTCGAGTCGCTGTCGCGCGAGTATGTAAATCAATACACAAGTGTGCTAACAAGACTGGCTTGCCACCCCAACGAACCCGCCCCCACCTGCCTCGAGCGCCGACGCTACCAAATGATGCCGACGTCGTGAAATCAGGTCTCAGCGGTGCTGAAGAAGGACAGGACATGCTCGAAACGGAACAATCCGCTTCGTACAGCAATGATGTTAGTTCGGAGGATGGTGTAGCTGATGAGATGGAGGATGATAGAGAAGAAAGTAAGCCCATTCGACTACGATGGTGATGGCGTGGCTGGTGCATAACTACGACGAACGTACTGTAATTCGTGGCAATGAAGAAGAACCTTGCATAAAATTGCATAATATACATTAATTTGCCTTACCTCTTCTTATCATTTTCACATGACCTACTTTCTTTAGGTCGCGTGACCTCGCGACGGATTTGACATGTGGCCAACTATTAGGATTGACCTAATTCCGGCTACGCTCATTTCGATCGGGCAACACTACCATAGTCTGCACCCTCTCCCGCGGAACCGTCGTATATTAACCTCATCACCACCGGGAGAGGCCCGCCATGGACCAAAACAAAGAACTCATTGAACATCACCTGACCGTAGCGGTATTTACCGCAAAAAAAGTCCTGACAAAGCTACTAAACGGCATCACGAATCAAGAGGCTCTCGCGCACACTTTTGCTTCGTTAGCTTGTGTCCCCGCTTCTCAATACTGATAGGGATTATCATCTATCCGGAGATTGAACTTGCTTAATGATATTGAGTAGAACCACTTGGACCAGCGTTGTATTAGTAATAGCTAGATCCTTTGGCCAAGTAAACGTCATAATGGCAAAGCGGTTTCCCGGCGCCAGGTTGGATGTGTACCGCGCAGTTGGTCAGTACAAGCAACCCATTATTGCAAGGACTATATGCCGCAATAAGTGTGGGTGTCGGAAAATGTGGACGGTCAGCATGCGATCTTCTGTACACGGCTCAATGGGGTGTATGCCGCGACATCAGCAGATGTATAGCGGGGGAAACTGCGAGAATTAAGGGTTAAAATCGTTGGAAAAAGGCAATATATTTGAGCATTGCAGAAAACGCACTACGTTTACCATAACATGTTGTATGTACACCATATATGTACGCTTTCCATCAAGCAGACATAGGAGTTATATGTGTTGTTCATTGCTTATAACCAACGATAGGAAGGTTCCTTGCTTGAGAAGCAAGGCGCCGGCTGGTACCCCAAACGGGATGATGGGTGCGTAAATTTAAGGCGCTCCGCCAACATGGACACATGGAGACTCCACTGGAGCCCTGACGTTCTTACGTGGCGGCGTAGCTCTGGTCGCGCTTGCCAAAATCCTAATAAACCTCAGCCTTGGAATCTGACGCGCATGCCCCGCGCCCGTTTATGGTATCAGTACAATTTCATTTCTGCTTGCTCGCTTCGTTTATCGCTTCGCTTTACTCCACTATCTGCGCACCGAAAACAATCCCAACATCTCAAACTCGGTGATCACCAAATCTGCTGTGAATTCGCCACTAAATCATTCATTGGATCTGCATCGAATGTGTGTGTGTGTGTGGGGGGGGGGGGCGTTGACCTATTATATGGGTTTTGCACGATGCCGTTTTTTCTGAGCTTGCGCGGATGGGGCTAACACCGAAGCTTCAACTATGTGGCTGTCTACACCATAAATGTGTATCAGCACCAAATACATGTTGTCTGGGATCACGTATGAGGATAGGGGGCAAAAGGCGATATATTTCTCCATTTACTTCTCTCTCTAGAAGGTTACGTATCCCTAGTTACACGTCTCGCCCTTCATTTTTGTCTCTGCCCAAAATAAATATCACTGTTACCAAGTGACTATCACTCTCTCAACTCAGCCGCGCAAGTGCCCAACCTGCTTCTCGCAGGTTGACTCACATTGATGCATTGGTAGTACCTGCAACGCATTTATGTGTCTTTCAAACGCCACATGGGGCGGTGGCTTCGATAAGACGTCGTAATGTTGTCTGCGCTTGCTATCTTCTACACATCGACCTCGTGATTATCTTGTTTCTCTCGAATGAAGGGGAGTTTATGTCTATGTTCTTCGTCCTTGAGTGAAACGGTTCGATGGCCTTAACGCGCTACCTTATCGACGAAGAATCTTGTAAAATCAGCCGCTTCTTCAGCAGTTCCTCACTCATCATTCTAGAACGAATGATCTCCTGTCTAACATGCTCAGTGATACATATTCTATTTCGGTGCTGTTAATAGTCACCATTACCTCGGTTTGCTGCACCGCGATACGATACTATCACCAAGCACAATCACGAGTACTGCAATCGAGCGTCGACCATGGTAACTTATAAATCTTCATCACTAAATGGAAACACCTTTGCTTGCATGGGGCCACCAACCCCCCATACTTGGCTCTATCAATCATTACACCTAGTCTTCGGATATCTTCAGATAACGTAACATCGTTTTTACTACTCGCCATACGCTATTCTTGAACTGCCCATGACACTCTCGCACGTCAGCGGACTAGTTGCATCTCGATACGGCTTATTCCACATGAGCTCGATCACCTCTGGATCGCGCAGTACTTTCGATAATAGGTTCTCTGGTTTGCTTGGAATCGACGTATCATTGCACGTGCTCATTGCAAACTTTTCGAGTGTCTGACCAATACACTTCTTCTGTTAATTTAAGCTCCATTTCATCTGTGTCGCTGGACCTCCCAGCCTAGAATATAGTGAATCGACCCAAAAATCTTTCATCGTAATCATGCCCTAAGCCCTTAAGCTTACTCCATGAATACAACAGTATCAAGGTTTCCATTCAAGAAAGCTGTAGTTACATCCATCTGGTCAATGTCGTAGCCCATCACAACAGCGTATTAAAGCAAGAAGCGCAATGTCTCAAATTGAACCAAAAGCGCGCATACTTCAAGAAAAATCAACGTCATACTTTCGCAAGTCGCCGTTTATCGCTAAACGGATTTGTATCTCTAGAACGTTCCATCCCCGTTGTATTTGACACGTATCACCCAATTACTATGGAACACTTTCATACCAGGCGTCCGTGGAACTAGCTCACACGTCTAATTTTTACAGCAATAAGCTGTACTTGACATGTGCTGCTTCCGCTTAATGAACGGATCAGACTCCATTGTATCCGCAATTTTTGCTGGAGGTTCAAGCTAGAAGGACAACAGTTTCACACTCTGTCACGAACTCTACCGAAGTTGGAGTCCGGGTGATCCTTTGGCAAATTTAAGAATGAATTGTTTGTTATCGCATGAATGGCTAGCTACAGCCAGCACTGACAGTGATTAGTGGCTGCTAGGCGTGAGACTCCCAAATCAGAAAGAAGCCAACTTGCCGTGGAGATTCCGTAAGTGCTGTCACACAATCTTCATAAAATATTTTCTGGCTCGTTCATCGCTTATCCGAGCTCTCTCGCCATCAACACAGATTCATGCAGCCATCTCGGTGGTTTAATTCGACATCCATTCCTGATGGTCGTTGAGCGATTTCGCTCTCACATACCCTCTTGAGCTTGCGGATCCTGCACCTCTACTAAGCCTGGTTTTTGCTTTTGACTGTGGTATCGCTTCTCGCATCTTCGCGGCTGCTGTCTCATTGATTTCTTCAGGATCCTTTGGCCACATGCCTGCTTATCATGACCTCCAGATATCTGCGTGAGCTTTCTCGACGATTTTACACTTTTTATCTGTACTGATGCCGTTCTCGAACGAATTACGCGTTAATTTGCTCTTAATGCACGCTTCGCACTTTCTTGTTACTTATGGGGTTAATACCTGTTAAATAATGCAGTTCATACCGGCCCTGGCGTTACTTCTAACCAATTTCGACCTAGATGCCCAAGTCGCTTGTGCCACGAGCGCATTTCACCTTGCTCACTGGACATTGTGGTAGCGCAAACATCTGTAATCCACTATGCTGCTTGCACGCAACATCATAGCATACAATTTGCTGTCTTAGTCAAGTTTTGCGTGGGTTACACCAGTCGTCTTAGTCAGCACTGTTGAACTTCAGATAGTCAAAATGAACGGCTAAGTAGTATTATTCATGAATAGCCACTTGCACCCGCACAGAGAACAAGTTGAACCGGATCGAGGCGTGGGAGCTCACACTCGACCAGGCCGGGGTCACGCAGATATCGGTCCAGTGCGACGGAGTCATCATCAGACGCGTGCCCCTGTTCGACAGCGTTACTCACATGCGGGAGCCCCTGCTCGACCGCTTAAGTCACATGAGGGAACCTCTGTTCGACCGCATCAGCCTGGACAAGTCCCAGACGACAAGCTCATCTACAACGGCATTTCGTACGTCGTACAGCGTTTCAACCCTCGAACCTATCGGGCTGGAGTTAATACAAAGTGGGACAAGTTCTGGAAGTACCTCAAGGATTCGTGGATTATTCGGTAAGAGCATAGTCGCTGGAACGTTCCAGCAATGACCGTAGTGTACATTTCGTTGGTGGACCACACGAATAACTCACTTGAGGCGTACAGTAGTGCAGTACGTTCACTGACGGGCTAGGTACGACACACCCGCCTCTGTTGGCGTTCATCAACGAAATAAAGCTGGAGACGGCAAGGTTACACTTAATGCATGGCATACGTTAGGGGGGTGTTGATGAAATTCACGCGGCACCCGACGTGGTGTACCCCTCCCTGCCCGAGATCCAGACTGAGGCTAACTCGGTAAAGCTGCCTTAAGGTTGGACCGCTGAAGATGCCCCTCTGCATTCTGTTAGGATAGCGTGTTTGCAGACATGATGCAGTTATGCTAAGCCTTCACCATATACACCATGAACTTCTCCACCTTTCGCGAAGTTAGAACGGAAGATCCTCCTCCTTTCGCGGAGTTAGCAACGTGCCCATTACGTATAGTGGAGGTTATATCAGCCTGGTTGTGGTTTCTGTCCAACGTAAAATGTTTGCGCTTGGCTCAGACATCGACCACCGAAGCAGCAAAACAGGTACTGCTCCCAAAATAGCATCAGAAAAAACTTCTCTTTTAATGCGATAATCAAAAAACCTGTAAATACTAGATATGGTAATCTATCAAACGATGGGTATTTACTATTAGGCACTTTTAGGTTTTAGGCACTATTTTAAGGTGACGCCATAAGAACATTTACGACTACGCGGCGCCTCATCTTGCTGGTCACACTATTCGAGAACGTAGCGAATGCACTTCACCCTATTTAGTCATCGAATCCAGCCCAGTAACCTAGCAACAATAAGCATAAGAGCCAAAACTATAATACCATAATAAAGAGCATATGAAACCCGATATTTCTCGTTGTCTGCTGAGACTGCAGCTAGCTGAACCTTAGTATCAATGAGCTTCGCAACCAGCTTAACAGCTTGTTACACGGCCTGCTGTCATTGTTTTTTCAGCGACATATTGCCACGCGTGACACCATAGGACTGTGCGACAATACCGATCGGTTCGCCAGTGCCAACGCGCTCTACTAAGCAGCAATTTTTGTTCCTTCTTGCTGTATCCAGGTAGGTGGGGGTAGGGCGGCTCTTGCTCTAGCGTGAAGCATCCGCATGCTGCACGCGTATAAGTTCTACGATAGTTTTTCACTTCGTAAACTTCTCTGCGTTGTATACTTCCTCAAAACGCCTTATTACGTCGTCGCATGATAATTCAATGTGTACAATAATGACCATATAGTTTCATACACTCCGCGGCAGGATAGATCACCCACCCACTTTGTGAGGGTATATGCAAACAGAAAACAGTTTGAAAATGTGCCGCAGTTAAAGGCAGCACTATATGAGGCCTGGGAATCAATACCCATCGCACTGCTAATGTCGCTCATTGAGTCCATGCCACGAAAACGCATTGAAATCTTAGATAAGAAAGGCAACAAGACGCATTATTGACATGCCTCATTTTTCATTTTGACAATCATTCCTTTATATTTGGTTTCGTGTCGCACTGCTGGAATGGAAATTTGTATAGGAGGTTCCCTGCAGGCTGCGAAATTGCAGTCGTTAGCATAAACCTCGGCTTTCTACTGGTGACAGAAGCAGCATATCTAAATCGTTGTCGTTAACTCCTAATATTGACGGAGCTTTGCCCACAAAAGTGGGTGGGTGATCTATCCTGTCGCGGGGTGTATTAAAAGATAAGTTAAGGGTCAGCTATGGTAGACTCGGGCTTAAGTTTATCCAATTTTGGTGAATTAGTCCCAGTAGACCAGAAACTGCCGTTCACTTTGTATTTGTAAGTTTGCACGTGTCCCGTCACCTTTGATAGCCCTTGTAGTCAATACACACTCACGCGGGTAAGATTGACTACCCGAATCCGCTTCGGTCTAAGTCATTGAGCCAAGATCCGCATCGCACGGTCGATTTCATAGGTACGCACGAGGTAGTTGTAATTGTTTTTGTACTTTTTTTTTCGATACGCATTTCGATTATATTTTAATAACTGATCGACATTCCCGGTCAGATATTGTAAATAATTGCCTACAGACAACGGCTAAAAAAGCCGACAACGAGAACTCGGCAGTTGTCGATCCATATTTGCACCTCACACAGTAAATAGAATTCATGAATTAACCAATACAATGCTGGAACACGTAATTTTCCAAACCAATCAAACAACGAGAAATTTTAATGGTCTTGCTAACTACTAGTAAAATTACGGACGACGTAAACAGCAGACGTCACAGTCCTACTCGTGCAAGATGTAGGTGTGGAGGAAGCCGCGATGATTATGGCGTACCCTCGCGACAGCATGTTCAGCTGGTCCAAGCAGGCGGAGAAACTGCTGTCCTTTAAGGGGCCCAAGACCTCCATACGCTTAAAGGACAAGGCCATAAGGGATGATCGCTAGCGTAGCGGCTATCGTCACCTACGTGAAGGATGTTCAGCGAGAAGAGAAGGTTATAATTTGGCGTAATATTTTGCTAATAATGTTCTAACAGTTTGACATGCAGTTGCTATCCATGGATGCTATCGTCAATAGAACGTGGGTCGAGGACCCACACTGGTTGCGGTATACATATCCAGTCGGAAGTCTGGTGTGCTGGCGCTGGAACGCCTATGCCAGCGTTTATCTAATCGGTCAAACCTATTTTACTGTGTGAAATATTGTTTGTTAATTTAACAGCTTTTTTTTTTTTTTAATTAAACACGGTTTTCATCGTCAAGGCGCCAATAACGCAAGCTCCAGGTGATTCGTGCTGAGTTTGTTCTCATGTTTTGGGGGCGGTATGGGCAGTACCAAAGCGGTGGCATTCTCAATGTTGATGAGACGGGCATCAACTTTGAGATGCCACCGCACCGCGCATGTTCCTCGAAGGTCGTCATGATCCTGCTCATATTGTTGGGCTCCAGAAGCACCCGGGAAGGCTAACAGCGGTGCTAACGACTCGTGCGGATGTACGTTTTAATGCTTTCCTATGCTTTATTTATTGCAAATATTAATTTCGTGTTTATTATTGTATTATTCTTAAGGTGTACAACTGCCCTTCTACGCTTCATCAGCCTCGGGAAACCGGGCTGACACCTTGCGAACAAGGAGATTCCGACTTTCCCGCCCGGACACTGTGCAGGAGCATGCATGGATGGACGACGTATGACGGAAGTTTTGCTGTTAAATTACCGAGCCTTCTGTCCTACTGCTGGACAAATTTGTGTCCCATGTTTTGCAGGAGGCCAGCGTCTTGTTGCCGAGGTAGCCATGCTGCAGCGGTCCCATTCCCTGCTAATAGTACTGCGATATGTCAACCGCTGGATGTGGGTGTAATGGGACCGCTGAAAGTGTCCATTCGTGGCACCTACAAAGGCATCAAGAAGGCAACCTGAAAGCGAGGCGCCCGTGAGCTTAAAGACACGATTGTGGCCTGGGTAAAATTTAGATGAGGAGCTGGGAAAACGTAGCTTCGAGAAAGCTATTTATTCTCTGATACCCTGAGGTAATGGTTTAATAAGTCAGTCCTTTCGTTGTTCAACTGAACATCTTATAAATTATGTGTTTATTTGCCATATTAATATCACGTCATCCAATCAAATTCTAGTTTTTATCAGTGCCGAGTTTGTTTTGTCGGATGCGACAGTTGAATTATACTAAGTAGGATGGTGTTTAGCGTTGCCGGCTTTTTTTTAGTCGTTGTCTGTAACCACTTCGCGCTGGAGGAATTGTAGTTATAATGTGAGGGAGCCGATGCCGTCTTCTTTCATAGGACACTACTGCAGTGTTGTCCGACGATTCACATCCGCTCGCCCCGGGGCAAAGACTGTGATGTTCTCGTGTAAACAACGATACGGTCGGGAATCACCGCTGAATAGCTTGACCTCCGCGCATTGCCGCCATAGAGATTGGGGTGCGTGCAACTGGATGTTAGTGTCATTTAGGTTTGAGGATGGATGGTAGCATCATTCTGGTTTTTGAAACTTTCACGGGCTGGATTACAAAATGGCTTCGCTTCAGTATCAGAATCACACCGATATTGTTATGGACTGTAGCGGAAACCCATGTCGTCAACTTCGACGCACTGATACTTTCATGCTTTGGTGAAAATGAACGTGTCTAAAAAAAAAAACTACTACGCCAATAAAGAAATTCAGTACAATTACGTATACGACAAATCGACCGCCGGAAATGGAACGTATGATAAAAGAGTATGTTGCACAACTTCGTCACGAAATCGTTATGCCACAATACCGACAACGGTGGTAGTCCAAATATGAACAACGACTTCGTGAAAATGCTGGTAGCACGAGGAAACTTGGAGAGTGTGGAGCTGAAATTCTTTGTTAAAGGTTATGTGAAGGATGTTCTGAACAGTGGTTTTGGATACATCCGCAATAAAATCGTCTAAGAGATATTTGACCGTCTGAGCAATAATCAGAAGCCGTCTACTCCGATTCTTCGGGATCAGCTCTCGTGCACAGTGATCGGAAAAAAATGTATTGGTCGCGATTTGCAGTGTTACGCATCATTGCCATACGGACTGCCGTAGTAAATGCGGTGCAATGGGGTACAGGAATGCATCCCACACCCGCAATAATAAATTGCAATATCCTCAGCTTCGCAATAACACATTATGGTATCTGACGCCATTGCAGTGTCAGATACCACGATGTGTTATTGCGAGTTTAGAGCGTATTCGGTAGTAGGACCCATTAAAGTTATCTCCTTGTAGTAATTCGAGAGAGGTTGTTGAGGGCGAGCATTCCTCTTCGGCAACACGTCGTAGGTAATTCGGAAGAGGTCGTTCGAGGACGAGTTTGTTGGCCCCTGCACGCTTCATTCTATCATCTGCTCTAAAGGCAACGCATCAACCATCAAAATACAATCACGCATGGCCATGCAGAAAGGCAATATTGAGCTGACCCGTGTCCTGCTGTTGTCAAGTTCTACTTCGAGGTTAGTACGCTGCGGTACACAGCTGTGTACACGTGCAACAAGTGCACAGGGAGCCAATTCAGCGCATAAACACCGGTAGACGCCACATAACGCCCTGCATCGGGAAGGACTACATGGGCAAGTTCACCTCTGCAATGAAGGCACAACAAAACAATTTGAGATTTGCGGTGATTGACTACGTAACTGGGGAGTAGTCATTACAAGTGACTTAAATAGGTGATTATGCCATTCACAGAGGTGGATAACGAGCTTACGCACGAGCTAGCTGGTCTACAGTACGCGAATCACATATTCAGCAGGTCGGCCACGTCATACATCCGTACCCTCGTTCATCTCGTTGAAGTGCTGATATCCGCTTGACTACCGCAACGTTCGCCATAATGTTTGTTGGATGAAACATCATACACCGCGGGGGCTTATAGAGATCTTCTGATGTCTATCTTCGAGATCGTTGGACGGACGCTTAAAAAAAATACTGATACTGATCGGTGATAATTCTATAACGAACAAGACTACGGCAAATTGTGCTAGGCGTCGCCCTGTTGGTTGTGCCTGTCACCAGCTAAACCTTGCCATAAAACAGATTCGTGGAAGGCTCCCTAGGTGTATCACAGACAATTGAAAATGTGGCGTCCCTGTCTTAAAAGCAACCAACTTGAAGGCAGCCGCTGCTCTACGTAACCTGACAGAGTTAGTGGCAGTGATACGGTGTGGTCATCGACTTATCGAATGATGAAAATTTTGTTTTTGAGGATTGAAGTACAATTGCGTCAAGTTCCAAAGATAGACAAGCCGGTTTATAACTCCGGAGAAATCTACTGCCAGCATTGACACAATTGGATTCCTTAATGATCAGTCTCCAAGGAAAGGGATCGACATAGCGTCAGCTTGGGGGACGTTCTTAAATGAAATGCTGGAAGGTTTCCCTGAACTGAGCCACTATCTCACACAAGACGCATCGATCATTCGCAGTTCTATGTTTGAGTCGGCAGTGACGAAAGTGCTGGAAAAAAAAAACTTTGGTGAGATGTCTATCCAAAAGCCGGAGTGATGAAGCCCTTTGAGTTTCCGACAAACGCTCCTGCGCGTCGTACACCACATGACGATGAGCGAGACTACCACCAAGTGCTTGAGGTGCGCAAACGGATGAGTGTTGAACAAGTTCTTCAGTAGTATCAAGACATGCAATTTAAGCTGGGGGAATCCGCTTCGGTCGAGCGGTTGTTTGCTCGGCTAATGCGTTATAAATGATCGACGCAAGCGGATGAGTCCTCTTTCTGAAGACAAATCATGACTTCTTGGAAACAGAAATGTTGCAAACGCTGTGAGAATTCACTCATCTCAGCTTCAGTTGCGTAGTGATACACACTCGACAGATCTTACAATAACCTACTGCAATTTAAAATCTGCCACAGTTGAATATTGCAATCTGCTGAGCCTCTAATCGAGAATTTGTATATAAGTATCGATCAAAGTAGTGCATTGCAATATAGTATTTTGTGCAATATATTTTCCCAACACTGATGTGCACGAGTCGTGCGCATCCCAAAGGGAACGGAATTGTGGAAGTGCCTTGCGCTTTTGTGAAAAAATTCTGCAAGGATCTAAAGACTGCACAGCGTTTTCAGATATCTTCGATGTGTGAGTCTAACCCATGCGTGTTTACCTGTCGCACTCGTCCTGCCGAAACAGCAATTTGTCAGGGCCTCAATGACGGCATTTGACAGATGCAGACAAGATCCGTGAACTTTCCAGAGTCACCTTGAAAAGTTGGAGCTTCCACTACCAACCGCGAGAACAAAAGCACAACAAAAGATTCGAAGGGCAAGAGGAAACTCAAATCGCAATTCATACTGATATTTGAAACTGTATCAAAATTTGAAAATTAGAAATCTACTTCAACTTCCGTTAAATTCGCTTTTCACTAAGTTCGCATTGGCGCATACCTTGACGTGGCCGCTGTCCCCTCGCCAACCACACTTGAAGAGACAATGCAGACCCTGCTGAGCCGCATTGTGGTGGCGCCCGAGGCGAAGCCACCACTTGGCAGCATATCCGTGGACATCTCGGGTTTCCCGTCGATGCCCAAGCCGCCCCCCATACCGATTCCGAGCCCCCAAGCGACCGTGTCTTCCGAACTCAAGGCGGAAATTGCGCTGGCTGTCGAGCGCCTGCAGTTCGCGACGCTGCTGGGCGAGCGCAAAAAAGCTGTGAGTGCTCTTCAATCGTTGGCACACAAGTTCGACGCCAGTCGGAGTCCAGGCGGCCGAAAGAACAGTAGTGTGGACCCTACAGGTGAAGAGCAGGAACTCGGTGATGCTGCGGTGCCCGCCGTGCTGGCCGCGCTGGTGTCCGACCCTCGAGACACGGAGCTGATGGAGGCCATGCTTGAATTTCTGCAGTCCATCGTCAGCCGTGCGCCTCCCACGGCTCTTATGCTGCTCGAACAGCCTCCAGACAGATCTGTTACGACCACGTGGGGTATGCAGACGAGTCTTACGCTGCTACAGGATCCGTCGCCGTGGATCCGAGGCCCAGCTATCGCCCTAGTGAGAGCGCTACAGGATGCTCAGCCTGGACCTTTTGCTAAGGCAGTTTTGGAGTGCAAAGAGGGACTCCGCAGACTTCTGGAGGTCGTAGAGGACCGACGCGAGCATATTCGGGACGCGGCGTTGGCGGTACTCGGACAGTTGACAGGACGCGACAAGAACGCACAGCAATTCTTGGCTTTTGAAGAAGGTTTTGCCAGGTTGTTTCAGATTATGGAGGTTGAAGGCTTGACGGACACTGGGGCGAGTCCTGCAAGTAGCGTCATTGCCGACTGTATGCAGATTGTAAACAATATGGTGCGAGACAACCTCATGACGCAAATGCTGTTTCTGGAGATGCCCTACTTGGAGACACATGTACCGCGACTTTTGAGATTATCGGGTATTGATGGAGGAGAAGAAGAAAAGGACACGGCGGCGCTGACAAGGAGGAAACGTGTGCTGAAGCTTGGACTGCAGCTTGTACGGTTTCTAGTGGCGGGATTGTACGAAGGAGCGAAGGAGACGTCGCTGGATGAAATGGCTCAACGCGATCGTGCTCGGAAAAGGCAGGAACTGGCGAGGATACAGAGTCTTGTAGCTCGACAAGAAGCGCTTATGGGTGCGGTGGGTGAACTGGTTTGCTGTCACAGCGATACACTCATGGATTTGCGGCTGCAAGCGTTGGATTTGTTACGACTCGTGAGTGAGCATAATGGTGGAGCACAAATGATTTTGGTGAATCTGTACGCCTCGCCGTCGGGACGCAATGTGCTTGCAGAGCTGGTGAATCTGGACGTTGGAAATGAGAGTGATGAATCGCCTATAGCTGCTGCGGCGTCAGCACTTTTGGATGCGCTTTTCGATGAAAATGAAGGAGCACGTATGGCGGTACTTCAGCACATTCAGTCTCCTCCTCCACCGCCAATCACTGCAGGAGGAGACGCAATAAGTGGCGGTGGATATGTGCCTTCTTCGGCAGGACGAGTTTTACTGGATGCATTTATGGTCAATATTGACAATATTATTCAATGCAGTGATAGTGTCGATACTATCGAGACGCTAAATACCAAATTGGTCGTGGCATGGAAAGCGAGTCACCGATTGGCCAATTTGATCGCGGATAGTTCGTACTGCAAAGAACTTGCACTTCGACTACCAGCAGAGTATGACGATCCACAGGTTCGTGCAGTTGCTGGAGGGCTTTTTCTTTCGCGCTGTCTTCGAATGCTACATTCTTCATCAGAGGACGAGTTGAGTCCTGCAGTCCAGTCTATTATTTTTCAAGCCAAACTGTCGGTGGTAATATTGCTGATCCGCTGGTGTTATGGCTGTCCCAAGGCTGTTTGTGAGGTTGTTGGATCCGTCACAAACTTGTCGGTGCTTGTGGATATTCTTTCTGAGACGCAGACGTCGACAACGCAGCGACAGTCAGCTGAGACGACGCAGCTACGGGGTTTAATTGCACTCTTGCTTGGCTGCTGCTTGGAATATCTATGTGAAGATGAAGAAGAGCAGACATTGAAAATTGCGAGCACTGCAGTAGCAGCAGCTGCCGAAGAACCAGGATTGGAGATGACTCGAGACCAACTGCTTCAAATGATCAGCAAACGTGTGGGTCTTGAACGGTTTACGGATGCCTTGGTTCGGTTTCAGCAAACTCCCGCAATGCTAGCATGTGCTCAAGCTAGCAAGACCCACAGCTCACGCGCGCTGCTGACCTACCGAGCAACATACGACATTAGCGATGCTGATGCTGCTGGCGACGGAGATGAGGAGGCACATTATCTGTTTATGTTGTACGAACGTGCCTTCACATCATTTTACTGCGAAATGGCTGAGCAAATTCAGAAACGCGTCATCGCGATTTATACTGGAGTCGATGGCGGATCTTCACATGCTTTTGGTGTGACCTCGGGCACTCCGAACGCCATGGGCGCGTATCAAGACCTCATTCGTATGCAGGACAAGCAAATTCATGACTTACAACGACAAGTTGAAGAGCTACGACAGTGTGAAGTAGGTCAAGGAACTGGTGCCAACGAACCCTTTACCATGGATCACAAGCAAGAGCAACAACTGACGGAACAACTTGCTGCTCAATGCGAGCAATTCGAGCGGGAAAAAGCTGACATGAAAGGCGAAATCAAGGCAATGTCTGAATTGCAGCTCGAGATGGAGACGCGTTTGAACGGTCTTACGATGGCTTATGAGCAGCTGGAACGAGAACATCAGCAATGCGTACAGGAGTTGGCTGCTGCTCGCTCCCTGGTTGATGGCGTTCAGGTATCGTCACTGTCTCTTAGTAACGGAACGGACCAACTTACGGCGTTGCAAGCCGAACTGGATGCAGAACGAGAAATTAATCGACAATTGCGTAGTGAGGCAGCAACAAGTAAAAGTGGCGCAACAAGTCAAGCTTCACGTGAGAAAAGTGACGCTGAGCTAGCAAGTGCACGTTTTATGAAGCAGCTTGAAGAACTTCGTGTAGAAGGAACGCGGAAGGACGAGCAGCTTGCAGAATGCAATATAATGCTCGAGACGTTGACTGAAGGTCAAGCGCTTGTCAAGAACGACAACAAAAGGCTAAAGGTACAGCTTGCTGAGGCACGATCAATATTTGGACAAGGTGGTGAGAAAGCTGATGCCGAGTACAAAAGCGTCGTGGACGGTTTAATGGCTGACAAGGCACGTTTGGAGCGCCGAGTAGAGGAGTTGGAAACTGCTGCACGTGCTGCTTATGAGAAGGATCAAGAGGTTCTCCGACAACGCATTCAAGAGGTCGAGCAGGCACGCCGAGCCAGTCCTCCGGTGAGTGTAGCGCTTGAAAATGCCCCATCCAACAACGAAATGCTCATCAATACCAGCGAAAACCAATACGAGGTAAATGTCGAGGATCATCGACTAAAGGAGCTTGTATCTAAGCAACTTGAAGAGCTGAAGGAGTTGCGAACTCTTGTCGTCGAAATGGAGGCCGTAGCGAAAGAACGGGAAGCCGAGGTACAGCACGCGCCATTTCTGCAAGATTTGGTGGCAGGATACGGTGCTCAGTCGCGGCGTGAAAAAGAAAAGAGTGATGCGACAATACGTGAGCTGGAGGATGAATTGGCTCGTGCATTTTTAGAAAGGAAGGACGCTGGGCGCAAGACAAAAGCCGCTGTGAAAGAACTTGAAAATGAGGTGGCTCGGTTGTTCCTTGCTAAGGTTGAGCTCGAGAAGGAACTGGCAGCTCAGCAGCATGATGACGGCGCCAGTCAAGCAGAAAATGGAGAGATCCTCAGTGTGAACGGATCCTGCGGGACTGATCACAGCAATGACTCGACATTGGATGACCTGCTAGTACTGGTGGCAAGCTTAGAGATCCAGTGCTCGGTACTACGCGAGACTCTGAAGAAAACCCAGGGTGAGGATGCCGTCTCGATGGCAGTCGAGTTGTCCAGACAGCGTGGAGCCGTCGTCTCCGTCTAAATTCATATTAATCCGGCAACCAAGCGAAGTTTCAATGTAGTAGTGATCATAATGCACTCACCCTCCCTCGTCAGTATTAACACGAATTGCTAAGCGAATGCTGAGCATATTGTCACTGGTTCTTCCACCTGCTCCAGGAAAACGCTAGAATCAGGAGCAAGCCATATACAGCAGCCACAAGCTTCGTACTGAAGCCAGAGAACATGGAAATCGGGTCATCGACGACGTGGATGTGACTACCCCCGCTGCTGTGGATATCACACGTCGCACGACACGCACCACAGGGACACTGCTTATCCTCCGTCGACTTGGACGCGATCGATTCCAGCAGCTGTGCTTGTGCTGGGAGCGTCTCACGCAGCCCAACAACCTCCGAATAGTTCGAACACTTGAGCACGTCATGGTCGAACGACTCGTCCTTGGTGGCATTAAAGTGCAACGTGATATACTCGCCATGACCCACTGCACCGACCTGCATCTGGTAGTTGAGAAACCCAAGCGACGACTTCATCGCTGCTGCCATCGACGCCATGGCCGTGTTCTTGCAAGAGTCAAAAATCCCGCACGTCAAGTCCTTGGCTAGTGCCACATTCAGTTCCAGCACTTTGACTTTCTCCTTGCCTGTCATGGGATCCGGTCGGTAGTTGATGCTTGGCCACTTATGAGCCATCTCCATGAACTGATTCTGCTCAGGGGAGCACACAAGACCGCACCACAAGTTCATGAGGTTGGCAGCACAAGCGTCACAGCCTCCAGCAGTGTTCTTGGCGAAGACACTGGCCACCAGCTTGAAGTTCTCGGCCATAGCTTGATTCTGCTGCCATGAGCAGCACGCGCCGTCCTTGTAGGTCGGACATTGGATGGCGAACTGGTCACAGTGCGGACCCGCGGCCATGCCATCTTGGCGACACACACAGGTTCCGTCGACACATTGGCCCTTGTCGCTGCAGTCAGTGGCGTTAGTACAACTACCACCACCGATTACGCTCGGCCAGCCGTCCCCGGTCATAGGCTGCGGGTCCACAGGCTCTTTGTGGGCCTCGGGGATGCACGCGTCGTAGTCCGGCTCGTTGTCCGGGTTCACACAAGTTTGTGTCATCACGCACTTGGCCTCGGTTGGCGCGGAAGCCATCGCTAGCAAGACGAGGAGAAGGGACAGCAGCGCCGCCATCATGCCTTAGTGTATCTGATTAACACGCTCGCTTCAAGTCCGGTATTTGCTATAATTTTATCCAATCCACGTACGTCCCATCAATTGACAGCTCCACCGCTCATTCGTCAACAATGCTATGTGTTCCCGTGCGCCTCTTGCGTCGATGCGCTCGACCTTCCGGCGGTCGCAGCTTCTCAAGCGAGTCGCGCGACTGGTTTGGCATTAACTCCGAGTACATTTCAATGCGCGGAGTGGGCATTGCCAGGCGTGTGCTCAACGGGATGCCCGAGTTCATGCGCTACAGCCGCGGGAAGCCGCGCATCTTCGTGTCGGGTTCGTCCGACGAGATGCGCAGCGCCATGTTCGTGCTCTCTCAGTTCCCGATGGAGATGCAGGTGGATCTGCGCGAGTTTGTTCAAGGCGCGGAGCGAGCGGCCCACACAGTCCTGCAGAGGCTCTACATGCAGGACGCGGAGGAGACCAAGGCGTTCCTGGAACAGTTAGCCACGCCCAAGAGTCTCAAGACGCTGCTGCACAAGCCTTCAGCCCCTGTAGAAGGAGCCAGAAAGGAGGAGGGATGCACAGTGCTGGAGCAACTCAATGTGAACACTGCAGCGCTGGAGGCTGTGGAGTACACAAGGGAGAGGGTGGAGGAGGACGTCAAGAGCGAGTGGCTTACGCTGCGAATGCAGTACGACGTCACTGAGCATTTGTTGGTCAGACCGGCGGACGGAGAGGGCATCGAAGAAAGACGTGCGATCAACACGCGGTTTGCGTGGACTTTTGAAGCGAATGTTTCAAATCCGGAGGAACTGGAGTGGGGTATTGTAGATGCCACGCCGTTCGAGGAGAAACCGGCGGTGCTCACGACGAACGCAGCACAGAAGGAGAAGGAAGCGTGAGACTGCACGTGTATTTGAATGACAAGTGGCCAAAACAATAGATTCTCGGTTTTATTCACGTGCTGGGGCGACTTGCAGCTCGTCCGTATATAGTAAATGATCTCCTTACGTGTTTTTTTTCAGCGTCCATCTTGAGATCTGCTAGCGCGCTTCAACTCTAATACTGTAGCAGATCTACAATACAATACCCGATGTGCATGGACACTTTTCAAGCCTAGCTCTCGCTTGAGGAAGCTGCTTCCTACATGGCCAAAGCTAGAGTATGCTTCCAAAAGCATACTGTAGTTCCTGACTCCTAAGTCATCCATTTTGACTTGTGTTTTGTATGACAGGTGCGTGCACCATCAGTGCTACAGTGAAAAACGATCGCCCTTTAGCACTTCGAAGCCGACTGGAGAGATCAATGGCGGCGGCGTCGCCTGTAGCGGTCCCGTATGACGACGGCAGCTCCACTGAGAGCGAATACTACTTCGACCCGAGGGAGGAGGCCGAGGAAGAGGCAGCGTACGCATGGACGCACGAGCCCGGCACTATAACGACGCAAGATGCGCTTAACCAGCCAATAACTCAATTAGATGAGGACAGTACCGTGATCAAACAGGAGTACGGTGACTATGGACAATTGCAACACGACGTAGCAGAGATTGCGCTGCCGCAGGGAAGCGAGTGGAGCCATGGAGCGGTGTCTACAGCAGAATACGACAATGCCGTGGAGCAGGCTCTTGCCATGGCGCGACAATTGACGGAAGCTCAAGGAGACGAACCGTTGACGGATGATACAATGAACAGCAATGCACCAGTTGAGATCAAGGAGGAGAAACAGGAGCCGAAGACGAAGAAGACTGCGGAGAAGGTCAAGCACAAGATGGTCTCGCTCAAGAGTGTCAAGGAGCCAACCCCACCGACCTCAGTGGCGAAGTCCGTGGTTTTTGGGCTCGAGCTCTCGCTGGAGAAGGCGGTGGGAAGTTCAAGTCGATTGGAGAAGGGACTTTCAGTCGCTCGGTCGCAATGCAAATCGACGGGAAGTCAGACCTCAGCCAGTCAGAAGGCGAGCCCGAGTCATAGCAAGTCATCACATACGCCAACACAATGGACAGAACACAGCAAGTCCACACCGACTCGAAAAACGGAGTCCGAAAGAATGTCTTCAAGTCGTTGGACAGAGCACAGCAAGGCATCAGCAAGATTGCCTTTAAAGCGTTTAGCAGAACATACGAAGCCCTCACCAAATCATGAAAGGCATTCGAGCAGATCGCCGTCATCTTGGCGAACAAATCATAGCAAATCGCCATCCAGTCGCAGACAAGAGTATGCTGAGCACCGAAAACGAAGTAAATCACCTACTAGTCACTATTCACGAACAAGCCGAAGCAGATCCCCTCGCCTTGATGGCAGCTGGAAGAGATCGCGATCAAGATCCCCACATCGATCTTCAACTGCTGCTAGCCCGCGATCTCGATCATATCGAGCTGGCGAGAGTGTATCGAGCTCGCAACACCACTACGATTCAGCGTGGCGATCTTATCGTAGCTACAAACGATCGCGTAGCCCTGATAGGTCTTTCAGATCGTACGAGTCTACGCGTGAGCGGTTCAGAACTCAAAAACGAAGCCGAAGTCGAAGTCGAAGTTTGGGACATGACTGTGGCTGTGATCGCTGTTATCGCCATCAAAATAAAAATGGGAGGAGATTTGATCAACAGACCAATGACAAAACTTATCTAGATCCGCACCACCCGAGCAACCGCGAATCTATAAGTCCCAGCCGCAGATCCCAGCAAAATAATCGAGATACGATCCAGCATGAAAGCAGACCTGATTGTTCCCCAGCAATCATACGCGACCATGAAAAGCGAGTCTCATTTTTGCGGGGCGACCATAAGATTAAGGTTACCAGCGGCGTAAGAAGCAGAGGTATCGCTGTTCAGCTCAACTCCAACCGCAGTGCAAGCAAGCCTCGACTTTTCGTATCAGAATCGCTACGATCACGTCGACCAGTATCCGATGACGAGGTTTCGTCGAATACAAACGCCAATGCTGCCACGGCTCGGAAGCGAAGCCCCAGAGATCCACGCGTCAGACCTCGTGTGGAATCTCGAGCTGTTCCGATCGACACTCGTGTCTCCAAGATATCTCGTAATGCATACCGTGATGCTTTTGAGCGAAGAGTGTTCAAGTTGAAACTCCAGGAAGCTGATGTCGATGAGAAAATGGCAGCTGGACTGCTTGATGGGTCTGAGAAGTGGTTTTATGAAAATCGTCGAAGAGGTATCGATGCGGAGCGAGCACGATTAATGACACAGGACTTAGAGCGTTATGAATCGGTTTACGCGTCATCCACAGTGACGTCCTCCGAGCTAAAGAGATACCAAAACGACCGGGACTTCGCGTGGCGAGTGGTTCAGTTCAAACGAAAGCAGGCATCATTGCAGGAACAAAATGATTTGTTCGTGTCGCCGGAGACAAAAGTTGAGTTATGGCGTCGATTGGATGAGGATCGAGATAAATTAATTGCGGAAAATCCTGTCATGTTTCACAAAGTCATGATGAGCCAGGAGCAATCTGAAGGAACGTTCAAATTGAGGAGGAGAAAAGGATTCGAAAATGTTAAAGCCCCACAACGCTCACATCATCCTTTACATCATGGAATAACCTACCTAAAGCGGCCCGCATCGGGCCTGGCTTCAAATGCTCAATCGCATGGTTACGCTTCGGTGAATTCGCGTGTTGTCGTTGGCGCAGCTCTGATGGATTGCACAATTCGCAGTAACACCGTTGACTCACCACGTTCTCGGCCCGGCAAGAATTCCTGGTTCCAAAAATACTGAGTTACCGCTAGTATCCTGAAACTACTACAGTACGAAGTACCGGTACTACTGTACACTATATGTATTCACGAGGTGTCTCGCTTTACAGCGTGATATGTATAAATAAACTATGGAGCTGACGAAAATGTCAATAATTTTGCGCTAGTATTTAGTATTGCTCAGACAATTGCAACATCGGCTACAACGAGCTATGACTTTTCGTGGCAGCTGTCAGCACGTCAAACTCTTGAATAAGCGAGCGCACAATAACCTCTGCAGATTTCTCCTGCGCAAATCCAGGAGATTGCCCCGACCATAAAGACGAAAACGCCGTATCACCATCAGCCTCAGCGGCCTTTTTAAGCGCGCCAAGCGGTGCCCCCGCTGTAGGGAATTCTGGTGCTGCAGCACACATTGGACCAAGCTCCTGCGTCACACGAGTGACGAATCCTCGAGCAGGTCGACCAGAGAAAATGTTCGTGATAACTGTCTCTACAGCTTTCTCGCCGGTAGCAGCGGCAGCTCGCTTCAACATCTTCCGGTGCAAAGCCGACGTCTTCGTTTCGTCTGCGAGAAGGAATACAGTGCCCATTTGCACTGCCGCAGCCCCTAGTGCGCTAGCCGCGAAGATGCCTCGTGCGTCGCCGATTCCACCGGTTGCAATCACCGGAATCTTCACTGCGTCCACAATCTGCGGGACTAATGCCATGCTTCCAGTCTGTCGAGGGAAGTCCATGGAGCTGTTGCGGTACTTCCCATTGCCAGAAGGTAGTTCATCACTCAGCCTCGGCAAGAAGACCCCTCTGTGTCCACCAGCTTCGAGTCCTTGAGCAATAACAGCGTCGCAGCCTCGCTCTTCGAGCCACAATGCTTCACGTACGGTAGTAGCCGACGAAATGACGAAGGCACCGGTATCCTTGACACCTTCCAGCATGGGTAGAGACGGTAATCCGAAGTGGAAGCTCACAACCTCAGGTTTAAGCTCTCGCACCAGTTCCAGACTCACATCGTCGAAAGGCTTTCGCAAGGCCCCCTTGGCCGTTAGCTGAGTTAAATCCACGCCGTATTCTCTGTAGTATGGTTCAAGAATGGCCTGCCACTGCTTATCAGCTTCCGAGTTGGCAGCAGGCAACGTGTGGCAGAAGAAGTTGAGGTTGATTGGTGCCGACAAGTCTTTCGTAGCAGCTCGGAAGCGCTGCACATGTTCGCGCACATCATCAGGGGACAGTAGAGCGCACGGGATGGCGCCCAACCCTCCTCCGCGGGCTACAGCAATTGCAAGGTCGCTGGCTTGCGCGCCGGCCATAGGGGCTTGGAACAACGGGACACGCAACCCGAGCCGCTGGATGATTCGGAGGTCCCGCCACGCCATGACGTCACTTGAGAGAAGACTTATGCGAGGCCTGACGACTCGTCAGACAAGATCGGAAGTGAAACCCGGTGATCCTTCGAATGTGAATCAGCAGATGCTCGTGTACATCGAATCCGTGAAGTGGAAGAGTTGATGAGTGAGACCTGATTGCGATATCTCACGAAAGAAAATACATGTAAGCCTTATGGATACCGTATTTGGGACTGGTCAGCTTATTTTCTTTCCAAATTTTTCGTTAAGGTTTGGAATTCAGCTCTGTTGATAGGCTTAAAATCGTGTCTTAATGACCAATCTAGGAAAAGCTGGACCCGCCCAAGCATTTAATGCCGATGTTGCACAAACTCGATTACCGGTATTTAATTAAAGGAGCATTTTCCACAATCCAGTACCTTTGTACACACAACGACGGAAAAATCCGGCCGACACACACATACGGCTTTTGATAGTGGCAGCATAGCAACACAAACTACTCTTTAGACAATCCGTAGGCAATTCCTAATAAATGCATACCCTTGACAAAAGCAAACCCGGTGCCGATTTTTTGTCGAGACCAGTGGCATGACATTCATATGTACTGTAAAACCTGCGATACTGCCCCGTGCGGCACTATGTTAGTGCCCCGTGTATTATCTGGGGCACTATCAAAGGGATGAGGTATTAACCTGTCAAATTGTCAGTAGTTAGGAAGACCTAGTTGTCGTGTGCTTCGTGTTCTTGTATAAGCAGATGAGAGTGAGTAAATGCACATAAGCCTAGAGCGTAAGAGAAGACCGAATAACGCTTGTTTCCCACTGAGAAGAATTAGGATTGAGGGGGAGAAAACCTCATGGGTGTGCAATATACACCTAATGGTCGTGTAGTAGATCGTCTACCGTATAGGACACGTCAACTTCAACGTCAACGTACTGAGCTAACGGAGTTCGATACGCTATCTCCACAATCCCACTTCGAGTCTGTTATGCTTAGTGTCGTATTAGCCCGCAAGCTAGTCGCGGCCGTCAGTGTTGCCATCTTCGATGACCATCGGCAGCGGCATCAGCTTTAACAACTCTCGGAACTTCTTGAACAGCGTAGGACCCAAAGGCTTCGTAAATATGTCAGCCAACATGTCCGTTGACGGACAATAGCGCACTTCAAATACACCACGTTCGTGGAAGTCGCGGAACTTGTTGTACTTCAAGTCGACACTCTTTGTTTTGTAGTTGCCTTTGATCTCAGTCAATACTGACACAAACCCCAATGGATTAAGTACATCCTCATTGCGAACCCGACTTTGCTGTACATCTTTGGCAGATACCTTAACCTTATATAACTCGTCTGGAAGATAGTAAATATAGTTCTTACTCGATAGTGAGATCATGGCATCGTCTGAGGGGTTCGACGGTCAAACCTGGCTACTTCCTTGTTATAGTCGCCAAGGAACCAGTCGTACTTGTGCTGTCCATAATGCTCACGTAGCTCAGGTTTGATGCACTCTTAAAATGGTTTGTTGCAGCTAAAAGCGATGTAGGCAGAGTCCATGTCCATATCTTGGTATTGAAAATCGCTTCGATCGAAGTACAAGTCAATACAATCGTAGTAGAACTCGAGCATGCGTAGTTTAGCAAGCTGATAGATGGTAATAGACAAATGAATTGGGTTTTTGTTATTGAGACGACACTTCTTCATTGTAATCTCACAAGAATCATTCAGCTCCTCCAAACCATTAAACGTAAAGTGCTCAATACGCGTTTTGATCTTATCCTCCTTGGACTCGTACTTAACTTGTTTATGCTTACTCATATCTATGCCTGATCGTCCAATAGCGGAGTTGCCAACCAGTTCATCATCTCAGCAATCATAGCCTTACTCTTATCCTTATCCTTGTCACCGACACGACGAGCGCTTGACACAGCATCCATAAATGGCGCAAAAGCCTCGTGAGCGCTAGCTTTAATGAAGCTGTAGGTCTTTGTGACCTCCATTCCATGGTCTAGATACCACTTGAGTAGCGGTGCGTAGACTAGAACCTTCTCCCCGAAATAACTACCGATCAACTTACGAGCAGGCTTAGTTTGGCTATTTCCACGAGTCTGGTTGTACTCATACATGTGTGAGCCGATGATGGTCTCATCGGTACGATCGATTAGTGTATTCTTGAAAATTGGTGTCATTTCACTAAAGTACTCTTTAAGATGCTCTGGAGTACGAATATCGCATTCAAGGAAGCCAAATATTTTGTCAGCCTTGATGTCTTCGACGATACCTGGGTAATTCTCAATTAGTGGTCAATCGCCCGCACGGCATCTCATTACCGAGCGCCCATAAATATACTGCATTAGCGTCGTATCCGATGCTCTTCTTACAAATCTTATTACCTCTAATTTTTGTCTCGTTGCGTTTAGCGTAGCGATTGAAGATATTGATGGTCCGCCAGCGATGTTTGCCTTCATTTTATCATAAATGTCTTTCTTCTCACGATCAATCGAGTACACAAGTCTGTCTGAGTTGAATTCGAGTAGCTTCTTGAATCTGAACCCACTCAGAGACATATTCTTACGCGCGACGTTGCATTGAACGCATGCGATGAGAACATTACCGTCAATGTGTCCCAATTTGTTATTGATACGATCGGCTGAAGCCGTATCAACAGTAAGCTGACACCAACAAAGACCACAAATATATTTTTGCTTTTTCAGCAATGTGTCCAATTGATCAAGAGTCATATTGAACTCACGCTTAGCATCTACGTCCTGATGCTTGTAGCCACTCATTCGCTTAGCTGAGAATCTGAAAGCTTTAGCAAGTACTTTTATAGGGTGCTGAAGCTCGTTGAAGCAAGTTTGGTACATAACCTTTTCCGAGAGACCCGGAAGCGAGACACCATCAGCGAACTTGTCGAGATCAAAACGCTTAAATAATTCACGCTGAGCCTCAATGGCTTTAATGAATGGTACCACATCTAAGTTATTGTACCAAATCAAAATATCCTTGACTGTCGTCATCTCGTAATGGCTCCAAACGAACCTGACTCGTTCGTAATCTTCATTGCTACTGCTTGTCTGTCGGAAATCACTGTTAAAATCCGCCTTTGAAGGAATAGAAGCCTGATTGAGTACATCGAATGATTTGATGTGTTCATATGGAAATAGGCCTTTAGCAAGGCCACAAACACAACGAGTCTTGTCTTTGCACTCACACTCACCAAGATAGGTACTAAGATACTTCTCATAGCTTGTTCCAGCAGGAACGTAATTACTAATATCAAGCATCTTCATGTTTGAGTTAGCGATACACATGTAGCTCCGGTTCTTGATCACAGATTCGATGTTCTTCGTACCAATGACGGCAAACAGATCGCTCTTAATCAAATTGATATCGTATCTACCAGAGTTAAACTCCAATATACTTGATCGAGCTGTTGCTTGCTTTTACCGTAATCAGACCTCTCCTTCCCGAAGGAAATCTTACTATGAAAATCGAAGAAACTGGCATACGTTCCATCATTGATCCAGCTATCAACGTCATTCATGGAGTACTTCTTCCCAAGTTTTAAACCAGGGATCTCCATACCACTAAACCCATGAGCGTTGATAATCTTCTGTAAAAGGTGCGTATACTTTTGGACGTTGTATTGCTGAATCTGTAGACCGACTTCACTAATGTAGGTAAAAAAAACATATCTTTCAGCAAGTCTTTCGGCTCAGCGATAACAAAGCATCGTACATTCCCAGAAAGACTGTCAGCTACCGATACTGAAACAGGAATACGTTCATTTGTAAAGATAGTGCTTTCACCTTGTTGGATACCCGTCGGCCTTAGAATGACCTCAAAATCATAAACGATGAAGTGATCAATGTAGTGATCAAAGTTCTTAATGGAGTACTTTGTAAGCATCGATTTGATAGTGTGTTGAGGTGGTCTGTAGATAGTTGGCTCAGCCGGAAAACTCTCAATATTGACTAGCTCACATTGGTCTTCTTATGATTTTTAAGCTTGTCGGAGCTAACGAAATCATCTCACACTTTGGACACTGATATTTGCTTTGCAACATGTTCAGATTACTAATGAGAGAGCGTGATTCTCGTGAGATAAAATATTGAGACGTTCATATTTCTTATCCGACGGGCGATGCATTCAACTTTTCCCGACTCCAAATCCATGGTATATACATTGATACTAAGCTTGAAGCAATCCTCCATCTCATCGAGCTGCAGAAGGTCGATAGGTTTAAAATTACGGAAGAGCTTCGTCGAGTAGCTAAGCCCCTTGTAAGAGCAGTAGCGATTGAATGTCTTTCACCAAAGCCCGTATTCTCCGATAATCTTTCTTGGGATCTGATCGGATGTGGTAGGGAATACAATGAAAGACACACTTATTGCTTGTCTTAGGAAAATTGATTACATGTTTGTTGTCGCGGATGATCTTGGGGATGATAGCGTTACTATCGCCGAGGGCATGCTCGCGATAATAGATGTAAATCTTGAATCCAGTGATGGCCCTGAGCTTGTATCCACTAGATGGATACTTAAGCTTGTCGGCTAACTCCATAGAATGAATCTCTGAAATCACCTCTTACGAATATCCGCTTTGTTGTTAATGACGACAGGATTATCGAATACAGCCGTATTGCCGATGTTCGGATGCCAATACTGACTAAAACTATTATCATCCTTGCTGATGAGATCATAGCCGAGAGCAATATTGATCTTAAAAGCATTTTTCTGACTCTCAAGTACGTTCTTGAGCTTATCGTAGAATTCAACAGCCTGGATACCTTCGTACAAGTGCGACTCCATGTGTGTCCTCTTGTAAAACCGATATTTGGGGTCGGTCTTGTAGTCCTTAGATATGTACTTCTTCAGCTTGTCGATGTTGACTTTATACAGCTCAGCTATACGCTTCAGATTGTTGGGACGCGATAAGTTACTAATATATGTCATCCTACCGGTCTTACCTTTAACCTTGACTCGGTATTTACCTCCCCATTTGATTGGGCGAATATTTAATCTCTTTAGTCCTTCAAGTTCATAACCAAACATGGTCAATATATCTTTGCCTATATTTATTAGTTGTGTGGTCGACTTTATATTCTATGCTTCTTCGCTCAGGTTCGACTTTATATTTCAGCCCCAGATAAAAAAAACTTGAATTAATTAATTAATTAATTAAGTTCCTTTTCGACATTAGGTTCGCTTTTAAGTTCGCTTTGTTTTTTTGCATAGGCCTTGCGCTTTTGGGCATTTAGTTGATCACGATGCTTCTCGTCATACTCCCATTGCTTAGCGAGGCGCATTTTTTCCCTCGTTTTGATGTAGTAGTGCTTTTGATTTTCCTTGATGCGCTCTTTATTAGCTAGGTATTTCTCAGGAGAATAAGTCATCTTTATATACTATAGACTTTATATTTATCAGAATGAAAATAATTAGTAAAGGGACGCAAAAGACCATATTCATTAACTCATTAATACCTTAGCGTTTGATAATCCTAATTCATTTGTTCCTTCTACATCTTCTCGAGCATAAGTTGCTTTTAGCGTTCGTTGGGTCGCGCTCGACTGCGAGACTTAGTCGCGTCGAATCGTTCGCAGCCGAGGAGGCTTCGAGTGTCTTCTCCTTATTTTGCAGGTACGACTTGTACGAAGTTACCCTCGCATGCGCTTTTTGTTCCTTCTGAGCTTCAGTTTCATCCCTGCTTAAGTTGGGCTGCGACATGTTCAGGGCCTTCAGGCTCGTGCGTAACCAGCTGAGAAAAAAATAGTTAAAAATCGATTTGATTCTGTGTGTGTTTTTTTAAATCTGTATTAGTCAAAGGACGTCTGTAGTCGCTTATATGATTGCGTTCGACTCAGGTCACCCTGCTGCAACTCGCGCTCAGCATCTCAATCAAAATTGCTGCTTTTTCAAGCACCAGCAGATCACGTAATGCTTTCTCTGCGCTTGGTCGCAATGATGGGTTCTTCGCAATCAATTGCGCCCAGAATGACGTTCTGCCAGCGTTGTCCCACCACCGAACTCCGCTCGTCTGAATCAAGTATCCTACTGACCAAATGTCGACTGCAGTCGTGTGACTAGCATCCTCCACAAAGATTTCGGGCGCGTGCTCTTCCACACTTAAATAGTTACCACTTGAAGAATCCTGGGGACTGGTGGCTGCATCGACAAAATCAATCAAGAACCATGAAGTACATCCTCGCTGTCTGATCACATTAGACCAGCGAATATCACGATGTATCCGCCCCTCACGATGCAGACCCACCAACGCCTCAAGAATGTTCCGCAGAGCAATAAACAATTCGAGCAGGTTACGCGGTTTTAACATCGTCCCGCAGGGGTTGAACACGAGGGTCTTCGATATATCACGCACCTCTTCGAGACGATCAACCTTTGGGACCCAAGCTTGTTTCATAACATAATACACTTGACACAGACGGCTGAAACAGCCATCATTCGGAAAGACCTTCTCAACGAAATTGGCACAGACGCACAATCACACCATTCGTACGCCTGATGATCTTGAACTCATCTTTTCCAGAAACTGGGCAAGCTTCAACTAGGGCTGGAAACAGCAGCGACAACTTCAAAACCGCGAGGATAACTCGAAATTGGTGTTCCTTGAGGTCGAGGCTGAAAGATTGAATAGGAACCTTAGCCACGACTCCATTGCCGCAAATCAGAGCAATCAATTGGACCTGGTAGCCCGACGCAGCATAGCCGAATATGTACGGCACATCTCCATATGTCCATGCAAGTTTTTATCGCAGCTCCTCGGTCGGCACGATAATGCTAATTGTTGGTGGTTTCTCCTCGCCACGAAAAACGGAAACACCATCCAAGATAAATAAAAAGTCAGGACGCAGCGTTCCAATCGATGAACTTAACATGAGTCGCGGTCGACGTTCGCATGCGGGAAAATGTGCTGGAGAACGATGCGAAAAAATGAATCCCAAGTATAAATAAACGAGCTCTCTGACTGTCCGCTGCGTGGCAAGTTCAGTACATTCTTGCCAAAAAGAGTGTTTTTCAACTTCATGCATGGAACTGCATTATTGTCCATAAACATCTTGTCCTGCAATCCAGGTTCGAGTAACCATTTACTCAGCCATCCTTCCTTAGCTTGGATTTTGGCAGGTAGGTTCGCTTATAAACCTCTGCAGATCTCCATAATGCGGCATCGCGTTAAGCTCAATTGTTTTAGAGAGAAATTCCGCCAACCACTCGTCGGAGCTATCGCGTGGCTGGCCGTATGGCACAGTAATCGGAGCCACCACCAGCACGTGAACTTGGCCCTCACCCGGTGTAAAGTTCTCTCCAAAATACTGGCGTTCTTGAGCCACAGCAAGGGATCCATCATCTCGAAATATTGCGGGTTTCCATTCTCATCGTGCGTTATAGGTGTGCCAACTTCATCGAGCGCCACAGCTGCCATGCCAGCCCCATCCAGCCACGCGTCGCCCTTCTTCGCTAGGAAAAACTGCATGTCCTTCGCGTCGCACGAGATCGTCGCTGGGTTCTTCGCCTTGATCTCGTCTTTCAAGAGACCCACCACCTTGCTCGTATCGATGACCACAGGGAAGACGCTCCCTCCCCCTTCCCGAATGAGCGCGCACATCAAATCACCTCCACCATCTTGTACTTGAGGCGGCAGTTTCTTGAATGAGAGGGAACTTTTTCGATCGTACGAAAGTGATAAGAATTGTGTGTTCACATAGCTGATATAGAGGTTAACCCTTCTTAGACATAGCTAATATCTAATGAATTACTCCTAACGTTCTGGAGTAATCTATCAGTTCTTTACCTGAAAAATCTATTACTATGTATTATAAACGCGTAAACCTACTCTCGATCCCCTCGTTACATTCTCCCGTAAAAAGGACTGGTTTGCTTTTCTCCGAACAGATTGATCGCATTCGAATTTCACTACAACTGCAAGACATTAGACTCGACCAGGTGGTTATGCCTCATGTGCTGGCAACAATGGCCTCGTCAGGCGGTTCAGTATTGAAGGTGCTTTCGCAACACTGCCGGTGAGGCGAGCGTCGGGCTGTTCACGCAGCGCCGCGCCCCAATGAGGCAAGGCCAGCGACACAGTTCGTTCTTCGAAGAGAATCACTTGATCGAGCTATTCACCGCGTTTCCTGCGAGGCCACTTCATTGGAAGGTGGCTCGAAAGGCAGCTGAGTTTCCAAATAACACAAGAGAATCCTGCCTACTTGGACAAGTCAAGTCGTGGGACAAGCTCGATGGTCGATACATGTGGGAAGCTCGCATGTCAACCGGCAAGGACGTGAATCTGGGGCTCTCGGGACTTGCCGAATGCGTTTCGGAAAGCTATCGGTTGGGTGTTGAATCATGGACACGATGCAGATCGATTAGTAGTGCTGGCACGGGAATGGCGGGGCTTCCTATCTCATTTCGTATTGCATTATCTCCGGTAGTCGAGCCTTTTACCCCGATTTTTCCGTAACAAACGGAACTACTTTTCTTTTGGAAGTTTTGCTAACATCAACTTCACTTTCAATGTGCTGTTCATCCCGTGTATTAATCGCTATTTTTTGCTAATCCGAACCTGAGAAGCACGTGGAGGTCATATCTTTTTAACTCGCTTTTAATCCACCCTGTCAGCAATAGTCTCAACCTAAATTGGGCACATTATTGCCGGCAACACTACAGCACCGATTCAAATTGAGAGAAAAACAAAACGATCTAGTGGGCAGTGGTCACATCCTGACTCCGGTAGGTATCTGAATCGATACCGCTGAGTGCGGATTTTTTCAAGGACGCCGGAGCAACCACCCCACAGGGTGGCCGCCCTGCCAACCGCACTGAAGAATGTGGATGGTTGTGGTGCTAGCTAAGAAAAGCATAGGGTTCGGGGCCTGTAACAAATTATAGCAGAAATTTAAACCTTCATTCCACCATAGAAAAAGAAACCTCGAAGGATTTCATCAATCACGGATTTGGAGACTGCGCGAAGACGCGGGGCAACTCCGGCCAAGGGAGAGATGGGAGATGGTACGCCGCTCTGCGATGGCTGATACAGTGCGAGGTGGTGTATCAGCCATCGCAGAGCGGCGATCTACGCTTTGATGCCTTCGTATACAGAATTCGCCGCCCACTCGCGCCGTGACTGCTTGGGCTTGTCGGACCGCGCCGAGATTCAACACATTGGCAAAGCTGGCAAGGGGAGGGTGCCACACGAAGGGGAGGGTGCGCGCGAGCATCATACGAAACAGCAGGGAACTCTAGAATGCCAGTACAGAGGTGTTGCAGGTTTCGAACTCTTCTACAAATGTTGCCAACATCATGGCATCAAAAGTTCGTTGTGCGTTTATTCATATATGATCGCTCAACCGGCTCGAATCCGGACACCGTTCGTATCGATATGTTCTGCTAAAGCTGCAAGACCCTCGAAGCCCCGCGGCTCCACTCGGCAATAGCGCTGTTTGTGTCGGAAAGCTTTGACCTTGAATGTGGTTCTTGACTTGCGATGCATAGGTAAGCTACGAAGAAGTGTGTAGACCGTCTCTGGTGCTCCGACCTCACGCACCGATAGAGTTGCGTTCGCTACTTTTTTCAGGATGTAATGGTAAGTAGATTTGATTGAATCACAACGCTGAGCGGCGTTGGCGATAACGCGTCTGAATCGAAGTGTGTCGGGTTCAGCCTTGCTGACATATGCCGCATACACAGCCGTAGGAGTTCCTATCAGCTGTAAATCCATGTTTGCGCGACAACACGACAAAATATGAGATGAGTAATTGTTAATGGGGGATACCTCTCGTCTTAAATGAACTTTCATGGATGGGGTTCCATCTGATGCCACGCTTGCTTCGATTCTAGTACGTTCTTCAATTGCTTTCGGAAAACCAAAGCGCACTGAGAGCCTTTCTTTCTACACGATGAGTTATAGTAGCATTCATGCTGTTGTACGCATTGGACCAATCTAGATAGCGCAGTGCCATTCATCAGTTTCCAATTGCGGTGGCCTCATTGCTAGGATGTCGATTTCACCTGCATCATGGGTGTCGCAGGTCGAGCACGGGCACGCATCTAGATCGCTAAGCGACTTTAAAAGTATTGAAATATTATTATCAACAAAGGCAGCAAGCTCTGCACGGCCTTCTTCTGTTTCTGACAACTTTACAACATCCGGGCGTCTTTAATCCACAGCAGACAGTGATTATGAGGTGATTCACGTTGTTGAAATTCAGCGCGCCAAAAGTGGTCGATTATTTCTCCGAGCAGCTTTGCTCTCCCGCACAATACCGTGTCAGAAAAGATTGGAATCGTCTGTTAAAGTGCCTAGCGCTAATGTCAGGATTTTCATTGAGGTACTTCCGCCTCTCCGCAAACGACAAATGACTGCATTGGTCCAGGGTCAACGCAGCATTGCATGCTCTTGCAAAAACCGGCCAAATTGTATCTGCTGCACTTAGTGTAAGAAAGAAAGTAGGTCAGCGTGTAGGTAGCACTCGATTACCGATAATCGACAGTAGATCATCTCGTACATTGGCCCAATGCAACCCCGCTACATCTCACAACATGGTAAAATGGTTTCAGCGAGTATAAACTTGCATCGCGCCACTAACCCTTCTCTTTTTCATTTTCCTTGTCATCATTTTCTCGATGTCCATCCTCGAGACCGACACCGGCTGCAGTAATAACATCATTTCTAGTTTCACTTGAACTCACCCTCTGGACTGAACCATCGATCTGGATACGCTGAATTAGATTAATGCAAAAGAAGTTAAAGTTCCCGTGAATGATGAATCATCTATCGTGCCACTTCATCAAGTACGCGCAGTATTCTGCCAATCCGTATTCATGTATTCTATTTTAAACATTGTTTAAAGGCTGTAATCCACTTTGACCATCCGGAAAAAGCATTGGGAAACAGTATTGCATCAGTCCCTGTGTTTGATACTCGTTAATTGGATCGCTGCAGCAACGGAGCTCACCGATAGGATACTTTGAATTTGTATTATCGATACCAATAGCCTCCAGAATTTGTCCAAGCTCGGTTTGGCTTCCGTTCTGGTTGCCCTCTAGCTCAAATGATTCCGTTAGATGATATAGTGCACCTTCTTCTTCAGAATTCACTATTGCTTCGTTTAGATTCTCGTTGGTAGAGCTATTCTCAATACGTGCCGATGTACATACCTGAATCGTAGTCACAGTACATGCAGAGCACGGAAGTGCTGTATCTTCTCAATTTGTGCTTTTGTTAAGATTTGAATTGCATGTATTGCCAATATGATCTTGGGTATCCGAGTGTTGAGTGCTGGTAGTTGATTTTTCAGCAGAAGTAGAAAACGCACTCTCATCGCACTCATGCTGATCGCTTCCAGCTTCAGTAAAGTGGTCCGACTGTGTGGGTCTCGTGATAAAATTGAGGTCTTGTGCACACTCGTGCAAGGAATGCTGTTGGTCTCGGGTAGACTGGGAAACGCTCCGTTGTGTAGGCTGATCGCTATGATTGTCAGTATTCGTAGGTACTGATCTCGGTCGGTGACGCTCGTTGACTTGGCAGGCCTGACCTCTTAGGTCTTGTACTTCCTCTTCCGACACTGCAATGGTAGGTACTTCGAATTCTGCGCCTATCGCGCTAAGAACACGGAAGTTTTCTTCCGAAATGGCAACATCCTTGTTTGCGACGAGCCACGTAATGCTCGTCTTATCAAGTCCGGATGAAACGCGAAAAAATATTTAGTAATGTGTCCGATTTGCCACCAGAAAGATGATACCGCATAATTAATCAAGTTAAGAATTAACGAAATTAATTAAAAAACGTACACGTAAGTTGCTGAATAATATTACAAAGGAGATTGTGACCAAAAGCAAGAAGACTCGTGCAGCGTCGCTAGAGAGGTGGCATTTGCGTTATGCTCACCTGAATTTCGCGACTTTGTGAAGAGCTAGACATCAAATCTGAATCTAAATAGACTTTTAAGGATGGATGCTGGTCGTGGGGGTGGTATCATTACACTGATTCCCGTCGTGATTTGACTTTTTAGTTTCGGTTGTATCAAATCCGTGGTTGCAGAGATCTCGTGCAACACGGTATTTACGCACTCACCGCAACCGAAACGGTAGACTTTAAGTTTGCACTACAGTGCCCGCCAAAATCAATAGCACCCCCTTCTCCGACAACTTTTACAGCTAGTGACCAGGAACCATTGCAACTATGGCAGCTTGATCATCACCAACCACTGCAACGCTGGCAGCTTGATCATCACCGTGTTGTTCTTCTACATTAGTGTCCATCTGACTAGCGATCATCACGTCCGCAACAACACTCGATTCATCTTCGTCCTGACGAATTGCGCAGTTTCCTCGTGGTTTCCTCTTCTTCTCAGCAACCGCAGCACCACTCTGCTTCTTTGGCTTCTCCGGACAATTGACTTTGAGATATTCTTCACTTCCACAAACATAGCATGCTTGAGATTTCTCCTTTGATTTCTCTGTTGACTGATTTTCCCTTGATCGTTTCTTTTTCCACCGTCGCGACTACGTGTACCGTGCATTCCACCTCGTTTGCTTCTGAATTCACTCTGTCTAGCCGCAGCCGTACCAATTAATCCACGAACTCTATTAAATGTGTAAACACTCGGGTCTGCCCCATAACGAATTGACGACTTCAATCTCTCAAACTCAGTTTGGAGAGGTAACCTTTCGAGCACCATTTCCACGAAGGCCGTATCCTCAATGGCGTAATTTAGATTTGCTAACTTTGTACGGACGCTGAAAATTTTGCAAAGGTGGCGATTTGAATTTTCTCCTGGTCCCAGCTTCATCCGCCAAAGATCGCTTACCAAGCGACGAATCGTGTAGGCTCTGGTTGCTTCGCTCTGCTTTCCTTCAAACAGGTCGCTCAACTCCGCCCACATTTCCGATCCGGTCTTCTTGTCCCTAATTTGCTGAAGTTTTTAGGAGGTACTGACGTTCCGGAAGGCTAGTATTCAGCGATCTCTCAAGAGGGAATCAGACGATATTCTCCTGGGTGGTGCGGGTCAATTAAAGTGCCGCAAAATTTTGCAGACAGGACAGGCAGAAGATGCTGCGTTGCTAGACCGATTGCCGAAAAGCACTCAATTGAAGAACAAAAAAGGAATACCTGAAAAAGTCAATGGGAGTACGTTGATGTAGTTTTGTGTCTATACAGTCGGATAGTTGTCAGCATGCTGATATTATACGTGTTGTGTCACGCCGTGTTTTAGGAGGCTGATAGATCGCAAATGCGGTGGAATTTTTGAACTGGGCTCACCTCGAATGCGTTTTTTTTTGTCTCAGTACGATTCCGACTCCGACAGTGCAGCATTTGCTACATATATACAGACGTGGAAAAGCACGAACTCTTGGTTGTAGACTTATCGAGCAGTTATGGTCGGGCTCGATGGTAATGAATCGACTTGCTTTGGGCCAATTCTCACAAGCCGAGCTCTTTTCCGCAACATCATTGAATGCCAATCCGCGCAGCGAAGTGGTGGATTGGTTGGTGCCACTGACGGCGCGTACAGGCTTCATTTCGGTATGTATCTTCTTTAAATTGCTTTCGATAGTTCCTTTACTAACCCCAACTTAAAAATGCTGTAGGTGGCTGGACTCTTGTCAATTTTGGTTCGTATGGTACCCAGTACACCAACAAGCCGCTACTCGAAAATGTTTATTCCGTGGGCGTACATGTTCGTTCGAGCAAAACACCAATCTGAGTACGAAAAGCTTTTTCGGGTTACGAAGCAGTTTTCAAACGCAGGTTTTGGGTTGATTTGGCTTTGGCTTTTGGTAGCCATGACCATGCCTCCTACATGGGCTAATGCGTACCAGGCAGTCTGGCCGACATTAGCCTTCTCAACTGCTGGCTGCATATGCACGAAAGGCCAGAGAACGCGTGTTGAAAACCAAGACGTCAGAGTTCTTCGACACTAAAGTGCTGCGTTTGATCCGAAGCATTAACCAAGCGCTCAGCAAGGAGCAGTTTCAAGCGTTTCGGGGCTGCTAATTCCGTTCTGGATCGAAAATGGCGCCGCTGACTTTGCGTCGTAGCTGCAGCAACAGTACCTTGTTGAGCCCTGGTGCTCGTAGTACATCACGTTCTCGAAAAGTGTCTGGCATTATCCCTTCGCAGAACCCGATCGAAACCCACCACCGTATTATTAAATTTCTCCGCATCGGGAGTCTCCGAGCGTCGACAGCGTTGGTGCTTAACAAATCCATTCCTTGAATTTGCGATGCGACAGGCTTCTGTCAAACGGCACTAGTGGACATTTTGCGGAAGGTAGTGCTTTATTTTTTGAGTGGCATCTCAAGTCTAGCACTATCGACTGTATTCTGTTTGCAAGACTGTTGTTATTTAAGTCGGTCCTACAGGCTTATACGCTGCTAACGGACCCAATGAATTAATGTCAGAGATGGTATGAGGTCAGGCAAAGCTCGTCGCCTGATAATGGTGTTGTTCAATTCACCCAAGTATGCCTTTGCTCCAGGGTGTACGGGCTCAAACTTGATTTGACACGCGCACGGATGTAATTGAGGCCTCTGCACCGCAGCATGTTTGGTCTCAATTGTCTAAGTGTGGTTGTTCGATGCAGCTATCTCAACTCACTTCGAGGCAATCTTCTCAAGAATCATGCAGTCGATGACACCGAATTGTGTGTTACCTCTCAATCTACACTATGGAGCTAACCGTTTGTCAACTTCGCCATATACCAACTCGCCGACTTGGACAACGGCAAAGGTAAGAGCACCTGCTAGTTGGACGAAGGCTGTCCATGTAGTAAAAAGGGGGAGAATTTATCGAGGGCCTTCGCCAAGAGGGCCCTCGCTCAAAAAAGAACAAGTGCCAATACGGTATAAACTGGTAAGAAAACGTTCCCGATACATCCAGCGTTTCCGTTACATCGAGCGTTTCGACCACTTTTAGATTCTGCTCTTCCGACCCCGATGGAGCAAGCGGCGACCAGCCCTTTGCTGCCGAACGGGTTCCTCCCTGTGGGGCTTATTCTGCCGGACCGTGTAGTTCCTGCTCTACTAACAGAGGCCAAGGAACGTACGTATGCGGGCGTCGCAATCGCGTCAGTGGCGCGGATGCAAAATTCCGCTCGAAGTCGCGCGTTAATCTCAGGGGGTGTCATCGTTGCTGATGAAGTTGCAGACGGCCCTAGTGGTTGCGATCGCAATGATTCACCCAGGTTGGAAGCCGGGTGTGTCTTCATGCGTTCAAAGCCTGGTGGCATCGAACAGGAATCCCATCAAGATTATACCAAGAGGCCGACTTGGCAAGAGCTCGCCAACATCACCCGGACGGTGTTCCAAAGAGCATAATCACGCGCTAGAGCCGGAAACATGCTTCGCGTGTACATGACTTCTTTCACGGCGAAAGATGACTTTAAAGAAAGCACGTGTGGTGAAGATTCCAGTAGGTTTTGCGTGCTGTTAAGGGGCGACCTGGTTCAGAACGGCATGCTGTACGCCAAGGAAAACTATCGAATACACAGCTACCTGAGCTACGAGAGGTTGCATTGGACGCCTGACGTAGTTCAAAACGTGCTCCAGAGCTTGGCGAATGCCAGTATTGTGGCGTCAAGATGGTGAAGGGACCTCAGCTCCGGAAGCATCGTTTCTGCTGCGACGGAAATCCCAATGGGGATGAAACCGACTCAAGCGCAAGCGAGAAGGTAAGAAAGGGGATTTCAAGTGTGAGGCCTGCAACGCAACCTACACTCATCAGAGCAGTCTACGCGTCCACAAGACGAGAGGTTATTAGGAACTTGGACTAAGAGTTGAGCGTAGTTTCAAAACTGCAAATCTGATCGGAATCAAGCGTTCAGATTGCAATTGATTTTCTCCATCACATGAGTTCTAAGAAAGGACAAGGAAACATATATTGAAGTGGACGTCAAGCTTACGTACAGAATGATATATTTAATGAACTATGATGCATATCTAAGATTGGCTTGTCGAATTGGGGAACGGAAATCGTACTTGACGACCTGGATCATCAGTGTACCTTACACGGCGCCTCGACACATTGAATCCGTTGTCTCTGGTCCAGTGATGCAGTGCTGACTCAGCTGCATCATGGGATTCGTATACAGTTTCTTACGGGGGGGGGGATGACCACGTGCAGCTGCTCCGCAATTTTCATGGCTGAGCTGCTCGAATTTTGACGTCCTTTCACGTTTTGTCTACAGTCTGATACCGGCATTGACTATTTCTCCCGCATGTACTTTTTGTGTGACGTCCCTTCCCAAGAGGGCCACCGCACTCTCGAAACAGGACCTTGTCGATTGAGGTGAACAACTCTACAATAATGGGAGTGATGTTAGAAGTGTTATACGCTCGCGCGGAAAATAGTGATTTGCATGTACAGCAACATGCTATATACCGTTTCTACCAGCCTCAAAATTGTCGGCATCACTTGCACCAAGCTGGGCACTACACTTCCGTCGTTTGTTTTGCCGGAGGAAGGGGCTGGGCGGCCACATTTCGTTTCCTTGTCTCGTTGTAACGAGCTATCCTGGCGTCTTGCTTTGACAGCTCTGTGGCTTCGACCGAGGGAAGTTGAAGCTGCTGTGTCGAGCGCCTTGGTCCCGTGTTAACTATATTAACTTTGGCCGCCTCTTTGAGCTCTTCGTGCTGCCATCTCACGTCGAGTCATCGGCTTTCGAGTCGCTACCAAGGCACACAAGCGCTGAGTGCCAGAAGTGGTGGAGGTTCTCTGTGAAATAGCCACTCTCCATCTACGATGCGCAATGTATGGAAGCGTACGGCATCTGAAGCAGCTGTGGTCCATCATGAAAGTGATTGGCTGAAGATCCGATACTATTGAGTTGCGATAGGCTAGCTATTGGCTACTACACAACAACGCTTGGATCAGACAGTATTCCCTCTTTCCGCTGCTGCAGCATCGAAGCGCTTTTCTGCTGCATATAGTACCGCTAGGAATCTATTCATCCCAAATGCTATGCTTGGCGAGAGTGGCTCCTCGCTCCGCTTCACTGCTCTTGATCGCCCCACCCCACTCACTGCGCATAGCACCTCTACTTCGCGAACAAGCAGCTTGGTGAGCATGCCAATCAGACGCTTCATCGCTGAAATTTTACAAAGCGGCCCACTCTGCTGCGCGAAGCGTAAGCGAATCCAGCGGGAACGTAAGTTCGCGGAACGCGTTGCCTCACGATGAGTTCGTGGATGGTTTTCTGTATCTGCAAATCTTACACTTCGACACGGTCACCCCGCGACTCCGGCTAAGACGCATCTCGGATACGATGCCGTCAGCATCGCTCATCTGCCAATGTTGGCATTGCTGAACGCGGCAACAATCCCCTAAGCCTTTTCTCGACTGCATGTTTAGAAGACCAATTTTACTATGTATAACTGCTACGAACCTATTCGCCCCAAACGTTGTGCTTGCCGAGAGTTGCTTCAAGATTTTACAGGGCGAGATCGCGCGTTAGTTTCTCTATTCCGCGAAGCAGCAGCTTTGTGGACTTGCAGCTTCATCGCTGAAAATTTGCAAAGTGGCGAAACGTAAGCGGATCCAGCTGGAACGTAAGTTCCTGAAACGCGTTATCTTACACAGCGGCACGTGCGTTCGTGGATCTCCTAAGGTTCTTCCACCGTTCAGCAGCTTGTGCGACATTGCAAGTCTTTTTTCTTCATTTGTTGTTTGAAATTTGGTCGTTCTTTTGGGCAATTGTAAGAAACCGCTACTGATATATATTGAAAAGTAGCATAATCATGCAGCCCCGGCTAGGTGGAGGCCGATTTTGCACTAGATATATCCTCGACATTGGGTTCGCTGCATAAAATCTTGCTCGGGTCTGATAGCAACAAACACGAACATTTAGCGATTTGAAGATATTCCAGAGCAAAAACAACAATTTCGCTCACCTCGTGCTCCCGACGTTCATCACTACCATATCTGATTGTGATCTCTTGGTTCTTTCCAATTTCGCAAGACGCGAATAACCCGCAGCAGGTTTCCCCTGCGACTTCCCACCGCAAAACATCGCAATTCGGGTTGCAGGAATGGTTCGCAAATCGTGCAATTCCAAGTTACGGAAGTCAATCACTTCTGCAAGTAACGGCCAGCCCTTACATCTTGGATAAATTGGTAAGCTTTGACGCCCACAACAGATAATAATCACGATATTAGACTGATCCACTTCCATGATAGCAAGTACTGCTAGGTCTGCGTACCTTCCATTCGCATTCCATGTACTTTTTCCGGGTAATCACTTCCCCAACATACTGCGCAACAAGCGCACCTTCCTCGATTTCTTCGTCCGAGAAGAAACCAATTCCTTTTCCCTCGAGGCTTCTAAGGGCGAGTCGCGCTTGGTTGCCGTTTTGATTCGTTGATTTCCGCAAACTGGCCTCGTGAAGCAGTGACCCTGAACGCATTCTGTCTGCATTTGTTGTACTTAGACGGCTTTTAAATACACTCCTTAACACACCATGCAGTCAACGTACGATGCGATTTTCGCAGCCTTCGCCACAGATCTCGCTCAATCCGCGAGTGGCTCACACCTGCAGTACGGAACTTCATCCTGCATGTCATTATTGTTTGTTAATTTCAGTGCATACTTTAAATGATCGCTTCATCAGGCATACTTTAAATGATCGCTTCATCAGGCAAACGCACGTGTTCCAACTGACGCCTCGGCCTAGACACATACACATTCTGGAGGATATCGTCGTACTCTGCGAATGCCTGCAGCACAGAATGATGGCAACTTTGCCGATTAGTTCATACCCCATAGAAAACCGCTGTAGTCTACCACGTACAGCATCTTGCCGGGGCTCGATTCTTTGATCCACTCCTTTCAGAGCGCTTTCTTATCAGTACGGCGATTTTTCGTGATATCGTATCCGCTTATACGATCCTGCCACATCGTTCAACTTTTTGTATAGCACGGAACAGTTCAAAGGCTCATCTCCTTGGTGTAGCGAATATATTCATGGATGTAGGCACGATAGCCAATAGCACCAAAGAGCCAAATTCATTTAAAGCAATCATCCTCTCTCCGTCGTAAATGAAATTTCGAACTACCCTGCTATCACATAATTCTATACCAATATAGCGTTCTCGACTCAAATGATACCACTGAGCATACCGCCAAGTACATTGTGTGCGCACAATGCTCTTTAGTGTCCAGGCCGCGAGAATCGAGCACCAACCGCGCCATTGCTGCGCGTCCGCACCGCGGCTACCGGCTCGCCCGTCTGGTCCTCGAGAGCCATGGTCACGTCATCGTCCCCGTTCTCGTCCGCCGTACTTTGACTCGATGTTGGCTCTTGCGTCTTCGCCTTTGCCCTCTTCTTCCCTGGGCCCTTCGCCGCCTTGCGCTTGATCACTGGAGGCAGCACCTCGACGATCTTGCCACTCTCGATCTCGAACTGCAAGCGACCCATAGGAATGTCAGCGTAGAAGCCTACACCATCAATCTGCCGGAACTCGTAAAGAGCGCCGGGGCGGAAAGCAAAGTTCGGAGAAAGCGATGCTCCCTTTTGGCCTTGTCGTCCCAAACCGTGAGCTGAGCGATGTAAGGCCTACGCTTGCCAGGGGTGAGGTCGTTTAGGACTTCCAGCGTTTGTTCGAAGACGCCGAACCGTCTGTTACGGTCACCCGAGTACCATTGCCAGTCTTGAGGCGCTCCGCAGAAAGACAGCACATTTTTGGCGGTCACACTGACATCCGAGGCCGGTTTCGTCATGATGAATTCCCCAAAGTCCGAGACCTTGGAGAAGTAGTTGACGACTTCTTCTTCTTTCAGCTTTAGAACATCTTGGCGAATAGCATCCAACAGGTCCATAGATGCGTGTTATTGGCGTTGTAGAGAGCGTTTAGCGACGGCGAGGTGAAGGTCACTTGTGTTTGAAGCGCAAATTGCAAAGTGAGCGATCTGAAAACGATGTCGCATTGCATCGAGCCTGAACCCTTCGGTAACTCGCTTGATTTGGAGGGTTGCTTCTGTCGTTGCTGGGAAACTGAACCCATTTCACTTGACCTGCATGAGTGATGGTCTAGGTTCAACTTGGACGAGTGACGGTCCTTATCATTGCTCATTACCACAAAGAGATTCAGAACTGTTATCTTCTTGCATCACCCGAGTGTCTTAAACCACACAGCCCAGTCGAGATGAACAGACTAGAACGAAAGCTGAAGGAATCCACAACAATCGTTCTCGTTCTACGCTCTCGCCGCGCCCCACGGCACCGCCCTCGCGCCAAGCTGTACCTCAAACCTCGCCGTCCTCGCATCAAGCCATGCTCTTGAACAGCGCCATCTTCACGTCGTCCTTGAGCACTTGAACAGCGCCTTCCTCACACCATCCTTGAGCCAAGCCGTGCCCTTGAAGAACGCCGTCCCCACGCCGTCCTCGCACACATGCGGTGCTGCGCTGCGCGCTTACCGTATTCCTTGTGTGCTTACTGACAGCCAAATTTAGGATTTGAAGTTGTGCTATCCACTCACATAAAAGCTACCTTCACAAAGTGACGAGCGCAAAATTTAATTGGAAAAAAGGTTCAATGTCACCGACGTCCGAATCCGAGTCGGAAAAACTCAACGCGTCGTCCGACACAATATCACTAACACAACTATCGATCCGATGCAGTTCGTCGACAACCGGGGGCTCTGGGGCTGGCAGAGGCGCTAAGATATGCGCCCGCCGAATGCCATTCTTGATGGTCGTGTCAGAGAGTTTTTCCCAGCTCAAGCATACCCACTGGCACACCGCAATTCGTGTTGGAGGTGCAAACTTGAAAGCATGCGTTGACCCTGTGTGATCACGCAGCTGCCGCCGTAGCATGCTTACCCACTCGCTCCGTAAATATGACTTGAATGGCCTGTTCCAGGCAATATCGGCCGGCTGACAGGTCGCCATACATGGCGGGGGTACACGCATTAGATGCACGTCGATAGACGCAGCGTAGCTCTGTACCGCCGGGGTTTAGTGACCCGAAAATTCGTCAACCAGCAATGTTACAGGTTGCCGCGGTCGAAGGTGCTTGCCAAACTGTCCCTCTAGCCACGCTAAGTGAACGTCTTCATTCCACCAGGAAGTCGGATTTGCATACAACTCGATATCGTGGGCGTTCATAGTTGCTTTAGCCTCCTTCCATATATGGATGCCGAATCCACGACGTTTCTCCCAGTTGGCGAGGTCCCCGCCCGGCACAGTTGATCGGTTTGATTTAAGCATCATGTACGGCGGGTCCGCCATCCGAGTCGCCTGGTAGCATTGCAGCCACTCTCTCGTTGTCTTTACCACCGTGCCGCACCCACACCGTTTTTGAGCTTCGAGCGTTGATGCTCGGTAAGGACTAAGAAAAGACGGCTGCACAAACACGAGTTTAGTGTTAGCACAATATACCATAGTATAAATGCAATAAAAACTTACCAGTTTGGTCAGAGTTGTATACTTTCAGCAAGCGGAGTTCAAGCATTTTCTGCTGCACCTCAATACCAAAGCGTACAGCCGCTTCGTCTGCTGCGTCCGGTGTCACTTGTCCCTGTCGCGTCCGCGCGCGGAAGCTGAGCCTATGACGCCGAAACAATCCCGCCTGCCAGTGCCACGACCCCTTAAAGCCTTCGATTCCTAGGTCGTCAGCCAGCTCGGAACCTATCAATCGCAAGCATTAAAGAGCTAATTGGCACACCGTCCTTCTGTAGCAGATTTACTCACTGTACTAAAGCACATCGGCATCTTGATGAAGTATTGTAGCGACTCCAGTCGCCCGGACATACTTCATGTCTGCCACGGCTGCATTTTCGCAACGCTCTTCGAGGACAGGCAGCTCTTTCCGCCACTGATAAATCAGCTAATCAGCTTGCGCCTCTATTCTTTTGCATGGTCACTAAGGTTAGGATAGAACGCTCGCAAAGTGGCTTGCACGTCGTTGCAGTGGATAAAGTGCTTCGCCACTTCAAGCTTGTGTCGATTGGGGAAGATGCACCGGGTGTGCTTCGGCTTCTTGCGTCCGTTTCCGGTGACTCGTGGTCGTCCTTCATGCTGCGACATCGTTGCCGATCGAAGAATGCCATGCGTTTTCTACACCGCACTGAATCTGTCAGTCTGCACAAAAACGGCTGTGACGCGATCTCTTAAGCAATATGATTGGTTGGTTGGATTGTCAGGAATGGCTGAACGTTGGTATTCACATAAGGAATACGGTACCGTGCCCCAATGAAACCGTGCTCACACGAAGCCCTGCACTTGACGGCGACGTTCTCACGCTTTGTAGCACCTTGAACATCGTCGCCATCCACCCCGTTCGGTGCTGCCATTGCGCACTAGTGCACCTCCAGCTGTGCTGTTCCCGCGCGCTTTACCGTTCCTGCCACCCGCGCCATCGTCCGGTCAAGTGCAGATGTCCTGCACGCAGTCACGCTGGCTGGGCCCTCGCATAAATCCAGCACCTAGTCGAATGACCGCTCCAGCGTGCTCACAGTCATTGATCACATAATGCAACTCCTGATATCAGTACATTTCGCGTACTTAGTGCATTTATACGAGAGCGGCAACCTCTCAGCTACTATTTACGTGCGCCCCTTCGCTGCGCGCTGCTCTGATTTACCTACCTTATGCTGCTAAATCAGGATCGCGCAGACGCTTTAAAAGGGTTCGGCATTGGAGGGCGGTATATTTTCGATTCGAATTCGTCGCATAAAACGTTACATTTTAAGCAATCATTGGGTTGCTGATACAGAAGCGACTCATCAGAGTTCCATAAAAGGTTGACCTCAGTTCAATGGCGGTTAATTCTTTCGCAATGGGTGATTTTCGCGATGTTCTATATTAAGGCGTTAACATCTCTTTTTGAATGTTCCTATATAGAGGCAAAATTCGATCGAAAATGACCGCGAGCATGCATGATAGTTCATGGACCCTAACCCACTCCAAAACTTATACAAGGGTTCTGTAAAAAGGGTTGAATGCATCTTGTAAAAGGGTAAAAAGTGTTCACGTCTTTTGATTATAGAGGGGGCTACGCCCCCAATAAAAACTTTTCAATTTTGGTATCATTCGAGTTATGCACGCAAGAAAAGAATCCGCTCCGGATCTCCAACAGCAGTGTCTTCTTCGGGGGGTATCCAGGAATTGCGCTGCTCCCTTGCAAATAGTCGCAGCTGGATCATACGCTGCGCAAAAAACTTAGTATCTTCATGGTATTGTCGCCGAGCTTCTTCAGCCATGGCCTCACGTTGTGCTGTGTTGGTATGCTTGAGCATGTAATCTACCGAATCGCAGAGGTCTTGGGCTGAAAATCTTGCTATGAGGCCGTCGACAGATTTAAGCCCGTGGGGCTTTTGGTATGCACCACCGAGCAGCATGTCTGGACCGGACTCACGCCGCGTCTTGACTAGAAGGCCCATATCTTTTGAAGAGATAAGCTCGTTCATTGGGTGCGCATCTGTGGTGATGATAACACCTCCCGACGCGCGAGCTTGGTCGATGTAATGACCGTAGCCTTCCTGCGTGCTCGGGCAGAGGAAGAACGACGACTCGGCCAAAATTTGTCCAAATCCCACGGAATCCATGCGCTTGCGGACTAAATTCACGTTGGCTGCCTCAAGAATCGCACTATCATAGGTAGCCTGGTATCGTTCGCCATAAACATTTTCATGGATGTACAGATCCAGAGGCGGGAAGTTTGGATGCGACAGCCAGCAGTCAAGTACCTGCTCGGTGCCTTTGTACGGACTTGTATCAAAAAGCAAAGTTCCACAATGTTAGCTAACCCGAAAATAAACTCGGCCAAGTGAGAATATTACGTACCTGGACCCAGCCGTGTGTGTGAATCGTACTCTAGCAAAATTTTTCCGTCGGATATTCTCCTCCCCAAGCATCTCAATCGAGTGGGCTGCGGCGTCTGAAGACGTGAACCTGGTATAGAATACCTTGGCATTACGCGGGTTGCCCTCCTGCGCATACCAAGCCTTGACACGCTGGTCGCACGCCAGCGTTCTGCAGATCACAGCATCCACGTTCCAGTATTCTTTCGCCGTCAACTCGCGCATCTCAATGTTCGGCATGATATAGATCGGCTTCGCTCGGGGCCATTCCGATCTAGTTGGACGGTCATCCCAGTAGTGATTAAAAAACAGCATTGGCGTCAGCGGGCATAACTCGTAGTACATGACGCTAGTATTCGTCGCCGGGTCGAAATACTTGTCCTCTAGTGCCCACAACGGCAACAACCTCGAGTGCAGAACTATCAGCAAAACAACAGGTCAACAATACTTAGCACGATGTTCATGCCGAAATCATACCTTATAAACTTACATTTTGTAAATGCCACTGCATCTTCGCAGTATCCCAGCCCTCGGATGCCATCGGGCAGGTAGATGTCAACGTCCGGGCATTTTTTCAGCTGTTCAATGACTCTGGGGTCTCCTCTTTCCAGCACTTGTGCCTCTTGGCCCTTATCCTGATCGGAGTACTCGGGCGCGCCGTTCCCCCACGGGATAATAGCTTGCTTCTTGGCCATACAGGCCGCGTGCAGCCAGCTAAGATGTTCTCTTTCCTGCACGGGCACCTCGCTGTCCTTGTCCGTCATCCACTGTGGCACTTGGATCTTGGCGAACTCGGCGTCCTCGAGATCCGGAGGCGACAGGGCAAAGCGCTCCCAGTCCTCGGGGACCTCCACGAGGCGGCGATGGATCGAGAAACGTGCGTGCTGGAAGAGAAAAAACTCTATTAACAGGAAGCCCGTTGCGTACAGAAGCAGCAGCGGACCAAAGCGCAAGGAGTGGCGGCTGGATGCGCGCGCGGGAGCCAGAGGCGGTAGAGGCGAGGCCTTAAGCGTCACGGGACGCAGTTCGCGCTTCATCTAGCAGCTTGGAGCGTCAGATCTGAAGTGAGACCTGGAGTCCCGTGAAGAAGATTGAAGCTTGCGATGATTACTGAAGTGATGCAGATGGCTACAGGGAATGGACCAATCAGGGGGCGGCGCATCCAGATTCGGAATTATTCGAGCGCGTGAGTAATGGATGCTCTCCAAATTCTACAGTACCGTTATCGTACATGTACCGTATTGCCGTTCGAAATTAATACTACCGGTAATAATAGTGTACTCCACTCGCACATAATATCACAAATTGTACACTCTAGATAGGGATAAAGTCCGTTTTCTACTTTGTTGTAATACCAAGTACAGGAATATCACTATCTGGGATGCTTAGCTATTGGAATGTTTCGTTTGCTACAGAGCTGCCGAGGACAGTGGCTTCTGCTGTTTGCGGCGATGCTTCCTAGCTCCACTCTGAGCGCAGGATGCATTGCTCGAAGCCCCTGTACAGCTCTTGAAGATACCTCATCACATTTACCAGGGTGGGCCATCCGCTGTAGTCGTCCCTGCAGCTGTTCCGTGGTCATGTTTTCGGGCGTCCACGTCGGCAGCAGCCACATCTTCCTCGTATCCACGTTGACATCGTCACCTTCTAGCTCACGAAGTACCGTCAGCAGGGTGTCCGCTAGAATGCTCTCTTCGGAAGATTTTTTGGGGTTCGTATACGGGTCGCACCTGGATAGGTCGGGGATTTCAAATATGTACAATGTTCACGCGTTCTTACGATTGTGAACCCCGAGCACGGCATGGACGGCACCTGCGTCAAAGAGGCCTCACAGACCGTTTGCAATCGAGCGATGCGGAGGTCTGCAATGATCGGCGCGTGGGCCGGAGTAGAAATGAGGTGCTATCTATTTACCGACGCCTTCGAAGCGAATGTGGCTGTGCAAACGAATAGCTCACGATATAGCGTCCAATCCGGAGAAGGAGACCAATAAACCCGACCCGACGCGTAATATGACCCGGGAAAAAGGTTACCGTTCTCTTCTGGTGGGCTCAGCAGTTCGTCTACCGACATCGGATTGGAGGTACAGTATGCAGGCGTGACAAAATCGTCGTTATTTCATCGTGATGCCGTCTTCCTTGTCGGGCTCCACATATTCGCACGTGTAGTAGTCGAGAAATACCTGTCTTTTTCCAGCAGTTCAAGTTCCAGAATGGACCATGTTTCTAGCAGACCCAGTTTACCACAGCATTCGGCCTAGAGGGTTTCCTGTACTTCCTTTGTTACATTGATCGGTCGCTCAACTGCCCCCGCTCGAACACCTAAGGCGTTTTTTCGATATGCCGAGCGACGAGCAACGGCAGGCGTGCAGTTGACCAGCAGCCTTGCATTTCGAATTCTGCTACTTGCTCGGTAGGTTTTGAAAAAAAACTAAATGTAAATACTAATAATACTGCATAATAGGTACACCGATGTGAGAATGAAAATATTCTTCTTTTACAAAATTAGAGAGAGTATTACTAAATAGTAAACCGATGTAATGATAGAAAATGTCTTCCTGTAAGTAAAATGTAGAAAATACCGATGTGATTATGAAAATATTTATTCCAAAAATCTATAATATAATATACCGCTGTGATAATGGAAATATTATTCATAATATTATACTGTACCACATTTGTGTTGCCGGACGATCTGTCTATGCAGACAGTAACATAAGCCATTCAGCGTTAGAAGTTAAGCCAGAAAAGAACTTGCAGTTGCCCATTTGTTCAGCCGGACAGAACTATTTTACGCCTATTTGTTGGCTCTATAAAACAATCTCTAGAAAACGTCAGCTCTGCCGGAAGTCAAGTCTGGCGGAAGTCATGGCGCGTGGTCGCAAGCGCGCACCAGCGGGCCGAGGGCGACAGCCTAACAACTATCAGCGTGAAGTGGAGCCGCAAGCAAGAGGCTTAAAGTAATCAGCTTTCATGACGCAAATGGCATGCCTGCTACCCTCAATAAGTTCGACCAGCATTTCACGCAAAACAAAGCAAGAAAAGAAGGGAAAATGAATATACGAGTGGCTACAAACTCGCCGAGCATGTCGAATAAGTGTGCGTCAGCAATTACGGTTAACCTTAAGGTTCGTACGTAAAGTTGGTACCGACACGACCATTTCGGCGGCAGGAGAGGGGTCATTGGTCGAGTGGGCTCATCGCTACGTGTGGAGGGAGTTCCACTGTCAAGTCGGATGTTGCAGCTGAAGGCACAGGCAGTTGCAGAAGATGACAGTGTTGCGGCCAGGGTCTTCGAAGGTAGCTGGGTGTGGCAAAACTTTTTTTAGGTCGCCATGGTTTATCCCTTCGGGCCAAGACACGGCAAGGCCCAAAACAAACGGCGGCAATGGATGCAGAAGCAGAAACATTTTGGAAAAATGTAGCTCAAGTAAAAGCAGAGCTCGGTGTAGAAAAAAATCTACAACGCTGACCAAAGCGGGGTCTGTTTCGAGTATCTCCCAAAGAAGCCGATCAAGAAGTGATGCGAAAAAAACGGTCTGGGTAAGGTGTGGAGGCAAAGATAAAGAACGCTTCACGAGTATGTTTATGGCTGACCCAACTGGTGCACAGTATATCCCGTTCCTCGTGATGAAAACAAATCCGTCTACTGTTGAGGAGAAGGCTGTCTACAATGATGTGGTTCAAAATGGATTCGGTAATACGCTATGGAAAGAAATGGCTACATTTTCTCGAGATCTCGACCTGGAAATCTACGGGAATGCGTCCGCATGGTGGACGTCGGATTTGTCCGTGCGCCTTTTGGATTATCACTTTGCAAATTGGGACGAATGCGGTCCGGTCCTTCTTCTCTGGGACGACTTTTCGGCCCAATGGACTGACGAATTAAAAGAGCATTTGACAGTTTGAGTGTTCACCTTGCGCGCATGCTCCCTGAACTGACATCGATTTGTCAACCAGCCGATATTTCATGATTTCAACCTTTTAAGCAGCGACTACGCATGGAAAGGGTCAATGAACTAACATCGCAGCTACGTGTCCACCACATGCAGGTTGAGGCACACCATTTGAACTGGTCGCTCCCTCTCGCGAGGACGCCATCAGTGCGCAATGAATCGTGGAAGGGCGTAAGAAGTCACGTTATTAAGAGCGGATTTTCCGGGCTTCGGAAGTGTGCGGCGGAACAGCATATTGATGGAGAGGAGTCTGAAACCATCATTCCAGAGACTGATCTTGTGGAAGCTTTGGAGCTTCTCGACGTCGTGGAGGAAACGTTTGACGACTCAGACGACACCATTGATCGATAGAGAGATGAGGCAGGAATCGAGTAGGTAATGGATCCATGTGATGATTTCCTTTGTATGAGTCTGGAAACAAGGTTTTTCATTTGCTGCCATTTTTCTTGTTTGTATGCAATTGTTTTTTTTAATTATGCCTGTCCGGCTACACAAATGATATACAGTACATTAACCCTTTCGTGAGCACGCTTTATTGACCTGGGTTTGTATGTCATACATCTCTAGCATAATTGGAGATGAAGGGGGTCAAAATGACCCCATTCATAAAGCACGGTACTTGCCTTGATCGGTGCCCCTTCCACGACCTCCACACAGTGGTAGGAGATGAGAATTTGGAGGGGTAGGTGGGCCAAGTGGGGCTTTTTGACCCCTTCATAGGCTACTGTACTCTCTTGATGCACGCAATTATCGTATTGACTAATATTTGGTCGGTCAACATTTTTATACAAATCCGACGCCGAGGCATGGTATTGGCCGAATGGTCGAGCTGCTTTTTCACGTAATGAGCGGAAAGGCTTGGCAGCCATCGCGTAAATTACCAGTCCCACTCCATATCTTACGACCGCAAATTCAACCACGTCGATTGGATGTGCCTGTGCTCCGATACGTCAGAAGTTCGCTCTTGAGGACGCCGGCGCAGTACGATTTGGAGGGCACTAGCGTTGGGCCAATAGCCTCATACGTACATGGCGATGAGGCTCAATATGACAGTAAGCCGCCAAGGAACGAGCTCGCACTTGATATTGGTCAGATGCTCGGCAACAGCTTCCATCTGGATTGATATGAATGTATCTTTATTTCAGTCTGAAAAGTTGTTTAGGTATGTTACTCGATTTCACTATAGAAATGGTATTTCAAAGGTTATTCCCTGCCTCAGCTAGTATGATTAGTTTTGTTGTTAATTTTTGACTACTATCGTATTTGATCCTTTACCAACTGATAGACATGTCGACGAGCGCAATGTTTCCCGCCCAAACACACAATCGGAAAACGCCCGGAAGGAGCAAGCGGGGTTGGGTGGCAACGACGCGCCGCAGGTCGATCTCAAGTGGCGGAGCGGATTCTACACTCGGCGACAAGGACAGATAGCAGAAGAAGTGAATGGTGGATGGACGGCTAGTGCAGATAGGGCAAAAGAATACGCGAATGGAGGGACGGCTGGTGCAGAGGTTGGTATCGGCGTCGCACAACCTGCCGCTGCAACTGTCAGTATACGAAAGCGAAGACGACCTAAGGGGCCAAAGAACAAGGCGAAGGCATCCGACATCGCTGGCCAATCCGATAGCAAACGGCCTTGGACATCCGCACCATTGACGGCGACCAGCACACGTATGAGCAGACCCAGGCGCAGTCTTGACCAAGCCATGACCGAGGAGATCATTACTTCCCCAGAAACCGCTGTCAGCCCCGAACCACCCAACACAGCGAAGAATCGCCCATCCATGTTGACGACATGTTGTCGTCGCCGCCAGCAGTTGATGCATCCGTAGCCAATGCAGTGGTGCCGCCTAACGAGACGTCTCCAACTGCGACAACTTCACCAAAAAATCTGCAAGAGCTGTACCGGGTTCTGGTGATAGCCGTCGCCCAAAGCAGAGCCGTCTACCCATCAGTCCTTGCCAGGTATGTAGACACCCTTGTGGCGTTGCTCCTATCAAAGAAGAGTTCACGCAGAAGAAAAAGTATGTCAGAGTGGGAAGTGCCTACCTGGTGGGGAGGGTGTGCCGTGTCTTGAAAAGTCATCATTCAAGATTAACTGGCTGGACTCGCAGTTCCAGAATCATGGTGGAAACACTAAACCTCAGTACCGTGCAACGGAGAAATACCAACTATCGGTCATTGCACGGACGTTCGTCTGGCGTGGGGTGGGGTCAACTTTGTGCCGTTGATGACGGCGAAGAAGTACAGATTGACGAAGACACAGATACGCTGCAAGAGTTCATGGAACCTTTTGATCCTCCATTCCAGCTTCCGATGTCGCTGACAGAGGTGGAAGCTATTTAAAACATTCGGTTTGAGCCCGGAAACGAATGTGTAGCTCCTGAAGACCTGTACCTGCATGCGGATGGCACCACGAAGACGCGACTGCGCCCCGAATTCAAGCACATATTTCAGCACTCCGCCTCGTCAAGCTTCTTTGCCTACATTCCTGTCTCATTTTGCAGCAGGTAATGGGTGGAAAACGAATGCCTACGCACGTCTACACAGCATCTCAACTGGAAAACCATTTAGGCTCGATGAAGTCATGACATTTTTGGGAATCTTGCTATACCTGGCACCGGTAATATATGGGAATATTCTAACTACTGGGGTGACCAAGTGGAGAACGCGATACTGGGACGGACTTCGGTTGGGCTTGATGAGGCGATGACGCTGCGTCGCGTAAGAAGCTACGGAAAGCTTTGAGCTTTCAAGGCGTTGAAGCAAATTCGGCTAATCAGGACCAGGTCGCGCGGATTCGCCCGTTGTTGAACAGAATGAAGACGGCAGGACCGAAATACGTGGAAATTGGCCGTGATGTTGCACTCGATGAGGCAAGTGTTGCTTTTCGGTCTAAGTATGGTACAATCCGATGACGCCTACGGGAGCATATCATTTTCGGTTATATATTGTATGCTGCGCTACATCCTGGATTTCGCTGAATTTTCGGATGCGTTGTGTGAGCGATATCTCGGATCAACTGGATGGGGTAACGTCGCCAGAGGAGGCGCAGGCCTTGAGTGATGAAATCTCATCTGTCATCCATTAGTAAGTGCGTCCTCGAAGTCGTCCGTCCAATATACAACACTCGTCGGATCATCAATTCAGATAACTACTACACCTCGGTGCAGTTGCTACCGGCACTACGTCTCAACGGCCTCTACGCGCGTGGGATAGTTCGAAAGACAAGCTCACATTTCCCTCGGCATGTAATCCTGGATAAGAAAGATTGTACACGTGGAACGTGTAGGCAAGGCGTGTTCGTTTGGCAGCGTCGTGGTATGGTAGTGGTATAGTGACGGTGATTTCAAACGCCGAACTATCGACGCTGATCACAGTGACCCGTCAAGTACGAGCAAACAAAGTGAGCTTCTCGGCCCCGACATGCATCAAGGAATTCAACGCCAACATGCAAGGCGTCGATCGCCTGGACCAGATTCGTGCTCGGTTTTCATTGTCGGTTGGACACTCCTTCAAAAAATGGTACAACAAGCTGGCGCTTGCACTTATCGACGCTCCTCATGCTAATGCCTTCATGACGAGAAAGCTGGCGGTGGATTTGAGCAGGTGTTGTGATCCACATCGAGACTTCATTGTTGAGCTTTGTTCTGAACTACTATCTGAAAAATGGAAGGAGGCGCATAGCGAACGTCAAATTCCTACGCAGACCCAACACATTAACAGAAGAGGTTCCCGACCAGAAGCCCCCCTCAAGCACAGTCTGGATAGCACAGGAAGCAACAGGCATTTCTGAGGGTCCACAAAAGCGGTGTTCCGCTGTATCGTCAAGGCAGTTCTACAGTGACATGAATCGCAAGCGCAAGAGGTGCGTCGTGTGTCGTTGGAAAGACCAGTATCCTACGGAGGTGACGGACCTCTGTGTGCTTCACAAGGTGTGTCTTTGTCAGCATGTTCACGTCTCTGACAAGCCGTACACGTGCCCACAAACGACATGGACTTGTTGGGAGAAGTACCCTCGTTGCTACCTCCCCAACAAGCTCTTCTCACAGCGAGGAAAGGTGCGCACGAGTTCGCAATTGTACAAGCTGAAGCGTAGTCACGCAGGACAACCCAATGCTGAAAGCGAAGAAGAGTCAAGCTCTGCTGGGGGTCGTAATGGCGCTGGTTCTTGCCGCACTGTAGCACGCACAATCGTTCTGTAAATGATATGTATTTATCCTTATCTGAGTATGGATAATTTGTTGCGAAACTCAAGCAGAAGACAAAAGAACCGACATGTGCGTATGACTTGAATATAGTATGCAGTTTAAATACGAAAACCTGTGTATTCGTCTTAGTTTTACTATGAAAATCGAGTTACAAGAACTTGTACAGAAATACTCGTTGCCGATCGGCCTTCCGGCTGCAGGGAAGATCCAGCACCTTCACCAGCTCGAACGCCGCACAGAATGGGCTATGACAAATGGCGCGGTGTCTTGGGCAGAAACTCAAACAACTTACCAGAATTCGCAACATGACCATCCCACGAAGCTCGTTCTTCACGTCCTCAATAACCCGCTGCTCGAAGAGGATATTGCTCCAGTAGATAACTGTCGCATCGGCGAACGATCTAGTGTACGAAAGCCGTATTTCAGCAACCGTCTTGACAGATCATCTGCATCCGCTCTAGGAGACGTCTCGCGTGCGCACTTCTTGTCATCATCGCCACACCAAGATCCAAAATATCGCGGCGGATGTCGATGCCAATCGACCTGCCCACACTTGACCCCAGCGCTACTTGGGCCACCACATTTCCAACGCCAGCTCCAATGTCTAAAAACCAATATGTCTTGTCATGAACGCCCAGCTCACCCAGTAGCGCGGAGATTCCCTCCGGTATCAACTCTCCAGCATCGAGATGGGGCTTGTTTCGATCTCGCACAATCACTTCACGTGGGACGTCTTCGAAAATCGCATCTACAGACTGCTCGACACTTGATGGAGACATCGGTGGTGTCCGTTTGTATGCTGGTAGATCGACATCTGACGACGCCACACTTATGCTGCTTTTTCGCTGGCAGAATTTGGTGCAATTTCGTCGGGAGAGATATTAGCTCCAGGTTGTGTGCCTGACACAGCCCCAGCACCAACAGGCAGACTAGCGGCCGCTTCTGCTATTGTTAGCACCTCGTCTTGCACAGCGATCAAATAGGTGACTCGTGGTTGTACCATCGATGGCAACCTCGGTAGCGTACTTGAAGATGGCGGAGTGGTCGCTGGTTCCACCAGCGATAGCCCCGGCTTGTGGCCGCCGAGGCGGGGTCACAAGCGGGCTCGCAGTCTTTCGTGGCGAAGTAGCATGTGACGGCGTTGAGATCACTTATGGCGGGCTCGCAGTATGTTGTGGCGGAGTAGCACTCGCTTGTGGCGGCGTTGTAGTCACTCGTGATGGGTTCGCAGTCACACGCCGCGGAGTAGCAGTCGCTTGTGGCGGAGTAGCAGCGCGTCCGCGTAGTTGTCGTGGTGGGGCTACGGCAAGATCTCGTAGCTGTCGCGTCACTGCTGGAGGCCGACCACGAGGCCTGCTCACTGGCGTGAAAAAAAAATACTCGGAGGGAATGCCGAGACGTTCGTCCCTCATGTTCGCATCAGCGTCCGTAATCGCTGTTGAAGGGCACTGGCAGTGTGGCCAGTGCGCTGCATCCTGCGAGCGATGGTCGCCCAAGAACCCATTGTGCCTGCATCGACGTTGACTCGTGTGGGCTGTACCAGCTGCTTGTCGTCTTCGAAAGCGGAGGAGGTGCGCATGACTAGGCTAGCTGCAGTATACCGAGGTAACTGGCAATTGTCTGGATCTCACTACGCAATTTCATGAAAACTGACGAGCACGTTATGGGCCTAGTCGGGACAAAGTTGGTGGATAGCAGAGGCGTTTGCTGAAACAGTAGTGCCACGTGCGGCGTGTCATCAAAATATCGTATCTATGGTGTATTTTGCTGACGCAAATCTTAAAAACTTCGAGCTTAAGCGATATTTTGCAGTGATGTTTGCCACATAACGCAAACTATTCGAGGGTTTCGGGAAGGGAGAGCATCCAGCTAAGCAATGTGATTGGTGTTACGAAAGTGGGTGGTGTCGTGGTTGAGCTTCTGTCAACCGGATCAATTTTGACCCCCTTCATGGCGGTTTGCTGGCAGGTTTTGACACGACCATCAAAGGGGTCAAAATGCACTATTTGACCACGTAAGGGTTAAATAGGAAGAATATTTTTAAAAAGTATATATACGAAGATTATATCCATTATCATTCGGTTTACATATAATAAATATATTTCGGTATATATAATATATTGGGAATATTTTAATAAAACTTATCGATATACCAGAACAGTACCGGTAAATTAATCCGTACATAGTCATACCGATATAATATCGATTTCCAAGGTATAATCACACCGGTATACCGATTTTTATCGGCTCCAACGAACACCGATACAGAATTGATGCATGCAGGTCTACAGATCGATTATAATTTTCATATTGCTTAGTAAAGTTGGGGTGCGCTGAGGTTGGCTGTTAAATTTAATTCTACTGTTTAATTTTATGACGCCAGAGCTACTGGGACCTGTGCGTGTAAATGTGGGGTGAAAAACGTGGGGTGCGTCTTTACGTATGAAAGCCTAGAAGTTCGTGCTACTACGTCACCAAAACAAATATGTCGGCTGTTCGTCGTTGTAGACTGGTGGCGTGGATTGATGTGCCTACACAACCGAACATGAGCAGGTGTGTTTCACATATACACTCAGCAGCGAGCACACCTCTTCCGTGAAGATGGACAGCGGAGCTATCTTCATATAATGTGGGCAATATCAGCCTTCGCGTACAGTGTATTTTGCTCGTAGAGAAAGAAGTCTGTACAATTTGTTAAGTTGGCCATAAAACCCATACATTTTAAGCAAAATATTCCTCGTTCTGCTTCATGTTGAAGTAGCTTGGACGTTGATGGATCGATAGACACATCAACACAAGATATTAATATTGAGTTGTTAGCTTTCTTTATGCATAACTAAATGATATCACTTCCGAATTTGGTTTTCAAATAATCACGCTGACTATCCAACGTATGGTTCTAACAGGTTAATAGCCGCACACTTGGAGAGATGAGTCGCCAGTTTTCGTCCATAGAACACCGCGTTGAGCAGGATTTGGGGAGTGCCGTGCTGATCCTGATTTTAGGACTTGTTAAGACATTCAGGATTGTCGCTTTCGATGCGTCAATCGACCATGCAGCAATTGACTCTGGAGTGGCAACGTGGTTTACACGCTTTGAAGTTCTGCTTGAAATGCAGGAACATTTTCACTAACTTTGACTCCATGAACATATAAAAATGCGTTGTTTTTTAGCATTTGGGAGGAGCAACAAGCGTATATTTCTAATATAACTAACTTGCGATCGCCCTCTTTTTCGAACTTTGGGCGCGAACTTTAAATTGAATCTGGCAGCAGGCTGTCAAGGCATAAATCGGACAGCTGGTAGTTAATGAAATGGTGTTCGTTGCGCCTCCGGTTGATAGCTGCTGCGAGTTCTCATGACGGATTTGAAACCTTGGTGTCGAATAATATAGCACTCCGCTCATTTGTTTCTAACGCGTGGCGCAATACACAGACAACTTACGCATGATATTCGAGAGATTCGAGACACTCATCTTACCCCGAGTTTGACCGAGACATCTGGAGACTATACACCATCACAGGCTACCAAGGCGCCTGCCATTTCCGCCTCGGCCGCCAGCATCTACGAGTCAAATGCCTACTACAATACGGGAGCGAAAATTAACAGATTAACTTTAAGAGGGGATAGAATTTAAGCTACGTGATTACTCAACAACGCGCTGCGCTATGCCGGCCGCAGAGCGACTCGAAGATTTCAAGCGCGGTGGGCTTATCTTTGACCAAGAGAACATGTTGATCATCAATGGTCTTGATCACGAAGGCCTTAGCTTTCGCTTACATGTGGCGTAGTCGCCTCGAGCTCAGCTTTGGGGCGTTTTGCCTTTAGCTTCTCCGCTCGCTTCCGTTCTTCTTACTTCGTGGCAGCGAACGATCGAATCACAGGGAGATTCTCCTGGGTCATGTCGATGTCTCCATCTGCGCCTGAGGCAGCAGAGCCTGCTCCCGAGGACTCACTCGCTGAAGAGTTCGCTGGGGGGTCAGCACTTGATGCGCCGACCCCATCCAGGGTCATCGTAACCGCTGGGTTCTGGTCGAAGTAGGCTGGTTCGAGGTCGCCGTCATTACTGAACTCGGAGTCCAAGTCTCCAGCGAAGTCCGTGTTGGTCACGAAGTCGAGGAGGTTCTTACCTTCGAGTGCGACGGAGATACGTGTCTTCGAGATCAAGAAATTCCAACCATTGAGCCCGCGCGGAAAATCACCGTCGTCGGCGCGCGAGGCTGACCTGGGGCTCATAACCTGTCAAGAGGCGGCTTGAAGGTAGATGAACGAGGGCTTATCAGTAGACGGTAAAAGTGGTTACGATTGACTTGTTAGGGAGTCGGTGGTATCTAGGGCCCTTGTGGCCATTCAATGGTAGATGGATACATTGTTTTTGTATATCACTTATAAATGTATCCCGCACACAAATCCTCATACGTAATATGAGTCGTTAACAGAGCTTACGTGGCTCACACAGCAAACCCAGAGCTGCTCACACCAATAGTCCCAGTTTGGGCTGAGGTACAGATTTGGGCACAAAAATCCCACGGACCAAAAGCAATGACAGATGAAGTTTTTAGGTTAGTTGTATCATACAAGAATTCCGGCCGATCTTTTGCAGGTAGTACGCAATGAAGCAAGGCTACTCAAAATTATCCAAGAAGTGGAGTGTGAAGGGATGAAGATATAGCTCGCGCGTACGGTGAGTGGGTACAGAGCAGTGACTCCAATGACGAACAAGATACTGGTACGGTCGATGTGGTTGACATGACTGTTCGAGACAGGTGTAATGCATATTCTAACGCTCTCAAAGTTGAGGTGTTGGACGGTATCAGCGCTGGTCTCAGCGTCACCGAAGCCGCTAGGCCCCATGGTATAAATGTATCGAACTGCTTTCATGGGTGGATTCGCCGTGAGGCTACCATTGGGATGCATGCAGAAATGAGAGGAGATCCAAGTGCAACGTAGGTGACCAAGGCAAAATTAACTCTTTTTTCTTTTTTGACGAGCTGATGCAGTGAATTAAAGCGATGCGACGTGCCGACTTCCCGCTGAAGACATTGCATGTTTCCGTGGTTCGTCAAGGAAGAGTACAGCGAATACACAGCCGTGTACTTTACCAAGAACAAGAGGAGAGCTTAGGGGCCCCATGATCCGGCAGCGTGTTCACCAGCCTGGAGTTTTGTTTCATCGCCCCAAAACGTCGAAATTTTCGACATAAGATCCCGAAACAGCGCAAGCTTGCCGGTGACGTTGGAGCCGAGATGAAGGATACGTACGAAAGGGGGTGCATTTTCAAGGCCGACGCGACGACGGTCTACTATGACGACACCCCCACACGTATCATCAGCGAGCATGGTGCTAAGAAGAGGGAGAACATCAAGGAGTGTAAACGTTCCGAGCGAGCAAGTGTATTACTTTTTGTAACTGCTGCGGGCTACAAGCGCGTCCTATCGTCATTTTCAAGGGGCAGCCTGTATGGCGCGCTGAGGAGGAGGTGGGCGGTCTTTCAAGCAACGTAGTGACAGCAGTCCAGAAGAACACCTGGACGGACGATCGGGTCTGGTCCGACACTTTTGTCGAGGTGGTGTGGGGCAGATACGTGAATGACGTCACGCCTGGGCCGCTAGCGCTCTACGTTGACAACCTCAAATGTCAAGTGAGTTCGGCTGGCTAATAAGCGTTGGCAAGCGTGTGGCACAGAAGTTGAGACGCTAGCTAAGAGCAGGCATGCCGATTATGGCATTGATATCTAGTCGACCTGCAACAGAAAAATAAATAATGCGTCGCTAGGAAGGAAAGCCGTCAGTAAATTATTGCATAACGTACTATCAGCAACATGCCAGTAACCAGCTAATCCAGTGCATCAACAGTGAGGACACTCCAGTAGTTGCCGTTCTCGCGCAGGTAGAGCAGCTTCTCTAGCGTTGCAGGCTGCAACCGGTGACGTTCTTGACCAAGCGTTGCACGCGCGACGCTAAAAAACCCTCTCGACGACGTTCGAAGTTGGCGGAATCGACTGATCAGCCTACGTCTCCAGTTCTGCAGCAATTCGACGCTGCTTCTGGATCCTCTCCACCAGCGACTCATTCGTACTGGCCGTTGGTACTGCTGCTGCTTCACCCAGTTGACTTAGAAGGACCGCAGCGCGGCCTCCTCGTTTCTTGTCATCTTCGTTCCTTGCCACACAGAATTCGCACGCAGCCGGCTTCGAAATTGGGGTTCGCTACAGTATCAGAACGAGGAGCTGGCAAGTGCGTAAGTAAAATATTTAGTGACATATCACTGCAATGAAAATACCCAAATATGCAGCGTAAGCCGGTTTAAGCTTGATCAACCCATCAAGCCACACACGGGTGTCCAGCAGGGTGGTATCCTCTCGCTGTAGCGCCTTCGCAATGGACTCGACATCCTCCAGCTCCTTGAGCAGCACCCGAAGCCTCTTGTTGCGGGCAGCAGAAGGCAGCAGCTCTGCCAGGTCTTCGTCGTCAACATCCAACTGCTCCAGCAGCCTGAAATAGCGCTTTAGCTTTCCGAAAGTGGAGCTCGATCGTGTGGATTGGCGAATGACAGGTCGGAGTGGCGTTTTGAATCTTTCAGAATTACATCCATAGCCGCACAAAAATATTTTTAGTTTAAAATATTAAGAACCACTCCAAAAAATAACTTACCGGAGTTTTGCCGATTGGTTCAAGGTGCGCAGCTTGACCATGAGAGCTTGCACCGCCGATAGGTCTTCCTCGTGGTCGGCCAAGTCAAGTTGGACAGACAAATTTAGGCGATGGCTTGCACAGTCGACCAAAGGGACATCCAGCAGTGTAGATAGACGACGGTTGACGGAGCAGTTATCGCCAATAATTGGTCCATACGCTTATCGTAGTCACGGCGTAGCATCTCCGTCAGAAAAGCCTGGTGCGTTTGGGCAGAGTGGTCGTCGTCAGGGGCTGCAATGAGAGGGGACATGCACAGCAGTGGCTGCTTTGCCACGCCATCCACCTCATAGCTGGCAAAGACAGCCACGTAGTGTTCTGATGCATGGTTCCAGCCATCCAGGATGAGCCCGAAATACTCGGGGATCTCAGCCGCTATCTTTCGCAGCATAGCCAACATGACCTGTCCAAAACGGATACCAGCGTTTCGACATAAATCGAATCGAGAGTGGAGTTGTAACTACAAGGTGAATAATGAAGAGTGTTAGTAAATACTGATAAAAGTGAAGGGCTATCTTGTGTTTCTTTCCGTCTAGTGTCTGCATTCTCACAAAAGGTGAGAGGTATATTGTTCATCACAACTCATCGCAGCCGCCGTACCGATTCTGAGATGTACGGCGCACGTAGTGTGCCAGCGACCCAGTCTCTGCGGTCGTGGCAGCCAGCATCTCTACCTCGTATTCCGGGTGCTGCTGGCGGACGTGCTGCATCAGATTGGACCAGCCGTTGCGGCTTCCTTGCTTGCGCACCGTATCACAGCGGCACCGGTAGTACTCAAGAATGGTCTCATCATTCTCATCCCGGCAAGGCCGAAAGAAGAACTGGGAGACCTGCCAGGTCGAGAATGTGGGGCGGACGAGTCGCTGAGGGGCCAGCATTGCGGGGCTGACACAGATGGAGACTTGAGCGGGAAGCAGATTGCAAAATGAGCCTTGATCGCAGCAGTGGTCATGGCTGGCTGAAGAAACGAATGGAGCACCATCCTTTACAACAATAAATAATTATATTGCCGCAAGAAATCGAAAAATAAATATATTGCTAAACTTTATTGACAATAATTGTTTGACCAATGTATTTTTCAGTATGCCTGGCTAAAAGCACCACGTCATTGCTGCAGCTCCTGTTCGTCGGGGTAATGGGCCCCTTCAAGCAGAAGCTATGAGCAATCACGCTGTCCTATGAGCTCTGAGGTGTCGGTTCGAGCGGTCACGTACCCCTGCGCGAGCGTATCAGAGCCTGCTGGTCCCGAAAAAAGAACGTAAGCAATGAATCGTGCCGTCTCAGCCTAGGGTGCGGTTAGTGAGAGCACTATGAATAAAGCTCGGATTAAGGCCGGGCTTAACATACGTACATGCGCCAGATAGGGAGGGGACGTCAACGGGTGCACCTGCTGCCTTGGAACCCCAGCACAAGGTCACCACTTTGATGACTAACTTTGCCTCGTAGGGATTGAACACTCGTCACTTGAATAAAAATATGGCTGTCAACGGGCTGAGCTATAGACTGACAAGTAATGGATACCAACCCACCTTTTTTTACTACCTAATTGTTACATGGCTCAGTTTGATTAGCTAAATATTATATTAGCTGAAAGTTTGAAGCATCACAAATGGAACATTTGTGTCATCAGCTGCCTTTATACAATAGAAAACCCTCGCGCGTCATATCTTTGTGTCAAATCTATCTAACCCCCATCAATTAGAGAATCCCGTCCGTCCGTCAGTCCATCACACCCGTAACGGTTTATTCGTCCTGCGATTGGCCTTCGTTGCGCTCGGCGGCTTCCCATTGGCCGGAACTGCGTTTTTGCTGTCGAGCGAAGTGAAAGCGGCGCCGCCGTTAACCTTTTCGTTATTGCGGGACCGGAGGGCCCGCCCATCCTACCGGAGCCGAAGGCGTAGGAAAGTAGCTCACTTTTTATTCTAACACGACGAGTAGCGCAGTGAGCCTCTGCGAGCGGAGCGGAGGCGCTACTACCGGAGCGAAGCGTATGTATCTTTTCTCCGTAGTGGAGCGAGCTCTTGAGCGAGCGAAACGGGCATCATTGGAACTTCATTACCGCCCGCAAAGCGGGCGGCGCTCGGCTTGTCCTAAAAATCAACGCTAACGTCGCTCCGTCCGTCTGTCACGCCATAACGTGATTCTAAACGCAACCTATTGGCTGCCGAGCGCAGCGAAGGTGGCCCCCGTTGGCTAAAACGAAATTCCGCCGAAGGCGGCCATTGGTGGAAGATATAATTATCGATTGGTTGAAACTTGACGTATATTTTTAGCCTCATTGGGCCGTCACATGCAAGGTGTGCGAGGCGCGACTGGTATCGCTCCCGCTCGGTCTTGATGGGCTGGGACTGCAGCGCATAGGCAGGTCCACCTACTGGGACTGTAACTAAACCCACCGCCGCCTACTCGGCGGCGCTCGGTTAGTATTTGTCAAATTTAGTTGTAAACTTTTGTTCGCTCCCCGTTTTTTGCCAAAACAAACAAAAATGCTGGATATCTTGTGCCTAAACTGCTGCCTCCTGGCCCGGAGAGGTACAGTGAAAATTTGGGAGAGCAACATTGGAAATGTGTACTGTGATATCACAATATTACGGTACTCAACGCAAAAAAGCTTTAAAAGGTCACATTTCAAAGTTGCAGTATGGCCAGCAGCACCCCGTCGCACGTCCAGAAGCGCCTCCGCTCGCGGCCACGCGACTCGCTCGAGGACGAGGACGACCAGACGTTGGACGCGATGCTCGTGGAGCTGGGCATCCCGCGTGGCAACCGTGCGCCCCGCAGTCGAGATCCCTCCGTCCCGAGCGAGGTCATCGAGCTCCTGACGCCGTCGCCACCAGCCAAGAAGTCAAAAACGCAGAATGATGGTCCCATTTCAGATGTCATCGTGGATTTGACCACATCGCCGTCGTCACCGACTCCAGCTCCCTCAAATGGCTACATTAACGCAGATCAGACAGTTGAAGTTGCAGTGGACGAACACGACGTTTCCTTCTCTTACGACCCATGCGAGTCTCCTCCCCCGTTTGTGTATACACTGCCGCCTCAAGCTCAAGCTGCTGCTTGTGAAGATGACGAGGAGCCAGAGGTTTTATCGCCCGAAATGACGACGAGTGCAAGACGTCAAGTGTTCCCTGACGAGAGAAAGAGAGCAGGAGCGACACAGGCGAGAAGGCTGTCAGGACGACTGAAGGACCTACATTCCGAGGCAAAGAGGGGCTGTGACGATGCAACGAAGAGGAGGAAGCAGCCAGAGGCAACTTCAGGCTCTGCTATGGTGGAAGTTGCACGAGCCAGCACAACGGGGTCACCTGCAAGGTCTAGGACTGGGGCGTCGCCTACTCGGTCAAGAATAGCGAGTACTGGAGCTAGTGCAAGTGGCAGAGGTACTGGCGCTGCTGCTGGAGTGCTTGCTGTGGTGCAGATGGAGAAATCGCTAGATACGTCGGCTGCGGGTGACGCCATTCGTACCGCGTTAAAGAATCATGTATACAATGGCAAACCCGTGCCGTTTACAGTCGCGACTGCACTGAATTGTATTATGCCGGGAGTCATAAGGTGGGAACGAAAGGGGAATAGTGCGTCGCATTATTCATGTGCGATTTACTACGAAGCGGATGTGTTTTTGCCGATGATACAGAAGAAAAGCTACCAGGAGTTGGTCGCTGTCGTGCGATACCTGCAGACGTTAGTGCCCAAGTCGAAACAATCAGGTAGAAAGAATTCTTGTCAACCCAAAGAAGACGAAGAGTTGAGCAAGTTTTTCGTTATCATCGAAGGCATGGATCGGGCTCTCATCAAGTTAAATAAACAGCAAAAGAAAAAGAAGAAACACGGACCAGCATCGAGTCCCAGCTCTGCAGTGATTTCTTTTGCCGACTTACAGGAGGTGGCTTTCCAGTTGTTTATGGATATCGGCGCTCACACCAAATTCACGTGTGATCTCGAAGCTACGGCGGATTATGTGGCACTACTGACTCGCGAACTTGTTGTCGCGTCTTCTCGGGCGACAGCTCTCGAGGAGTTCCTGGAGTCCGTGCCTCGGTATAACTCGTTTCGAGTGACACATAGCGGAGGGACAACGAGTGCTTGCGCCAACGCGTGGCTGCGAATGCTTCAAGTTATTCCCGGTGTGAGTGAGGACAAGGCGCAGTGTCTTCTAACTCATTTTCCTACTGTTAACAGCCTCATGCGTGCATATCATGACCCGAGTTTATCACGTGCGCAGAAAGAGGATCTTGTCGCTGACAAACTTCACGATGTTCGTATTCAGAGAGCTCTGTCCAAGCGCATCTACTTGGTCTTCTGCGAGGAGGATCCCGACGCAATGGTTTAATATGATGGGGCTCTACTACATGAAAATCAAGTTACCCGACGTCACCGAGAGCAAAGTGGAAGTGGAAGTCTATTTTGTTATCAAGTTTGCAGTCTACACTGATGCGGACTCAACCAAGTTGGCGTAGATGCCGTCTAGCAACAACTGCTTGTGCGTGCCTTGCTCCGCGATCTTGCCACCGCTCACCACGCAAATCTTGTCAGCGCGGCGAATTGTGGACAACCGATGAGCAATCACGATGGTCGTACGGCGCTTCAACGCCACCACCTTGTCCAGCGCCTCCTGCACCACCTTCTCGCTCTCAGAGTCCAAGGCGCTTGTGGCCTCATCAAGCAACAGATAATCGGGTTCTTCAAAATAGCTCGAGCAATGGCAATACGCTGTTTCTGACCGCCGGAAAGCTGCTCACCCTTCATCCCCACCTGCGTGTCGTACCCATCCGGGAACTGCGTGATGAAGTCGTGAGCGTTGACCATTTTGGCGGCATCTTCGATCTCCTGCTGACTCGGCTGCTCGGCGAGACCGTACGAAATGTTCTCAGCGATGGTGCCGATAAACAGCGTGGGCTCCTGACCGACGAGACCGATCTGACTGCGCAGCCAATTGAGATTCAGGTCCTTGACATTGTGACCGTCAAGAAGCACGTCACCAACAATCGGGTCGTAGAAGCGTTCGATGAGCGAGATGATGGTACTCTTGCCACCTCCACTCGGGCCACAGAAAGCCACGGTCTGACCAGGCTCGATGGAAAGATTTGTAGTGCTTGAGGACGTTGATTTCCGGCCGCGTCGGATACCGGAACGAGATACCCCTGAATTCCAGGCGACCTTCGACTTTGCTGGGCGAAGACTGTCGGAGTTAAACGAATCGATCGGGGCAATACGGTCGCGGATAGCGAAGATCATCGAGCCGGCCTTGAATGCCTTGGGTTCGTCACCGAGGGAGGTCGAAGCACTGCTAACAATCTGGATCGACATGGTGATAGCCATCAATGTACGCATCATGTCTCCTGTAAAGCCAATCGTGCCATCGTCCACCTTCTTGGCTCCGAATCAGAAGATTAGTGCGTGCGTGGCCATCATGATGAAGGAGCTGAAACCTAGTGACAGACCATTCACCTGTGCCTCTGTGCTGCCCTTCTAGAGAGGTCAGCTAGCAGATCGTCGAATAAATCAACCAACTTCTGTTCAATGCCAAGAGCAGCCACCGTACGGATGTTGTGAGAACCTCGGAAGCATGAGCACCGGGGATAGCCAAGTTATCGGAGATCAATCCACCACTCTGCATCTGCTTCATTCGCGTGACCTGTCCGAGGAGAAGGAATGGAATGATGGGCACCAGGATCAGTGACAGAACCAACTTCCAAAGCCAAATGAGATCACCAGCGCAGCAGCTAAAGTGAAGATAGCCTGGAAAGCGCGGGACTGCGATTCACCAGACAGCAGAGACACTTTGGTGGCATTCGTGGCGAGGTCGGCAGTCAAAGCACCCGTGGCATTTTCCTTTCCGTCGAAGAAGCCGACGTTCTGGCGACACAAACCTTTGAAATTTGTGTGACGCAAGCGCGTGGTGATCTTTATGAACTTGAAGCAGTAAACTTGCAGGAAGGTGCAACTCGCGACTATAGCAGCGCCAACGAGGTACAGAATGCTGTATATAGCTCCACATCGTTGTACAAGGTCGTCAAGTGAGAGTCGTCGCCTGACATTTGGTACTGTCCGTACTGCTCCGTCATGGAAGTGATCATTCCTGTGATCAGCAGAGCAGATGCCGGCATGGAGATGCCAGCCACACATGTGCCCAGTAGTCCAATGATGAAGTAGTTCACTTCCATTCAGTTCATCCGAAGCATAGCCAGGAGACCGAACGGCTTTTTGTCCAAGAAATCTGCTCAACTGCGCCGACTGCGATGTCGGTCTTTGCGGACACATGGCTCAAGCTATGAGACAGCTTCGAGCTGTCAAGTTTGGTGTCAGCATCACGTCTCTCAGCCTCATGTTGCTCCTCCTGTGAACGCAACTCCTGGATGTGGTACATATTCTGGTAAATACCATGCTCAATCTGCAACAACTCGTCGTGTGTGCCGCTCTCCACGATATGACCCTCGTCCAGCACCACAATCTTGTCAGCGTGTCGGATCGTACTTAGACGGTGAGCGATCACGAGCGTCGTCATGTTCGTCGTAGCCATGAGGTTGTTCAATGCAGCCTGCACAATCTTCTCACTCTCGTTATCCAAAGCGCTGGTGGCTTCATCAAGCACCAAGATGTTGGGCTTGCGCACGACGGCACGAGCAATGGCGACACGCTGCTTCTGACCTCCAGAGAGGGACACCCCCTTCTCGCCAACCAACGTATCGTACTGCTCAGGCAACGACATGATGAAGTTGTGTGCGTTAGACAGTTTACAAGCTTCAATGGCCTCCTCACGGGTAACGTTGTCACCCCCCATGGCGATATTCTCGAAAATGGTCGTTGCGAACAGCACGGGTTCCTGCGACACCATCCCTATCTGTGAGCGCAGCCACTTCACATTCAACGACTTCACGTCGCGGCCATCAAGGTAGATGGTGCCGCTGGTCGGGTCGTAAAAGCGCTCAATCAGGGCGATCAACGTACTCTTCCCACCACCACTAGCTCCAGCAAACGCCACAGTTTGACCAGGCTCGATGGTCACATTGTAGTCACGCAAGATCTGCGCATCCGGGCGGCTCGGGTACGTGAAATTCACGTTCACAGCTTCAATCTTCCCCTCACACTTCTCGGGGATGACGCCTTTACCCTCCTTCTCAGCGTCGATGGCGCTAGCCGTATCCAATATAGTGAACAGCTCCTCGGCAGCACCAGCAGCTTTGGATACGGCAGTAACATTCGGCGAAATCTGTGCGAGCGATCCGGTACCCATCATGACACCGAAGAACGCCCCAAACACATCACCAGGCGTCGTGTTCCCTTTGGACGCCTTCCAGCCACCGTACCACAGACCAATAGAGTACATAATCCACACACTTCCGAGGAACATGGAGAACACCACGGACGTCATCTTATGCAGAGCGATGTTCTCCTTCTCGGCCTCAAACACCTTGTCCTCAAACTTCTTAATCGCCTTGTGCTCGCCATTCAGCGACGCCACCGTCCGCATCGATCCAAGCGTCTCCTCTGCAACCGATCCAGCCTCTGCATACACCTTCTGCGCCCAATCCGACTTGATTCGCAGCGTCTTGATGAGCCACCCCAGGGAGATGGTCATAAACGGCATGACACAAGCCATGACCAGCGTAATATCCCACCCACGGGCGAAACCAATGGCGAAACCTACAATGAACTGGATCGTGAACCGGAACGAGTCGCCAAGCTTCTGTCCCATCCCGTCTTTAATCTTGACAGTGTCCCCGGTCAAGCGACTAGAGAGTTGCAGCGCGTCATTCTCGTCGTACCAGCTGATGTCCAGGTACAGCATGTGCTTAAGCGCCTGGCTCCGCAGCGCTTTCATCTGTCGCTCGCAAAGTAGTAGAACGCCCCATAGGACAGATAATCGGTGAAGAACATGGAGATGGCAATGTATAGATAGTCGAGCGCTGCACTGTTGATCGTGTCCATATCCACTGGTGTAGTGGTAAAACCTGTCAGTACGTTACCAAACACGATGGCCATGAGTGGGAATAATGCTCCATTGGCCCCCGTCGCGACGATGCCGACCCCAACAGGATCTTATCGAACGTCGTCTAGCGTAACGGTACAAATGTGTGAACTTGAAGGAGCTGGGGCCTACATTCATGACCTCATCCAAAAGTTTGGGCTCTTTAGGCTCAGAGCTACTAGACTCGCTCCTGGTACCATCTTTCTTGGTAGTCGACGCTTTGATCGGTTCACTGGCGTCTAATGCAGCAGCGCGAGGGGTTTCTACTTGTTGGTTAGTGGTCTCGTTACTCGGTATGAAGTCGCATTTGTCCAGACTTGGCATTTTATCGGAGATTTGAGAGACTGAAAACTGTTTAGAAAATAAAGCTTGGTCAATCGGTCGTGATCACGATTTCTGGCGCTTGTGTAGCCGGCAGCTTGATAACGTCATGCATACATACATACACATCGTCCACGCCCTGACAGCAAACAGGACGACCAAAAAGATCGGAATCCTTTCGAAACGAGTTTGAGAGGGTTTTCAGAAACATTCCTCTGCAAAGCGAGTCAATCATCGCTCTGCATCAACATTGAGCCTATAGTACATGTACTGCAGTGTACTTACACAGTGACTTCTTGATCCTTAAAGTGCCAAATGCATGCCCGCTAGAGCACGCGGAAGTTTCGTGCGGGCTTGACTCCAGTCAATTAAAGTTATAGTAATACATATAACGTGAATAATGTCACTAAACCGTATATCCTGAGATTGTGACGAAGTGACTGCAGCTGGCTGACATCGGCAAAATGGAATCTAATCAAGAAGGCTGCAGGCGGGCCTTCCAAGACTATGACGCACTGGACTGTATACACTCATTCTTGAGCATGGAGCGATAGTTCGTGCCTACGACAGAAATGGCGACCGAAACGAGTCGAGATGCGAGTTTCCGTGAGTTTCCTCAGCGGAGGATTTGATTGCGATCGTGGATTGGTACAGTAATCCTAGATTGCGGCTCAGTTATCTTCATTACGACCCAAAGGAATGACAGTCACCCAGTTGCACTTGCACAAGCTGCCAAGCTGAACGCTCTGTTGCACACTCAATGCTCGCATCATCTCCCAAGCTCCCAGACTCTAAGCCCCCCCCACAGGGTCGTGGCATTCAGATTTTCAGTTCACAAAACTCGCTCATAGCATCAACAGCTACGGCGTCTTCGATGTAGCTTAGGAACTAAATGGACAGGTATTTACCCTGTTTGGGTAGCACCTTATTTCTGTAAGCTTAGGAACTAAATGGATATGTATTTACAGGGTAAATACCTGTCCATTTAGTTCAATATGTATTTAAAGGGTAAATACCTGTCCATTTAGTTCCTAAGCTTACAGAAATATGGTGCTACCCAAAAAAGCAAAACAAAAAAGCTTCAAGAGGAGATAACCCAACGAAAGCATTTACAGATATTTGATCTGTGTCTTTACATCGATGCCGACTCGACGAGACCAGCGTAAATTCCATTAATCTGCAACAACTCCTGGTGCGTGCCCTGCTCCGCGATCTTGCCACCGCTCACCACGCAAATCTTGTCAGCGCGGCGAATTGTGGACAACCGATGAGCAATCACGATGGTCGTACGGCGCTTCAACGCCACCACCTTGTCCAGCGCCTCCTGCACCACCTTCTCGCTCTCAGAGTCCAAGGCGCTTGTGGCCTCATCAAGCAACAGGATATTCGGGTTCTTCAAAATAGCTCGAGCAATGGCAATACGCTGCTTCTGACCGCCGGAAAGCTGCTCACCCTTCATCCCCACCTGCGTGTCGTACCCATCCGGGAACTGCGTGATGAAGTCGTGAGCGTTGGCCATTTTGGCGGCATCTTCGATCTCCTGCTGACTCGGCTGCTCGGCGAGACCGTACGAAATGTTCTCAGCGATGGTGCCGATAAACAGCGTGGGCTCCTGACCGACGAGACCGATCTGACTGCGCAGCCAATTGAGATTCAGGTCCTTGACATTGTGACCGTCAAGAAGCACGTCACCAACAATCGGGTCGTAGAAGCGTTCGATGAGCGAGATGATGGTACTCTTGCCACCTCCACTCGGGCCACAGAAAGCCACGGTCTGACCAGGCTCGATGGTAAGATTGTAGTGCTTGAGGACGTTGATTTCCGGCCGCGTCGGATACCGGAACGAGATATTCCTGAATTCCAGGCGACCTTCGACCTTTGCCGGGCGAAAACCATCGGAGCTGAAAGAATCAATAGGAGTTGCTCGGTCACGGATCGCGAAAATAGTCGATCCCGCCTTGAATGCTTTGGGTGCGTCACCCATAAAGGTCGAAGCACTGCTGACGATTTGAATCGACATCATGATGGCCATCAGAGTACGCATCATCTCCGTAAAGCCAATCGTTCCATCGTTCACCTTCTTGGCGCCAAACCAAAAGATGAATGCGTATGTAGCCATCATGATAAACGAGCTGAAGCCAAGCGAAACACCATTGATCTGTGCTTCCTTGCTGCCCTTTTGAAGCGGTTCTTCGAGTAATTTGTCGAAAATTTCAGCGGATCTCGCTTCGATACCAAGAGCGGCAACGGTACGAATGTTGCTGAGAACTTCGGAGGCATGAGCGCCAGGGATGGCCAAATCGTCGGATATTAAACCACCGCCTTGCATTTGTTTCATGCGTGCAACGTGCCCAAACAGCAAGAACGGCATAATGGCAAGCATGATTAGCGACAGTAACCAGCTGCCAAATCCAAACGAGATCACCAACGCTGCGGCTAACGTGAAGATGGCCTGGAAAACACGTGCTTGTGAGTCACCGGACAACAATGCAACCTTGGTGGCGTTCGTAGCTAGGTCAGCAGTTAATGCACCCGTAGCATTTTCCTTCTCGTCGAAAAAGCCGACGTTTTGGCGACAGAGACTCTCGAAGTTCATGTTGCGTAGACGCGTTGTGGTCTTCTCTTCGATGAACTTAAAGCAGTATGTCTGCATGTACATGAAAGTCGCGATCACAGCGGCACCCACGAGGTACAAGATGCCATAAAGCTCCACGTTATCGTACAGATCGCTGAGGTGAGATTTATCACCAGTTTCCTGGTACAACCCGTACTTCTCGGTCATTGACGTGATCATTCCAGTGATCAGCAGGGCTGACGCTGGCATTGCGATGCCACCGACGCACGCACCAATCAATCCAATAATGAAGTAGTTCAACTCCGGTTTGCACAATTGAGCGATATCCGTGAGAGTGAACGGCTTCTTGTCCAAGAAATTCTGCTCAACTGCGCTCACTGAGATGTCCGTCTTTGCCGAAACTCCACTCAACGTGCGCGAAAGCTTCGTACTCGTAACGTCATTTTCTGCCTGCCGCCTCTCAGCCTCATGTTGCTCCTCCTGTGAACGCAACTCCTGGATGTGGTACATATTCTGGTAAATACCATGCTCAATCTGCAACAACTCGTCGTGTGTGCCGCTCTCCACGATATGACCCTCGTCCAGCACCACAATCTTGTCAGCGTGTCGGATCGTACTTAGACGGTGAGCGATCACGAGCGTCGTCATGTTCGTCGTAGCCATGAGGTTGTTCAATGCAGCCTGCACAATCTTCTCACTCTCGTTATCCAAAGCGCTGGTGGCTTCATCAAGCACCAAGATGTTGGGCTTGCGCACGACGGCACGAGCAATGGCGACACGCTGCTTCTGACCTCCAGAGAGGGACACCCCCTTCTCGCCAACCAACGTATCGTACTGCTCAGGCAACGACATGATGAAGTTGTGTGCGTTCGACAGTTTACAAGCTTCAATGGCCTCCTCACGGGTAACGTTGTCACCCCCCATGGCGATATTCTCGAAAATGGTCGTTGCGAACAGCACGGGTTCCTGCGACACCATCCCTATCTGTGAGCGCAGCCACTTCACATTCAACGACTTCACGTCGCGGCCATCAAGGTAGATGGTGCCGCTGGTCGGGTCGTAAAAGCGCTCAATCAGGGCGATCAACGTACTCTTCCCACCACCACTAGCTCCAGCAAACGCCACAGTTTGACCAGGCTCGATGGTCACATTGTACTCACGCAAGATCTGCGCATCCGGGCGGCTCGGGTACGTGAAATTCACGTTCACAGCTTCAATCTTCCCCTCACACTTCTCGGGGATGACGCCTTTACCCTCCTTCTCAGCGTCGATGGCGCTAGCCGTATCCAATATAGTGAACAGCTCCTCGGCAGCACCAGCAGCTTTGGATACGGCAGTAACATTCGGCGAAATCTGTGCGAGCGATCCGGTACCCATCATGACACCGAAGAACGCCGCAAACACATCACCAGGCGTCGTGTTCCCTTTGGACGCCTTCCAGCCACCGTACCACAGACCAATAGAGTACATAATCCACACACTTCCGAGGAACATGGAGAACACCACGGACGTCATCTTATGCAGAGCGATGTTCTCCTTCTCGGCCTCAAACACCTTGTCCTCAAACTTCTTAATCGCCTTGTGCTCGCCATTCAGCGACGCCACCGTCCGCATCGATCCAAGCGTCTCCTCTGCAACCGATCCAGCCTCTGCATACACCTTCTGCGCCCAATCCGACTTGATTCGCAGCGTCTTGATGAGCCACCCCAGGGAGATGGTCATAAACGGCATGACACAAGCCATGACCAGCGTAATATCCCACCCACGGGCGAAACCAATGGCGAAACCTACAATGAACTGGATCGTGAACCGGAACGAGTCGCCAAGCTTCTGTCCCATCCCGTCTTTAATCTTGACAGTGTCCCCGGTCAAGCGACTAGAGAGTTGCAGCGCGTCATTCTCGTCGTACCAGCTGATGTCCAGGTACAGCATGTGCTTAAGCGCCTGGCTCCGCAGCGCTTTCATCTGCCTCTCGGCGCTGTAGTAAAAGGTCACGTAGCTCAAGTAATCGGTGAAGAACATGGCCACAGCGATGAGGAAGTAGTCCAGCGCCGCCTTGTTTACTGTATCCATGTCCACGGGGATGCTGGTGAAGCCCGTGAGTACGTCACCGAAGACGATGGCCATGAGCGGGAAGAGCGCGCCGTTAACTCCGGCCGTGACGATGCCGACAACTAGCAGCAGCTTGTCTAGTGGCGTAGCGAAGCGGTACAGATGTGTGAATTTGAAGGACGTGGGGCCGCCATGTACGATCTGTCTGCGGAGACTCGGCTCCTTCTTGGCCTCGCAGCTGTCGGTGTCGCTACTAGCGGGCTTGGGCTTTGGCACGTCGGAGCGAGGTGTCTCGACGCGCTGATAGACGGCGTCGTTGTCACTGGCGGCGCCCAGCACTAACTTGTCCCGAGACGGAGTCGACATGGCGAGGGCACGGCGAATTGATCAATGGGCGCGGAATGGAAGTGCAACGAACGATGACCTTCATTCTGCTGAGGAGATGAGGTGACCGCTGATGAGACAGCAAGTTGCGGCAACAAAATGGACGTGCTCTGGGAGAACCTGTGATTTTTGGAGAATATTGCGAGTATTTGGGGAGGGAGATAAATACAATAAAGAGGAAGACCTGTGGAAGGTGATGCAGGCGGTAGTAGTGTTTGTGTGAGCGTTTCGGGGAGTTTCCGGTACTTGGTATTGTGATTCACCTGTTGTGCAAAAATATGAAAGCAGGGAGGCGGGTGCGAAGACGCGAGCACCGCTCGGCCGATTTGAATTTGAGGCATCAAGAGTTATCATTATGGTCACCATATAAACCATCAGCTCAGAAATATACCGCACTCGACAGTCGTGTAGGTTGGCATTCGGTCTGCGGCGAGGCCGCTCTTCTCTCAACCTCGCTATCTAAGTGCAGTCACACACACATAATTCTGCTCGCTCTAGTTGCGCTCGTCACTGCCATAGTTCCCTGCCAGTCTAGTTCCCGAGGGCCATACCGTGCTGGTGTCAACTTTCGCCGATATAATCTACGACGATCGACGATGGGTACCGTTGTGGCGTCAACGATTGCCCGTGTAAACACAGGGACATTTGTTCTCGAAGGAAATAGATTCATAGTAAAAGCAAGTGAAACGTGCCGTACCGCCTCGACATCGTTTCTGACAGGGTTTAATGCCGCACGCATTCCGGCTCGTTGCATAAGATCCCGCTTGTGACTCGGATGTGTGTGTTTGCTTGTAGAGGGAATGTGTGCTCGAGAATCATCATTCTAGCGGTGTCAGTCGTTCGTACGGGGTTTCGCTCACGAGGAAAGGTTCAGTAACGAGTTGACAGGTCAACCGCGCGCATTGGTTCGTACATGCTTTGTTGTCGCTGACGCCTTCGCCCGACCGTCCAATCTCCTATGACCCTTGTGTGAAGATAACAACACCAGTCGCTGTTTGTGACCAGAAAAAACCATTTTAAGTAGTTCGTGCGCTAGTAAATGTATATCATGGAGCCGCATCACCAAAACGAGCTTTTAAAGCTATAAAGAGTGTTTTTTCTAATACATTTACCGCCTACGAGAAAAAATCACGTCCACTTTGCAGCAGGGTTCTCTTGATTCGGGCATGCAGCCTCTTTGGTGTGCTTGTGGATGTCCAGACCGATGTCAAGGCAGCGAGGACGCCATAACCTATCAGAGTGCTGCTACATGTACTACAATGTAATCAAGATGTCTACAAGTCTCTGAAAAATCTATCGGAAGTGATTGAGCATTTGACCTACACGTGTCCTACGACAAAGATAAATTATCGTATTAGGTAACCCCGCACTGTTCGGTTCTATCGAAAGGGGATTTTGCATCACACCAAGGGCTGCGGTGTCAATGCACCATCGGAACGGAAACCGGCATCTTGAAGTTGTTATGCCATTCGACAGGTTCCATCTCACTTCAAAAACCACCACACTACCTTCTTTCATATTATTCCGCACTCGAGTATTATCATCATGTCATCCCTCAAGTCGTCACCCCAAAGTGCCATGAGCACCACCCGCCTGCGCGTTGTGTCCCTCCTGCCCTCAGCCACCGAGAACGTCTGCGCGCTGCTTTCGGCCTGTCATGACAGTCGCCACTGTATCTCTAGGTCCATCCCGGAGCTCGTGGGGCGCTCGCACGAATGCGACTTTCCGCGCGATGCCTCGGTCCAAGATCTGCCCGTGCTCACAGCGGCCCGCACAGCCTTCACGAGCTCTGCCGACACGCACGACCAGGTTCGGGAGGCGCTAGCCAGCGCCGCGTCGCTGTATCATCTGGACGCTGTCAAGCTCGCGGCGCTGCGGCCCGACGTGATCCTCACGCAGAGCACGTGCAAGGTCTGCTCCATCGACCTAGCGAGTGTTCAGCAAGCGGTAGACGATGGGGTGGACAGAAGGACGTTGGCGGACCAAGTGATGTCAGCAAGTACACATTCAAATGAACCAGCGAAGCAGTGTGAGATAACTTCGTCAAGCCGCTTCACGCAGATTGTCACCTGCAACCCGACGAGTTTGGTTGACGCGCTGGGGACGCAGTTCAAGCAGCTTGGACAGGCTCTCGGAGTGCCCGAGGTGGGGGAGAAGATGGCTCAAGAGAATATGGAGCAGTTGGAGCGGTTGAGAACCCAGGCGACGGGTTTTGTGGAGCAAATGGGGAGGCCCAAGGTGGCGCTGGTCGAGTGGCTGGAGCCATTGTTCTTAGGGACGAAAGGGTGGATGAGAGAGATTGTGGAAGCTGCGGGTGGGAAGGTAGTGGAGAACCTGGATGGAGCAAAAGAGGTGGACGTCGTCGTGGTGGCGCTATGTGGACTCACGCTGGACAAGACGGAGAAGGAGCTGCTGGAAGGACGGGTCGGGGAGTGGTGGGAGACGCTGCTGGGCAGATCTGGTGACGCTGCGGTGCCTTTGGTATACATTGTGGACGGTACGTCCATATTCACGCGACCTACGAGACGTCTACTACTGGCGTTGGAGTGGTTGGTGCACGCGCTGCATGAGCCCGAGAATAGTTGGCTGAAGAGCTCGAATTTTCCGTACAAACTCTTCGATACGTCACTAGTAACAAGCGACTTGAACGCAAAAGAGGATGCCAAATCGGTGGAGATGCTGGAGATTGAGGAGCTGCATCATGTTGCCTGTGCGAACAAGCAGGCCATGTACACGGATCCTGCCACCGGTTACTCCGTCATGACGGCGTATATTCTAAAGGAGCGGCAGGTTTGCTGTGGGAATGGTTGTCGGCACTGTCCCTATGGACATGCAAACGTTAAGGACCCATCGCGTAGGAAGAATACGCTTTCCGGGAGCGTTTTCCTGCAGCCACGTCGACGCTCACGTGGTTTTGCAAAAGATGCTCCCGGTGGCCAATTGCTCTGGCCGGATAGTGCTGCTACCGTTTCTAACGGACCGAATGATCTCGTGGTGGTGTTCTGGAGCGGTGGCAAAGACTCGTTCCTTGCTTTAAGCGCGTTGTATGAGACATACGCTGCCAAGCACAAGCCCATGCCTCGCGTGGTGCTCCTTACGACGATCGACCCAACAACAAACGTGGTGCCAGTCCAGAATATTGCATCGCAAACTATTGCTGCACAGGCTGAAGCACTGGAACTTCCGTTGTGCCTCGTGGCGGTGGGACTTGGCGATGAGTATACCGCCGCTCTACGCAGCGCTCTGCACGATGTCCCTGAGCATATGAAGCGAACGAAGAAGTCCCGCAAGGTACGTGCACAGGATGAACTGCCTTCTAGGATCTCTTCCCTTGTGTTTGGTGACCTCCATCTCGACGACATTCGTGCGTGGCGTGAACAAGCGTTTGGACAGGATTACAACCTGCGCTTTCCTGTCTGGAAAAAGAGCTACGAGTCGGACTTACTGCCTTCACTTGAGCGACTTTGCACCAAAACTGGTGCCAAGATTTACTTTTCAAACGTCGACGAGGAGCGTCTTGCTTTGAATGGAAGTAATGGAAAACAGTGGCAAGTGGGTCAAGTGTATGACTGGAGACTGGTCCAGGAGCGGAACAAAGCCACTGCTGTGGATACCGAGCAGATCGATCTCATGGGAGAATGCGGTGAATTCCACACCTGCGTTAAATTCCCCGGTATGGAGTAAGAGGATGCCACGACGCCCTTTGAAAGCACAGCGGTAGAGCATACACCATATCCTCTCATGAACATTATTTCGGTGAAGGATAGGAGCTTTGATTGGGGCGCTATCTTTTAAGTTTGAATTATATCCAATAACTCTGTTACGCACGAGGTTAACACGCGTGGTGAATCTCAACCTTGTTGCTTGCTAACCAGTTATGCTTATGACAGTCAGTGAATAGCGAACGCTATTAGCAAGCAAACGTCATACGAAACTGTGCGCTTACCCATCTGAAACGTATTATCTAAATCCAAGTACGAAGGGTCAGCGACCTCACATAATCGCCACGTTCACCATGGCGAGCCATCTAACACTCGTGGTCGTATACCAGCGCGTAAGAAGATCGCGTGCCCCAGTTGTTGACGTCGTCAAGACCAATTTCAATTCTACAAATTCCATCACGAGATGGTCCATGATGGCCAATTCCATGAAGATGTTTCACCTTCGGCAGATTTCCGGCGGCTACTGGTATTTTCATGACGTAAGTGTGGTGGAATATTGTGCCGCCGCATTTTACTACTTCGGTCGAGCCCTGATGAGAAATATTATCCAAGATAATTTTTCGATGCTGCCGCACTAGGCCGAGCAGTTACGGTGATGACACTAATAGTGCAATCGGCAAGACCTCTAACGCCTAGACGACACGCAAATACCTTCGCATCTAAGGTTACGCTCAGATATGAAGAAGGCAAGGGTACACAACGGCGACAGAGAATCTCGTTCTGGGGTCGCCGAGAGAGCATTTCGTCCGAAAACTGCTGGTCGCGTCGACATGCTACAAGGGAACCCGAAAGAGGAAATATATTGTTATATACAGACAATGCTCTCGGCTGTGATAGTGTCGGAACCAAACACACTATTTCTCACTGGAGTTATTATAACGCAGAAATCTGTAAAAAAAAAAACTCGTACACACTGACTTCCAGTTCGTCGTGAACATCCTCGCGGATGAGCGAACGGACGAAGATCTCTGCCGGGTAGAGCCTCCACGGAGCGAGAACAGTTGCGGGCAAGATCGCGATGTAGGTGATCTCGACGAAGAAGACGATAGTGCGGTTTCTAACGATCCGACGCTGGAGAACCTGCCCACTGAAGAGTAAAACGAGCGTCTTCACAGGATGGCACAACTTTTCGTTAGCGCTGATACGATTGGGGTGCCTTCACTATCGATTATCGGGCTTTGAACAATGCAAAGCTGTTTAGAGAGAGCTTGCGCGTAAGTAAGGCTGCAAGCAGCAAAAGTCGATGCTCGATTTCTTCGGACGTCCTGCATCAAACGGACCTTAGCAATAGTTAAGCAACTTTGCGTAGTGATAATGGATGATTTTGTATCACAAAACGCTAAGTAGAGGATAGAGGCACGTTTGACCGGTGCTAGTATGGTGTTGGTCAACGCTTCTCCTATCTCTCCGTGAAGTGAATCACATTTAGAATATACGACCGAAGAGGATTCTCTGTATTGTATCAGTTATTTATTGACAGCTGATTTTACTGCGATTTACGTATTTATCAATTTAATGTGCTTACCCACAATATTTATTTCGGGCGCTTTCACAGCCGCCGCGCCAAATACTGATAGCCTAGCTCATTGTACGATTTTCTACTGTCTTTCCACGCCAACTTCTCACACGCTCCTAGACCCGCAGGGCTCAAAGGCCGAGGTCACAACTAAGCATATCGCGTGCTTCTACTTCAAGACTGTTTACTAATAATTCATTGACTTGTCATCGATATTTAGTTGTTTATTTGTCTTAATTCAAGCATCACCTCACGCTACTTATTGTTGCATTTTACAGAAATAGGTATAAAGTATAATCTCGGGTTCCCTGCTTGCTGCAGTTCAGTCTGCAGTTCAGTCTGCAGACTGAACTGCAGCAAGCAGGGAACCCGAGACCTAAAATTCGCGACACCACTCAAGATTTCGTATGTTGGTACCAGTTGCAGCAGAGAAATCGACCGTAACAAGCCATTCTCTGAAGTGGACCACGCTCTATGCCTCGTCTGAATTCCATCACCTCCAAGACACGCAAGTAGTACATCGCTGAGACCACCAAAGCTGTCGAGCAAGAAATCGATGCAGTGATCCCACCGCATTTTAGAATCATGTTCGACGGCTGGATGTGCTGTTCAAACGACTATGTGGCGATGTATGCCGTGTTCTGGCGCGAGGGGCAGGCTGAGTACCTAATTTTGGCGCTGGATCCGTTCGCCGAGGGAACATAACCATTGAGTTCCACTGCGCCTATAATCCGAAACATACTGGATATTTTTGGCCAACCAGTCCCGCAGCTGCGGTTTCTCGTCGACACATTAGTGCGGCCAACCAGGCAACGGGCACGTTGCTTGGCGTGCCACTGGTAGGACGCTCATACCTGACCACGCACGAGGGCTTGTCCAAGGCGGTTAGCGCCTCATGATGGCGCTGCGAATCGTGAAGAACATCGCCGAGCTTCGCCGTTGCGCGAGAACGCGGCTCTGTGGAGATCAACGTTCATGATGCTGGAGCGCTACGCGGGCACTCACGACGCCATCAAACGCGTCGATGCCGTTTGATCTGGCCCCTTAACCGGGGATGCACCCTCGTATCGTCACTCTGGTCGAGGACCTCAAGGCTTTCAACAGGGTTTTCAAAAAGCTGTATTGACCTCGCTCATCATGGGCGCTTTGCGCTTATTTTTGACAAGTTGACGGTAATGTTTTCTCTTACGGAGGAGTACTTCCTTATCGACGCGCGTATCGTCCATTCATTCTCCAGCGTTCGACCATGTCGTGGTGAAGGTTGGGTGTGTTGCTTCTACTGTTGTTTTGAGGTTGCGTTAACCCCTCCAGACCGGATGCTGCATAATGCATGTTAGATTTGAAGGCTTCTACTGAATATATTCAGTTTAAGCGATTTTAGACTTAATATTTGTCTTGTAGTACTTTCCCCCGTCCCCCCCAAAAAGGTATACAAACACCAAGATAAAATTTCGTTGATTTTCTGTACTCAGATTGGAGTGTGCATCGACCAATGCTTTTCTAAATTCTAAATATGGCTTTTGACAGGCATATGAGAAACTGCTACTGATTGCATTATTTTACCAACTACCCGCCCAATGCGTGGCTGGAAGCAAAACCTCAAACCTCGCCCGCCTTCTCAAAATCCCCCTCATTCGAGAATTTGCGCGGCTGGAGCTCAAGCCGACAGACAGGAAGATGACGGCGCAGTCAGCGAAAGCGCCGGACAGCGAAGTGACGGCGCGGGACCTGTCGTTCCGGTCCGTGCGGAAGGAGCTCAAGAGCGAAGGGTGGACTCGAAAGCCGCCGCCCTGACGCAGCCTCGACGACCGCTACTACTACATCCGACCAGGTCAGAACACGAGAGGGATCGAAGGCGTGGATTTTGTTCGGGGGGGAAGAAGTTGTGGTGCAATTCTACGCGAACGGTTGGTTGGGAAACATAAAGCAGTATTAGCGGTTTCAAAACCTATTATCTGTTGTCTGCAGTGCTACGCAGCCGTGCGCGTGCTCGTGGGCAAGTTGTTGCTACGCGTGAGCAACCTGGCGCCGCTCTTGGCGATGCGCATCTCGCCGCTGCTGCCGCGGTCGTGCGTCAAAACTACGTTGCCGATATTGAGGCAACAGAAGCTCGCGCTCAGGCTACGGTGGCGGCCCCAGCTGCGGCTCCAGTCCCTGCTATCGTGACTCAAGCTGTTGTTTCAACTCAAGCTCTGCTGCAACTCAAGCTCGTGGGCGCTACCTAGTGCGACGCAACCTCCTGCGACGCTAGCTGCGACGACTGCAACGTCTCCGTTGGTGTACCGGTACGTCGGGCGACGAGGGAGCGACGCGTACGGCTGGGACTGCGTATCCCTGATACGCAATCCCAGTCATGTTGCAAGTGCGCCTCCCCGCTCGCTACGTTCATCGTCCCTGCCGCTGGCGACGACGTCACCTCATATTCAGGACTCAAATGTTGGGTCGACATTCGATTCTCCTGCCCAAGGGTCCTATGGAATCTGCGTACACGACACGCTAATCCCAGTATGGTAAGCTGTATGATATGCTGCATACACCGCTGAATACTCTGTTGCGCAATATAGTGTACCATATATAGCATATTGTACTGCATGATGTAGTATATATTATGCTGAATGTTATGATGAATAATATGCTGAATACTAACCTGTACTGTACATTATTGCAGATAGCGATGATGGCGATGCCGAAGCTGGTGCGCTGCTTGCGGATAGTGCTGATGCTCTGAATACCGTAGAGGAAAGCGATAATTCCCCGCATTTGGGATCGATGGATTCCGGTGATGAAGCAGAGACGGATGACGTGACGTGGAGACTGGCGAGTATGGTTCTGATGAAGACCCCGAAGCACATTGCGTCCCAGAAGACGTAGAGGACGACCCAGACGAAACGGAGTAAGGAATTGCTGGTGATGTTCTCTTTGCGGATGACTTCTTGGCCAAGTTTGGCGGAGAAGATGAGGTACTGGCGGGCAACCTCAAGGATCCTGTATTGCGCGAGATGTCTTCTACGGGATAGGAGAACATCGAGGAGCTGGACACATGCGACTACCTTATGGCTCCATATAAGCCTGTCGACGGCAAGAACAGCTATGCTGGGCTGCGCCAAGGATACTCGGGACCTACTGCTGACGTGCTGCGAAGAGAGGACTCGCCTGTTGCTCTGTTCTTCTATTTTATACCCGTTGTGCTGTGGCAGCATATTGTCGCCTGCTCAAACGAGTATCATCGCGAGATGTTACCGTTTCGAGTGGATCGTGCTGATCGTCGTTGTCGAGCGAATCGTCGTCTCAATGCCGAACTGTCAAGGAAAACGAGGCGTGATATCCAGCACGAGGTGTAAGCGATGAAGCCAATTCTACCACATGAGCTTGGCCGCTTTATTGGTTTGATGATTGCAAGGGCCATAGCCCCAACCCGGAAAGTTATCGAACCATTGGAGCACTACTGTTGAAGGTGCAATCTCGCGCGGATGCTTTGGTTCAGTACTGGCGCGTGATCACTTCATGGAGATTGCTCTCAACCTCCACTTCAACTCAGGCAGAGACCCAAGAGCTCAGACGGACCGCGCCTGGAAGATACGCAAGGTGGTTGAGATGCTACAGCGAACTTTTTCGGGAGGGTACGTCGCGCCATCGCACTTGGCGTTTAATGAAAAAGTGCTGCCAAGCCGGTCGTCATTTAACAAGATGCGCGTTTACTTGAAGGACAAGCCCCACAAGTGGGGCACGAAGTTCTTAATGTTGTGCAGTGCAGTCATAGCGTACTGCATTCTGTACATTTATTTTGGCTGTTTCTAGTTAATTATCGTGAATGATGCAGCTTAATTTTACTAATTTGGATTTTTTTAAACTGAATATCGACAGGTTTGAAGTATATTGCGGGAAAAAGCAGCATGCAAGTGACGCGCACAAGGCAAAATGAAGTCAGGGCCAGCCGCAGTCGTTCGCAATTTGCTGTAAGTGTTTGGTCAAGAGGCGCGGATGCAGAGCATGTGACTTGCAGTTGTTGACCGCTTTTACACGTCAGTGGCATTGGCAATTCAACTGTTGCTCATGGGATTTTACTGTGTTGGCACGATAATGACAAACCGCCTGGGTTACAGTAAAGGTGTCACCGAGAAAAAGAAAACCCGGCCAGCAGACATTGCGCGTTGTTCGTTCAAGATGGCGAAGTTCAAGCTCGTCAATGGCATGACGGCGATTAGTTGGTGGGATTCGCGGCCGGTGCATTTCTCTGCAGTGGAAGTAGTCTCGAGCTTGATCGTGTAAGGCGCCAGGACGGTGCAACACAGGTCGAGGTTCCGTGCCCTCGAGTGATCAAGGGGTGCCACGCCTCGCGGGGGCGTGGATGTCCACGATCAGCTGTGTTTGCAGCGCCACTCGCTGCAGAGGGCGCTCCGTTTCAAGAAGTACTACAAGTCATTGGCGCTTGGCCTGATTGACTTGGTGATCGTGAATGGTTACATTGTCCATAGGGCCTACCACCAGAACAAAGCTACACACCCGCTCTCGCACGTGAAGTACATGACACAATTGCATCTGCAGCTATGCAGACCCCCACAACAGACATGTACGAGAGCAACACAGTCGGCACCCAACAGCCCTCTCAGACTCCATCGTACCAACCTATTTCCGCCGGCAGACCCCAGAGCGAGGCGAACACTCATACAGCTCGCCAAGTTGACGAGTAGCGCAACTCGGACACGCAGGCGAAACGCCGCCAACGTGCCTGCAAAGTGTGTCCTGTGCTGCGCACAGACACCCAGCGAGCCTCGACGACGGCGTACTTCTGCTGTGACTGCAACAACACGGGGCCGATATGCCTCTGCATGAGAGCTCGCCGCAACGTGCGTGATGTGGCGATGACCTGTTGGGATATTCGGCACAAGGAGTGGCTACGTGGATAGTTTATTCCTGTTGAGAACGCGAGGAGTATCCGAATGCGTCGCAAGAAACCAATGGACACCGCGGGCACGCCGTCTTCGCCTGGCACGCCAATCACACCTGCTTCGAGCAAGAGACGCCGCACCAGCCCGTAGGTGCAAACCTGCTTTATTTGATTCAGGGCAATGCAGAAGTCTACTGGTATTCAATCGAACCTGTTTTTCATCCCACGAACCCATCCTGTACTACATCATGGCGTCCTGTTTGAACTCTGTATACTGACCGTT